>CM076577.1:1417845690-1418522707 GCA_034641835.2 Pinus albicaulis
ATCCTCTGTTTCAATTTCATTCCCTAAAGAAGACTCCAAGGTCTTCTTTACAAGATTTCTTCCAAGTCTTACAAAAAATAAGGTCAATATATTTTATGAAATCAGGTCAGGAACTGCTTTCAAAGTCTTCAAAAGTGACTGTCTCCCAAATCAACTTCTGCTACAGGTGGCCTTAAATAAACGAGTCCTTCAAAACTGATTCAAGTCTACTTTGAGCTTCAAACTAATCTAGAACATAGGTTTGAACTCCAAAGCATAGGTTTGAATTGTTTAAGACATAGATCTATTAGTCATCAGTATTTTTCACCTATTGAGGATGACTAGTTTTTAAAGCCAAGTTTTCTAGAAGCTGATCTCCAATTTGTCAAATCTGTCATCTAGAAAACACCCCTAAACATTTTTTGTCCTCCTACCTTTTTCAGTCAGCCTATGATGAGAAAAACCTTGTTGTCAAAGTCCTATCTAGTATCAGTCATATGATCTTGTCCATGAGCTGTCATAAGCTAAAGTCATCTGCTATCTTCTACCTTCATCCTCAGGTCATTCATTAACAAACTGTTGGTGAAAATTCAGCCACCCTACCTCTGGTCATATTTTCATCACAAGGTCTAGTCATACCAAAGATAATACTCAAAATCTGTCAAAGATATCCCCTAAGTTATGTTGTGGCGTTGTAGGAAATCCTTCCTTAGCAAAAGCTCTTGAGCCAAAATATTTTAAGTCAATAACATCCAACTCTGAATTGGCTCTTAATTGACAAAACAAAGCTCTATACACCCATAGGTCACGCCACTAAAAGGTCTTGATGTCTCAGCAATGCATATGTCAAAAGCCAAACTAATATTGTGTTGATCTACAATGTTTTAGTGTCTTTTTCAAAAGCAGAGATGTACAAGTATTCCAAAAGACATTTTCAAGCTAAAAATGAGAATAAAAATGCTTCTCATGTTGTTTTGAGCCTAGGATAAGAGTATTGGTCAGAGAGAAAATTTAATAAACCTCTGCAAACACAGTCAAGAAAGGTTAGTAAAAACGACTAGCAATCAAATACTCTACAGATACAAGTCATGTTGCTCCTAGTTTCTAAATATTCACAAAGGTATTCTAACAACAGGATACATATCTCAAAAAATTCCTCTCATAGCATATTGCTAAATTTTCACCTTATTACTTACTAAAATATACCAAGCGGAGATAGGCATTACAAGGAAAGATGACACAATTTGAGAAAGGGATGAAATGTCACTTGTTGTTAACCTCCTCCAAGCATGAGCAGATGGTTAGGTCATTTTTTGTAAACCTCCTTCATTTAAAAGCAAATGGTTTGGAAATATGAGAAGGGCCTCCTTCATTTAACAATAAGAGGGTCAGGAATAGAGGTATGGCCTCATTCAAAGAGCACATGGCTAAAAATGCTTCAAATGGCCTAAAAACTTGTTTACACATTTTTCTCCAATAAATGAAACCACTGATAGAGCAGCGGTGTTTCAAGGGATGCTTACATGGTTTCACTGTTTGAGAGACAAAATCGAAATGCAGTAGGAAACAATTGAATGATTATGAGTAGAAAAATGGTGTTAAACAGATGACAAACAGTGGTACTATCATGATTCAAGAAGTTTTGTTTTTCATGTCTATAAAATCCTCCTTCGAAGAGTAAACAAAGGCTAGAATGCCCAAGCTTAGAACAACCTCATCAAAATGACAAGAATATAGACTAAGCCTTGCTTCTGAAAAATAACTTTGCAAATGAATAGACATAGATAGTATGTATGAGGAAAGCTATGACACTATGATTCAAGTTCAAGACACCATTCAAAGAAGTGAACTTACTAGAGTCATAGACCAGAACTTTTTATGTACATAAGAAACAAATTTTCTTGTTTATATGTGATTGCATTAACAGTATCTATAGGCCTTTCACGTTGATCAACAGATATAATTCAAGCCTCAGTGAATGCAACTAATGTCTTATTCACAGTCAAAAATAAATATTATTATAAGGATGCATCAGTAGTCTTTAACATTGCTCTGGACCAGTGTTCCTTTTTGAAGGATAGAAATGGACAAACAGTGACAGCGATTTTCCTTAATGAAGAAACAATGAAAAAGGTTTGATTTTAACATGGTTTCCTTACTTCAAAAAAATTCATATCTATGAATATGTTCAAAAGTAGCATCCACAACATTTTTGTTAGGAGTCTTGGTCAAATATGAGTCTTTATGATATTTTAAAAGTGATAAAATGACAAAGACAATGATTCATTTTTTGACATGACATAAACCTTTTCGAAAACATCTAAAACCCTCCAAAATGTGATGTGAAGACATTTGAAATGTTTTTTCAAGTTAAAAAGGGAGGAGACCGTTTGAAAGTCCCATTTTCAAATTCAAGAAACCAAGGCAACTCCACGAGCTGCTCACTAGAGAAGAAAATTGATTTCAGGCAAGTTTTCAAGGTTTGAGGTTCAGAAAGCCTGTGCGGCGCACTTGTAGGTTTGTGCGGCGCGCCTGTGAGTGAAAATACAAATCACTTGCACTGATGTGCGGTGCGCATATAGCGGCACACGGCGCGCCTATGCACTCGTTCACCCACCACCCGAAACTGACCCGATAGTCTCCATTTCATAGCGCTCTCGGTGGCAAACAACCCGCTCCTCCATTGCTTCCAAAAAACACTCCTAACAGGCTCCTCCAAAGATCAAAAAGAACCATAAGCAATGTTCAAGGTATTTTCCTTACTTCTTGGTAGTTTTTTAGGTTTAAAGAGGGTATTCTTGCTATGTTTTCAAGACAGAAACAATGATAAAGAAGGTTGGGTTTTTGGTCAAAATCAAAGTTGTTTGCTACTGTGGGTGTCAAAAAATCAATATAGTAATAGAGGAGGTTTTGCACCAGTCTTAATGAGCCCTAATTTCCTTTCAAAGAAAGTGATATCAAAGCAGTATGGTTTTAAGGGAAAGGGGTCTGTGCCAAGACAAAGGGGGATCCCTCTTGAAACAAAAAACCACCAACACACCCTGTACAAGTCTTTTTGCTCAAACACAGTGATCAAAGGAGATAGGTGGTTTAACAAAATTGAAAAGAATATCCTTGGTCATGATTAGTAAATGATGGAACAGTGAAAAAGGGATGTTTATTAAGCCAATTTAAAAGCTCTTTTTATGTAATAAAAAGGTAAGACTACCCACAGTTATTGGAAAAGAAATACATAGTTGTAGAGGTCTCAAGTTGGTTGGAAGTTGTCCTGACAGTGTAAACAAAGAACAAATCTAGTCTGTTAAATCAAAACAGGGAAACAATGGTTAAAGTCTGTAGGCTTGGTAAATATAAATAGTTCCTTGTTGTATTGTGAGATAACAAACTTAGTGCATCCCCCATAGTTCAAAAAGAAGAGTCTGTGTTGAAAGGTTTTCAAGTCAGTTGAAAGGTGTTTTGTTTGCTTTGTAAAGAACAGTGAATAGCAAAAGAGCAGTGTTTGGAGGGAAAGGTGTTTTTGTCAAAATAAAGGAGATCCTTTTTCAACAAGGAAAAATAAACACATATTTTTCAAAATATTTTCCCAAACACAGTAATAAATTAATTTTGGTTATCATTTGACAAGTACTTGTTTGTTGGCATCAAAGAAGCGTATAGTAACATGCAAAGAGGACAAGGTGTGGTGTTGAGAAACCCTTTCAAGGACCATTTAAGACATCTTGTTTTAGTCAACCATCAAAGAGTATCCAAAACAAAATGCCTCCCAGGAAAGACAGCAGAAGTGGTCCTCACAGGAGGTTTGAACCTGTTTCAACTGAGGAGGTAAATGCCCATCCTTCAGTTTTGTTTAACTTTCATGAATTTGGATGTTTATATTTTTTTCAAAGGGTTCAGGAGGTGAAAATCTATCTCCCCTTCACACATCTATGTGCTTTGAGATTGCAAGGGATACATTTTCAGCTGGCAGGCTTAGATTTCAAGTTCTCTCCTAGATCCACTTCCAGAGCTACCAAAATCCTGTATGTCAGAGAAAAATGGTTTAAACAGAGCTACCTAGAATCAGAACAGTAGAAGCTGTTTTTGAAGCAAGAGCATTGGGATGCATGACCATCCATCTTTCCTTTTTCATATATGTTGACTAGATATGCTCCCCTCATGAAGATAATCATGAAATATTTCACATGCGAGGGAAGGTTTTCCCAGGTCTATGCTTACCATGTCCAGTTATTCATGCACTTCACGAGGACCCAATTGTTAAACCTCCCCTTTTTCCTCCACAGAAGTATTGAAAAGATGGCCTCCATTGTTCAAAAGAGACCTCCCTCTCAGCAGCCATCTTGCCTTTTCCATCATTCCCTCATCAAGATTGTCATTCTTCATCAACTTGAGAAGAAGGGAATCTCTTGGAACACTTTCATTGCACATCTCGATTTCACCACTGTTTCTTCATACCGTGCATCTCCTTCACCTTCCACTCAACAACTTTCGCCTTCTTCAAGTAAGCCAATTCCTAAGAAGCTAAAGTCTCCCATGATTGATCAAGAAGAAGAGCATGATGAAGAAGAGCAGCACAGTGAGGAAAGGCAAAAAAGTGAAGAAAAACATAGTGATGATAGGCAACACAGTGATGAATAAGAGAAGCATGATGAGGAAGAAGAACATAATGAAGAAGAGAAGCATGATGAGGAAGAAGAACACAGTGAAGAAGAGCAGCAAAGTGAAGAAAAACACAGTGAGGAAGAAAAACATGATGAAAAATAAAAACTCAGTGAGGAAGAAAAGCATGATGAAGAAGACCAAAATAGTGAAGAGGGAAGCCTTCAAAAAGAAATGCAAGGTGACAGTCAAAACACTCATGAAGAAGGTCAAAACAGTGCCAAGGATGATGAGGGAAGTAGCAAAGGCAAAGAGAAAATAGAGCATGTGTTAGCTGCCTCTCCCAGGAAAGGGGCAATGCTTTCTTCTCCAAAGGTGACAAAGCCCCGAACATCAAAAAAGAGAGTGCCCCAAACTGTAACTCCAAATATCACTAGAGCCCTTTGAAGCAAAGGGAAATTTCCCAAGCAATCCATTGTGGAGATACCAAAGTGGAGGAAGACCAAGAAGGCCACTCAAAGCAAGGGAAAGGAGATGGAAGAAAGTAGCCATGAGAAAGAGAGGGACTTTGAAATAATTCAGATAAACGATGATGATAGCAAAAATCAGGCTAGAGTCCTAGAATATCTCTTGATTAATAGAGAAGAAAAAATTCATGATCTAAGGGCAGATCTAGATATGTCCAAAAACCTCATTCACTTTCTGCAAACACAAAACAAGCATTTGAGTGTTCACATGGAGGTATATGAGACACGAGCTATCAAATATCAAAAAGAGGCCTGCAAGGAAAAAATTAAGTTAGAAGAACTCATGGGTGAGTTCAATGATAGCAAGGATGAAGATAAGCCAAGAAGAAAGAGGCCAAGGACCATGGGACTCAGAAGAGCCTTAGAGAAACAAAAAGAAGAAGAGGCTGCCCTTTTTCAATCCTTTCCTCTCACTACTTTATTCACCCAAGAGATAGAAAACAATAGAGAATCATGGCTTGAGAAGTTGAATGATCACTTGGAGAATAAGTTGGAGAAGGCCAATAGAGATTTGGAACTTCAAAGAAGGATGACCCTGCACTATAAGAAGCTTAATAAATTCGACTGGCGGAAATTGAAATCCACACAAGAAAAACTCAAGGAGGCCCAAAAGAGGTGCCTGGCACCAAAAATGAAGAACGAAACATCAAAGCTCAAAATTTTGGCCTCATCTTCTCAGCATGTTTCTAAAATCCCTTGAGGGTCATGCTCACCAAAATTGGGCACAATTCGACCAGTTTTGGTTTTTTGACATTTTTGGGCTTTTTTCTAAAAACCATGGGCATCGCAATTTCTGTTTGGGACATCCTAAAAGGATGAAAATGGTATCATTGGATGCCATAATTTTATGGGCATCTACTCATCAATTTTCAGATCAATTGAAGGTGAATTGGTCCCCCAAAGTGGCGAAAAATAGTCACTTTTTCGACACTCTGCCCCGCATATCAGCAAAGGCAATTTTCTGGGTTTTTACACATAGGTAAAGTTTTGATAGAATTATATTGATAAGTTTGGGTAAAGAAAAGAATTTTCAAAAGCTAGACATCCAGATCTTTCCAACCATCCATCATAACCCTCGTTCTGACATCGGGAAGGCCTCGAAAAGTTGACTGCAACACAGGGGACTTTTTGCTGATATATTTCTTAAGTATTTTTGGGAAAAATGCACTTTTCTAAAGTGATTTTTCCTAATGTGTGTTTAGCTATTTTTGGGTTAACCCCCACCGCGGTTGCGTTTAAAATGTCACGCGCCAAAACTTCAAACCAATTAAGATATTTTATAGATATTTTGTGCCTTGGGCTTTGCAAAGCCTCAAGGACAAAATCAGATATTTGAATTAGGCTAATGGGCTTACTAGTTGCTCTAGGAGGTTTTCCCTCATCTTAGCTTCTCTGTCCAAGACACTTCATTATAAACAGGTAGCTCATGATATAGAGCAATATATGGTTATACAAGTTTGGAAGAAACACTTGTCTCATGCATTGGATAGTTTCTTGAATGTTTTTGGATGATGAAAGAGAACTGTTGTTGGATTCCTTGACTTGGTAAAATGGTATAGTGTCCCTCTCTATTATGTTTTCTTAGTTTTCATTCATATTTCATGCTCTTGCTTGCTATAAGACAGTAGAGAATAGATCTGATACATGCCCTTGGAGGCACCTCAGATTTCCTGTTTCTTTATAGCTTCTATGTTTTCTTCCATTCTTAGTCACATCAAAGAATCTTTGATTGCTCTTTGATAACTGAAGAAATTGTTTGCTTGTTTCATTTATGGTTTTATGCATGCTAAGTATGATTCACGGTATGCCCTGCTTACTCATGGCTAGTCATAGCTCCACCTCTGAAACCTTTCTTCGATTGTTTGATTGTCCTAGTTTTAACCAAGGAGGTCTTGTACTGATCTTGCCCTTTGCCTAAAAACTATGCAATCTCACTTCAAAGTGCCTGATAGCTTGAAATACTATGTCTAGGCGTTTCCTAATAGTGATTTGAGTTATTTTTTTGTCTTAATTGTCTTTCCCCAAAGTCTGATAGAAATTTCCTAAAGTTAGAGAGTCATATATCTCTATGTATTACTTGAATGTTTATTTCTATGCATTTATCAGTTTATAGTTACATTTCTCATGATTAATAATTATCTATATGTTTATGCTTCATCTATTGAACTATTTATGTTTGAAAACCTGACAGTCCCCAGCTTAGTCAACAAGTCCACTTCCGATTACTTGGTCTTTACACCTTGATCAAATGGTCCTTCAACATACCTTGTATCTGCTCGAGCTTTGTGCCTTTTGACCATAGCCAAGTTGATCGACAGTATTTTCGACTATTTTAATTCTTTGATCGTTAATCCTCTTAAACTAAAACAAAACAAAGCCCCACCTCAACCTAAATGAAAAGACAAGAAGCAAACACATAGATATTGCTTACAAAAATAGAGATAACCCTCTCTGTTTAAAGGAAGGCTAGGTCCTTGGGCTCCAAATATTGGTTTGATGTTACCCTGTCACTTGGCTTACCAATCAGCCAAATCACGGGACCCTAACATAATGGCAATCACAGTGGGACTCTGAGTAATAAACAAACTTAGACTTCCCTAAACATTTCAGCAGCCTTAGGAATACTATCTGGTTGACTTATCCCACTGCTCACTAACATAATGGCGATCACAGCGGGACTCTGAGTGATAAACAAACTTAGATTCCCTAAACCTTTAGAGACCTTTGAGAATACTATCTTGTGAACTTATCCCACCGCTCACTAACATAATGGCTATCACGGTGGGACCTTTCGAGTTAGTGACAATCTAAGTACTCCTTAGTAACTCTCAAAGTCTCAATCAAACTTAGAAAAGCTTGAGTGTTGTCTGAAGAGTAGAAACTAGCTCTTTCACCATCTTAGCAACATGATGACCCTGTTATAGAAAACTCTTACAAACCTTAGTCTGCACATAAAAACTCAGAAAGCCCTAAAAGAAAACATCCCCAGATTGGCTTTTCCTAGTGACTGGTGGTAGACCGTAAGTACATCTCTCAAAACAACTAAAAATCCACTTGGCGACTCCACTAGCCTCCAGTAGGCCTTACTGCTTTACCAAATTTTATAATAATAGCCGATCGACCTATACCACCGCTCCCTAACATAATGGTGATCACGATGGGACTTTGCATCAAAACATCCTCGGTATCCCTTAGGGTCTCTCAAAATATTAGTCAAAATTAGAAAAATTAGGTATTTTCTGAAGAGTAGAAACTAGCTCCTTCACCATCTTAGCAAAATGATGATTCAGTTATAGGAAACTCTTCCAAACCTCAGGGCTACATATACAAAACTCAGAAAACTCCAAAACATCCCTAGATTGGCTTTTTATCAGTTATTGGTGGTGGACCATAAACACATATCTATAAAAACAACAAAAACATCCACCTGGCAACTCCACAACTCTCAATAGACCTAAATAATCCACTGGAGGAAGAACCTAAAACATGACCAGTCATCCTACAAAGAAAAATCACTCAGGCCTTAGTTGGATTCAACAAATTATTGTCTTTATCTATAACTATGTTCTATCCTACTTTGAGCCTAATCAAGAATACACTGATGAGATCTACATTTATTATTGGAAAGATCTAAAACCTCGAAAAGCTAAGCCTAAAATTTTAGACCATGAGCAGGTTTATACACCTGTGCTTACCCTAGATTCACCTATGGAAAACCTAGTAAAACATGAGCCTCATGCTACCTTTCCCACTTTGGCTGAAACCTCAAATAGTCATAAATCTCTTTTTAGACTACCTATATCCACAAAGGTCCCAGAAATATACAAGCCTCTAGTTTTACCTCCCATCTTCCAAGCCCTCCTTGCAAATCTTCAAAATAAATTACCCAGATTTGATGGAGAAAACTCCAAAGTCACTGCTGAAGAGCACATCCAAAATATTGAGGATCTAATTGACCTTTTTGAAATAGAATAAGATGATATTTGTATTATAATTTTTTCCTTATCATTACAAGGAAAAATGAAGAGTTGGTTTAAAGACCTTCCAGTGGCAGGCATTACCAATTTTCATCAGTTCACTCAAATCTTCCTAGATAGGTGGGTGGTCATGGGTAATAAATTTATCATCATAGAGGAATAAAATCATTTAAGAAGACAACCAGGGGAGACAATACAAAACTTTTCAGCTAGGTTCAATAATGTATACCATGCGATGCCTGCTAACATAAAGCCACCCCTCGGATGTGCTCTCTTGCACTACCCAAATTCTTTTGACCCAGAGATGGTTTTCGGGATAAGAGATAAAGATCCTTTGACCCTAGAAGAAATGAAAAGGATACCAATTGATTTAGAATTCAACATACTAAATAGGGAGGCACAACTAAGAATAATAGAGAAAGACAAAGAAAATCAAGAGAGACTCATATCTTCAGAGGAAAAGTTGGAAAAACTGGTATATATGTTTAGAAAACTAGAGCATCTACTTGTCAGGAAAAGAGAAAGACATAAAGTTAAGGTTAAAACTGCTTATTCAAACCAACCTACACTTCTTCCTTAGGATGAACACACTCAACTATTACAAGACAAGAGTTATAAACAAAATGCGCCTAATGAGAAAGTTTCAAATAAAAACATAGAGGAATGCTCTAAAGAGACTATCAGCCATTTTGAAATCATAGATTCTGAAATGAAAGAAGAATCAAAACCTTTAGGTTCTCTACCCTTATGCTTTAAATCATTCCAAAATTTGAAAGAAAATTTGCATCCTAAAGATGTCTTAGCAGTTATTTAGGAAACCCCTGCTCAAGTTAACTCTCACTTAAATCAAGAAGATTTGATTGAAGATGAATTCAAATCAGAAATAAAAGACAAATATAAACCTGTAGGATCCCTGCCTTTATGCTGGGATTCATTTGAGTTCATACAAGAAAATTGGCCTTCTAGGAATCCATCATAGGAAACTCATGAATCCCATGTTTATTATCCCAAACATCAAGAAGAGCTGATTGAGGATAAATTCAAATCTAAAATAGAAGATAAATCAAAACTTGTAGGATCTCTACCTTTATGCTGGAAGTCATTTGAGTTCATAAAAGAAAATTGGCCTCCTTAGAATCCATTAGAGGAAACTAATGAATCCCATGTTTATCATCCCAAACATCAAGAAGAGTTGATTGAGGATGAATTCATATCTGAAATAGAAGATAAATCAAAACCTTTAGGATCTCTACCTTTATACCGGGAGTCATTTGAGTTCATAAAATAAAATTGGCCTCCTAATAATCCATCAGAGGAAACTCATGAATCTCATGTTTATTATCCCAAACATCAAGAAGAGTTTATCGAGGATGAATTCAGATCCAAAATAAAAGATAAATCAAAACCTATAGGATCTCTACCTTTATGTTGGGAGTCATTTAACTTTCTTAAATAAGTATCAAGAATCCATCAGAGGAAACTCATGAATCTCATGTTTATTATCCCAAACATCAAGAAGAGTTTATCGAGGATGAATTCAGATCCAAAATAAAAGATAAATCAAAACCTATAGGATCTCTACCTTTATGTTGGGAGTCATTTGAGTTCATAAAAGAAAATTGGCCTCCTAAGAATCCATCAAAGGAAACTCATGAATCCAGTGTTTATTATCCCAAAAATCAAGAAGAGTTGATTGAGGGTGAATTCATATCCGAAATAGAAGATAAAACAAAACTTGTAGGATCTCTACCTTTATGCTGGGAGTCGTTTGAGTTCATACAAGAAAATTGGCCTCCTAAAAATCTATTAGAAAAAACTCATGAATTACATGCTGACTATCCTCAACATCACAAATAATTGATTGAAGAGGAAAAAAAACAAGAAATGAAAGAGAACCCATAGGATCTCTCTAAAGGCACAAGTGATGATTCATCATCTCTCATAGGTGAAGCCCAAAAAGACATTCATCCTCCAAATTAGCCCTCCCAAGAGAAAGAGGATTATTGTAGTTATATCCGAAGAGAAATGAAAATGCCTCCCTTTTTAACTGAAGAGGAAGTAGATCAACTTATAAACATGTAGACAACCTCTAAAAATTCATATAAACAAAACTTTTCTGATCTTTTTCCTATTAATATTGCATACCATGTGTCAAAAAATAGATTTTTAAATCAATTTGAAGAAAAGAAATCTGATAGTCCAATATGCATGGCTAGTGAAATTACTTATATTAATGATTGTCCAAGGTCTGATCAATATATTGATGATTATGATATCCAAACAAAAACTAACCTTGCAGAGAAATCAAAAATTGATTTGTGGGACAAAGTTCATTATCATCAAGTTGAAAAAGGTAAGTAGCCAATACAGGTCACCTATGACACTGATAAGTATAGACTTGAGAGTTTAGAAGTAAGTGAAGATTCTTTGACTCTTTTCTCTACTTCACTTCACTCCATCAGAAATAACATTCACATAATTGGAAATTAGCAGTCTTTCAGCTTTGATGATGAGGTTGAGGAGGATGATGAAATTCTCGAGCATGTTGTAAATGAGAAGCCTTTTCCTGAAATGGTTGAGGAAATCATTTTGGACATGGAATCTTTCTTAACTCTACATTTGCAGCCACCAAGTTCCATTGAGTTACAAATTGCAGATGAAGAAATAGAGGTTGATAAACACATGAAAGTCGTCACAGTATCCTTTCAAGAGGATTTACTGCCAAAGTGTATCCCTGCTCATCAACATGATGATCTGCACACAATTTTCAGTCCACTTAATCAAAACACATCAACTCAGAAAGAAGAATACACTGCAATATATGATGAGTCTAACAGTTCAAGTGATCATGATCAAGGGGAAGATTTTCTTTACCAAGAGAGTCCCAAATATAGCCAAGTGGAAGAAATAGCAGTCCTGAATGAAGCCTATATATCAAATCCTCTAGATCAAGTATTTTTCCAAGATCCATTTGTTGTTTTCCTTGAGAAATCTGAAGGAGTAGTGGGTTCTACCATGAAAATTTTTCTTCAAAGTATGAGAAAAAACTTAAGCACTACTATCTAAAAACAAGTGAGGTGGAAGTGGCCTTTTGATTTCTTCAACATCATCAAAGAGCTGAACCAGAGTCACCCATGCAATCATCTACTTGACTGGTTATATTGGAAAAAAGATTTCACCAAATAAATGTCTATCGTGAATAGGTTAGATTAGGATAGATAGATAGCTATGAAAAATAAGCTCAGCCTTGTGAGCATCTTTCTAGTTCCAGATTGTTTAAAGAAAAAGTGAAAAATAAGAAAATACAAAAAATTAAAAAGTAGAAAAAGAGGATAGTTTCTAAAGCAATGGTATAGCCCCATACCCAAAAATAGTCATGCTGAAAGCGAGCAAGTCTAAATGCCGCAACTAGTGCTCAAAAGATGTCTTGTTCAGTTATCTAGCCTAATCATAATTGAACATGTTTTAAATTTATTGCTGATAAGTTAGTGAAAGAAATGATAGTCAAAATTGTGTAAGCTTGACTTGTTAATAGAAGTAGATTAGGAAAAGATACTGGTTCCACATGCTAAAAACAGAACCAAAGAGGAAAACAGGGATGAAAAACAAACTATGTATCCTAGCCCTGATTTTTCTAGATCTCATTTTCATGCAAAATAATTTTTGTGTGCAGATTGTATTTTATGCCACAAACACATGACAAATCAGACCGTCTAATCCTGATTTGGTCATTTTTCAATTTCATATTTTAGATTAGAGAATAACATCCTTTCAAACAGCTTAACCTTGACAGTCGATCTAGCATAAGTAGAGAAACAAAGGAGTTCATTAGTCTAATCTAAACTCCCAGCGGATATAAGTGTAGAATTATGTAGTGTCATTTAAAAAAAAAAAAAAAATTATGCCAAAGGGTTGCTAGTCTAAATGCACCCAAAAGAAGAAAAAATGTTAGGAAATGTAGCGGGGTAGGTAGATATGACTTTGATGTTGATCATGCTATCAATTTTCAGAAATAGCATCAAGGAGGAAAGAAATTTACGCCAATGGATAAAGGCACTGGTCTTCAAAGGACAAAGATTTGAAATTTTAGACACCTCCTGAAAAGGAGTTGCCCTCCCCAAATGGAGCCACTGTTAGTCATCAGTATTTTTCACCTATTGAGGATGAATAGTTTTTAAAGCCAAGCTTTCTAGAAGCTGATTTCCAATTTATCAAATCTGTCATATAGAAACCACCCCTAAACATTTTTTTTCCTCCTACCTTTTTCAGTCAACCTATGATGAGAAAAACCTAGTTGTCAAAGTCCTATCTAGTCCTAGTCATATGATCCTCTCCATGAGCTGTCATAAGCTAAAGTCATCTGTTGTCTTCTACCTTCATCCTCAGGTCATTCATTAACCAACTGTTGGTGAAAAGTCAGCCACCCTACCTCTGGTCATATTGTCATCTCAAGATTTATTCATACCAAATATAATACTCAAAATCTGTCAAAGATCTCCCTTAAGTTAGGTAGTGGCGCTGTAGGAAATCCTTCTTTGGCAAAGGCATCCTGAGCCAAAATCTTTTAAGTCAATACCAGCCAACCCTGAATTGGATTTTAATCTGCAAAAAAAAGCTTGATACACCCATAGGTCGCGCCACTAAAAGGTATAGATGTCTCAGCAGTCCATTTGTCAAAGGCCAAACTGATATTGTGTTGATCTACAATGTTTCAGTGTCTTTTTCAAAAGAAGAGATGTACAAGTATTCTAGAAGACATTGTTAATATAAACATGAGAAGAAGACTGCTTCTCATGTTGTTTTGAGCCTGGGATAAGAGTGCCGGTCAGAGAGAAAATTTAATAAACCTCTGCAAACATAGTCAAGAAAGGTGAGTAAAAATGACTAGCAATCAAATACTCTACATATACAAGTCATGTTGCTCCTAGTTTCTAAAGCTTCACAAAGGTATTCTAACAATAGGATACATATCTCAGAAAATGCCTCTGATAGCATATTTATAATTTTTCACCTTATTACTTACTGAAATATACCAAGTAGAGATAGGCATTACAAGGAAAGATGACACAGTTTGAGAAAGGGATGAAATGTCACTTATTGTTAACCTCCTCCAAGCATGAGCAGATGGTTAGGTCATTTTTTGTAAACCTCCTTCATTTAAAAGAATATGGTTTGGAAATATGATAAGGGGCTCCTTCCTTTAACAAGAAAAAGTTCAGGAATAGAGGTATGGCCTCATTCAAAGAGCACAAGGCTAACAATGCTGCAAATGGCCTAAAAAAATTGTTTACACCTTTTTCTCCAATAAATGAAACCACTGATATAGTAGTGGTGTTTCAAGGAATGCTTACATGATTTCATTGTTTGAGAGACATAATCGAAATGCAGTGGGAAACAATTGAATGATTATAATTAGAAAAATGGTGTTAAACAGATGAAAAGTAGTGGTACTATGATGATTCAAGAAGCTTTGTTTTTCATGTCTATAAAAGCCTCCTTCGAAGAGTAAACAAAGGCTAGAATGCCCAAGCTTAGAACAACCTTATCAAAATGACAAGAAGATAGACTAAACCTTGCTTCTAAAAAATACCTTTGCAAATGAATACATAGAGACAGTATGTATGAGGAAAGCTATGACACCATGATTCAAGTTCAAGACACCATTCAAAGAAATGAACTTACCAGCTTCATAGACCAGTCCTTTTTATGTACATAAGAAACAATTTTTTTTGTTTATATGTGATTGCATTAAGGGTCTCTAAAGACCTTTCTCCTTGATCAACAGATATAAGTCAAGCCTCGACGAATGCAACTAAGGTTTTACCGACAGCTAAAAAGAAATATCATTATAAGGATGAATCAACAGTTTTTGACATTGCTCCGGAGCAATGTTCCTTTTTGAAGGATACAAATGGACAAACAGTGATAGGGTTTTTCCTTAATGAAGAAACATTGAAAAAGTTTTTCTTTTAAGATGGTTTCTTTACTTCGGAAAAACTCATTTCTAAGAAGATCTCTAGAAGTAGCATCCACAACGTTTTTGTTAGGAGTCCTGGTTGAATATGGGTCTTTATGATATTTTAAAAGTGATAAAATGACAAAGATAGTGATTCATGTTTTGACATGGCATAAACCTTTTCGAAAACATCTAAAACCTTCCAAAATGTGATGTGAAAACATTTGAAATGTTTTTTCAAGTTAAAAAGGGAGGATACCATTTGAAAGTCCCATTTGCAAGTTCAAGAAACCAAGGCATACTCCACGAGCTACTCACTGGATCAAAAAATCTATTTTTGGCAAGTTTTCAAGATTTAAGGTTCAGAAAGCCTGCGGGGCATGCCTATAGGTTTGCGTCGTGCACCTATGAGCGCAAATACAAAGCACTTTCACTGCTACGCAGCGTGCCTATAGAGGCGCATGGCATGCCTATGCACTCGTTCACCCACCGCCCGAAACTGATACGACAGTCTCCATTGCACGACGCTCTCGATGGAAAATGACCCGCTCCTCCATTGCTTCCAAAAAACACTCTTAAAAGGCTGCTCCGAAGATCAAAAATACCCATAAGAGTTGTTCAAGGTATTTGCCTTACTTCTTGGTAGTTTTTGAGGTTTAAAGAGGGTATGCTTCTTATGTTTTCAAGAGAGAAACAATGATAAATAAGGTTGGGTTTTTGGTCAAAATCAAAGTTGTTTGTTGCTGTGGGTGTCAAAAAAACAATATAGTAATAGAGGAGGTTTTTCATCAGTCTTAAAGAGACCTAATTTCCTTTCAAAGATAGTGATATCAAAGGAGTAGGGTTTAAGGGAAAGGGGTCTGTGCCAAGATAAAGGGGGGATCCCTCTTCAAATAAAAAACCACCAACACACCCTGTATAAGTCTTTTTTTTCAAAAATAGTGATCAAAGGAGATAGGTGGTTTATCAAAATTGAAAAGAATCTCCTTGGTCATGATTAGTAAATGATAGAACAGTGAAAAAGGGATGTTTATTGAGCCGATTTAAAAGCTCTTTTTATGTTATAAAAATCTAAGACTGCCCACAGTTATTGGAAAAGAAAAACAAAGTTGTAGAGGTCTAAAGTTGGCTGGAAGGTGTTTTGACAGTGTAAACAAAGAGCAAATCTGGTCTGTTAAATAAAAAAAGGGAAAGAGTGGTTAAAGCTTTAAGGCTTGGTAAATGTATAACGAGTTCCTTGTTGTATTGTGAGATAACAAACTTTGTGCAGCCCCCATAGTTCAAAATGCAGAGTCTGTGTTGAAAGGTTTTCAAGTCAGTTGAAAGGTGTTTTGTTTGCTATGTAAAGAACAGTGAATAGCAAAAGAGCAGTGTTTGGATGGAAAGGTGTTTTTGTCAAAACAAAGGAGATCAATTTTCAACAAGGAAACATAAACACATATTTTTCAAAATCTTTGCCCAAACACAGTAATAAATTAATTTTGGTTATGATTTGACAAGTACTTGTTTGTTGGCATCAAAGAAGCATAATAAGTTGCAAATAGGACAAGCTGTGGTGTTGAGAAACCCTTTCAAGCACCATTTATGATAGCTTGTTTTAGTCAACCAGTAAAGAGTAGCCAAAACAAAATGCCTCCCAGGCAAGACAGTAGAAGTGGCCCTCACAGGAGGTTTGAACCTGTTTCAACTGAGGAAGTAAATGCCCATCCTTTAGTTCTGTTTAACTTTCATGAAGTTGGATGTTTAGATTCTTGTCAAAGGGTTCAGGAGGTGAAAATCTCTCCCCTTGACACATCTATGTGCTTTGAGATTGCAAGGGAAACATTTTCAGCTGGCAGGCTTAGATTTCAAGTTTTCTCCTAGATCCATTTCCAAAGCTACCAAAATCCCTTATGTCGGAGAAAAATGGTTTAAACAATGCTACCTAGACTTAGAATAGTATAAGCCCTTTTTGAAGCCAAAGCATCAGGATGCATGCCCATCCATCTTTCCTTTTTCATATCTATTGACTAGCTATTCTTCCCTCATGAATATAATCATGAAATGTTTCACATGCGAGGGAAGGTTTTCCCAGGTCTATGCTTACCATGTCCGGTTACTCGTGCACTTCACGAGGACCCAATTGTTAAACCTCCCCTTTTTCCTCCATAGAAGTATTGGAAATATGGCCTCCACTGTTCAAAAGAGACCTCCGTCTTAGCAGCCAGGTTGCCTTTTCCATCATTCCCTCATCAAGATTGTCATTCTTCATCAACTTGAGAAGAAGGGATTCTCTTGGAAAACTTTCATTGCACATCCTGATTTCGCCACTGTTTCTTCATCCCATGCATCTCCTTCACCTTCCAATCAACATATTTCACCTTCTTCAAGTAAGCCAATTCCTAAGAAGCTAAAATCTCCCATGATTGATCAAGAAGAAGAGCATGATGAAGAAGAGCAGCATGATGAAGAAGAGTAGCATAGTGAGGAAAGGGAGCAAAGTGAAGAAAAACACAGTGATGATAGGCAGCACAGTGATGAAGAAGAGAAGCATGATGAGGAAGAAGAACACAATGAAGAAGAGAAACATGATGAGGAATAAGAACACATTGAAGAAGAGCATCAAAGTGAAGAAAAACACACTGAGGAAGAACAACATGATGAAAAAGAAAAACATAGTGAGGAAGAACAGCATGATGAAGAAGACCAAAACAGTGAAGAGGGAAACCTTCAAAATGACATGCAAGGTGACAGTCAAAGAATTCATGAAGAAGGTCAAAAAAGTGGCAAGGATGATGAGGGGAGTAGCAAGGGCAAAGAGCAAATAGATCATGTGCTAATTGCATCTCCTAGGCAAGGGGCCATGCTTTCTTATCCAAAGGTGACAAAGCCCCGAACATCAAGAAAGACAGTGCCTCAAACTATAACTCCAAATATCAATATACCCCTCTGAATGAAAGGGAAATTTCCCAAGAAATCCATTGTGGAGTTACCAAAGAGGAGGAAGACCAAGAAGGCCACTCAAAGCAAGGGAAAGGAGAAGGAAGAGAGCAGCCATGAGAAAGAGACGAACTTTGACATAATTCAAATAAACAGTGATGATAGCGACAATGAGGCTAGAATCCTATAATCTCTCTTGATTAATAGAGAAGAAAAAATTCATGATCTAAGGGCAGATCTAGATAGGTCCAAAAACCTCATTCACTTTCTGTAAACACAAAACAAGAAGATGAGTGTCCACATGACGATATATGAGACACGAGCTATCAAATATCAAAAAGAGGCCTCCAAGGTGCAAATTAAGTTGGAATAACTCATGGGAGAGTTTAATGATAACGAGGATGAAGATCAGCCAAGAAGAAAGAGGCCAAGAACCATGGGACTCAGAAGAGCCTTAGAGAAACAAAAAAAAGAAGAGGCTCCCCTTTTTCAATCCTTTCCTCTCACTACATTATTCACACAAGAGATCGAAAACAATAGAGAAGAATGGCTTGAGAGGGTGAATGATCACTTGGAGAAGAAGTTGGAGAAGGCCAATAGAGATTTTGACCTTCAAATAAGGATGACCGGGCACTATAAGAAGCTTAATCAATTCGCCTGGCGGAAATTGAAAGCCAGACAAGAAAAACTCAAGGAGGCTCAAAAGAGACGCCCGACACCAAAAATGAAGAAAGACACATCAAAGCTCCAAATTTTGGCCTCAACTTCTTGGCATGTTTCTAAAAACTGTTGAGGGTCATGCTCACCAAAATTGGGCAAAATTCGACCAGTTTTGGTTTTTTGACATTTTTGGGCTTTTTGCTAAGAAACATGGGCATTGCCATTTCTGTTTGGGACATCCTCAAAGGATGAAAATGGTATCATTGGATGCCATAATTTCAGGGGCATCTACTCAGTGATTTTCAGATCAATTTAAGGTGATTTGGTCCCCCAAAGTGGCTTAAAATAGTCACTTTTTCAACACTTTGCCCTGCATATCAGCAAAGGGAATTTTCTGGGTTTTTACACACTGGTCAAGTTTTGACAAAGTTCCAATGATAAATTTGGGTAAAAAAAAGCCTTTTCGGAAAGTAGACATCCATAGCTTCCCAATGAGCCATCACATGCCTCATTTCGACATCAAGAAGGTCTCCCAAAGTTGACTGCAAGATAGGGCACTTTTTACTGATATATTTCTTAAGTATTTTTGTGAAAAATGCACTTTCTAAAGTGATTTTTCCTAATGTATGTTTAGCTATTTTTGGCTATGGTTGGTTAGGAAAAGTCAATATAATTTCATTTTTTAACATTTTAAAGATATTTTTATAGATATTTTGTGCCTTGGGCTTTGCAAAGCCTCAAGGAAAAAATCAGATATTTTTGATGGGCCAATGAGCTTGCTAGTTGCACTAGGAGGTTTTCCCTCATCTTGGCTTATATATTCCAAGACACTTCATTGTAAACAAGGCTGAACTTGATGAATAGAGAAATATATGGTTATACAAGCTTGGAAGAAACACTTGTCTCATGCATTGCATAGTTTCTTGAATGTTTTTGGATGATGAAAGAGGATTGTTGTTGGATTCCTTGACTTTGTAAAATGGTATAGTGTCCCTTTCTATTATGCTTCTTATTTTTCATTCATATTTCATGTGCTTGCTTGCTATAAGACAGTAGAGAATAGATTTGATACATGCCCTTGGAGGTACCTTAGATTTCCTGTTTCTTTATAGCTTCTATGTTTTCTTCCTTCTTAGTCACATCAAAGAATCCTTGATTGCTCTTTGATAATTGAATAAATTGTTTGCTTGTTTCATTTATGGTTTTATGCATGCTAAGTATGATTCACAGTATGCCCTACTTACTCATGGCTAGTCATAGCTCCACATCTGAAACCTTTCTTTGATTGTTTGATTATCGTAGTTGAACCAAGGAGGTCTTGTACTGATCTTTCCCTTTCCCTAAACTATGAAATCTCACTTCAAAGTGCCCGATAGTTTTAAATACTATTTCTAGGCATTTCCTAATAGTGATTTGAGTTATTTTTTTATCTTAATTGTCTTTCTCCAATGTTTTATAGTGATTTCCTAAAGTTAGAGAGTTATATATCTCTATATATTGCTTGAATGTTTATTTCTATGCATTTATCAGTTTATAGTCACATTTCTCATGATTAATGGTTAGCCCTACCATGTTTATGTCAGCTATTGAACTATTTATGTTTGAAAGCCTTTGTTCTCCACAAACTTAGTGTCCATCCCACTTCATTTTACCTTAAGATCCATTTTACCTTGATCAAATCGGCCCTTCAACATAGCTTGTATCAGCATCTGAAGCTTTCTTAACCTTTTCGACCCCATAGCCCAGTTGATCTGACAATGTTTTTATCTATCTTAGTCTTTGATCAGTTCATCCCTCACAAGCCTAAAAACAAAACCAAAAACCTACTTCATAACTAGCCTAAAATTAGAAACATAAGAAGCAAACACATAGATATCCCTTACACAAATAGAGAGAGTCCTCTCTGAGTCCAGGAAGGCTAGGTCCTTGGGCTCCAAAGATTGGTTTGATGTTACCCTGAGACTTGGCTTGCCAATCATCCAAATAATGGGACCCTAACATAATGGCGATCATGGTGGGACTCTGAGTAATAAACAAACTTAGACTTCCCTAAACATTTCAGAAGCCTTAGGAATACTATCTGGTTGACTTATCCCACCGCTCACTAACATAATGGCGATGATGGTGGGACTCTAAGTGATAAACAAAATTAGATTCCCTAAACCTTCAGAGACCTTTGAGAATACTATCTTGTGGACTTATCCCACCACTCACTAACATAATGGCAATCACAGTGCGACCTTTCGAGTTAGTGACAATATAAGTACTCCTTAGTAACTCTCAAAGTCTCAATCAAACTTACAAAAAATTAAGTGTTGTCCGAAGAGTACAAACTAGCTCTTTAATCATCTTAGAAACATGATGACTCAGTTATAGAAAAATCTTACAAACCTCAAGCTGCACATAAAAACTCGGAAAACCCCAAAAAAAACATCCCCAGATTGACTTTTCCTAGTGATTGGTGGTAGACCATAAGTACATCTCTCAAAACAACTAAAAGTCCATCTGGCAACTCCACTAGCCTCCAGTAGGCCTTACTACTTTACCAAATTTTAGACTACTATCCAATTGACCTATCCCACCACTCCCTAACATAATGGCGATCATGGTGGGACTTTGAGTCAAAACATTCTCGGTATCCCTTAGGATGTCTCAAAATCTCAGTCAAAATTAGAAAACTTAGGTATTGTCTGAAGAGTAGAAACTAGCTCCTTCACCATCCTAGAAAAATGATGACTCAGTTATAGGAAACTCTTCCAAACCTCAGGGATACATATAGGAAACTTCGAAAACCCCAAAACATCCATAGATTGGATTTTTATCAGTTATTGGTGATGGACCATAAACAAATATCTCTAAAAACAATAAAAACATCCACCTGGCGACTCCACAACTCTCAATAGACCTAAAGACTCCACTCGAGGAAGAACCTAAAACATGACCAGACATCCTAGAAAGAAAAAGCACTCATGCCTTAGTTGGATTCAAGAAATTATTTTCTTTATCTATAACTATGTTCTATCCTACTTTGAGCCTAATCAATAATACACTAATGAGATCTACATTGATCATTGGAAAGATCTCAAACCTCGAAAAGCTAAGCTTCAAATTTCAGACCATGAGTAGGCTTATACACCTGTGCTTACCCCAGATTTACCTATGGAAGACCTAGTAAAACATGAGCCTCATGCTACCTTTCCCACTCTGGCCGAAACCTCAAACAGTCATAAATCTCTTTTTACACTACCTATATCCACAAAGGTCCCAAAAAGATACAAGCCTCTGGTTTTACCTCCCATCTTCCGAGCCCTCTCGGCAAATCTTCAAAATAAATTACCCAGATTTGATGGAGAAAACTCCAAAGTCACCGCTGAAAAGCATCCAAAATCTTGAGGATTTGCTTGACCTTTTTGAAATAGAAGAATATGATGTGTGTATTATAATGTTTTCCTTATCATTACAAGGAAAAATTAAGAGTTGGTTTAAAGACCTTCCAGCTGCAAGCATTACCAATTTTCATCACTCCACTCAAACCTTCCTCGATTGGTGGGTGGTCATGGGTAATAAAGTTCTCATCATAGAGGAAAAAAATCATTTAAAAATACAACCAGGGGAGACAATACAAAACTTTTTAGCTAGGTTCAATAATGTATACCATGCGATGCCTGCTAACATAAAGCCACCCCTTGGATGTGCTCTCTTGCACTACCCAGATCATTTTGACCCAGAGATGGTTTTTAGAATAAGAGATAAAGATATTTTGACACTAGAAGAAATGAAAAGGATACCAGTTCATGTAGAATTCAACATACTAAATAGGGAGGCACAGATAAGAATAATAGAGAAAGACAAATCAAATCAACAGAGACTAATATCTTCAGAGGAAAAGTTGGAAAAATTGGTATATATGTTCAGCAAACTAGAGCATCTACTTGACAGGAAAAGAGAAAGACACAAATTTAAGGTTAACACTGCTTATTTAAACCAACCTACACTTCTTCCTCAGGATGAACACACTCAACTATTACAAGACAAGAGTTATAAACAAAATGTGCCTAATGAGAAAGTTGCAAATAAAAACATAGAGGAATGATCTAAAGAGACTATCAGCCATTTTGAATTTTTAAATCACTATTGGCTCTAATAAATCGTTCTTGCAGACAAGACCAATCTCCCTAGTGTCAGAAGACAATCTAGCAACAAACGAACAACTAAGTTTGTCTTTCTCTAGATATATTCATTTTACAAATAAATGTTATGAAGGTGTCGATCCTACCTTAGATCCAAATGCTTATTTGCGGTCGCAGTGCTTCCGTTTCATCAATAATCCTTCGTCGTAACAAGGGCCCTTTTGTCACAATAAAGTATCATCTTTCGTTGATCTGCAATCACAAACAAGAAAATATCAATAGCACCTGTATAACAAATAATTATAAAACATACCTATCATAGTGATCAAGGAATCTATGAAATAAACGATCAAACGACAGCTTATTGATTTAAACAATCGAACGACGATTTATTGAGAAAAATAGAACTTGATTGTATTAATCTTAAAATATACAGAAGAACCTTACAACCTTAGCCTTGATGTTCGAAAGGCCTTCCCGGGGTCCGAAGCAGGAATCTCCTCTACTCTGATAAGTCTTGCACTCTTCCTCCAGAAGCAAAAAGAGGTATGTGATCTTTCCTCTCAAAAGCTCAGCAGAAAGAAGTCTAAATTTCAACAGCACTTCAGCTCAATCACACATAAAGCTTGAACTCTAATCCTCAATCTCCAAAATCTCCATCAAAACTTAACCCCCTTTAGGCTACCCAATGCCTCCTTTTATAGAGCAGATGAGGAGGTTAGGATTCCACCTTTAAAGGGATAGAACCCTCCTTCAAAGGGATAGGCTCCTCACATCAAGGGATTAGTTCCTTAAGGTGTGGGATACATGCACCTTACTAAAGCGTACTCATCCCCAAAAAAATCTCATCCAGAACCTTCTAGAATTGACCAAAATTCAACTTTTTTGGTTTAATTTCGCGCATTTTTGACTTTACAGGGGTACCGCACCTATAACACTGGAAAAATGCGTTCTAGAACGCAGTTTATCTTCACCTTACCTGCGTACCCTAGCTAAAAACGCATGCAGGCTTCATGTTAACTGCGTACCCAAGGTTTTTTGAGCTTTTTAGGGTTTTTCCTCCATTTCTGAGGCTTGGCATGAGGAACAAAGGTTGTAAGACTTGCAAAGGAGGCATGTATGAGTGTTTAATGAGCTCATACAGTCAGCAGAATTTCAAGGTGACATTTTTTAGTGTAACAATCACAGTTACGAAATGAAAGAAGAATAAAACCTTTGAGTTCCTCTACCCTCATGCTTTAAATCATTCTAGACTTTGAAAAGAAAATTTGCATCCTAAAGATCTCTTAACAGGCATTCAGGAAACCCCTGCTCAAGTTAACTCTCACATAAATCAAGAAGAGTTAATTGAAGATGAATTCAAATCTGAATGTGAAGACAAATAAAAACCTATAGGATCTCTACCTTTATGCTTTGAGTCATTTGATTTCATACGAGCAAATTGGCCTCCTAAGAATCTATCAGAGGAAACTCATGAATCCCATGTTTATTATCCAAAACATCAAGAAGAGTTAATTGAAGATGAATTCAAATCTGAAATAGAAGACAAATCAAAACCTGTAGGATCTCTACCTTTATGCTTTGAGTCATTTGAGTTCATACGAGCAAATTGGCCTCCTGAAAATCTATCAGAAGCAACTAATGAATCCCATGTTTATTATCCAAACATCAAGAAGAGTTGATTGAGGATGAATTCATATCCAAAATAGAAGATAAATCAAGGCTTGTAGGATCTCTACCTTTATCTTTGAGTTAATTTGAGTTCATAAAAGAAAAGTGGCCTCCTAAGAATCCATCGGAGGAAACTCATGAATCCCATGTTTATTATCCCAAACATCAAGAAGAGTTGACCAAGGATGAAATTCAGATCCGAAATAAAAGATAAATCAAAACACAGGATCTCTGCCTTTATCTTTGAAGTCATTTGAGATCATAAAAGCAAATTGGCTCCTCCACAAGAATCCATCAAAGGAAACTCATGAATCCCATGTTTATTATCCCAAACATGAAGAAGAGTTGATTGAGGGTGAATTCAGATCCGAAATAGAGGATAAATCAAAACCTGTAGGATCTCTACCTTTATGTTGGGAGTCTTTTGAGCTCATACAAGCAAATTGGCCTCCTGAAAATCTATCACGAAAAAATCATGAATTACATGCTGACTATCCTCAACATCACAAAGAATTGATTGAAGATGAAAAAAAGAAAGAAATGAAAGAGAACCCATAGGATCTCTCTAAAGCCACAAGTGATGATTCATCATCTCTCATAGGTGAAGCCCAAAAAGACATTCATCCTCCAAATCAACCCTCCCAAGAGAAAGAGGATTATTGTAGTTATATCTGAAGAGAAATGAAAATTCCCCCCTTTTTAACTGAAGAGGAAATATATCAACTTATAAACATGAAGACAACCTCTAAAATTCATATAACCAAGACGTTTCTGATCTTTCTCCTGTTAATCTTACATACCATCAGTCAAAAAACAGATTTGTAAATAATTTTGAAGAAAAGAAATCTTATAGTCTAATATGCATGGCTAGTGACATTACTTATATTAATTATTCTCCAAGTTCTAATCAATATCTTGATGATTATGATATCCAAACAGAAACTAACCTTGCAGAGCAATCAAAAATTGATTTGTGGGACAAAGTTCATTATCATCAGGTTGAAAAAAGTAAGCAGCCAATACAGGTCACCTATGACACTGATAAAGAGAGATTTGAGAGTTTATAAGTAAGTGAAGAGTCTCTGACTCTTTTCTCTACTTCACTTCAGTCCATCAGAAATAAAATTCACATAATTAGAATTAGCAGTCTTTCATCTTTGATGATGAGGTTGAGGAGGATGATCAAATTCTCGAGCATGTTGTAAATGAGAAGCCTTTTCCTGAAATGGTTGAAGAAATAATTTTGGACATGGGGTCTTCCTTAACTCTAGATTTGCAACCACCAAGTTCCATTGAGTTACAAATTGCAGATGAAGAAATAGAGGTTGATAAACACATGAGAGTCATCACACTATCCTTTCCAGAGGATTTACTGCCAAAGTGTATACCTTCTCATCAACCTGATGACCTTCACATAGTTTTCAGTCCACTTAATCAGAACACATCATCTTGGAAAGAAGACTACACTACAATATATAATGAGTTTGATAGTTCAAGTGATCATGATCAAGGGGGAGAGTTGCTTTACCAAGAGAGTCTCAGATATAGCCAAGTGGAAGAAAGAGCAGTCCTGAATGAAGCCTATATATAAAATCCTCTAGATCGGGTATTTTTCCAAGATCCATTTGTTGTTTTTCTTGAGAAATCTGAAGGAGTAGTGGGTTTCACCATGAACATTTTGCTGCAAAGTATGAGAAAAAACTTAAGCACTACTGTTCGAAAACAAGTGAGGTGGAAATGGCCTTTATATTTCTTCAACATCATCAAAGAGATGAACCAGAGTCACCCATGCAATCATCTACTTGACTGGTTATATGGGAAAAGAGATTTCACCAAATAAATCTCTATCATGTATACGTTAGATTAGGATAGATAGATAGCTGTGAAAAATAAGCTCAGCCTTATGAGCATCTTTTTAGTTCTAGATTGTTTAAAGAAAAAGTGAAAAAACAGAAAATACAAAAAAAGTAAAAATTAAAAAAAGAGGGCAGTTTCTAAAGCAATGGTACAACCCCATACCCAAAAATAGTCATGCTGAAAGCAAGCAAGTCTAAATACCGCTACTAGTGCTCAAAATATGCCTTGTTCAGTTATCTAGCCTAATCGTAATTGAACATGTTTTAAATTGATTGTTGATAAGTTAGTGAAAGAAATTATAGTCAAAATTGTGTAAGCTTGACTTGTCAATAGAAGTAGATTAGGAAAATATATTGGTTCCACATTCTCAAAACAGAACCAAAGAGGAAAACAGGGATGAAAAACAAACTATGTATCTTAGCCCTGATATTTCTAGATCTCATTTTCATGCAAAATAATGTTTGTGTGTAGATTGTATTTTATGCCACAAGCACATGACAAATCAGACCATCTAATCCTGATTTCGTCATTTTTCAATTTCATGATTTAGATTAGAGAATAACATCCTTTCAAATAGCTTAACCTTGACAGCCAATCTAGCATAAGTAGAGAAAAAAAGGAGTTCATCAGTCTAATCTGTAGTCTCGGAATATATAAGTGTAGAATTAGATAGTGTCATTTTTCAAAAAAAAAAAAATTATGCCAAAGGGTTGCTACTCTAAATGCACCCAAAAGAAGAAAAAATGTTAGGAAATGTAGCGGGGTAGGTAGATATGACTTTGATTCTGATCATGCTGTCAATTTTCAAAAATAGCATCAAGGAGGAAAGCAATTTGTGCCAATGGATAAAGGCACTGGTCTTCAAAGGACAAAGATCTGAAATTCTAGACACCTCCTGAAAAGGAACTACCCTCCCCAAAAGGAGCCACTGTTAGTTATCATTATTTTTTACCTATTGAGGATGACTAGTTTTTAAAGCCAAGTTTTCTAGAAGTTGATCTCCAATTTGTCAAATCTGTCATGTAGAAAACACCCCTATACATTTTTTGTCCTCCTACCTTTTCCAGTCAGCCTATGATGAGAAAAACCTAGTTGTCAAAGTCCTATCTAGTCTCAGTCATATGATCCTGTCCATGAGTTGTCATAAGCTAAAGTAATATGTTGTCTTCTACCTTCATCCTAAGGTCATTCATTAACCAACGATTGGTGAAAGGTTAGCCACCCTACCTCTGGTCATATTATCATCTCAAGATCTATTCATACCAAAGATAATACTCAAAATTTGTCAAATATATCCCCTAAGATAGGTAGTGGTGTTGTAGGAAATCATTCCTTAGCAAAGGCATCCTAAGCCAAAATCTTTTAAGTCAATACCAGCCGACCTTGAATTGGCTCTTAATCTGCAAAACAAAGCTTGATACACCCATAGGTCGCGCCACTAAAAGGTCTTGATGTCTCAGCAGTGCATATGTTAAAATCCAAACTGATATTGTGCTGATCTACAGTTTTTCAGTGTCTTTTTCAAAAGAAGAGATGTACAAGTATTCCAGAAGACCTTTTCAAGCTAAACATGAGAAGACAACTGCTTCTCATGTTTTTTTGAGCCTGGGATAAGAGTACTGGATACATATCTCAGAAAATGCCTCTCATAGCATATTGCTAAGTTTGCACCTTATTACTTACTGAAATACACCAAGTAGAGATATGCATTACAAGGAAAGATGACACAGTTTGAGAAAGGGATGAAATGTCACTTGTTAACCTCCTCCAAGCATGAGCAGATGGTTAGGTCATTTTTTGTAAACCTCCTTCATTTAAAAGCAGATGGTTAGGTCATTTTTTGTAAACCTCCTTCATTTAAAAGCAGATGGTTTGGAAATATGATAAGGGCCTCCTTCAATTAACAGGCAGAGGGTCAGGAACAAAGATATGGCCTCATTCAAAGAGCACAAGGCTAACAATGCTCCAAATGGCCTAAAAAAATTGTTTAGACCTTTTTCTCCAATAAATGAAACCACTGATACAGCAGTGGTGTTTCAAGTGATGCTTACATGGTTTCATTGTTTGAGAGATAGAATCGAAATTCAATGGGAAAACATTGAATGATTATGAGTATAAAAATGGTGTTAAACAAATGACAAGCAGTGGTACTATGATGATTCAAGAAGCTTTGCTTTTCATGTCTATAAAAGACTCCTTCGAAGAGTAAACAAAGGCTAGAATGCCCAAGCTTAGAATAACCTCATCAAAATGACAAGAAGATAGTCTAAGCCTTGCTTTTGAAAAAGACCTTTGCAAATGAATACATAGAGACAGTATGTATGAGGAAAGCTATGACACCATGATTCAAGTTGAAGACACCATTCAAAGAAATGAACTTACCAGAGTCATAGACCAGACCTTTTTATGTACATAAGAAACAAATTTTGTTGTTTATATGTGATTGCATTAAGGGTCTCTAAAGGCCTTTCTCCTTTATTAACAGATATAATTCAGGCCTCGATGAATGCAACTAAGGTTTTACCCATAGTCAAAAAGAAATATCATTATAAGGATGCATCAGCAGTCTTTGACATTGCTCTGGAGCAGTGTTCCTTTTTGAAAGATAGAAATGGAAAAATAGTGACAGGGTTTTTCCTTAATGAAGAAACAATGAAAAAGGTTTGCTTTTAAGATGGTTTCTTTACTTCGGAAAAAGTCATATCTATGAAGATATTCAAAAGTAGCATCCACAACATTTTTGTTAGGAGTCCTGGTCGAATATGGGTCTTTATGATATTTTAAAAGTGATAAAATGACAAAGAAAGTGATTCATGTTTTGACATGACATAAACCTTTTCAGAAACATCTAAAACCCTCCAAAATGTGATTTGAAGACATTTGAAATGTTTTTTCAAGTTAAAAAGGCACGATACCATTTGAAAGTCCCATTTGCAAGTTCAAGAAACCAAGGCATACTCCACGAGTTGCTCACTGGAAAAGAAAATTGATTTCGAGCAAGTTTTCAAGGTTTGAGGTTCAGAAAGCCTGCGTCGCATGCCTTTAGGTTTGCGCGGCCCGCCTGTGAGCACAAATACAAAGCACTTTCACTGCTGTGTGGCGCACCTCTAGCGGCACGCCTGTGCACTCATTAACCCACCACCCGAAACTGACCCGACAGCCTTCATTGCGTGACGCTCTCAGTGGAAAACGGTCTGCTCCTCCATTTCTTCCAAAAAACACTCTTAAAAGGCTGTTCCGAAGATCCAAAAGACCCATAAGCATTTTTCAAGTTATTTGCCTTACTTCTAGGTAGTTTTTGAGGTTTAAAGAGGGTATTCTTGCTATGTTTTCAAGAGAGAAATAGTGATAAAGAAGGTTGGGTTTTTGGTCAAAATCAAAGTTGTTTGCTGCTGTGGGTGTTAAAAAATCAATACAGTAATAGAGGAGGTTTTGCATCAGCCTTAAAGTGCCCTGATTTCATTTCAAAGACAGTGATATCAAAGGAGTAGGGTTTTAAGGGAAAGGGGTCTGTGCCAAGATAAAGGGGGATCCCTCTTCAAACAAAAAATCACCAACACACCTTGTATAAGTCTTTTTTCTCAAACACAATGATCAAAGGAGATAGGTGGTTTATCAAAATTGAGAAGAATCTCCTTGGTCATGATTATTAAATGATAGAACAGTGAAAAAGGGATGTTTATTAAGCCAATTTAAAAGATATTTTTATGTTATAAAAAGCTAAGACTGCCCACAGTTATTGGAAAAGAAATACAGAATTGTAGAGGTCTCAAGTTGGCTGGAAGGTGTCTTGATAGTGTAAACAAAGAAAAAATTTGGTCTGTTAAATCAAAAGAGGGAAACGGTGGTTAAAGTTTGAAGGCTTGGTAAATATAAAGAGTTCCTTGTTGTATTGTGAGATAACAAACTTTGTGCAGCCCCCATAGCTCAGAAAGAAGAGTCTATGTTGAAAAATTTTCAAGTCAGTTGAAAGGTGTTTTGTTTGCTTTGTAAAGAACAGTGAATAGAAAAAGAACACTGTTTGGAGGGAAAGGTGTTTTTGTCAAAACAAAGGAGATCCTTTTTCAGCAAGGAAACATAAACACATATTTTTCAAAATATTTTCCCAAACACAGTAATAAATTAATTTTTGTTATCATTTGACCAGTACTTGTTTTTGGGCATCAAAGAAGCATAGTAACTTGCAAAGAGGACAAGGTGTGGTGTTGAGAAACCCTTTCAAGCACCATTTAAGACAACTTTTTTTAGTCAACCAGCAAAGAGTATCCAAAAAAAAAATGCCTCCCAGGCAAGACAGCAGAAGTGGCCCTCATAGGAGGTTTGAACATATTTCAACTGAGGAAGGAAATGCCCATCCTTCAGTTCTGTTTAAATTTCATGAAGATGGATGTGTAGATTTTTTTCAAAGGGTTTAGAAGGTGAAAATCTATCTCCACTTGACACATCTACGTGCTTTGATATTGTAAGGGAAACATTTTCAGCTGGCAGGCTTAGATTTCAAGTTTTCTCCTAGATCCATTTCCAAAGCTACCAAAATCCCATATGCCATAGAAAAATGGTTTAAATAGAGCTACCTAGACTCAGAACAGTACAAGCCCTTTTTGAAGCCAGAGCATTGGGATGCATGCACATCCATATTTTCTATTTCATATTTGTTGAGTAGCTATGCTCCCCTCATGAAGATAATCATGAAATATTTCACATGCGAGGGAAGGATTTCTCGGGTCTATGCTTACCATGTCCAGTTACTCATGCACTTCACGAGGACCCAATTGTTAAACCTCCCATTTTTCCTCCATAGAAATATTGAAAATATGGCCTCCATTGTTCAAAAGAGACCTCCCTCTCAGCAGCCAGCTTGCCGTTTCCATCATTCCCTCATCAAGATTGGCATTCTTCATCAACTTGAGAAGAAGGGAATCTCTTGGAAAAATTTCATTGCACATCCCGATTCGCCACTATTTATTCATCCCATGCATCTCCTTCACCATCCACTCAGCATCTTTCGCCTTCTTCAAGTAAGCCAATTCCTAAGAAGCTAAAATATCCCATGATTGATCAATAAGAAGAGCATGATGAAGAAGAGCAGCACAGTGAGGAAAGGCAGAAAAGTGAAGAAAAACACAGTGATGATAGGCAACACAGTGATGAAGAAGAGCATCATGATGAGGAAGAAGAACACAATGAAGAAGAGCGGCATGATGAGGAAGAAGAACACAGTGAAGAAGAGCAACAAAGTGAAGAAAAACACAGTGAGGAAGAACATCATGATGAAAAATAAAAACAGAATGAAGAAGAACAGCATGATGAAGAAGACCAAAACAGTGAAAAGGGCAGCCTTCAAAAAGGCATGGAAGGTAACAATCAAATAATTCATGAAGAAGGTCAAAAGTGTGGCAAGGATGATGAGGGAAGTAGCAAGGGAAAAGAGCAAATAGAGCATGTGCTAGCTGCCTCCCCTAAGCAAGGGGCCATGCTTTCTTCTGCAAAGGTGACAAAGCCCAAAATATTAAGAAAGAGAGTGCCTCGAACTGTAACTCCAAATATCACTAGAGCCCTCCAAAGCAAAGGGAAATTTCCCAAGAAATCCATTGTGGAGTTACCAAAGAGGAGGAAGACCAAGAAGGCCACTCAAAGCAAGGGAAAGGAGAAGGAAGAAAGAAACCATGAGAAAGAGAGGGACTTTGACATAATTCAGATAAACAATGATGATAGCGACAATGAGGCTAGAATCCTAGAATATATCTTGATTAATAGAGAAGAAAAAATTCATGATCTAAGGGCAGATCTAGATAGGTCCGAAAACCTCATTCACTTTCTACAAACACAAAACAAGCAGATGAGTGTCCACATGGAGGTATATTAGAGATGGGCTACCAAATATCAAAAAGAGGCCTCCAAGGTGCAAATTAAGTTGGAATAACTCATGGGAGAGTTCCATGATAGCGAGGATGAAGATCAGCCAAGAAGAAAGAGGCCAAGGACTATGGGACTCAGAAGAGCCTTAGAGAAACAAAAGGAAGAAGAGGCTGCCCTTTTTCAATCCTTTCCTCTCACTACTTTATTCACCTAAGAGAATCTAGAAAAAAATAGAGAAGCATGGCTTCAGAGGGTGAATGATCACTTGGAGAAGAAGTTGGAGAAGGCCAATAGAGATTTGGACCTTCAAAGAAGGATTACTGGGCACTATAAAAAGCTTAATCAATTCGCCCGACGGAAATTAAAAGCCACACAAGAAAAACTCAAGGAGGCTCAAAAGAGGTGCCCAACACCAAAAATGAAGAAAGACACATAAAAGCTCCAAATTTTGGCCTCATCTTCTCCGCATGTTTCTGAAAACCTTTCAGGGTCATGCTCACCAAAATTGGACAAAATTCGACCATTTTTTGTTTTTTGACATTTTTGGGCCTTTTGCTAAAAAACATGGGTATCGCCATTTCTGTTTGGGACATCCTCAAAGGATTAAAATGGTATCATTGGATGCCATAATTTTAGGGCCATCTACTAAATTATTTTCAGATCAATTCAAGGTGATTTTGTCCCCCAAAGTGGCAAAATACAGTCACTTTTTCAACACTCTGCCCCGCATATCAGCAAAGGCAATTTTCTTGGTTTTTACACACAGTTCTAGTTTTGATAGACTTGCGGTGATCCATTTGGGTAAAAAAAGGTATTTTCAGAAGCTATACATCCAAAGCTTTCCAAAGAGCCATCACGGGCCATGTTTCGACATCGGGAATACCTCCAAAAGTTGACCGCAAGACAGGGCACTTTTTGCTGATATATTTCTTCAGTATTTTTGTGAAAAAAGCACTTTTCTAAAGTGATTTTTCCTAATGTGCGTTTAAATATTTTTGGCTATGGTTAGTTAGGAAAAGTCAATATAATTTCATTTTTTATCATTTTAAAGATATTTTTATAGATATTTTGTGCCTTGGGCTTTGCAAAGCCTCAACGAAAAAATAATATATTTTTTATGGGCCAATGAGCTTGCTAGTTGCACTAGGAGGTTTTCCTTCATCTTATATATTCCAAGACACTTCATTGTAAACAAGGCTTAACTTGATGAATAGAGAAATATATGGTTATACAAGCTTGTAAGAAAAAATTGTCTCATGCATTGGATAGTTTCTTGAATGTTTTTGGATGATGAAAGATGACCGCTGTTGGATTCCTTGACTTGGTAAAATGGTATAGTGTCCCTCTCTGTTATGCTTCTTAGTTTTCATTCATATTTCATGTGATTTCTTGATATAAGATAGTAGAGACTAGATTTGAGGCATGCCCTTGGAGGCATCTCAGATTTCCTATTTCTTTATAGCTGCTATGTTTTCTTCCTTCTTAGTCACATCAAAGAATCCTTGATTTCTCTTTGATAACTGAATACATTTTTTTCTTGTTTCATTTATGGTTTTATGCATGCTAAGTATGATTCACGGTATGCCTTTCTTACTCATGGCTAATCATAGCTCCACCTCTGAAACCTTTCTTTGATTGCTTGATTGTCGTAGTTGAACCAAGGAGGTCTTGTACTGATCTTGCCCTTTGCCTAAACTATCCAATCTCACTTCAAAGTGACCGATAGCTTGAAATACTATGTCTAGGTGTTTCCTAATAGCGATTTGAGTTATTTGTTTATCTTAATTGCGTTTCCCCAAATTCTGATAGCGATTTCCTAAAGTTATAGAGTCATATATCTCTATGTATTGCTTGAATGTTTATTTCTATGCATTTATTAGTTTATAGTCACATTTCTCATGATTAAGGGTTAGCCCTACCATGTTTATATCAGATATTGAACTATTTATGTTTGAAATCCTTTGCTCTTCAAAAAATTAGTGTCCATCCCACTTCATTTTACATTAAGATCCATTTTACCTTGATCAAATCGGCACTTCAACATACCTTGTATCACCATCTGAAGCTTTCTTAACCTTTTTGACCCCATAGCCCAGTTGATCTAACAATATTTTTATCTATCTTATTCTTTGATTAGTTTATCCCTCACAAACCTAAAATCAAAACCAAAAACCTAATTCATAACTAGCCTAAAATAAAAAACACAAGAAGCAAACACATAGATATCCCTTACACAAATAGAAAGATCCCTCTCTAAGTCCAGGAAGGCTAGGTCCTTGGGCTCCAAATATTAGTTTGATGTTACCCTGTCACTTGGCTTGCCAATCAGCCAAATCATGGGACCCTAACAAGATCAAGCCTCTACAATCCTTGATTCATTGGTTAAATGTTCAGTCTACAATATTGACCCTTCAAGCTTCAGATACGAGCTGTGATACCTCCAAAATTATGCTTACCACAGGTGACTGTCCATAGCAATAAGCTATAGGACTACATAAATACTGCAGCTCTTGTTGTAGATTATAATATCAAAGACTTGAGGAATGAGTTAAGGTCTGAGGGTATATATATATGTGAGGGACTTCCAACCTTAAACCAAGTTTTCCATGAGTTTGTAATCTCTGTAATCTGATACAGACCTCTGTAATGCTGAGTTTGTACTGGAGGCAAGTACAAGCTCTCCAAATAGGAGCTGCCACATGTCATTGAAACTGAGTTTCCCTGAAGTCTTAAACTGAGCTTTGTAATCAGGGTTCCGAGGTATATTCTCCAATAGGTCTAAGACCAAACAATGTTCTATGTGCTCCTCAGCCACCTCTATGCTCCTATGGTTTTTTATTCCTTGTAGCTGCTTCAAATGTCAAGGAGATTTCATCCTTTTATAAATCAATCAGAAGAATTTCCTCGGTTTAGTTTTATCTTCAGTCCAACCAATTACATAACAACTTCCTCCTTTCATCCTTAGGCTTCTCTTCTCAATGCCTTGTATCACTATAATTTTTTACCGAATTTTTATCATTGAAATGAGGTTTTGTGGTTTTATATATATAGTAGTTTATCAAATTTGAAAGGTGATGTCTATTTGGAGGGAGGAAGACATGAGTTTGTGAAGGTAGGAAGGCTAGGATTCAAAAATTTGATATGTGATCTTAAAAAATTAATTTCTCTTAAACTATTTGGAGTTAGGGGCTGAGTGAGGGCTTGCTGGAAAGAGGAAAGATTACTGTTTAAGATGGTGAAGGAGCCAAGTTGATAGGATGCATCTAAGGTGACAAAAAATAATTTTCTTTATGACTGTTCTGAATTTTTTCTATATAAGGTGTTTGGGACAGAATGAGGTCATTAGGGAATTAATGTGAGGTCTCCACTTGTTATGTCTTTAACCATCATATGTCATCAAGTGATCTCCAATTATTTCATTGTCCATGTCATCACCATATATTTCATCATGTGTGCCATAAATGTCACCATGTCATCAAGATAGTGCAGTGATATGTCGTTAACCATCTGTAGCATGCATCAATATGTTAGAGTACGGGCTAAGTCATCACAAGGAGAGCTTCTTCATCAAGAGTCACTATGAGCATCATTAATAGCTTGACATCTTCATTGATAGTATCCTAGTCAACCAAGAGTCATGGTATCATCACCTAGAACCAGGCATTTCAAGAATATTTGACATCTCGGTCAATGCCACGTTGACATCAATGACAACCTTGATTAACATTATCTAGCTTTTCTCCTGATGTCTTGTTGTTGTGAATGAAAGATCCAATCTGTTTTTTTATTCTGAACTGTGATTTCTTCTTAGCTGACACAAAATATTTTTCATTAGAATTCAAAATTTATCTGATGTAATCGAGTGCATAAATTCTCATGGGGAGGTATTTTGGAAGCGTGTATGGTGCTAACTCGCATCCATACACTCTAATTTCTATGTAATTTTGGTACAAGTACCAGTCTCCAGACTTTTCCCAATATGGAAAGAGAAACATTCTCTTGATGTCTTCACTAATCCTGGGTTTTATTGAATTGTTTAGCACACTCATTTCTAGGTGAACAAACAATTAAACAAATTTCTTATACGAGAATTCTTGTTGCTCCTTCATCACTATATAAGTCCAAAATATAATTGAATGTTGGTTTCCCTCTTCATCTAGATTTTGAATGGAAAATTTGAACTTGTCCTCTTCATAATACAAAAACATATAGAAAAATATTGATGTGTGTTTAAGAACTTCTTTAATTTGAAATTCAGAGGAAACTGCTCATGGATGTTATCAACAAGAAATTGACTGAAATTAAAGATAATGTAAGGTTTGTTATCTGTGGAAAAAATGGAGAGGAAGCATAAAATGGGTTCAGCTACCCATTAATCATAATAATAACCAAGAATATATGAAATTACAGTTATGATTTGTTTTTCTTGATCAGGGAAGATGGAGGAAGAGTATGGAGGATTTCTCTTTGGAAATTGGATATTTTCTAGTAAGAATATGTCAAAAATCCTAGCTCTCTTGGAAAAATAAAGCTTTTGGTAAAGTTCTGTGAGGGCTTCTAAGGAAAATGGCGTGTTTTTTTCCACAGAGGGGACTTGCGTCATCTAGTTTATAGATTTGGGGATATAGTGGCTCGTTGATTGGGAACATATCATACTTGACATTTTCTAGTGAATTCGGGGGCATGAAAGGTCTGAGGGAAAATGCAGTGTGGGAGATTAGAATCCCAGAGTCCAATTACATTGATTTTGTCAACATACTTATCCTCAAGCCAACATTAGAGTTCAAACAATTCAAATTTGCACTATGTCTCACTGATTTTATAGTCGACGTCATATAATGGGATGTGATTTAAATATATTGGAGGATGAACTAAATGACTCACAAGTTCCTCCTCATTTTTCTTCTTTGGATTAATGATTATTATTGAACAATTGATCAAAATTACAAAGAAAGGTTTACCGAGATTTTATTTGCAGGTTTATAGCTAATTAAGGGAGGGAGACAAAACATAGACATTTGATCACATGTTGATCAATTGTTTAAAGAATGGGCGCGTTAGAAAACCTGTAAATCAAAGAAACTATAAGAGAATTTGTCACAGAAAAGGTCAACAAGGGATCATGTTTATTTTTTTTAAAGAAATTGCATGGTTTCCATTGCAATTTGGTGTGGGTCCGTTGGATTAACCATTACCCAGGAGAATTAAATGTTCAATGGTTAATCCTTGGAAACATATTTGATTGGAAACGGTTATGAAATGTGGTAGAAGGGTAGTGGTGGGGGAATTAGGTAGGGACAGTGGCAATGGAGTGACGAGGGAGTGGTGTTCAAAATGGGTAGAGAGTGGTTATTATTTTAGGCAGGGGGGTGAAAAACATGGATCATAGGCCATGTAGTTGTGGGACTCGGTGGGGAAAACCACTTTTAAGGACCCCCTCCCACAGTGGTAAAGAGAGGATGGAGAGCGGGGCCGAGAGTATTTATACATCGTCGATGTGATGATCTGGATGCTCATACAGTGAGTTATTGTAAACCTTTTAACCATATGTGACAAAACAATTTTGTCGGGAGCTGTCCTTCAATTTCGATAAAAAGTTTAGGATAAAACATATATAAAATAGACATATCCAATTTTTGCTTGATTGTACAATGTAGACTAAAACTTAGGCCAAGTGCTGATTTCAATATTTTTCCAAACAAGCTGCTTCTACCTACCCTTTTTAACTCAAATTATTTTTCTAAGCTAACATTTTTATTTCTCCTTCAAGAAGTGCATTTAGACTAGCAAACCCATATTTCCCTTTTTTTGTGAAATATTAAAATCAATTCAATCCTATAGCTTATTTCTCCTATTGATTTAGATTAAACAATTGAACCAATGTCATTTTCTATCTAACTATTGATTTACCAAGATTAAATTGTTCGGAAAATCGTTATTCTATAATCTAATTTACAAAAATTTAATCATTTTTAACCATGATTAAGTTGTATGATTAAGAAAATAACTACTCATTGTGCCATTTTAAACAAGTTGCACACAACCTTACTTTATTTGATAGAAAAAACTATCAATTAGTAGTGGCATTTAAATTTGCAGAACTTTCAGTGTTATTTTCTTTTTTGGGGTTCTGATTTCATTTTTATTCTTTTTTCAATGTTTCTTCCTTTTCTTCTTTTTTCTCTTTATTAACTTTTTTTTAAATACCCTCTTTTGACTTTTTTTTATATGTTTTTTTTTTTAAATTATTTGTAGATTGAAAATTCTTAACAATATGAAATTTCTGAGATAAAATACTCAAACACCTTGAAATCCTATAGATTATAGGACCCTAACAATTTCCTCACCCAAATACCCCCTCGTTGTGTTTCTCCCTCAGTTGTTGTTTCAACAAAAATATTATTAGTTATGTAGGGTGAAATTCTCATTCTCCACACAACCATGTTCTGGCTTAGTTTTTCTTGGCTTATGGGTCCTCTACTCCCCTTAGTAGTATCATTTATGTTGCTTATTTTCCTTGGATAGCCACGATAGAGGACGTGTTCTCTCTATGGTTCTGTGGGCCTAGGGATCTAGGCTCTTCGAGTAGAACCTAAGTCCGGGCTCAAGCCAAGTATACTAAAACAATTTTCCATTCTAATACCCCACCTAGAATTTAAACAAAAATTCAACAATTGGAATCTTTGACCACCAATAACCATCAAGACTAATCGTACTCTGAAATTCAAAATGAATTTTCTAGTGATTTCCTTAACCTTGGTCCCACTAGGGAATGCTCAAGTCAATACTTTAACCCTATCATTTTTCATTGGAAAATGAATATGGTTCTAGGTGGTGTCCACAAAGAAAAAAAGGAGGACTGCAATGAGATACTTGCATGCCTCAATGAAATTAAAAGATTCCAACATGACCACCGATTAATCTTTGGTACTCTCAATTCCCATCTGGTGAATATTGAATGCCATCTTAAATGTAGTCACCAACCTCCAATAGGCTCAATTGCACAAGACCTATCCGTGACAATTTCCACTAATGAACCATGCATGCCTCAACCACTTGGCTTATATTTTGTCTTTTGAAAATTTCTTTTATTTTCATACTTGATTGGATGACTAGCTACACTTGGAAGATGATATGTAATTATAATTTTAACAATCTTTCTATGCAATTGTCTAAATATAGGATAACTGAAACTAAATCTATATTTTTTAGTATTATGATAGAGAGGAAACCACTTACCCACCTCCATTTTCATTGGTATGGTTTCCCTTCTAGAACAACACGATGGTTAGCTATAAAAGCAACAATATTTGTATGTCAATGTTTACAATATAATAGAATACTTTAATTAACCAATTTTTTTTTTTGATTTGTATATATTACTAAGAATATTATAGAATATATTATGTAAGTTGAATCCCTACGAACCATCTAATGATTATTGATAATTATATTAAAATTATAGAAACCTTATTCCAAAATAAACATATCTATTAACATAATTATTGGTCCTTTCTCTTGCATATAGCATACAGTAAAACATTAAAACCAATGTTGAATATTAATATTCAACTTTTCAATATTATCTATCTAACAATAATGTTTTTTCTTTTTTTTTTTTAATAGGAACACTAATCTGATTTTTCATTCACTTACCCCATATAATAAATACTCTCTAACAAATATTCTCTATGTTTGTAATCATCTTACATAATGACACAGACCTAGAAATGATGAAAGTGGGAAGAGTTAAGATTTATGGGGAAATGAGTCATTGAATTAGCTGACTTTGCTATTCTATATACGATGCAAAGAGATATAGAAATCAATGTTGAATATTGGCATTGAGTTTGCGAACACAAACTAACTAATGTTTCTTTATCAAAAAGATCGGGTTATGTTCTTGTATAATTGTTCCTCTTTTTCCGACATACCCATCCATGCCACCTTGCGGCCATTTCTTATTGGTTTCTTGCGTTACATTTGTTTTCATTGCTATGATTGGCACATACCACCTATTGTTGGTATCCAACGCTGGTTGGTTCTACATTCCATGTTGAAACGTTTTCAGGCTCTGTTTTCACATAAGCTCAATTATGAAAAATTAAAGGAAAAATATGTAAAGTAACGAGCAATTTTATATCTTTAACGTATATTCTTACTTGCTAGTAACAAATAAATGGGCCAATTTTCAAAAGTATCTTTTGTAAGATGTATCAATGATCTCATGCTTTATCGATAATTTATGTTTCTCACAAAACGGCAAGGGAAAAATTAATTATGATCTTTTCTAATAAATGTGTAATGTAACCAGAATTAATAAATTTATTAAATATTACAACAATCATATTAATAAATTTAGTTGATATATGTTGATAGTCTTTATTTTCGTACATCACTTATAATAATAATTACTTATAACAAATTTATAATAATAATTAGTTCAACCGTTGCGTAATAATACTAGTTAATAGTGATGGTCATAAAAATGATTTATCACAAATTTGTAATAATAATGAGTTCCAATCATTGTTATAACAATAGGAACTGAATTGGATTGTAGTAAGAGAGTTTGAAAAAGTTTTCTATATATTATATGATAAACATTAGCAATAAGGGTTTACAATAACATAAAACTTCGAATATTTGAAACTATTATCTACTATTTATTTAATTAAACTAAAATACAATACTGATTTAATTAAATAAAAAATTAAAAAACAAAAAAATACTACTAATAATTAATAATATATGTATTTAATATTAGTTGTCATTTTATATAAACCAGAAATATATATAGAAATAATTCAATATAAGGTATATTTCGTAAATTGATATAAATCTAAAATATATTCTAATTAATATAACAATATTTGATATTTAGGATTTATCGTATTCTAATTAATTTTATATTTAGGGTTGGTCAATCTTTAGTGTTTGTGATTTTAATGAGCAAATATTACATAATATTTAAAACAAAATGATGTATAACTCATTCATGATTCATTAATTGTTATGCAATTCTATGTCGGAGTGACTTTGGAAAAAAAACATTTGGAAGGAGCATGAGCTCCAATGTAACGAATTTGTGGAGTTTCGATTACAGTATAACAAAGATTATTTAATGTGAGGATTTGATATAATTTATAATTGATGGGATGCTTAACACAATCAGATTAATTAGATTTGGATTGACTTCATGGGATGAGTTTCTTAAATAAAGTGTATGAGTATTACATGCATACTTGAATGTAATTTTTATTTGCACGACAATTATATGGTATATTCTTTTTCAATATTTTATTTCACACTAACAATTTTTGTTACACATTGAAGTTGAAAAACTAATATTCTCAAAGAAGATTACAAGAGTACTCAAAGCTTACCACTTATTTAACAATAGAAATTTTTAGTCAATGAAAATAATTTTGTATCTCTTATGTCATTCAATTTTATGTTGTTGACGAACCTCAAGCCTATTCCTATTTTGACATATTTTTCTACCATATTTTTTTCCTTTTCGCAAAATCCATAAACTCAATCAGTGGTAATTGACACATTTCCATCTGAGAAGGCATTTAGCTAATCTCTATTTTATATTGTAATGTTTCTTATTATTTAGACGAATTTTTGTAATTAGTTATAGAATTCGTGCAACTCTGTAGCTAACCTTTGTTTTTGCATCCATTTTTATTGTTTGATAAGCTTCGAGAAGAAAATGAAGAAGCGAGTCATATGTGTAGCTTTGAAATGGTCCATATATGGATCGTATCCTACTTAGCTATTCATATTCAAGAAGGATGATGCCTACCCTCACGGTCAAATATCAGTGAAGATAAAGGATGAGATTAGCGGATGAAGATTCTCAATTTTCTCTTATGTAGAAAATTGAGAGAGAGCCTTGAATACTTTTCTTCTGATTAGACTTCTAGTCTTAGCTTTATTTTACTTTCCATAGGCGAAATTATCTTAGACATTTAACTTGAAACTTTGTATAAATACCTGTCTGTTGAAATAGGGAATAGGCTTAATTTTGGTGGTAATACTATGATACATTTGTAAACTATGTTTTGTTAATTAAGAAGACCAATTCAAGACCATTGATACGTAGATAGCTTAAGTAGGTTTACACTCGGTCGATTGCAGAGGGCCCGTGCATGAAAAAGAGGTTTTTACAGTCACTTTGTAGTTTAATTTCTTGTCATTTCATAGTTTAATTCTATGTCATTTAGTTTCTGAAAGTTTTCTAAATTAATTGTTTATATTTACACACAGTTGACTGATATATCGTATGCTCTCCTGAATTATTTCATTATCACAACCTTGCAGCATTCAATTGAAATTATTCTTGTATTCGATTACACACCAATCATAGGTTTTAATTAGAAATTCTGTTTGCGTAATAGACACTCTGTAATCTTTGCTTGCTTTAGTCACTTTTGGGTTCAATTAGTATAGTCAATTCCATTTCGCAGTAATAGAATTAATGCTTTCGTTTCGATGGAATATAGAACAGAGTTATATTAGGATTATATTTTGATTATTCTTAGATATAGTTAAAGCTAGATCATATGCTCAGTTTTTCATAGTTTTCAATTGATAGGTAGAATATGGTTTTATTTTTTGTTGTGTTCATAGATAGAACAAAACTTAGAGATCAATAGAATTCATAGATTTTAGAATGATGCTTTGTTTAAATGAAAAATAAGTTTAATTAAATGTTTTAATAGATTTTTTGTTGACATAGAATAGCCTAACATAGCTCAAATTTAATCACTAAAAGATTGATTTATTTTTATGCAAAATAGATTAGTTAATTAACATTTCTTTTCCTTCCTTCTTTTGGATTTTATGTTTGATTCATTTTATTAAGAGTAATTTGTAAATCAATTTCTTTTCTTAGAGTAAAATAACATTTTCTTTTCTTGCTTCTTAATATTAGTTTTTCATCATTAAAATTCTTTCAGATTCAGTTATTTCTTAGCATTCAAGATTTCATTTAAAGCTTAGATTCCATTCCTTAGATCAGTTTTAAGTTTTTAACATTAGACATAAAATACAAACTCCCAAAAACAATATATAAAACTACACAACGAACTAAGAAATAAGGGCATCTAACAATATATAGTGCACCACACATCATGAGATTACTAACCTGAGTTGATAATTTATGATGGAAATTTAGGACATTGAACTGCTTATGTATTTTGGCATCATTGTCGGGGAAGTGTAATTAGAAAGCCTTATTTATTACATATATAAAAAAATGATATGCGTAGAGAAAGAGACTCCAGGGGTAGATTTATAGCTAAAGGTAGATGTTTGATTCTAACAACACCACTTACTCCACCAATACCATGAATTTCCACACCACCATATCAAAATCACATTCCATTTTTCACAACAAGACATATAATTCCTGAAGTCTTAAGGTTAGAAATCGAGCCAGGAAACTCTCTAAATTCATCTACCGAGGAAGTATTAAAAGAGGATGATCCTATATCTCCAACAGAAGGAGTAACCTTTTTCACCTCTATAGGCGAACAAATTCTATCTCAGGAATTAGAAATCCCTAGTAAGGAAGAAGAAGAAAATTTCTTCAACATCCCATTGATATAAAAACGAGAGGAAGAAAAATTAACTCTACAGTTAGAACCCTACATTAGCTCTGAGGAATCTACAATGGCCAGAGGAGAAGGAGAAGGAGAAGTACACAATTTGAATGGAGAATCCTAAATAATAGGAGGAGGAAGAAGAGATGGATGACAAGGTAGAGGAAGAGGTGAAGAGAATAGAAGAAGAAAAAATAAGGAGGACCATAACTTTGTTGGATTTCCTATAGTTGATGAGGATACAAATGCCACAATGAAAAATATTTCACCTTCCATCCTTACCAATTTTAATGGATTAAGGAATGAAGATCTTGAAACGTTTCTATTTGAATTTTAGGTTTTGTGTAGATCATATGACTACTTACAAGATTCTCAAAAAGTGAAACTATTTCCTGCAACACTCAAGGGTGTAGCTTTAAAATAGTATGGGCTTAATAACAAAATCTATTAGGACATGGGATGAGATGAAAAGTGAATTCTTACAAAGGTATCTAGATTATGGCACACCTATTAATCGGAAGGATGGAGTATTTAAAATGATGCAAAGAGAGGATGAAAACTTGGAAGACTTAATTGAAAAATTCAATTACAATACAAAAAGAGATAAAATGGAAAATTTAGATCAAGATACTTTAAAAGCTCTCTTATTGAAATCCATAAGAGATGAATGGATAGCTATTCTTAATATGATGGGAAAGGGTGACATCTCTCAACTATCATTACTTGAAATTGCTGAACTATGCATTCATATTTCGAGAGGAAAATTAAGACCTGGGAAAAATGCAAGAGATCCTATTCTCTGTAGAGTGAATAAATCTGCAACTGGAATAGTAATTAGGGCAGAAATAGGAAATATGATTGATGAATTAAAAACAAATATCTTAGGGAGACTTAGTGAAAAAATAGACACCCTGGAATTACAAACAAGAATAAAGTTGAAAATGATGCCATAACTATTTTCTGTCCTTAATGAAGAAATAAACATGCCTTAAGAGAATTTCCTCTTGATTTAAAATTCATAGAGACCTGTTTTATGGTGCGGAAAATCATGAAAAAAAACAATGTCCCTCTATACCAGGTCATAAGGTTTTTTTCCAAGAAGAAATGGCTCCACATCAAATAGAACCTCTTCTTTTTGTCTCTAGAAGACCATGGAAAGGGCCACCAACTCAAGGTTTTAACAATCAAATGTATACTCAGCCCCCACCAAAAAATTGGAATTCACCAATGCCATGGTAGCAACTGTTGCCCCAACCTCATCCTTAGACGCAAGGAATGCAAAATCCTTATGGCCAATATTCTCAATATCACCAATATCCACAATCATATCCAGACTATCCTCCCCAACATTTTCCACATCTTAGTCAACAAACACAATTTCAAAATCATAATCCACAACTTTCATTACCATTTCCACAAATACCAAATCAACTACCTGCCCAGCCATTACCAAACCCGAATATTAAAAATGCTCAACCTTCTTATAACATAGAAGGACAAAATTTTCCAACTTATATGATTACTCCACTAGATCTTAACAATGTTCAACTTAGATTTGGTATGATATTAGAAAGGAAAAATCACTCTGTTGTTATTCAGGAAAGAGATGACCTTGATGAAGAAATTTCTCCACATAAAAATAAAAATAATTTTGGAGAAGGGACATCCCTTCAACAGAATCAAAATTTTCAAAATAAAAAACAAGAAAATCCAATAAACTCAACTGCTATCATAGAGAAACCTTCAGTATTTGTTTCTAACCCTCCTTTACCTAAAATATTACAAATCGATAAAGGGGTAGAAAAACAAATTATGTTGCCTAACTATGATCTTCTAGATCAATTGAAAAATGTCTATATCAAAATCCCTTTGTTAAAAACCATTAAAGAGATTCCAATCCTTGATAAAATAATAAGAGAGTTGAGTATAAAAAAATCAGGAAGAAAAACAAAATAAGTAAAAAGGATTCAGTTAGTGGGAAAAATTGCAGACATTATGATGGGAAAAATAGACATAAAAAAATATTTGGATCAAGAAGGTCTAGTTGTAAAAACACACATCAATGGTATTGAGATTCCAAATAAATTGATTTCTTTAGGAATAGCCATAAACATCATGAGTAAAAAAACCATGGAACAACTTAGGCTTCCAAACCTTCAATATAAACCAACATTACTGCAATTGGGAGACAAATCAGTAATCAAGCTAGTGTTGATCAGTGGTTGTCATTGATGTCAACCCAAGCAGCACCAAGGGCTACCCGAATATTGCATGGGAATTTTGACCTACAAAATTACAATATTCTTGGTCAAGAATATTTTTTATGGTTTCTACTTGTCAAGATTTTTTTTTTGATATATGGCACGCCATGTAATTCTTCACGGTTTGAGAGATATTCATGTTTGAAGTTTGTAACCCCAGTTAGTGGGATAAAACCCCATGGGGTTGTGGCATGGGGCATTGAAAAGTAAATAATTAATACTTTTTAAGCTCCTGAAATCCCTCCCACATTCACTTGTTCAAGGCCTTCTCAACCTAAGCATTTATATAAATTGTGATCCTCATATCCTTCTTATGTAGGGATTTAGCTACCTGAAACAGGCCATCGTGGAATTTTCGCACTAAATTTTTGTATACAAAGTTTTAGAAGCAGAAATGTTTATGAGGAGAACAAGAAATCTTGATGAAGCTCCTGTAATAATTTCACATCAAGGTGCACAATAGTTTCAGAGGTATGATCTGTGTAAGTCAGTGTTTTTGCAGGCTCCTAAAATTCATCTCAAAGAAGTGACCTTGGGAAAATTTTCATAACTCTCTCACTGAGTATTGGATTGGAATTTTTTTAGAAGTGGGAGATAGTGCACGGACTTTAGTTTTTTTTGTATAAATTTCTAAGCCGAATGAAGAAAGAGTGACACGTGGAATGTTATACAAGTTTGCTCTACTAAACTAGTCCATAATTAAGACATTGTGAGAGATTGTGCATAATGCTCACTTGAAGAATCCAAATTGGGTCAGACCTATGGCATTGGAAATAGGACTTGAAGGAATACTACAAAACCAAAAATTACATATTGTGATCTGAAATAACAAAGATACACCAGATTTCATATCGAGCTCCTAGAAGACAAGAAAAAACTAGATCATGTGTTGTCAAGGGCTGTGAAGGACCAGACTTTCTAGGGTAGCAAAGCAAAGCAAGTTGCAGCATAGGGTAGCATGACAAGAGTAGCAATCAAGGTGTAGAACATCAAAAGGAAGCTCATCAGATGAAGACTTCAAGTGCGAAGCACTGCATACAGTCATTGTAAAGGTATCATTGTACTAAGTTATTGTAAATACATCATTGTGAAAATTGTACAGTTTCTATCTGCCAAGAGTTGAAGAGGAAGTGTCGGGAGGTCTAGGATCATGATTAGGTGGTTGTGTCATAGTTGCAGTTATGTTCTAGTGTGTATTCTTCTTCTACATCTTTCTATATCATTGTAAAGTGGACCATTTTCCCTAGTATTGGAGTCCATTCTTCGTTTATTCTTCTATGGGTAGGTAGGGTGGTGCTAGGGTGAGTTGTAGCTCATTGGGTGTTGGGGCATCCATTTAGTTGACTACTGAAGAATATCATGCATTGGAGCATCCATCCTGTGGGAGCTGGAGAAGGATGATTTTCTAGATTATAGGAAGTTGGAGCTTTATTTTGAATTGGAGTTTAATATTAAAGAATTATTAGAAAAGCATTCAGGTGGTTTTTTTCCCGGAGAGGGTTTCCACCTAAAAAATTGTGTTCATTTGTCTTCCTTTTGTTTATTGCTATCATTGTAAAAGAACTAATAATAATTGAAGATTAAAAAATTCTCTAATTGAAAATAATATTGATTCACCCCCCCCCCCCCCCCCAAGTATTTCCAACAATTGGTATCAGAGCTTTGTTCCTTCAATAATAGTTTAATAGCTAGAAGGAGCTCATGGAGCGTACCAAGAATGGTGTACCGCTATTCCATGAAAATTATTATGCACTCTGGAAAGGAAGAATGGAGGGCTATCTCTTAGCACAAGGTTACATAGTATGGGACACTGTTCAAAATGGCTTTACACCAACCAGGAATGAACAAGATAAGAATAATTCGGTAAATGATGCAAAAGAAAAGAATATTATTATCAATGGAATTATCAAATATGCTTATCATAAGGTGTTGGGTTGTAAAACTGCTAAAAATTTATGAGACAATCTTGAGAATATATATGCAGGTGACTCAAATGTCAAAGAAGCAAAGCTTCAAATCTATAGAGAAAAATTTGAGAAACTCAGAATGAAAGAAGATGGCAACATTGCAGCATACTTCCAATAGGTTGATGAAAAAACCAACAGCCTGGAAGGATTTGGAGAGCCAGTTGATGAGAAGACTATTATAAGAAATATTCTTAGAATGTTACCAGGGAGATTCAACCCAAAGGTATGAGTCTTAGAATACAGTAAAAATCTAGAAAAACTCAGCAAAGAGGAATTACACGGAGTTCTAATAGCATATGAAATGAGACTTGATGAAGAAGAGGGTACTTCGCATCTATAAACTGCGTTTGTTGCATCTAAGAAAACCAATAAGGACAAACAACCTTCAATTGAAAAGGCATGTGCCTTCCGATGTGAGGAAAAGGAAGATGATGAGGAAGGTCTTTCAAATGAAGAATATGCTTACTTTACGAGAAAACGTGAAATTGGTAAGGGAAATTTCAAAGGTAAACTTCCATTGATATGTTTCGGTTGTGGTGAGGTTGGGAATTTCGCAACAAAATGTCTGAACAAAATTGATGGAAACTCAAAAGGAAAGAAAGGATTTAAGAAATTCAAAAGCAAGGATCCAAAAGGAAATTTCTTTCTAAATAAGCTAACCCATCATCTAATGAAGACAATGACAGTGAAGAAGAATCCAATGAGAAAGTATTGTTTATGGTCAAGCACATTAAACAAGAGGGCTCAAACAGTGAAGAAGAAGAGTTGAACATATTTTCTATGGAGGCAGTCAAGCATATAAAAGATCTCAAGGCTAAGAAGATATGTTCCAATACTCTTGAAGAACATGTTAAAGGTCTCAAAATTGAAGATGAAGAAGACAAATGTATTGAAGAGTCACTTCAAAATAAGTTGGAAGAAAGCAACCAAGAAAGGGAAGCATTATAAGCTGAAGTAGTCTTGCTGCATAAGGAAGTGAAGAAGGGAAACATTGTCCAAAACTATGCCAACAACTCAAGGGAACTGGAAGAACTCATAAAAAATCAACTATCTTACAACGACAAAACTAGCCTCGGTTACGAATAAGAAGAAGCAAGACCTTCTACAACAAAATACAATGAACCTATGAGATCTAACATGCATGTAGACTTCATTGGATGATATTCACAAGAACAACGTTGGAAGACAATTCGTCGATGAAGATTTACATCCAGGTACAAACATATTTTTTATGGATATTTTTATTCATGTGGAAACGTTGGTCATAAAGCTATAGAATGTCGCACATACCCTAGGAACCAATACAATTCCAGGATATCTGTCAAATATGAACCTCCAAGGGCTCAACAAAACACTAATAGATTTGACCATTTAATAAATAATATTGAATGTTACAAATTTTGAAACTTTGGACACATAGCCAAAGACTGCAAACTTGAAAATCCTCTAGAAGAATCTTTGAAGCCACAGAATGAACGAACATGGAAGAAGAAGAAGACTGATAATTGTAATCTCGCTCTCAAGGCTCAAAACAACAAATATGTGTGGTATGTTGATAGCAGTTTCTCATCGCATATGACTCGAGATAGAAAGAAATTTTTATCTCTGAAAGGGAAGAAGGATGGAACCGTGTCCTTTGAAAATGATGGATTAGACTTCAAATGTTATAGGATTAGGTACCATCACTCTTGGAAGAAAATATGCTCTAGCCAAGAATTTTCTATTGGTTGAAAACATGAATCACAATCTACTGAGTGTTGGAAAAATATGTGGTCAAGGACACACAATATTATTCAACTCCACAAAATCTGAAATCAGAGAAGGCAGGTATGGCGAAATTGTGGCTACATCAAGTCGAGCTCCAAATGACATATATGTTTTGGATGAAGGAACTAAAGCATTTCTAATAGCTAAAGAGGATTATATAATATTTGGTAGTAATGATGATCGACTAAGTAAGAACTTTGCCACTAAGATAAAAGTGAGTTTCAAATGTCTTTACTTGGTGAGATGACATACTTCTTAGGGCTTCAAATATCTCAGAAAGAGAAAGGAATGTTTATATGTCAAGTGAAGTACATCAAGGAAATGCTCAAGAAATTCAAAATGGAATATTTCAAACCCATCTTTACTCTGATGGTAATGGGTTGAAAATTTAGCATAGATGACTCATCTAAGGATGTGGATCAAAGGTTTTATAGATATATGATTGGTAGTCTTCTATACATAACAGCCTCCCAGCCAGATGTTATGCAAGAAGTTAGACAAGTAGCAATATTCCAAGCAGCATCAAAAGAATCACATATTATTGTTGTCAAAAGAATTTATCGATATCTAAAGGGAACAACATAATATTGCATGTGGTATCCCAAGGGTAAAATATCATTATTCAAGACTTGACAGATGAATATTGAGCAAGAAGCGTTGATGATCGTAAGAGTACTCGTGAAGCATTGGAACATCTTCGCCAGAAGTTTGGGATTCTCCCAATTTCTCATTAGATTTTCTTTATTTAGAATATAAAGGGGTAGTGGAAGTGTGTATAGGTCTACAAGATAGTTGTGTATCAGGCAGAGTTACACTTTGCCATTGATGTCAAAGGGGGGGAGAATGTTGTAGGAAGAGGTGTCATGGTTGCAGGGGGAGTACTTATGTTTCCATCAATGCCAAAGGGAGATATTTTTTATAAGTGGTTGTTATTGATGTCAAGCCAAGTAGCACCAAGGGCTACAAAAATATTACGTCCGAATTTTGACCTAAAAAATTACTGTATTATGGGTCAAGAATATTTTTTATGGTTTCTACTTGTCGATATGTTTCTATTGATATATGGCACGCCATGTAATTCTTCACGGTTTGAGAAATATTCATGTTTGAAGCTTGTAATCCAGTTAGTGGGATAAAACCCCATGGGGTTGTGTCATGGGTCACTGAATAGTCAATAATTGATACTTTTTAAGCTCATAAAATCCCTCCCACATTCACTTTTTGAAGACCCTCTCAAACTAAGTATTTATATAAATTTTGATCCTCATATCCTCCTTATGTAAGGATTTTGCTACCTAAAACAGGCGATCGTGCAATTTCCTCTCTAAAGTTGTTTCTACAAAAGTTCAGAAGCTGAAAGTTTTATGAGCTGAAGCTGAAATGATGAGGAAGTTCCTGTAAAATTTCAGATCAAGGTGCACAATATTTTCAGAGATATGATCTGTGGAAGTCAGTGTTTTTGGAGGCTATTGAACTTCATTTCAAGGAAGTGACTTTGTGAAAATCATCATAACCCTCTCTCTGATTATCGAATTAGAATTATGTAACAAGTGGAAAATTGTTCACGGAGTATAGTTTTTTCTTCATCAATTTTAGATCTGAATGAAGAAACAATGACACATGGATCATCGTACAAGTTCGCTCTACTGAATGAGTCCATAATTAAGTCGTTGCGAGATATCGGTCATAACTCTCCCTTGAAGAATCCAAATTGGGTCAGACCTATCGCATTGGAAAGAGGACTCAGAGGACTACTACAAAAAAAAAATCACGTATTGGGAATCTGAAATAATAGAGGTACGTCAAATTCAATATCGAGCTCCTAAAAGGCAAGAAAAAGCTAGATCATGTGTTGTCAAGGGCTATAAAGGACCTGTTAGGCCTCCATAGTTTTCAAGATTGGAAAGAACAAACGTTGCAGAGCCTACATCAAAACCACTTTGGAATCCTAGGATCTGGCCCTCATAGATTCAGAGAGGGATCTCTGTGTATAAGTGTTTTAAAATATATTTCTTTAAGGTTTATGATATGATATTAGGCTTGTTATAAAGCACAAGGGTTTTGTTTGTTTTGGTTGGGCTAGATATTATCAAAATGAAGGAAGTATTTTGAAGGGTAAAGGTGTAAGAAGGTTTAAAGAATGGTTTAGCTGACAGGATAGGTAAGAAACAGTATCAATCCATTGGGCTATGGAGTCACAAAAGGATTTAATTGTACAAGAAGTTTCAAGTGTGGTCTATGGGGCAAGTCATCTATATCAAAGGGTCTCTTTAGATTGATTTTGTGGTATGGAACATTAAAAAGTGTGGTGAAAGAAGAAAACATATGAGAAAAAAAAGGGCAGCTTAAGATCAAGTAAGGACTTTTAACCTTGCCTGCTTTCAGTATACTCTCAAAGGAAAACACTTTAGATAAAACAAAGAATAGCCTAAGATCAAGTAAGGACTTATAAACGATCCTAATTTTCGCATATTATCAAAGGAAAACATTCAAGATGAACATAAAAAGTAGCCTAAGATCAAGTAAGAACTTTTAACCTAGCCTGCTTTCGGCATACTCTTAAGGGAAACTTTCAAAACAACTGTTGGAGAAAACACTAGAGGACAGGGCCAACCATAGACTTCCCTAGTTTAACTTTACTTAGCATGCAATGAAATATCATTAAAGAATTATATCTCAAGTTTTACTCAGCAAGACATGCACTCACCAACATTTTTTGACTAGTTACACTCTATCAAAATCATTCCCAAACACACATTTACAAGAAAAATTAAAGATAAAGATTTATCAATGAGAAAAAGGGTATTTTACAGTAAATCCTAATCTATATTTTCTATTCTTTATCAGAGAAAATGGACAGTATGGAAAACATGAGAAAAATAAAAATTACAGTAAGAAAAACATCACCATTGACATAGACTAGGATCCCATAAATCAGCTTGTATATTTGATGTTCAAACCAGTTACAATATTCAAGTCGAGTAGGTATTTACAGCTTCGAACTTCTCTTCTCATCCTATCTTTCTTAAAATATTAACAGGGCTTTAGCAGCCTCAACAACTATTTACATTATACAAGTATTCAACCAACATTTACAATGGAGTCCTCTTATGGTATTTATAGATGAATTGAGGAGGTGGAGTGAAAGAAAGGGTTATTTGTTCAATTAATAAAGAGTAAATGCTTCTCTTCCTTTGGGAAGCATTATGGAGAGGTTTTTAGATGTTTTAAATCTATTAATTGATTTTTACATTAATTTTCATCAACTTTAGTCACTTTTGTTGAATTTTGAGGCTTTTGGTAGGTTGGTAATTACTTCTGAGCTGTCTTTGGAAAATATCTCTGATTGTGCATTAACTTTGTATTCTTTTGAGGAAAATAAAACCTTAGATTGTATTTCTGATCTTCAGAGGAGTAAATTTCTTCAATGATCTGGCATTTGGAATAGTCTTAGGCTGATCTATCTATTTTGTTGCTTTAAACACTGAATTAGGCCTCTGATTATGCTTTAAGGCCTTCTTATCATCTTCGAGGCTTTTGTCTTTTCTACTGATTGTATTTTCTTTAACAGATTTTCCTTTACACTATGATTTATCGATACTTTTCTTGGTTTAAGCCTTTAAGACTTTATCCCTTAATATTTACTGTATTTTGCCTTTTTTACTGTGCACAGGTGTCTTCACCGCACTGAGGGTTTGATTGCAAAACCAATGCTTGCAAAACATTGATTAAAATCCAGAATTCACACCCCAAAAGGTTCTTTTCTGCATTTTATTAGGCTTCGAGGATCGTGATCCTTTGCCCAGTCCCTTTATGGACAGTGGGAAGGGTTTTTAGCCTTAGAACGCCATCGAACCTACATAAAACAAACAAAACAACATTATAAATCCCTGCACATTAAAAAATACTGCTTACAGAGGTTGGCAGAGGGCGGGAGGAGCAATAAGGAGGGAAAAAAGCATGCAAGAGGAGGTTTTATGGACAAAAATGTGAAAACAGGGTTTAATTCTGAGTTTTAGCACGAAATAGAGGAAAGTGGTTATGCAAAAACCATGAATGGTTTTCGCGCACGATTTAGGCGGTAAGTGGTTTACGCCTGAACGAATGCGATATCGTTCATTGGGTGATCCGTGTCTTCCCAATAACACCGATTTCGCGTCCAAGTTGCGCGTCGAGATATTTTGGTGATAGGAGTGCATCAGCCGTCCAATTTGCGGGGATGCAGATCGACGACGGAGAGGGAGCGTGAACACGTGAAGTTGATTGGTGGATAGAGCGGTGGAGGACAGGTGTCGAGTGGCGGTTGGGAGATGTTTTGCGTGGTGGAAGGTGGGGCCAACAGGTCACATCACCTATTTTGTCGCGTAGCGGGTTTATGTGTTTGGCAGGTTTGTTCGGCAAGTTCAATGTGGGCCGTTGGATCGTGTCGATCAACGGTTGAGAATGTCGGAGAAATGTTATGGAGCAGAAAGGTTGGGAGATGGAAGGAGAAGCAGGGTTAAATGAGGGTCGTCGGATCATGTAGATCGACGGTTGAGATTTGTTTGCGCGGATGAACGAGGAAGGATGGTTGGGTGGTCGGCGGATGAGAGGGGAAGTTCGATGACCGTCAAATCTATGAGATTGACGGTCAAGATCGCTTAAGGGGAATGCATAGCATGAAAGAAAAAAGAATGAAGGAATGTGGCTAAGGGGAAAAGGGAAGGTTTTATGGGAGAAAAGGACCGTGAGTTGAGTATGAAGAGAAAGGGGAAAAGGGCTAGGAGGAGGGGTGAAGGAGGTGGTCCCATGGAGAGATAAGGTGACCGAGAGCGGAGGAAAAGGGGCTAGCGGGCTAGCGCCTGCTCACGGGTGCAGGGTCCTATTGCGGAGAGGGCGAAAAGCTTAAGTCCTTAGGGGTTTAAAGCCTTATGTTTGTTTATGAGCGGAAAAGGCCTAAATGAGGCTTTTTTTTTGGGGTTTTAAAGGCCTCCGATAGGTAAGATATGGATTTTTTAAACCAAAAAAAGGGGTTTTCATGGTTTAAAAAGGGTTTTTAGAATGTTTTTTAGGAAAATGAAGGGTAAATGAGAAGGAAAAAAGGAAATTTTCAGAGGGAAATGGAGGATAAATAAAAGGGAAAAATGAATGATATGGGGGGATTTTAGAGGAAATTATGAAGGTGAAAAGATGGAGAAAATGGCTGAAAACAGTCTCCTTTATACAACAATGTTTCTTGAGGATTTGTTTTTTGAAGGAAACAACTGTGAAGATTATTATTGAGTTAGAAAACACCAGAAGGCTTCAAGAATGAGTAATTTTCTATGAAAATAATCTCTTGAAGGCTCAAGACCTGGTTTAGCCATCATTTGATATGACAAAAATTTACTAATGGCTAATAGTGGCTCCACTTGGGGATGGCAGCTCTTTGGAGGTGTGAAGAACTTCAGAAATTGATCTCTGGAATGTAGACCTGTGCCTTATCCATTGAAAACATTTTCTTCCTTGATCATGCTGCTTAAAAAGATGATCAATACTTTGTATCAGCAAACAAATTTCTTCCAAACATTCTACCTACACAGCCTACTTTCCTAACATTTTTTCTTCATAAGGTGCACCTGGACTTGCAAACCTTTTGACATCAACATTTGTTATTTTATTGAAAGTAGAAAATTAATCTAAATCTAGCCTTATTTCTTCCATGTGTTCAGATTAAACAGTTGAACTCATTAATTCTCTACCTAAGCTACTATCTACCAGGATTAAACTGTCTGACAAATTTTATTCTCTATTTTCTAAAACAGAAATTTAAATACAAACAAACCAGGATTAAACTGTCTGATTTGTTGTAGGACTATGGCATAAAAACAAGCTACACAGACTAAAATTTACAGAAATTTAAAACAAAACTGTGAAGGCTTAAGATTTGAAATTAAAAACATCCTTCATTATTTCTTTCAGCTCTCGTTTTGATCTTTTTAGAGCTCTTATTTTTCTTTCTTCTTGGTTCAGATTTTAAGCATGTTTGAACCAGTTCTTTTTCTTCTCTTTCACTCAAGTTTTGGTCTGATTAGAGCCATTTCTTTCTATCCTAATCTAATCTACTGATAAGCCAAGATTTCATTGTTTGGCTAATCTGATTCACTAACCTATCAACAGTAAATTGAAATCTATCTAGTCATGATTAGGTTGTATGACTAAATAACAGTGCTCTCTTTTGGTAGTGGCATTTAAGCTTGCACACTTTCAGATTGTTCTTTTATTTTTTGGTATGGGGTTGTACCTTTATTATTTTATTTCTGCCCTCTTTTTCCCCTTTTCTATTGTTTTTGTATTTTTTCTTTTTCAAATTCAAAAGCAGTGTTATATACAATGAAAAAAAGATTTAAAACTAAAAAATCAGCTAACAGAAGTAATGTTTGAGAACCCTGTCATTGACAAGACCTCTAAAATATGCAGCTCCATCCAATTCTTGCCAAAAGAATGCATTGTTACCAATACCAGATTGGATAAGATAAGGGCCTTGCCATAAATTACCAAATTTTCCATGTTTTCTCTTATCTTCTCTCCTTGAATCCCATTTCAATACTTTATCACCAATCTTAAAATCACTTGCCTTGGTTCTTTTGTCAAACAACTTCTTGATGTTTTCTTGTAGTTGTTGTGCTATGATGTATACTTCCTCCTTGGTTTGTTGTAGATGTATAGTCTAGTGTATTCTTCTTGTCATATCATCATCTTCAGACTGTACTTCTTGGATCAACTTCATGACTGACACTCTTAAACTGGTTGGAAATATTGCATCAGTTCCATAAAATAGCTGGTAAGGAGACATCCCAATTGAATTTTTAACTATCAATCTATCTGCCCATGATGCATGCACTAGCTTACTGTGCCATGATTTCTTGTTATATTCCAGCAACTTCTTCATTATGTTCACCAAAATTTTATTTGAAGATTTTGGCAACCCATTACCTTGAGGGTAATATGTTGTAAAATGACCCAATATAATCTTATATTTATGACAAAATTCCACCATATTTTTTGATCCAAATGCAATAGCATTGTCAGTTATGATCTTTCTAGGACAGCCATATATGGTTTTCAAGGAATGAAATGATAACTGGGTCTTTGGCATTTCTATATGGGATGGCTTCTATCCACTTGGTAAAATAGTTTGTTGCTGTGAGGATCTATCTATGTTGGGTAGATGAGGTAGGATGGATTTCCCCAATGAAGTCTAGACCCCACTGCTGAAAAGGAGCTTCAACAGTGATTGGTTGCAGAGGTAAGGGACGTAGCTTTCTTTTGCCTTAAAAAATTTGGCATTTATGATAGGCAGTAATCATTTTGTGGAAATCTTGAAAGATGGTGGCCCAGTAGTAACCAACTCTAAGGATTTTGTTAGTAGTTGGTTTCTAGTAGAGGTGGCCTCCACATTCTCCTTCATGAATCTCATGCTTTATCTTATCTACATCATTCTCAGGCAAACATTTAAGAAATAATCCACTAGCATTTTTCCAATATAAACATTTATCCAAAATTTAGTAATTTACAGCTTCCAACTTTAAGAATCTTGCCTTTGTTTTAGACAAACCAGGAGGGGCATTAAGATTGAGAAAAAAATACAAAATATCAGCATACCAAGATGAACTCGGAAAATGATCTTCAATCATTTGAGCTGTCAACTCCTCCTGTTCATCTAATGAAATAAACATGTTTATATCAAGAGCTTGAAAGTTGGATTCAGCCATAAGTTTTTCTACTCCTTGACCTTTTATGAGCTTAGTGGGCTTGATTTCTAAGTCATATTCTAAAATTACAGCAATCCACTTTCCTCTTTTGCCATCTAGATCTTCGGTCAATATGTCTTTTACAACTAAATGAGGCACAAATGCTACAATGTGGAAATATAAAATGTAAACTCTGAAGTCATTTAAGGCTTTGACCAAGGAAAAGGCTTATTTTTCCATTATGTTATAGTTCATAGATGCATCTCTTAATGCCTTGATAAAAAATCCAATTAGCCACTCTTGTCCCTTCAAGTTTTTCTGTAATAGGATAGCAGCTACTGTGTGTTTTGATGAAAATGAAAAAATGAAGAAATCCTTTGTAAAATTAGGACTGATAAGAACTAGTGTTTTGGTAAGTGCTTGTTTTACCAGCTCAAATGATTTCTTTGCTTCTAAGGTCCATTTAACTCTTTCTTCTCTCTTAAGCATATTTGTCATGATTTTAAGGAGTTCCGCTAGATTGGGTATGAACCTTCTCAAGAAATTAATCTTCCCAATGAAATATTGAAGTTCCTTGATGTTTCTAGGATGGTTGATTTGAAATATACCATCAATCCTCTTTGGGTCTATCCTTATTCCTTCTTCAGATATGATATGTCCAAGAAATTTACCTTCTTAGAGACCAAACAGTGTTTTTTTTGGATTTAAGGACAAACCATATTTTCTGCATTTCTCAAAGACTTTTCTCAAGTGTATTAGCTGTTCTTCATCTGTTTTAGAATAGACAATGATGTCATCTAAGTAAATCACTATGAAGTAACCTATTTCTTCTGAGAATGCAATATCCATGGTTCTCTGAAATGTGGCACCAATATTCATTAAACCAAAGGAAATTTTTAAATACATGAAAGTACCCCAAGGAGTAGTAAAGGCTGTTTTAAGTTGATCATCAGGATGTACCAATATTTGATTGTAACTTGAGAAGCCATCTAGCAAAGAAATTATTTTAGAACCAACTACCCTTTGTAAGATATGATCCATTTTGGGCAAAGGATAGTTGTCCTTTAATGAGGCTTTGTTTAAGTTTCTAAAGTCAATGCAAAGCCTTATTTCTCCTTTTTTCTTCCTAACAGATACAAGATTAGACACCCACTCTGAGTATCTAACAGGGCTATAATTCTAGCATCATACATTTTTCTAATTTCTCTCTCTACCAAAGGTAATTGAACTCGGTTTATTCTGTGCAATTTTTGTTTAAAAGGATTTTGGTTTTCTTTGAGGGGTATCTTATGCTGGATTATTTCTGTATCATATGATTTTAGATCTTCATAACTCCATGCAAAAACATAAAAAAACTCTCTAAAAAGCTCAATGTATTTTAGTTTAATGTGAGCTGGTAGTGTCTTGGATAATTTGATCATCTTGGGCTTCTTCTCACTGCCTATGTTTCATTCTTCCACTTCAGATTGAATAGGTTCCATTTTTGGATTTTTGGAAACATCATTTAAGTCAAACTATTCCTCTAATGGGGTCAGTCCTTTTCGCAAGCTTTGATCTTTAGATTTCAACACTTCTAATTCTTCATTTTCTAAATATGTTCCTTTTTCTATTGTATGTTTGGGTCTATTAGTTAACATATTTATTTTAGCAACCTTGGGGGACTTTTGTTCTTCAAAAAGTGGGTTTTATTCAATAGGAAAGTCTTTTTCATCCTCTGAATCTGAGTTTGGTATTTCAAATTCATTTTTGGACTATAAGAAATCTTCTATTTATTTATCTCCATCAAAAACTTGCTAGTATTTTTCCTTATCCGGGACAGTTGGTCTATATTTGACTTGGGTGGTACATTGCTTGCTTTCATAAGGTGTTAGACAAGTACTAGTAGCAAAGGCTAATCCATTAGCAATAATTTTTTGGTTCCTTGGGACAAAGATAAGTTGGAATTCAACAAATGTTTCTAACAAGTCCATGGCATCATCTCTATAGGCTCTAAGTCTGGGATGTTTAGAAGTGTACTCCCCATTCACTTGCCTAATTATCAACTCTAAATCTCCATGGACTGTTATTCTTTTGGCCCCTAATTTTTTCAATAAATTCAAGCCTAGAAGGAGATCTTAATACTCTGCTATGTTATTTGTGCATTGGAAGTTTAATCTATAGGAATGACCCTCAGCATGATTGTTTTCAGTGTTGTGCACCCATATGCCTGCTCCTGCACTAGTTTTAGGGCAAGATCGATAAAAAATTATACTCCAAAGAGGACTATTTTCATATTAATCATTTATTTCCTATCTGTCTTGTTCATTATAGTTGTCACTGTGTTGAGCCTGTAGGTCTACCCTATGTTGAATTTTGTTTTTTTCCTCAAGATCTTCAATGTTTTGAGGTTTTCTTCATTGATTTTCATGATCTGCACTATACTTATGACTATTTTGGACCTCAAGACCTTCAATTTGTTTGCTGTTATTTTCTGAATTAGCAAACTGTCTTTTAGTTTTCTCCTTGTTTTCCTTTTTATCTATGGCTGCCACTATATTAGGATGTGGAGTGACCAGTATATTGGCTGATATTTCATTCAATAACTCTTGCTCATTAGGAATCTCATCATTATAAATAATGAATGAGTCAAGGTTAGTATGTATAGAAAATAGGGGAGAGTTTTCTAGTCTTTCCTAACTACTCACCATATATTTCATGTGTGTTTCCCTATAGAGTCTTCTGGGTTGACTGAAGATAGGGATGGTGGCATAAGTCATATCCATATGCATAGTACCTTGCAACTTAGCACCCCATGATCTTGAAATAAGCATGCCATATTTGGGGGGTACATCAGCCACTAACACGTCCATCACTATGCATTTGGCTGGGATTTGGGTCAAGTTTACACAAATTTCCTTGATCAAGCCTAAGCATTTTACTCTACTAGAATGAAAAGAATACAAATATTTATATGGTCTGGTTATCTCAAGGCCTAATCAATCCATGATGACTTTGGGAATGAGGTTATGAGAAGCCCGTGAATCATGCATAACATTGTGTAAAATATTATCATGGATATTTAAACTGACATAGAATGGAGGGGTAGTTCCTTCTTGAAATTGTCCTTCAATCTTTGGTCCAAATAGGAGCTCTAGTTTATCATCACTTAAGTTAATAGTGTCATGAACATTCTCTATGTTCAAGGCTTTCAAAACTTGAAAAGTGACTAATTTAGTGAGAGGAATAGAGATTTTGATTTTAGCAATTTCATTCTCTAGGCTAAAGGGAATCTAGTTTTTTGAAATGTTTGATTTAGCCTTGTTAGTCACTCTTTTATCAGCAAAATCAGCTTGCTGATTTCTACCATTTACAGTAGTCAAATTTTTTTTTTTAGGGGCATTAGCTAAAATTCTAGTGCTGCTAGGGTCACCACTCTGTTTTTCATTGATTTGGGTGTTTTTTTCCCTTGTTTGGATCAGAACTTTCAGCCACTGTCTCATGGTTTTCTGCTATCTTTTTGGAAGTAGTTACAGGGTTGTTTTTGGAAAAAATTTCAGAGTTTTTCTTCCTGGGAGTTTCTTCATTCTTTTTACTTCTAATGTCATATTGTTTAGGTGATCCTATGATGGCATTTTCAAATTCTGGTTCATAGTATTCAGTTTCTAGTCTTCTATCATCATAGGGTGTATATAGACCTTGTTTTCTTTCATGGAGGAAATCCGAATCCTCATTGCTTACTCCTAGCATGTTTATGTTATCATCCTCTATTTGCTCAATTTTTTCTTCATCCTCATTAACATAATTTTCTTGAAAACAAGGTCTGATCTGTTGATCAACATCTCTTTGTCTATTATGAGGTTGATTTCCCCTAAAGTTCTGGTTTTGGTTTTGGGATTGATTTCTGTTTTAAGGAGCCGATTGATTTTCTCTAGATTGAGTTCTCTCATATATGCTCACTCTCTCCATCATATTCTCCATCATCCTTTCTATTTTTGAGTCTAAGGTGGAAGGTTCAGCTTCATCCCTATATGATACCCTCTTCTCAGTCTTCATTCTAGATCTCTTCTCAATCATATCTGTTTCCACACTAAGAGCTCCCTTTTGCATGTCTTATAAAGTTAAGGGATCCCTTTCTCTTAGCTGATAGGCCATTTCGGGATCAAATCCTTCAGGGAATTTGGCCAAATCTAAGCCTTGTGGAGGTTTCAAATATGGGGGAAGTGCATTATAAACAGTATTAAATCTAGTGCAATAGTTTTGAACACTTTTCCAGTGTTTCTCTTGAGGTTGTTGTAATCTGAAAGTATTTGGAGAGGGTTCTTCTTAATTTCCCATTTGTTTATGAATGTTTGATGGAAATCTTGGAGATGATTAATAATATTAGGGGTTAAGATTTTGAACCATTTTTTTGCTTCTCCCCCTAAACTTTGAGCAAATAATCTGAGCTTAACAGTTTCATCATCTATTTAATTTCTATCAAAATAGTCATTCATCTTGTCCACATGTAGTTGAGCAGTAATAGTACCACTTGCATCATATAATTGAATCTTGGACTGATAGTCCTGTGGAAAATTGACTAAAGGTAAAGGAAGGAATATAGGAGCATACCATGCTGCCATGATAGGAGGTTGTGGAAAAAATGGGGGGTTTAAAAGTGGACGGTTTATGAAAGGAGGAAGAGGATGGAATAGAGTAGTTTGAACAGTGGGTGTATAGATAACAGAAGTGCTTGGAATAGCAAGAGACTATTGAGAAGATCTAGGATGAGAGAAACCAATGTTATGAATAAAATGAAGGTCAGGTGGAGTGGTTTCCATACTATCAATATCTTCACCACTATGTTGGGGTGAGTGTTGAGGCTCAAAGTCTATCTAATCTATATCACTAAGTGACTTAGTTCTGGATGGGTTTCTTAAGTCAACTTGTGTATTTTGCAGAGATGAGAGCTCTTCAGGGACAAAATTAGCTCTATGAATTGGTCTGAAAATAGTTGAAGTCTTAGATTTAGGAGATTTCCTAAGGATGCTTTCTAGATTATCAACTATCTCAGGAGGATTTGGGTCAGGATAGGCTCTAGTATAAATTCTTCTAGAAGCCACTATGTGATGTTTTTGAGCCTAATGATGAGAAAATTTCAGCCAAGTATGATAGTATTTTAGAGGCTAACTAATCTTTTTCAAAGAAAACTCAATCCTCAAAGTCTTCTTAACTGGGTTTGAATGATGTTTGAAGGATAGAGGAATTTCCTAGTGGAGTCTTAGGAAAAACCAGTTGGGTCAGTAGGCCTACTGAATACCAATGGATTTGCCATGTGAAGGACTTTTACTTGTTTCAAAGGTTTGGTTGTTTTTCACCATAAAAAATCAATAATAACCAGTCTTGGTGACACTTGATTCATTTAGGAATAGGGGTTTGTTGAGTTGTGAAGTTATCTATTACTCAATATTTCTTCCCCAATATGGTCACCACTATGTCAGGCCTCCATAGTTTTCAATATTGGCAAGAAAAAATGCTGGAGAGCCTACATCAAAACCACTTTGGAATCCTAGGATCTAGCCCTCCTAGAGTCAGAGAGGGATCTCTGTGTATAAGTGTTTTCAAAGATATTTCTTTAAGGTTTATGATATGATATTAGGCTAGTTATAAAGCAAAAGGGTTTTATTTGTTTTGGTTGGGATTGATATTATCAAAATGAAGGAAGTCTTTTGAAGGGTAAAGGTGTAAGCATGCTGAAAGAATGGTTCAGCTGATAGGATAGGTAAGAAACAGTATCAATCCATTGGGCTATGGAGTCACAAAAGGATTTAATTGTACAACAAGTTTCCAGTGTGGTCTATGGGGAAAGTCATTTATATAAAAGGGTCTCTTTAGATTGATTTTGTGGTATGGAACATCAAAAAGTGTGGTGAAAGAAGCAAACATATGAGAAAACAAAGGGCAACTTAAGATCAAGTCAGGACTTTTAACCTAGCCTGCTTTTAGCATACTCTCAAAGGAAAAAATTTAAGATAAAACAAAGAATAGCCTAAGATCAAGTAAGGACTTTTAACCTAGCCTTCTTTTGGCATATTCTCAAAGGAAAACATTCAAGATGAACATAAAAAGTAGCCTAAGATCAAGTAAGGACTTTTAACCTAGCCTACTTTCGGCATACTCTTAAGGGAAACTTTCAAAACAGTTGTCGAAGAAAACACTAGAGGATAGGGCTAACCATAGACTTCCCTAGTTTAACTTTACTGAGCATGCAATGAAAATATCATTCAAGAACAATATCTCAAGTTTTACTCAGCAAGACATGGGCTCATCAACATTCCTTAACTGGTTACACTCTATTGAAATCATTCCCAAAGACACATTTAGAAGAAAACATAAAGATAAAGATTTATCAGTGAGAAATAGGGTACTTTACAGTAAATCCTAATCTATATTTTTTTTTATTTATCAGAGAAAATGGACATTATGGAAAACATGATAAAAATAGAAATTACAGTAAGAAAAACATCACCATTGACATAGACTAGGATCCCATAAATCAGCTTGTATATTTGATGTTCAAACCAGTTACAATCTTCAAGTCTAATAGGTCTTTACAACTTCAAACTTCTCTTCTCACCCTATGTTTCTTCAAATACTAACACAGCTTCAGTAGCCTCAACAGCTATTTACATTCAACAAGTATTCAACCAACATTCACAATGGAGTCCTCTTATGGTATTTATAGATGAATTGAGGTGGTGGAGTGAAAGGAAGGGTTATTTTTTCAATTAATATAGAGTAAAGGCTTCTCGGCCTTTGGGAAGCCTTATGGAGAAATTTTCAGATGTTTTAACTCTATTAATTGTTTTTTACATTAATTTTCATCCACTTTAGTCACTTTTGTTGACTTTTGAGGGTTTTGGTAGGCTGGCAATTACTTCTGAGTTGTCTTTGGAAAATATCTCTCATTGTACATTAACTTTGTATTATTTTGAGGAAAATAAAACCTTAGGTGGCATTTCTAATCTTTGGAGGAGTAAATTTCTTCAATGATCTAGCATTTGGAGCAGCCTTAGGCTGATATGTCTATTTTTTGTTTTAAACAATAAATTAGGCCTCTAATTATGCTTTAAGGCCTTTTTATCATCTTTGGGGCTCTTGTCTTTTCTGCTGACTGTATTTTCCTTAATAAATCTGCCTTTACACTACGCTTTATCCATATTTTTCTTGGTTTAAGTCTTTAACCCTTTATCTCTTAATATTTACTCTTTTTTGCCTTTTTTGCTATGGACAAGTGTCTTCGACGCGCTGAGGGTTTGATTTCAAACTAATGCCTGTGAAACATTGATTGAAATCTAGAATTTACACCCCGAAAGCTTCTTTTCCGCATTTGATTAGGCTTTGAGGATTGTGATCCTCGGTCCAGTCCCTTTATGGATAGTGGGAAGGGTTTTTATCCTTAGAATGCCATTAAACATGCATAAAACAAACAAAACAACATTATAAAACCCCGCACATTGGAAATTTCTGCTTACAGAGGTTGACGGAGGGCGGGAGGAGCAGTAAGGAGGGAAAAAATCATGCAAGAGGAGATTTTATGGAAAAAACGTGAAAACAGGGTTTAATTCTGAATTTTGGTGCGAAATAGAGGAAAGTTGTTTTGCAAAAACCACTACTGGTTTTTGCACATGATTTATGTGGTAAGTGGTTTACACTTGAACGAATGCAATATCATCCATCGAGCAACACATGTCCTCCAAATACCACCAATTTCATGTCCAAGCTGTGCATTGGGAGATTTTGGTGATCATAGTGCGTCAACTGTCTGATCTGCAGGGATGTAGATCGATGTCGGAGAGGGTGCACAAAAACATGAAGTTGATCGGTGGATAGAGGGGTGGAAGATAGGTGTCGAGCGATGGTTGGGAGATGTTTTGCATGGTGGGAGGTGGGGCTGGCAAGTGACATCAACTATTTTGCCGCGTAGTGGGTTAATGTGTTTGGCGGGGTCGATCGGTAGGTTTAATGTGGGCTGTTGGATCGCGTCGATTGACAGTTGAGAATGTCGGAGAAATGTTATGGAGTAGAAATGTTGGGAGATGGAAGGAGAAGCGAGGTTAAATGAGGGCTGTCAGATTACACAGATCGACGGTTGAGATTTTTTTGCGTGGATGAATGAGGAAGGATGGTTGGGTGGTTGGAGGATGAGAGGGGAAGTGCGATGAACGTCAGATCAATGAGATCGACGGTCAAGATCGCTTAAGGGGAATGCATAGCACAGAAGAAAAAATAATGAAGGAACGCGGCCAAGGGGAAAGGGAAGGTTTTATGGGAGAAAAGGACCGTGAGCGGAGTATGAAGAGAAAGGGGAAAAGGGCTAGGAGGAGGGGTGAAAGAGGTGGTCCCGTGGAGAGATAAGGTGACCGGGAGCGGAGGAAAAGGGGCTAGCGGGCTAGCGCCTGGTCACGGGTGTAGGGTTCTATGGCGGAGAGGGTGAAAAGCTCAAGCCCTCAGGGGCTTAAAGCCTTATGTTTGTTTATGAGTAGAAAAGGCCTAAATGAAGCTTTTCTTTTTCGGGTTTTAAAGGCTTTTGATAGGTAAAATAGGGATTTCTTAAACTAGAAAAAGGGGTTTTCATGGTTTAAAAAGGGTTTTTAGAAAGTTTTTTTAGGAAAATGAAGGGTAAATGAGAAGGAGAAAAGGGAATTTTCAGAGGGAAATGAGGGATAAATAAAAGTGAAAAATGAGTGATATGGGAGGATTTTGGAGGAAATTATGAAGGTGAAAAGATGGAGAAAATGGCTAAAAATAGTCTCCTTTATACAGCAAGGTTTCTTGAGGATTTTTTTTTTTAAGGAAATAGCAGTAAACATTATTCTTGAGTTATAAAACACCAGAAGGCTTCAAGAATGAGTAATTTTCCATGAAAATAATCTCTTGAAGGCTCAAGACCTGTTTTAGCCATGATTTGCTATGACAAAAATTTACTAATGCCTAACAGGACCAAACCTTCTAGTGCAGCAAAGAAAAGCACGGTGCTGCAGAGGGTAGCATGAAAAGAGAAGAAATCAAGGTGCAGAACATCAGCAATAAGTTCATCATGTGAAGACTTCAAGTCGGTAGCACTACATACAGTCACTGTAAAGGTATCATTGTACTAAGTCATTGTAAATACATCATTGTAAAAATTGTGCAAGTGTCTATCTGCCAAGAGTTGAAGAGGCAGTGTTAGGAGTTCTAGGATCATCATTAGGTGGTTGTGTCACATTTCGGGTTATGTTCTAGTGTTTCTTATTCTTCTACATCATTCTATATCATTGTAAAGTGGACCAATTTCCCTGGTACGGGAGTCCATTCTTCTTTTATTCTTCTACATGGTGGTAGGGTGGTGCCAGGGTGAGTTGTATCTCATTGGGTGTTGCGGCATCCATTTAGTTAACTACTGAGGAATCTTGGGCATTGGAGCATCCATCCAGGGGTAGCCGGAGAAGAATGACTTTCTATATTCTAGGAATTTGGAGCTTTATTTTCAATTAGAGTTGAATATTAAAAAACTATTAGGAAAACATTAACATGGTTTTTGTCCGGGAGAGGATTTCCACCTTAAAAATTGTGTGCATTTGTGTTCCTTTTGTTTACTGATATCATTCTACAAACAATGATAATAATTTAAGATTAACTAATGCTCTAATTGAAAAGAATATTGATTCACACCCCCCCCCCCCCCCTTAGTATTTCCAATAGCTAGATGGTGTATTAGAAGAAATTTATGTATCCTTAGATTCTTTGGGAATATTTAGTTGACTTTATGATCTTAACTCCCAAGAAAAACCTATGGGAACATCTATTGATATTAGGAAGAACTTTTTTAGCCACAATTTATGCTTTCATTAGTTATATATCTAGGGATATGTTTATTTGTGATGGTAATTCAACAAAGAAAGTCACTCTATATCCTCCATAAAAAAAAATGACAGAAATAGAAAATGAAGAATGGATGGATGATGAAAATGATATACAACCTCTCTTTACTATTTCTCATATTAGTGAAGAAAGTAAAATTTTAAATTCAATAGAATATTTTTTAACATCTTAACAATGTGAAGATGATCATGATTTTCAGCAACAATGTAATATTGAATACTTTTCATCCATACAAATATCTTTTTATTCTATGGAAGAATTTGGTAACTCTATAGTTGAAACATTTCCAAGAAAATCCTTAAACATAAACAAAAACTTGGAAAAATTCCAATAAGAAGATTTAATCAAAACATTGCAAAAACATTCCTCTACATATGCATGGGAATACACTAACATGAAAGGAATTAATCTTGAGACTTGCATAAATCATATCTATATTGAGGAAAACTCTAGACCTATTAGACAACCTCAAATAAGGATGAATCCAAATCTTAGGGAAATTGTGAAAGATGAATTACAAAAAATTATGAATGTAAACTTCATTTATCCAATTTCATACAGTCAGTGAGTTTCTACCCTAGTAATTGTCCCTAAAAATAATGGTAAATGGAGGGTATGAATTGATTATAGAGAATTGAATAAGGCTACTCTAAAAGATAATTTTCCATTGCCTTCCATAGATTAGGTTTTGGATACATTAGCAGGGAAGAAATATTTTTCATTCTTGGATGGTTTTAGTGGTTACAATGAAATTCAAGTAGCACCTGAAGACCAAGACAAAACCACATTTACCGATCCATGGGGAACCTATTCTTACCGAGTACTTCCTTTTGGATTGTGCAATGCAGTTGCAGCATTCCAAAGAGTAGTATTAGGAATTTTCTTTCATTTAATACATGATTGTGTGGAAGTGTATATGGATGATTTTACAGTTTATGGAAATTCTTTTGAAGATGCTCTTGAAAATTTGGAAAATTTTATTAAAATATGTAAAAAAAAAAATCTTTTATTAAGTCATGAAAAATTATTTATGATGTTTACTCAAGGAATTGTTTTAGAGCACCATATTTTAGGGGATGGAATTAAGGTGAACTCATCCAAAGTTGAAGTCATCTCCAAATTATGAATTCCAAATTGTCAAAAATTTGTTAGGAGTTTTCTTGGTTTCACATGGTACTACAAAATATTTATAGAAAACTTCACAAAAATTGCATCCCCACTTTTCAAATTTCTCACTAAATATTTTTAATTTAGTTTGAATCCTGGGTGCCAAATGGAATTTGAAACTTTAGAAGCAATGACATCTGAGGCACCCATATTAAGAGGAGAAAATTGTAAAATAGTTTTTCATATCGAAACAGATACTTCAAATACAACTCTAGGAGTTGAATTAGGACAAAAAGTTTTGACCCCCTGTGCCATCTACTACATAATTAAAAATTTGACTCCTATTGATTTAAATTACACTGTTACTCAAAAACGTTTCTAACTGTTGTCCATGCTATTAACAAGTTTAGAAATTACATCACTAGCTATGAAACCTTTACTCACACGTATCATTCTGGAATTAGGTATTTAATGAATAAATATATCACTAATGGCAGAATCACAATATGGTTATTACTCATGTAAGAGTTTAACATCACCATTCTAGACCGACCCAGAAAAAAAAACACAGTTTCTAACTTTTTGTATAGAATTCAAAATGACAAAAATGATACTCCAGTAGAGGATAATTTTCCTGATGATTATCTTTTTTCAATATCTACTAAATTTCCAAGGTTTTCATAGATTTCTAATTACTTAGCTACATGAAAACTACTGAGCATACTTTTTTCCTATAGAAAGAGAAAAAAAATTCAAACAAGTGAATTATATTCATGGGTAAATGATGAATTGTATAGGACAGGTCCAGATCTCATCACCAGGAGATATGTACGAGAAGATGAAATACATGAAATACTGAAGGCATGCCACGATGAGCCTTGTGGTGGAAACTTTGCTGATAAAAGGACTTCTTATAGAATCCTTCATTTAGGATAATACTGGCCATCCATTTTTAAAGATTCCAAGGAGTATATTAAAAGGTGTGACAATTGTCAGAGAATGGGGAGACTTGTTCCTACAGAAGAAATTCCCTTACAACCTTAGGTACTCAACGAACCCTTTGAAAAATGGGCTTTGGATTTTGTTGGACCAAACAATCCACTGTCAAGACAAAAGAGGTATATTCCAGTTTGCACTGATTATGTCACTAAATGGGTAGAGGATAAAGACATTTCTTTTGCTAATGAAAAATGATTTAGTTTCATTTCTGTTTTAGGATATTTTCACTCATTTTGGTGTCCCAAGGGAAATTGTGACAAATCATGGAACTTAGTTTACATCCAGGATGGTGCAAATATTCTGGAGGAATATAAGATCAAACCTGGAAATTCTACTCCATACCATCCACATGAAAATGGATAAGTGGTGTCTACCAATAAAGTGATCGAAGCAATCCTCACAAATAATGTACATCTACATAGGAAGGATTGGGCAGAAAGGCTTCCTAGAGCTTTTAATGCCTAACAAACTACATGGAGGAATACAATAGGACATACTCCCTATGAACTAGTTTATGGGAAGCAAGTCTTGTTTTGAATAGAATTTTAGATCAAATCCTTTAAAACAACATTCAGATTGGGACTTGATTTATCAGAAGTCCAAAATCATACAATGGCGCAACTCAATGAGCTTGAACAAATCAGGAAATATGTGGTTCAAAAGATTAACTTAGCTCAGCAACAAAGGTCTAGATGGCATGATAAATACATAAAAGAACAAAAATTTCAAGCAGGATATCGGGAACTTTTATTTGATTCAAAGTTAAAAGACTTCCAAGGAAAATTTCAGTCTCATTAGCTTGGGCCTTATGACATTGAAAAATTCTTTGAAAATAGAGTAGTTAGGATAAGGAAAATTGATGAGGAAAAGGTACCTCTTCTTGTGAATGGACATCGGCTAAATTTCTATCATAAACCAGTTACAAAGGAGGAATTTTTGAAAATTTTTCAAGACAATGCTGATATGAAGTTGGTGAAGAAGAATCCTTCTTCTTCCCCAACTTAGTCTTCTTTTTACTTTTTCATATCTAAATACACACACACACACACACAAACACACACACACACACACATATATATATGAAAACCAAGCAATGATTGACATCCTTTTAGAGAAAATACAAGGTGAAAATTAGAGTTAATTTCTGACATCTTATATTTTATCCCATTCTGAAAATCCCAAATTCTCTGTTCCCTTTATTTTTTAGAAGTAATAAAATATCAGCAACAAAATTGCTACATTTCTGCAGCTCTCAAAATAATATGTAGCTTTCATTCCATTCTCCAACTCTAATACACTTCTGCATCCTATTAAAGCAGGACATACTGAACAGAAGCAACTAAAGACGCCAATTGAAGATCATGCTTAAAAGAAATGTGAGGAATCAAGACAGAAAAAATGACAACAAAGGTTAACTCTAAGGTATGTTACAAATTTTTCTTAAATAATAAGGTTCAAAAACATTAATGTATATAAATTAGCTGATAATATGTTGCCACCTCAAATTGTCATTATTAAAACTGATTGTACTCAGTTCATACCACAAATCCATAATTTTCCATTTCATCTGTATCATATCCTCTTAATGATCAAGAAATATTTCATTCATTAATGATTAACGGTCATATCTCATACCGTAACCTGCTTACTCATGTTCCTAAACCTTCGCCCAATTACCTATTTACCTACACATCTCTACAATCTCCTCTTGAAATTCTTAACTTAGATCCAAACCCTCAATTCACTTGGTCGAAGACGAACAATATTCAAGACGAAAATTCCTTACAACAGAGACATGGGTTTAATAATAAGAACCGAGCATGTGGGAGGAAAATTCATTAAGGGATATCCATAGATCAAGGAGACACAACAGAAGGTATTATGGCTTTATCTCATACAAAATTTCGATGGATTCCACAAAGAGGTCACAAAATCCTTCACAAGGGCCTTCGACGAGGTGGAGATAGAAATTGGGGACATAAAGTTCTCGGTGATAAATTCCTTTATAGCAAAAGCCACAGAACATCCGAAAACCGGTGAAATATGGTTCAAGAACATGGAAATTCATGGAGAAGAATGGAAGATTTTTCTAAAAAATCCAAGTATGCACACTACTATTTTTAAGAAAGGAATTCCAAGTATGACACCTAAAAACAAATGGAGGAACATGTTGTTAATTATTTAAAAAATTGTTACTTGCGAGGCTATATTTGGTTGTATGTTTGTCTACCATGCCAGATTGTTAATGAATTTCCTAGAGGACGAAGAAATAAACCTCCCATACTTCCTATTGAATAGCTTAAAGAAAATGGCAAGAAATGTGTAGGAAATAATTCAATCCATAGACAATATCATGTATCATCATGGACTGATAAATATACTCATTGAATTTCATTTCAAAAGTATAGGAGACTCCCAGGAAAGTTTCTTGATCAAGAACAATTTTCAAGAAGAAGCACAAAAACAAACTAGGGATGATAAGAACAAAAGAAGTAGGAGAATAAAGGTTGGTACCTAGATTACAGACAAATCCTCACCTCAAACACAGCATGAAGAAAAAAAAATCACCATTGCAGAATTACTGAAGAATAAGAAACATAATGGTCACAAAAAGAGAGGTAATGAGAAGGAAAAGGGTAAAGTTATAAAATCATAATTCATAGGTCCTCCACAGCCAAGGAGAAGTTCTAGACTTCGTAAACCTTTGAAGAATACATCTCCATAGGAAGCAGATTTTTTTGATTTAGATGAAGAGTCCCAAGTACCGTCACCTATTACTGCCTCTCCTATACATAGTCCAAGCAGAAGAACCCCATAAATTGACCCAACACAACAAGAAGTTTATGACTAAATCGAGTCCTTAGAAAAGAGACATGCATAGGAGAAGTCAATTGTTGAAGAGCAGCATACTAGTCCACAAGAATCTCTAGTAAACTCTTTGAAGCAAGAAATCTATGAAGTAGAGCTATTGAACAAGCACATTAAGAAAGAAAATGAATCTCTAAGGAACAAAACCACTTAGAAAATGTCATCAGTGAAAATATTGTTTTAAATTTCGGGCTATGGTATAAAATGAACAAGAAACTGAAGAAAAATAATGGCTACATGAGCAAAAAAATCATCAGTTAGAAGTATAAAATCCTCATGAAGAAACCAAGAATGGAAATCACCTCAAAAGAAGGAAAGAAGAGAAAGTTGGAAGTATTGGTAGAGGTATCAGAATAGATGCAGTAAAAGGTGAAGGCTCACAATTTTGGAAATTACATGAGGAATTGCAATGGTCTCTTAGTGGGGGTATGTTGAAGCTCAAGACTGTTCCTATTTTGACATATTTTTCCACCATATTTTCTTCTTTTTAACAAAATCCATAAAGTCAATCAATGATAATTGACAAATTTCCATCTGAGAAGGAATTTATATGATCCCTATTTTATATTTTAATGTTTCCTATTATTTAGATAAATTTTTTTAATTAGCTATAGAATTCATGCAATTCTCTAGCTAACCTTTGTTTATGCAGCCACCATTATTGTTTGACAGGTTCCGAGAAAAAAAATAAGATGCGATTCATATGGGTAGCTTTGAAATGGTCCATATATGGATCATATCCTACCTAACTATTGACATTTGAGAAGGATGATGCCTACACTCAAGGTCAAAAAGAAGACAAGATAAAGGACGAGATCAACAGTCGAAGATTCTCAATTTTCCCTTACGTAGAAAATTGAGAAAGAGCCATGAAGACTTTTCCATGAAGGCTTTTCTTCTAATTATACTTCTAGTCTTAGATTTATTTTACTTTCCATAGGCGAAATTATCTTAGATAATTAATTTGAAATTTTGTATAAATACCGATCTGTCGAAACCGGGAATAAGCTCAATTTTGGTGATAATATTGCGATATATTTTTAAACTTCGTTTTTTTAATGAAGAAGACCATTTCTAGATGATTGATGCGCAGATAGCTTAAGTAGATTTACACTCGCTCTGTTGCAAAGGACCCCTGCACAGAAAAGAGGTTTTTACAGTCACTTCGTAGTTTAATTTCTTGTCATTTCATAGTTTAATTCTATGTCATTTAGTTTCTGAATGTTTTCTGAATTAATTGTTACGATTTACGCACAGTTGAATGATAGATCATATTCTCTCCTGAATTTTTTATTATCATTACCTTGTCAACATTCAATTGAAATTGTTCTTGCATTTGATTACACGACAATCATAGGTTTTAATTAGACATTTTGTTTGTGCAATAGACATTATTTAATCTTTTCTTGCCTTATTCAATTTTGAATTCAATTAGCATAGTCAATTTCATTTGTGCAGTAATAGAATTAATGCTTTCATTTCCATGGAATGTAGAAGAGAGTCAGATTATGATTATATTTTGATTATTCTTAGATAGAGTTAAAACTAGATCAGATGCTCTGTTTTTCATATTTTTCAATTGATAGGTAGAATATGGTTTTATTTTTTGTTGTGTTTATAGATAGAACATAATTTAGAGATCAATAAAATTTAATAGAATTTATAATGATGTTTTTTTAAATGCAAACTACTTTTAATTAACTGTTTTCATAGATGTTTTTCCGCCATAGAATAGCCTAAAATAGATTAGATTTAATCACTAAAAGATTGATTTATTTTTATGCAAAATAGATTATTTAATTAAAATTTCCTCTTCTTCCTTCTTTTATATTTTATATTTCATTCATTTTACTAAGAGTAATCTGTAAATCAATTTATTTTCTTAGAGTAAAAATAACATTTCATTTTCTTCCTTCTTAAGATTAGATTTTCATCATTAAAATCCTTCATATTCATTTATTTCTTAGAATTCAAGATTTCATTTAGAGCTTAGATTTCATTCCTTAGATCAATCTTTAGTTTTTAACATTAGACATAAAATACAAACTCCCAAAAACAATATATAAAACTACACAATAAAGTAAGAAAGAAGGGCATCTAAGCATATATAGTGCACCACACTTCATCAGGTTACTAACCTCGGTTAATAATTTATGATAGAAATTTAAGACAATAAATTGACTAAACAACCATTATTATGAAGTGATACATAGATTCAGAAAATACATACGATTGCGAGCTCAAGAAAGCACCCGATGAGATTGAACAAATCACTAGAATATTTATACGATCTCTTATATCATGAAAATAAAAAAAAACTAAATTACAATAGAAGTATTTCTTATGGAATGTAATATTCTTTGTTACTACAACATGTATTATGAGAGGATCTAGAAGAGCTATGAAATCCCTTCATTTATAATTTTTTTAGAGATGATTTCATAATACTTATGAGTTAGATATTGAATGGAATCGAAGAATACAAATTTTAAAACATCACTACATGTAAATAGTTTTGCCTCTTTATACAGATACCTAAAATCAACAAAACCAATGATGCAACATGTTATTCCCCTCACTTAAAACCCTATAAAAACTTGGGTTTAGTGAACATTGTATAAATATGGTAAACACTATATAATTGGAGAATTGGAAATTATATAATTGGCATATAAAATTGGAAAACATGATGCATATGATAATGAAATCGAAATGGTGAACTTGGCTCTTCTCTCATTACAGTATAGAGTACATAATAGGATGAAAAATAGTGAGAGGGAGGGATATCCCTTAGATCCAAGGTGGTTGTGTTAAATCAAAATGTAGAAGCAACTGAAAAAAGAACAAAAAAAAAATGAAATGACGGGGAGAGTGAGTTATATGTAATATTTATAATCATATTTTGGAATTCAACATCTGGTATTAAGTGGACATATATAAATCAATGTTTGAAATTGAAAAATCATTTAGAATCCTTTGATTCTATATATTAGATTGTGTATACATCGGAGAATATAGGCTACTAAATCTAAGTCACCCATAATTTTTTATATTTCTAAGAATGGAAATTATGGACGACATATTATGAAATATACCATGCCTGCTGACGTAATTGTATATTCAACTTAAAAAAAAAATCAAAAGAATTCATGCTTTTCAAATTTTCTTAAACATTAGGGTGATTTAACACCAAAAAAAAAAAAAAAACTTTCATATATCGTAGTCCAAATTATAATAATTGATAACAATGGAAATGCATCCCTCATAGTAAAGGCACTATACGATTTTTTTAAATGTTTTCCTAGCTTAGTAGTTATTTTCCATATCCTAAAATTTATATTTTTCTCTTACAAAATGTAAAGTTTCTACTTCATGTTATTCTCATATAAAAAAAACATAAAATATGTTTTTTTTTAATAACCTCTAAAAAATACATGAAAAATTATATGAATAAATATGAATAAAGGCGATCATCCACTATGTTTCATTTATTGTGCAACTAATCCATTATACCAGCCTAGATCCATATTAACTCTAGATCTATCAAGCGCCGAGAGGGATCAAATCTCTAGAGGTGCAAACCTCTTTTTTGTTGAGTGCAAAACTTGAGGAACAATTTGCACCTCAAGAGATTTGATCCCTCTCGGTGCTTGATAGATCTAAAGTTAAGATGGATCTAGGCTAGTTTTAGTCGTGTGTGGCCAAGGAAAATGTATCGATAATATGAGGAACATATGATTAATTTTATCAAAAGTATCAAAATACATCTAATACTAATATAACCATTTTAAATATGCCAAATATGTTTGAGATTTATTGATTCATTTTAACTTTAATTTTTCTTAGTTACCTCAACTTGTTGAGATGATAAATATTGTAAAATAACTATAATGAAGAAAAATGATGAAATAAAATTTTTGAATGCAAAGTGACAATGTAATAATATTGAATGATCGAAAATGTGAATTATAATAATGTAGTAAATTACAAATAGCATTAATTGTGATCACTCTCAAACTATTTTCTACTATTCTTATTGTCACCCTTGTTACTTTTGTCATATTTTCATATCGATTATATGAAAAAGATAGTTGAAATCATAAACCATTTAAATATTTAGCTCGAGTTGTTGTAGTAAACATCATACGTTGTCTCTGTTGCTCTCCAATATTATTAGGTTTAATTACTACAACACAAAAATAAATCTACATCGTCAATAATTTTTTGTGCTTACACTGAAATCAATGCACACTGTTAATCCAATGACTTTAAAATTAATTTCCCATCATAGCTCTGATTACATCAAATCAGAAATCGAAATATACAATAAAATCAATGCATCTAATGCAAAAAATAAAATAAGATTAAAAAAAACATCTACACTGAAATCAATGCATCTAATGCAAGTAATCAAATAGGGTTAGAAATCACCATCTACACTCAAATCAATGCATCTAGTGCAAGTAAGAAAATAGGATTAGAAACCAACATATAGACTAAAATAAATGCATCTAGTGCAAGCAATAAAATATGAGTATAAACTACCATGTACACTGAAATAAATGCATTCAGTGCAAGCGATGAAACAAGATTAGAAATCATACATATTGAAATCAATGCATCTATTGTAAGCAATAAAATATAATTAGAAATCAACATCTACATTGAAATTAATGCATCTAGTGAAAGCAGTCAAATAATATTAGAAATCACCATCGACACTGAAATCAATGCATTTAGTGCAATCAATCAAATATGATTATAAATCACCATCTACACTGAAATCAATGCATTTATTGCAATAAATATTCTTCCCTCTCTCTCCCCTCCATATATATATATATATATGTGTGTGTGTGTGTGTGTGTGTGTGTGTGTGTGTGTGTGTGTGTGTCCCTCCATATCTCCTTATTTGTCTCTTTATCCGAACCCCACAAGTTCACACACTCTCTCACTCCATATTTATCAATCTCTTTCTCCCTCCCTCCCTGTCTCCATATATATATGGTTTCTCTTCACCTTCCATCTATATCTCTATCTCCCTTTGTCTCTCTATATCAACCCCAAAACATACACTCTATTTCTCCAATCTATCTATCTATCACTCCCTCCTCTCCCTCCCTCTCTCTCTCTCCCCCTTCCCTCCCTCTCCCCCGCTTCTATCTCTCTTCCCTCTTTCTATCCTCTCTCACTCTCTATCCATCTTCCTTGTCACTCCCTTCCTCTATCTCTCTATATTTCACTCTCTATGTATTTATTCTTACCTCCCTCTCTCTCCCCCTCCCCCTCCATCTCCCTTTCCCTACCTCTCTTCACTCTCTCTCTTCCTTTCTCTCCCACCTTTCTCTCTCTCTCTCTATATTCACCTTCCAACTTTTTCAATATTCCCTTGCTCTCTATATTTCACTCTCTATGTATTTATTCTTACCTCACTCTCTCTCACCCTCCATCTCCATCTCTCTTTCCCTACCTCTCTTCACTCTCTCTCTTCCTTTCTCTCCCACCGATCTCTCTCTCTCTCTCTCTCTCTCTATCTTCACCTTCAAACTTTGTTAATATATGCCTCCATCTCTCCTTCTATCCTCCCTTCTCTCCATATCTCCTTATTTGTCTCTTTATCTCACCCCCAAACTTACACACTCTCTCTCCATATCTCCCTTGTCACTTATTGTCTCTCTCCGCTTGTCACTCTATGTATTTATCCTTGTCTACCTCTCTCCTCTTATCTCCCTCCCTCTCTCCTCCTCTCTCTCAAGTCACCTCTATTTTCCTTCCTCTCTCTCCCTCCCTCCCTCTCCTAGCTCCCTCTCTCTCCCCCCATCACATTCTCTCTCTCTCTCTCTCTCTCTCTCTCTCTCTCTCGTTCCCTTACAATCCTCTCACTTCCCCTTCACTCTCTTCATCTATCTCAAGTTGTCTCTCTCATCCTTCATCTCTCTCCCTTTCTCGCCTTCTTCCCTCTATCTTCATCCCCCCCCCACTGTGTGTGTGTGTGTCTCCCTCTCTCTCTTTTCCATTCAATAATCTCTCTCACTCTCTCACAAATCCTCTCTCTTCCCCCCATCACTCTATATCTCTCTCCAACTATGTTACTATATCCCTCCATTTCTTCTTCTCTCTCCTTCTCTTCTCCCTTGTCTCTATCACTATTTCTATGTCTCTTTATCTCACCCCTAAACATACATACTCTCTCTCCATCTCTCTCCACTTCTCACTCTATGTATTTCTTCTTTTCTCCCTCTCTCCTCCTCTAATCCTTCCTCTCTCTTCCTTTCTCTCATACCTCCCTCTCCCTTCACAACCCCCCCACCCCCCCCACACCCCCTCTTTCTCCCTCTACCTTCCAATCCTCTCTCCATATCCCTCCCTCTCTCCTTCTCTCTCTCTCCCACCTCCATATTTATGTCTCCCTATCCCTCTTTTACCCTTCACTGCCTCTCTCACTCCTCTCTCTCTCTTACCCTTGTCTGCCTCTCTCACTCCTCTCCCTCTTTCTCTCTCTTCATTCCTCCTCTTCCCTCTTCTTTATTTTATCTCCATCTCTCCTTTGTCATTATGACTATTTCTCCACCTCTATCATATGTCTTTGTTCTTCCCTCCCATATATATCTAGAGTTAATATATCTTGATATATTAATATATATTATAATATAACTAATTTAATATTGCATTAATATAAAGTTATTAAATTTAATAATATTAATATTATAATATATAATATGAATAACAAATTTAATAATAATAATAATATTTTAATATTAATGTCAGGGTTAATAATGGTTTTTTTGGATTTTATTATTATTAATTTTGTCCATAGCCTTGATATAAAATTAGATGTTGATTTCTACTGATATTTGATATATGTTTAGTTATTTACTTTACCTTTTTATACCTCTTTTATAATATAGTATTTGGCTCATGGTATTAATAATAATTTGTCCCATGGCATTTGGCCCATAGTATTCACCTAAATTTTCAGAGTTTTTGTAAATATAAAGAGGTTTATGGAGTCAATATAAATTGGGGTTTTATTTATTTACCATACCTCTAGTTATTTATATTTTTATTTATTTACCATACCTCCCGAGTATGTAGAAAATAGGTTTTATTTATTTACCATCTCTTTTTTTAGTGTTCTTAAACCTCTTCATATTTTAAATTTATATTGTTTAAATTTATTTTTAATCATTTATATATATGATTGTGTAAGTTATTCTTTAAGCCAACATTATTAATATTTTATTTTTAATTTCTTTTTTGTTTTTTATTTTGGCTTCCGACATATTTACAGATCTAGGTCATACTGGGCTGTAGAATGCGCTTCTCGGCGCAATAACTAAGTTCACCATGAATATCTTATTAGTTAGAACATGATGTCTTTAATATAGGAGGACCCAAAAAATGCCCAAACTTAGAAGTCCTAAAATATAAGTGAAATTGACACCAAGTAGTAGATCTTGTCAAGATGATCCGGATAGTGTGAATAACACCTCAATCTCAGTCTGTATGAGGAAGGTATGCTCATTTGAAGTTTGGAACAAACATGTAAATTTTATGTGCATGTAGGATTGAGAGGGTGCCATGTGGAACTCTCTTAATCTACCTCATGGTAGCCCAGTCAATAGGATAGTGTGGCAGTGCGTATGACAGATGGCAGGCATATACACATAAACATAACAGAACGAACCTGACTGTGATGAAATTGGATGGATCAATAATCTGAGCCCACGTTGCCGAACAAAATTATGCCACGAGGCACCATGGTGGCAGTGAAAAGGGAAACATGCACTTAGGTCAAAGATAAATATTGGAGCACACAATGTTTGAACACATGACCTCAATTATACTAGCCTCATGCCTTATCATTTTACCAGCCAAGGTTTCTCATTAAATATAGCTGGGAAAAAATATATTTAAAATGATGTTTATTTAATATTTCAAAATAGGAGGGGATGTGGGCTTTTACCCTAGGACCCCTATCTGAGGCCAAACCATACACCTAAAATGATATATCATATAAATCAGATGGTCAAAGTTTAAAATGGTTATTAAATTTTTTTTTAAAAAATATACAACATTGGTTCTTAAAACAACAAATGTTTACATTTAATTTAGCCCACATGCCCACCAAATATTACAATGTTTTCAATATACGTCATTTTGGTAATATGTCAATGGGTAACTTTACTATGTCTCCTCAATTTAAAATATTTAAAACCTATTTTATTTGACCACTAGAACATCGTACATAGGGGGCTACAAATTCTGAACAAGTAGGCAAAGAGGTGACCCGGAAGACACAAAAATCAAGGAGCTATATTCTATGGCATACTTCCCACCATATTCTAATGGAATATTTTGAGTTATTCTCATTTGTTATGGCATGAAATTGGACAGGGAGGTGACAATACTATAAATTGTTCAAGTTTATACACATTTTTCTTTAAATTTCACAAAGAATCTATTAGTACAATCATAATTCGGATCTGAGTAGTATATTTTTTAGTCATCTGAAGATGTGAGGTATTTCCACACATTTTCTGTTTAGTTTCCAATACTTTTCTGAGATAATAGAGCATCCTCTCCACTTTAAATCTAGGCCTAGAGACATAGCCCACACATTGTGAGTGAAATCCATTAACAATCTTGTTGTATTTTATATAATGTATTCATTTTGTGTTGATTCTTCATGGATGTCGCATGTACATTATTTTGATGCTCTTTAATAAATTATATTTAACATCACAGAAAGAAATATCATCGATCATGTTGGTATCATAGCAATATTTTTTATGTGAATTATGAAATATAGTGAAGGAAAACTCAAGTATTTTAACCCTGAGGTTAGACCTACAATATAAAGAAATAAAATAGAGGATAATGACATGTGCATATAAAATGGGGTAGACTTTCCATAAGGCCTTCTACTAGATGGAGGATTAGGCATAGAAGTTGATTGCAGATTATGAAAGAAGAATGAAAAGGGGGGAAAGAAAGAGGGAGCTCAAATAGATGATAATGTGTTAGTACATCGAGGAGGTGAAGGAGAATCTCCTGAATCTCCATCTTCAAGTTCAAGCTCTTCCTCTTTCCCTCATTTTCATAATTCAAATAGTCATCATAAAAATTCTTTTAAAAATCCATTTTTAAAGTTTGATGTGAAATTTGATTTATTCCCATGTTTAATGGAGAAGTTAATGTACATAAAAGAAACAACTAGATTAGACAGATCAAAGTCTACTGTTGTATCCAATAGATCAACTAGGACAAAGTAAATATTTTGTTGACATCTCTTTGACTACGAGGCACAACTATTGTATTATAGGAGACAAAAATTCAAAAAGGTAGTCAACATAATGGTAACCTCATTTTATCATTGTTTGAGTTTGTTTGTGCATTAAGAGGGAAATTTTACCTATTGGTTTATAAGAAAAAAATCCATGATGGAGTGGAAACATTTAAGGCACGGTAAATAGTAGGATGTTCAATTTTTTACAAAAGGGTTTAGAAAGAAAGCTTTGGCATTGACTATTCCTTTAGGCCCACCAAAAAAATTGATTAAATACAATGGAACTTTACAAAGTTATCTTAGTAATTCATTGTTGTTTTTTTATCCCTATAATCCAGATGAAGCTAGTGTGAAAGAAATTCATCTTCAGAACAAGAGAAAGCATGAACCAAAATACCATGCAAAGAAGACAATGAAAACAAAAAAAATGAAGGAAATACCTCTTACACTCATTGCAGGAAGTATGCGAATGATGAAGAGCACTACTAGAAACTACATCATGAACTAAAACCTAAGAGATTAGGGAGGAAAGGGAAGTAGAAAAATACTGCTACAATACAAAATCACTTGGGTTCTGATTAAGGTGACGAGATGAAGATCACATCTGTTGGGCTTGTAGTTGCTGGACCAAAGATACGAAAAGCATCAAAGAATGCATGGCTTGAAGAACTAGAAGGAATAAAACATAGCATTCAAGAAGATAATGTTGAGTTGAGGATATTTCTACAAGAAACAAAAGAGAAGAATGGAATGCAACTTTAGTTATAATCCATAGAAGTGGCCTTGGAAAAGTTTTAGTGCAATGAAGGCTTAGTGAATCCATCCTCACTCGCTCCAATATTAGAAACTGAGGTAAAATATGTTAGTTATTCTATAGTTTTATGTTCTCATTATGATTATTATTTTGGTGATTTTGAAAAGCGCACTACAAACATTTATTCGAAGCTAATGAAGAAGATGGGGTATGACTTAAAGGAATTAGGAGTTAATGGAAAAAACATTCTGAATCCCATGCAAGTGGTGTAAATTATTCAATATATATGACTAGTATATGTTAGAGAGGATGATGTAATATTATTCAATTCCATCGAAGAAAGAATCCCCAAGACCACCGATGACAGACACTCCAAATCTTAAAATGTGGGAGAGCTTAAGTCTCCCAAGTGATAGTGTTTGCTAGTCATCTCCCATTGGATGTGAGCATCTCAAAGGATGCGATAGTTAAAATTTGACTCACTAAAGCTACCCTAAAGATAACCATTCAAGCAGGGATATGTCGACCATAAAGGCCCCTCTCCCCATTAGGAGAAAAAAATTGTTAAGAAATTTGCATGAAGAAAAACCATGCGACCATTGTGACTAGGGTGGACATCGGAAACTCACATGTTAGAATCTCCATCCAAATTTGCATCCGAAGAAGGACTAGAACCTTATGAAAACAACTACGAAGGAACCAACCGATGAAGCAGCTCAAGAAAAAAGACAAATACAAGAAGAGATGCCATTATCCTAGTTAGGTAAGAGATGGGTAGCCCTATTAAGTAGTTATTGATGTTGCGATCAACACCTCTAAAATTTTTCCTACAAGTGAATTTTGGATCCCATTTAGGATTTAATGATCAATTCTCTTCATGATAAATGAATATTATTCTATGCATTTAAGTATTCTTCTTGATTTCTGAGTTTCAAAGTCACTTGCATACATATGTTCAGTCTGTAATAGGTTCATCAGCACATTATTTTACACGAGCTTGAAGTGGCATAAAAATGTACATCACAACAATTCTTGTGCAATTTTCAACCTATTACGATATTTATTGCACACTTTTAATTGATAGTCTCTCATTTTTAGTAATGATTGCACTTCTATTTCGGTGAATTTTTCTAATTGTCACTTTTTCTCACCTTCATTTTCGCAAGTGTTTCTTTCATGTTTACGATTTTTGATGGCTTGAGGGGTCTTCACCCAGGTTTGGTTTTAAGGTTTGCCAAAAAACTCCTATACTACTAGCTCTTGCGGCAATGGCCTGCTTGCGCAAGTCAAGGTCTCACCCGAAGTAGTATGGGAGGGTGTTGGAACAAGTTTTCTGCACCATGAGAGATAGAAAGTTAATTGCAAGGGGTCCCTTTAGATCTATCGGGCCTTTGCTGGGGGGACCCTAATATAGGAACCCTTAAAAATGTATCGACGGAATATCTTCATTGGAGCTCATAAATCATTCAATAGCCTGTTAACAAAAGAAAAAAATCTAAAGCTCACTAGATCTATGCGTTCACCTTCTAATACAATATCACATCCACGTCCACATCAATAATCTTCAGTATGAATTAGAAATATATAAATAACACAGAGCACATCCAATAATCATAGCACATAACACTTTATTTATCCAAAACAATCTTCTCATTCATTAACATCCAGATCCAGCTTACAGACTCTATTTACTAGGTCATGCACACAGCCAGCGGGGTCCGCACATAGCAGGACTCAGGGTATCCCCGCACACAGCCAACAGGAGCACTTACCCAGAAAATTGACACAAAAGACTCACCAATTTTTATCTAAGCCTAGTCCTATATTATCCTACTCTAGACTCGAATTATCCATATATTTATATCATGCTAGCTTCTACTATCCTGTGGTCTGCAAACCGTGGTTTACGGACCCTTGGTTTACCATTTGAACCATACAACTCATTGGGGTTTTTAACACACCCAATAACCCTTTGTGCTAGAATAAATATTACAAAATAGTACAAAAATACACAAAATTGTGGTTAGGGAACCCTGTTCCCATAGTCCCCCAACACAATCTTGTGACTCGTCCCAAGTCACAACGTCTTGTCCTTGAGTTGTTTAATCGCGGCAGTGAACATAGGCATAACACAAAGGCTTTGTGCAGTGGAAGTCTGCATGATGTCCACCAGTTTCTATGAAGTTGGTCCTTCCATTACAACGGTGACACTGTCTAAAGTCTGTGTAATATCCCAAATTGGGAACAACTACACTATTGGAAATATTTGAGTTATTACCAATGTGGAGCTTCAGAAAATCATGAGCATGGAAATTTAGAGAAGCTCATTAGATGTAAAATAAAATCATACCAGTAGATGAAAGAACCTCAGCAAGAAGATAGCCTATATTCTCCTTCCCGAGTGGGGAAATGCAGCAATATAGGGCATAGAACAGATGTCTTCAAAAAATTGCGCAATAAATGTGGATGTTGGGACTTGGATGCCTTATTTTAGAAAATATACAACACACTTTCAAAATTGGAGGTGAAAAAAATGAAACTAGCTACATTAAACAGATCTCCCCGACTCAATACTGCTTAAAAACACCCTGATCCCATGACTTCTCTACAACAGAATTTTTGAAGACTGAGAGAGCATAATTCCCATGATGGCTTCTATATAAAATAATTAAATAAGACTAATATGTATCTTTTATTAATAAAATAATAGAGAAATGGAGGTTTAACCTCTTTTATACAAAGAAAAGAAAACCCGGCAAGGGTTTCCGGCAATATGCATGCACCAAAAGCAGCACTGCAGAGAATAACACATTTTACTAAAATTTGCATTAAAAATGACTGAATATAACATACAATATCTAAATAATACAGAAAATGTCCAAGGCCCTTCTTATTAGATCTCCCGGGGGGAAATAATCACCTCCTCCTCAAAGACTAGTACAAAATCTCAGGGTGCAACCCTAATGCTACTGCACCTGCATAAATGATGCAGTTTCTATAGGGAAATGCGTTGTATCTAAATATGTCTGAATGGCCCTAATCCAAATAATTAATTTAAGCTCATATCCTTCCCTCTTGATCCCTTAAGCAAGCTGATCCAAAGAGAGGATGGAATTCCCGCATGAGAATTCTTTGCACTAAGCAGTGCAGCAACTCCGGCTAAATAGATGAAGCATGAAAATAGTCAAAAGACCAAATATAGCTTAATTCTGAATGATCTCCTTGATGTTGTTCCCTCCTTTTTATCTTTGGTGAGCCTCCTCACCCCAGACCCCACAATTTATTGGGGTGACTTCCTAGTGAAGATTCCTCCTCCAAAACTGCGCTGCCCTAGTTGGCTTCCCTCCTCTTTATAGCAGCGTTGTTGACTTGGTCAACTAAGACTAATCCACCTGCAATGCCTCTTTTCACACTAAGGGGTCTTCAATCCGGTTCTCATATGTGTGTCTAGGATGATCCTTGTTCACATTGAACTAGTTTCTTTGGGTGATCTCTTCCTCCTCAGGAATGCATGTTGACTTAGTTAAACTTGACTATTTCCATATCTATTTTTCCCTTGTTCACACTTGGAAGTGTAAAACTCAGCTCCTAAGGTGATCTCATTCCTTAATAAGGTGGAATTTATTCATATATTTATTGTTCATGGGCCTCCTTCCAATTTACTCCTCTTCTAAATGAAAGCATCAAAATCTAATATTCCAATTTTCTTGTTTGCAAATTTTGGAATATTACAGTCCTCCCCTAAAAAATGTTGCTTGTCCTCAAGAAACTGCAAGGATAGGACTGAATATCATCCTCTTCTCCCCTGTAGAAACCTCATAAGATTAAATCTTCCAAGGATCAAGGTGCTGCATCATCAATATATCTCCAAGCTGCCCCTCCCAAGTGTGCATGCTATCCTTTGGTGAACATTTCAAATAGCTAACATCATGTGACAGTGAAACATCCATGGAGGAAAAAATGAGCTGTTTGAAGGTCCTCTTGGGGCATGAAGGCTGATATAGATTGGGATTAATCATCGCCATTTGAATATCTCCTCCCCAAGCTATCAACCAAACAAAATGAGTCACCCTCCAGGATGGCAACTCATGAAGGATCTCTTCCACCTTGAGCTCATGCAGAATAGGTGGGCTGAAAATATAAAGATGGTAGACAAGATAGCCTACCACACGTTGTCTCCCTCTCCACTTAAGATAAGTGTAGAGAATTTGCTGATCTTGGGCTACCATAATGTTGCCCTCCAATGGCAAGAAGGAAACTAGACCTCCAAAGGTACCTTTCCCAGCGTTGTGCATCAAGCTGGCCCAAACCATCTCGTACATGATGGATAAGAAATAATCTTCATATGGTATCCCATCCATCTCATGGCCCTCTTCATGAAGAAACAAAGAGTCTACTATAGAAGCCATGTCTCTTCCCATGTGTTAGGAATCTGTAATTAGCAAGATTGGCAAAGTCCAATCACAGAAATAACATTATTTCAACCACTTTTGGATTCTAGGATCTAGCCCTCCTGAGAGAGGGATCTCTCTAATAAGTGCAAAGATATATTTGTCTTTGAAGTTGAGGGTAATGATATTAGGCTAGTTATGAAGGCCGAGGGTTTTGTTTTGTTTTGGATGGTTGAGCATGATTACTATTTGATGTGGAAAGTTCCAAAGGAAAATAGTTTCAAAGGTGAGAAGTTGCAAGAAAATAGAACAAACTTTGGTCAAGAAGATAGACAATTGCAGGTTTTAGTCCATTGGCCTATGGAGTCATAATAGGATTTAATTGGAACAGCAAGAGGCGAGAGTGGTCCATGGGGCAAGTCATCTATGTCTAGGGGTCTCTTTAAAGTTTGATTTATAGAATGATACAATAAGAAGGAGAATTAAACAGATGAAGAACAAAGAGCATCCCAGGATCTGGTAAGTACTTTTAAACTAGCCAGCCTTTGACAAACACTTAAGAAAAACATAAAAGCAAACTAGGATCTGGTAAGTACTTTTAAACTACCCAACCTTTGATACACTTTCAATAGAAAACATCTTAAAACAAAGGGAAACTTGAAGGCAACTGTTGGAGTAGAAACTAGCCCCAAGCTCACCACAAATCCTCTCCTAGCTCTGCTTTACTTGGTTACTTTCAATACCAACACAAAGACAACACAGAATGGCCTAAGATCTGGTAAGTACTTCTAAACTAGCCAGCTTTTAACACATTCCAAGGGAAACATTCAAATAGTCTTTGGGGATAGAACTAGGACCAGGCCACACCATATCTTCCATAGTAATTCTCTACTTAACCAGTAATGAACATAAAATTTAAGAATAATATTCAACTAAGGCGATAAGATGAGGGAACACTAGCATTCTTATGCTTAAACTGAATTGAATCATTCCTAAATAAGACAGATTGAAGAAAACATTTATATAAAGATTTTCAGTCAGAGAAGGTTACTGATATACAGTAGGTCCTAACTCCATACATGCTATTGTTTATAAGAGAAAATGAAACACAGTGAAAACAGAAATAAAATGACAAGTTATAATGAGAAAAACATCACCGTCAACATAGACTAGGATCCCATCAATCAGCTTGTATTGATGCTCCAAACCAGTTATAGCTTTAAGTCCAATGCTTTAGCTTAGCAATCATCAATTCATCTTAGCCTAACTTATCTATCACAAACAGAGCTCCAAGGGCCAATGAACATTATTTACAATCAAAATTTTAAGGTCAAATGTGTTTCAAAATTCTGCAACCAATAGTTGCTCATCTTCTACAGAAGTATTTATAGAAGAATGAGGAGGTGAGATCTAATAAAAGATCTCTCAGGATAATTAATACAGATTCAAGACTTCTCGGCCTTTGAGGGGCTTGATGGAGAAGTTTACAGGTGTGTCACTGTATTAATTGATTTACATTCATGAATCTAAGCTCGGTGGGAGCTTTTGTTGACTTTGAGGCTCTGTATTATGTTGGAGTAACTCCACAGATATTTTTTACATTTATTTCCTTGCAGAAGTGACTCTTTGGCTGTACTAGAGGTGAATATCTGATTTCCCTAAATAATTTCGGCCTCTGTTTGAATGCTTTGAGGCAACAAGTGGCTCTTATGGTCGCTAGGAGGAATCAATTCACCTCAAATGTGGCGGTGGAGGCCTTTCTTTCTATTAAACATTTGTGATTTCCCTTTAACTATGTTTAGTTTGGGGGATTAGGCTTTTGATAATCATTCTTAGCTGTGATCCCCACAAATCTGTCTTCAATCTTCATTTTGTCATGCTCTGTCTTTAAAAAAATGGATACTCTTTTAAATGTGATTTAAATCATAGTGTCTTGTTGATGTGCAGGGCCGCGTTGGTCTTTAATGGCATCAATGCCCATGAAGCATTGGTAAAACATTGAAATAGAGCCCTGTGAATAGTCTCCTTTGATAAATCAAAGGCACGGGAAACATCTTTCCCGGCCTCTGGCATCTCTTTTGAACAAATGGAAAAATAATTAATCCCTGCAAAATACACAAAATATTAGAAAATCCTGCGTTTTTTAGGTTTAACTACTTCAGAAGGCAGGGAAGGAGCGTAGCCTTTGGATGAAAGCATCCAACGGTGGAGATTTATTAAGAGGAAGTTAAAGAAGAGCGGGGAAATCAACAATACTAAGCGATTTTGGACCGTCCGATCTAGACACGTGGACGGTCCAGATCTAATCGGAGGATCGCAATCAGAGGATCGCGATCTGGGGTGCCAAGCAAATGCACCGATTTGGAAGTTGTGATGCGATTGAGAAATGCGATGTGATGTAGCGCGGACCGTTGATCTGAGGATCAGATCAACGGTGGAAACCGAATTGGGGGATGGCCGATCGGCGGGAGCGAATAAGTGTATGCGATGGAAAATGCGATGTGATTGAGCACTAGCCGTTTGATCGGCTTATGATCAACGGCGGGGATTTCTTTTGAAACGAACCGGCAGAAAAACCTTTATAATACATAAAACCCAAAGTTTGAATAAAACAAAGGTTTTATGCTTCGGGGGGAAAAAAATATGTATAAGGTGGATAGGCGCCCGATTGCGGGGCCGTCAGATATATTGAATACAATGGGCCCGAGGGCTTTATATATATGAAACCTAATCACATCGGAAGTTTTATGCGGCCTTTTCAATCTACCCATTGTATTTCCCTGATGCGATTGCGCCATCGGTATTTTTGATCTAACCATTTATATTTAGCACGTGATTTTTGGTTTTTAGATCAAACTTTGGATAAATGGGTTTTTGGGTTTTACAAAGGAAAAAGAACGTTGAGGAAGAAAAATTACAAGGTTTAAGCGCCGAAGGCGGGCCCACGGGTTATATGGAACAATGATAAGATCGGGGGTTTTTAAATACAAAGGCTAATCACAATCAGAACTTTCGAACATAGAAAAAAGTCTTGCGCGCTTCAAACTTTCCGATGTAATAAGTGCTGGGACTATAACTTTTGGTTTTTTGCAAAGGAAGCATGAGATCCGGAGTTTATAACAAAAGGGGACTGATCGCATCGGGGTCTTTATAATACAAGGCGTAATCACATCAGAACTTCGGAACATGGCAAAGACTTGTGCATTTGAAAATTTCCGATGTGACAAGCACCGAACAGGATTAGCGCTGGGGTTCCAGGGTGTGGGCATGTGGGGGAAGTGGTTTAGGAATTAGCCCAAAGGGGCTTAATTCCATAGAAAAAAACTTGTTTTTATGAAGTTTTTCAAAGTTTTAAATGGATTTGGGGGTTACGGTAAGGTTAAAGAGTGAGTCTTTAACTTTGTAAAAGTGATTTTCATGAAGGGAAGAAGAGTAACCATGAAAACAAAGGAGTTTTATGGAGAAAAAGGGAAGCAAATGAAGGTTAGTTATGAGTAGCAGTCTTAGGAATTCAGCAGAATTTCCAGAGTATAAAATGGAAACAGCAAATGAAGATTTTGGACAGAGGCATGAGGCCTTCAAGAGTCTTCAAGAGCCAACACTTTTTAGTAATAAAATTTGTTCTTTGAAGGTTCAAAAAGTCTTAGCCAACTTTTGCTATAAAAAATTTTATAGGTGGCTAACACCATGCTCCCCTTAGAGCATGTAATGTAGAAAGTGTGGGGATCCTCCTCCCCAAAGAACACATCCACCCCATGTGTTCCTCCTCCAATCATGCTCCTCATAAAGCCAAGAATGATACCAAAGAATAGGATCATGATCAGTATCATAATGAGAAAAATACTGACGGCTTTATGTGGTGTTGGGGTGTACCAACAGTCTCCTGAGTGGTCACAATGCAGTCTTCCCCACTGCAGCTTCAGACAATTGTATGGCAAGTTGTTCCTCGACAGATGGCTAGTTGTGTGGGTCACCACATCTACCAGAAAATAGTAGAGGGATGAATATATCAATTGAGCATACAAGGAGTGACTAAACACTTGCCCCAGATTATATAGTATATGGTTGTCTCCATCAGAATAGCTGGCCAAAAATGGTCCATGGAGCCTAAAGAAAAACTTGCCCCTTTGTAGAGCAATGCACTGCAATGAAATGGTAAGAACATGCAAATATTGTGTTGAAAAATAAATAAATCAAAAAATAGAATTCTTACCATGTAATGAAAGCAAGAGGGTGACAAAATCGACAAATGGATCCTTCATAGGGGTATGACATATCCATATGAAGAGGAAAAAACCACATGCTGCATGAAAATTCTCCTTCTCATGCCTGGAAATCCAAGCCAAGGAGAAAATACCATAATGACAAATGAGTCCATCCACTACTCTACCAATCTCACCTCCTCTATGCCGACCAAGTGCATCAAATATGAAGTGATCCTGGGAACACTCCATCAACAAGTTCCTGCTCCAAAGTGACAGCGCTATTGGCCTATGAAAATAGGCTCTTTCCAACTCATAAATCCATTCTTTGACACGCCCCATGTCAAAGACTCCTCCCATAATGTTGTTGCATACAATAAGTGTTGAAATATTGTGAGGGGGGGTGAATCTGTATTCCTTTCAATAATAGCATTAGTTAATCTTGAATTATTATTATTTTTTGTACAATGAAAGCAGCAAACAAGAGGAACACAAATGCACACAATTTTTAAGGTGGAAACCCACTCTGGGCTAATAATTCTTTAATATTCAACTCCAATTGAAAATAAAGCTCCAACTTCCTAGAATCTAGAAAAGCATTCCTCTCCAGCTCCCATTGGATGGATGCTCCGACGCCCAATATTCTTCAGTAGTCAACTGAACGGATGCCCCAACACCCAATGAGCTACACGTTACCTTAGCACCACCCTACCACCCTATAAAAGAATAAAATAAGAATGGAGTCCTGTACCAGGGAAATGGTCCACTTTACAATGATATAGAATGATGTAGAAGAATAATATATACTAGACCATAACCCCAACTTTTACACAACCACCTAATAATGATCCTAGACCTCCCAACACTACTTCTTCAACCCTAGGCAGATAGACACTAGTACAATTTTTACAATAATCTATTTACAATGACTTAGTACAATGATACCTTTACAATGATTGTATGCAGTGCTGCCCTCTTGAAGACATCATAGGATGAACTTATTGTTGTTTTTATGCACCTTGGTTGATGATTTTTTCATGCTACCCTCTGCTGCACCTTGCTTTGCTTTGCTGCCCTAGAAATTCTGGTCCTTTGCAACCCTTGACAACACATGATCTAGCTTTTTCTTTGCCTTCTAGGAGCTCGATATTGAATCTGGTGTATCTATGTTATTTCAGATCCCCAATATCTGATTTTTGGTCCTGTAGTATTCCTCTGAGTCATATTTCCAATGCCATAGTTCTGACCCAATTTGGATTCTTCAAGTAAGAGTTATACCCAATCTCTCACAATGCCCTAATTATGGACTATTTCAGTAGAGCGCATTTGTATAGAGTGCCACGTTTCATTGTTTCTTAATTTGGCTCTAAAATGGATAGAGAAAAAACTACAGACTATGCATTATCTGCCACCTTTTATGAAATTTCAATCCGATACTCAGAGAGAGAGTTATGACGATTTTACAAAGGTAACTTCTTTGAGATGAATTTTAGGAGCCTGCAAAAACCATGACTTCCACAGATCATATCTCCAAAAAAATTGTGCACCTTGATCTAAAATTTTTACAGAAGCTTTCGCAATATTTTTTTTTCAGCTCATAAAAATTTCAGCTTCTGAACCTTCGTAGAAAAATCTTTGGAGAAAAAATTCCACGATGACATGTTTTAGATGGCGAAATCCCTTGCATAAGGAGGAAATGAGGATCACAATTTATATAAATGCTTAATTTGAGAGGGGCTTCAACAAGTGAACGTGGGAGGGATTTTAGGACCTTAAAAAATATTGATTATGAATTTTCAATGACCCATGCCCCAACCCCATGGGGTTTTAGCCCACTAACTGGGGGTACAAACTTCAAACATGAATATCTCTCAAACTGTGAAGAATTACATGACGTGCCATATATCAACAGAAACATCTCGACAAGTAGAAACCATAAAAGGCATTATTGACCCAGAATATATTAATTTGTTAGGTAAAAATTCCCATGCAATATTGGTTTAGCCCCTGGTGCTACTTGGGTTGACATCAATGACAACCGCTGATCAACAATCTCCCCCTTTGGCATTGATGGCAACACAAGTACTCCCCCTGCGATCATGACACCTCTTCCCACAATATTCTCTCCCCCTTTGACATCAATGGAAAAGGGTAACTCCCCCTAAAACACGACCATCCTGCAGACCTATACACACTTTCACTCCCCCTAACACAAAACCGTCTTGTAGACTTGTAATCTACTTCCACTCCCCCTTTATATTATGAAAAAGGAAAATCTAATGAGAACTTGGGAGAATCCCAAGCTTCTAGCGAAGATATTCCAATGCTGGTGAATATTTAATATGTGATTCTTTTGGTGCTGCTTGGAATCTTGCTACTTTTCCAACTACTTACATAACATCTGGTCGAGAGGTTGTCACATATATAACACTACTAATCATAGATCTGTACGACATTTGATCCACATCCTTAGACGAGTCGTCTATGCTCAATTTGCAACCTGTTACCATTGGAGTAAGGATGGGTTTGCAATCTTCCATTTTAAAATTATTGAAAATTTCCTTGATGTACTTGGCTTGACATATAAATATTCCTTTCTCTTGCTGAGATATTTGAAGCCCTAAGAAGTATGTCAGCTCACCAAGTAAAGACATCATGAAATCATTTTTCACCTTTGTAGCGAACTTCTTACTTAGTTTATCATCTTTGCTACCAATTATTGTATCATCCTCTTTAGCTATTAGACATGCTTTAGTTGCTTCATCTAGAACATATATGTCGTTTGGAGCTTGACTTGTTGTAGCGCCATTTTCACCATACACGCCTTTCCTGATTTCACATTTCATGGAGTTGAATAGTATTGTGTGTCCTTGATCACACATTTGTCCAACACTGAGCAGATTTTGATTCAGGTTTTCAACCAATAGAACATTCTTAGCTAGAGAATCTTTTCTTCCAAGAGTGATAGTACCTGGTCCTATAAAATTTGAAGATCCATCATTTCCAAAGGAAATGGTTCCATCCTTCTTCTCTTTCAGAGACACAAATTTATTTCTACCTCTAGTCATATGCGTTGAGAAACCACTATCAACATACCACACATATTTGTTCTTTTGAGCCTTGAAAGCGAGAGCACAGTTATCATTCTTCTTCTTCTTCCATGTTCGTTCATTCTGTGGCTTCGAATATTCTTCTAGAGGATTTTCAGGTCTGCAGTCTTTGGCTATGTGTCCAAAGTTTCGACATTTGTAACATTCAATATTATTTCTTAAATGTTCAAATCTATTTATGTTTTGCTGAGCCCTGGGAGGCTCATTTTTGACAAATCTCCTAGAATTGTATTCATTCCTATGGTACGTGCAACATTCTACAGCTTTATGACCAAATTTTCCATATGAATAACAATAGCCATAAGAAATACGTTGGTACCTGGATGGAAATTTTCATCGAGGAATTGTCTTCCAAGGCTATTCTTACGAATCTTGTCCAATGAAGTCTACATGCATGTCAGATCTTATAGGTTCATTGTATTTTGTTGTAGAAGTTCCTGCTTATTCTTCTTTGTAACCGATGCCAGTTTTGTCATTGTAAGATAGTTTATTTTTGATGAGTTCTTCCAATGCCCTTGAGCTGTTGGCATAGTTTTGGATAGTTTTTCCTTTCTTCACTTTCTCACGCAGCGAGACTACTTCGACCTCTAATTCTTCCTTTTCTTGTTTGCTTTATTCCAAATTCTTTTGAAGTGACTCTTCAATGCATTTGTGTTCTTCAAATTTAATTTTTAGACCTTGAACTTTTTCTTTAAGAGTATTGGAACGGATCTTCTCCGCCTTGAGATCTTTTATAAGCTTGATTGCTTCCTCATAAAATTATTCTATGGTCCATCCTTATTCTTTGTTGTTTGATACCTCTTGTTTATTGTGCTTGGGTTTATTATGCTTGGCCATAAACAAGACTCTCTCATTGGCTTCTTCTTCACTGTCATTGTCTTCATCGGATGATGAGCTACCTTTTTTAGAGAGAAAGTTCCTTTTGGATCCTTGCTTGTTGAATTTCCTAAAGCCTTTCTTTATTTTTGAGTTGCCATTACTTCTGTTTGGACATTTTGCTGCAAAATTCCCAACCTCATTATAGTTGAAACATATCAATGAAAGTTTACCTTTGAATTGTCCCTTACCAATTTTTAGTTTTCTCATGAAGTAAGCATATTCCTCATCTCAAATACCTTCTTCATCATTTCCCTTTTCTTCACACTTGCAGGTTCATGTCATTTCAATTGAAGGTTGTTTGTCCTTATTGGTTTTCTTAGATGCAACGAACGCAGTTTCTAGATTTGAAGTACCCTTTTCTTCATCAAGTCTCATTTCATATGCTATGAGAACTCCATGTAATTCTTCCTTGCTAAGTTTGTCTAGATTTGCACTGTATTCTAAGACCAATACCTTTGGGTTGAATATCCCTGGTAACATTCTAAGAATATTTCGTATAATAGTCTTCTCATCAACTGGCTCTCCCAATCCTTCCAGAGTATTGGTTGTTTCATCAACGTATTGGAAGTTGCAGCAATGTTGCAATCTTCTTTCATTCTAAGTTGCACAAATTTTTCTCTATAGATTTGAAGCTTTGATTCTTTGACATTTGAGTCACCTACATATATATTCTCAAGATTTTCCCATACATTTTTGGCTGTTTTACAACCCAACACCTTATGATAAGCAAATTCAATAAGTCCACTGATAATAATATTCTTTTCTTTTTCATCATTTACCAAATTCTTCTTACCTTGTTCATCTGCGGTTGATGTAAATTCATTTTGAGCAGTGTCCCATACTTCGTAACCTTGCACCAAGAGATAGACCTCCATTCTTCCTTTCCAGAGTGCATAATTATTTTCATTGAATAGAGGTACATCATTCTTGGTATGATCCATGACCTCCTTCCAACTGTTAAACTTCTATTGAAGGAACCAAGCTGTGATACCAATTGTTGGAAATACTGAGAGGGGGGGTGGGTGAATCAATATTCCTTCCCATTAGAGCATTAGTTAATCTTCAATTATTATCAACATTTGTACAATGATAGCAGCAAACAAGAGGAACACAAATGCACACAATTTTTAAGGTGGAAACCCACTCCGGGACAAAAACCACCTAATTCTTTTCTAATAATTCTTTAATATTCAACTCCAATTGAAAATAAAGCTCCAACTTCCTAGAATCTAGAAAAGCATTCTTCTCCAAATCCCACTGGATGAATGCTCCGACACTCAAGATTCTTCAGTATTCAACTGAATGGATGCCCCAACACCCAGTGAGCTACAACTCACCCTAGCACCACCCTACCACCCTATAGAAGAATAAAATAAGAATGGAACCCCGTACCAGGGAAAATGGTCCACTTTACAATGATATAGAATGATGTAGAATAATAATATATACTAGACCATAACCCCAACTTTGACACAACCACCTAATGATGATCCTAGACCTCCCAACACTGCCTCTTCAACCCTTGGCAGATAGACACTAGTACAAGTTTTACAATAATGTATTTACAATGACTTAGTACAAAGATACCTTTACATTGATTATATGCAGTGCTGCCCACTTGAAGACTTCATATGATGAAATTCTTGCTGCCGTTATACACCTTGGTTGATGTTCCTTTAATGCTACCCTCTACTGCACCTTGCTTTGCTTTGCTGCCATAGAAAGTCTGGTCCTTTGCAACCCTTGACAACACATGATCTAGCTTTTTATTTTCCTTCTAGGAGCTCTATATTGAATCTGGTGTATCTCTGTTATTTTAGATCCCCAATATCTGATTTTTGGTCCTGTAGTAGTCCTCTCAGTCATATTTCCAATGCCATAGGTCTGACCCAATTTGGATTCTTCAAGTGAGATTTATACCCAATCTCTCACAATTCCCCAATTATAGATTGTTTCAGCAGAGTGCACTTGTATGACGTGCCATGTGTCACTTTTTATTCATTTGGATCTAAAATTGATAGAGATAAAATTAAAGATGGTGCACTATTTGCCACTTTTGAAAAAATTTCAATCTGATACTTAGAGAGAGAGTTATGATGATTTTAACAAGGTCACATATTTGAGATGAATTTCAGGAGACTGCAAAAACCCTAACTTCCACAGATCATATCTCCAAAAATATTGCACACCTTGATCTAAAATTATTAAAGAAGATTCCTCATGATTTTGGCTTCGACTCATAAGCATTTCAGCTTCTGAACCTCTATATAAAAAAATGTAGAGCAAAAATGCGATGATGACTTGTTTCAGATGGCGAAATCCCTTGCATAAGGAGGAAATGAGGATCACAATTTATATAAATGCTTAAGTTAAGAGGGGCTTCAACAAGTGAACGTGGGAGGGATTTTAGGAGCTTAAAAAATATTAATTATGACTTTTCAATGACCCATGCCCCAACCCCATGGGGTTTTAGCCCACTAACTGGGGGTACAAACTTCAAACATGAATATCTCTCAAACCGTGAATAATTACATGGTGTGCCATATATCAACGGAAACATCTCAACAATTAGAAACCATCAAAAGAATTATTGACCCAAAATATATTAATTTGGTAGACCAAAATTCCCATGCAATATTGGGTTAGCCCTTAGTGTTGATTGGGTTGACATCAATGACAACCGATGATCAATAAGAAGAACCTTCCATGGTGGAAGTACTCCTATATCCTTTAAGGCTAAGGATTAGCCTCCTTGCACTATGATAGTGCCATCCCATCCTCCTGCAACATCATGCCAAGTGTGAGAGAAAATCTTCCCTTGCTCTCTACCAATCCTCCAAAGCAACAAAAACCTTTGCTGCCTCCTCATACCTCCATCATACAACCCATGTCGTGAAAATATAATGATCACATCATCATAATGCATCCACACTCTCTGCCATATGATGCAAGTACCCTTCCAAGTTCCTCCCATCCTCATACCCTTCGGAAAAAGATGTGACTCATGATGGCCAAACTCTCTCAAGAGTAGCCAACACAATTTTTCCTCTTGCTACCCTATATCATAAATTTTCAAGTGGCTCACCAACCTCTTCTTCTTCCCCCACATCCACTCAACCCCATGTGGATGCCTTCTATCATTCTTCACCTTTGTATTCTTCCAATGTGGGCTATCATCCTCCACAACCAATTCCTCATATTTGCATGTCATGAAGTGTTGAAATGCATTTTCTTGGAGATCTCTTAGAAAAGATCTCATGTCCATATCCATCTTGAATCCATCAAGATCCAAAGGTGATAAAGGCAAAGACCCCTCACCGCTATTGTTTGACAACGCTGATAGCCTCTCCCATGATATAGCTGTTGCCTCATACTCCATCTCAAATTTTGTGACTCCCTCCAAAAGATCACACTCCAACCTCAAGGGTTGTGTGCAACTCAACGGGGGTCCATGAGAATGATGGTTCATTTTCCCCTTGAACCATTCTAGCTTGCACAACGCAGTGCAATCCTGCTGCTCTACCTCAGCAATAATGTTTGATCTTGGGCCATATGAAGACATATTTCCATAATTTTTAGAAATATTTGTTGCAATAAGTAAAAGTGGAAATCTCCCCATACCTTGGTGAGATGCGGGAACCTCTTGTAGTGCTGCAAAGGCTCCTCCGTTCAATGTAATGGCTGGCCTAACTACTGATGTAGAAGGTTTCTCTCCCAAGTCTGTGACAGTGCTGGTACATGTCTCCTCCCATGGTGATGTGGGAATTCTCTCCTCTGATCTTTCTCCCTCAAAGGTTATAATCAGGCTTTGAGTGAACTCAGAAAAAGAAGTCATTCTTGTATGGCTTAAGTGACTAAACCACCAAGCATTGGCTTCACCCTCCAGGTGCAGCGCTGCAACTTCTACTGCCTCCCTCTCTACCACTAGATGAAGTAGGAAGAATGCCTCAAGCTTCCTTTCCCAAGCTCTTACTGTGGTTGAACCATCAAATGTAGACAATAGTAATCTATTGCCTTTAATTTTTCCTTTGTTACAGGGTCTTCTTTCTCCTCTTAGTTGAATAAACTGACGAAAATCTAGGGTCGCTTTGAAAGCCCTAGGTTGGCACTTGTATTCCACGAAATACCCACTCAGGATTTCATGGTATAAGTGGTCTCCCTACTCTCCACTTCCTCTATGAGAACAGGAAGTGCATGCATCTTCTTCTGCCTCCTAAAACCTTCTAGAGGTCTCACTGCAACTCTCTCCTCCTTGAAACCCTCTTGGAGTTTCAATGCATTTCTCTTCTTCCTTATTAGATCTGAAAATGAATGAGAGTAATCTCATATTTTCCATCATTTTTTTCCCCTCTTCTTCTTATATTCGGATTGGATCTGAAATCCATAGGCTGAGCCACGATGGCAGCTTCGATACCACTGTAATATCCCAAACTGGGAACAACTACACTATTGGGAATATTTTGAGTTATTACCAATGTGGAGCTTCAGAAAATAATGAGCATGGAAATGTAGAGAAGCTCATTATATGTAAAATAACATCATACCAGAAAATGAAAGAACCTCAGTAACAAGATGGTGTATATTCTCCTTCCCGAGTGGGGAAATGCAGCAATATAGGGCATAAAACAGTTGTCTTCAGAAAGTTGTGCAATAACAGTGGATACTGGGACTTGGATCCATTATTTTAGACAATATGAAACCTACTTGCAGAACTAGAGGTGAAACAAATGAAACTAGCTACATTAAACAGATCTCCCCGACTCAATACTCCTTAAAAACACTCTGATCCCATTGCTTCTCTACAATAGAATTTCTGAGGACTCTGAGAGCATAATTCCCATAAGCTTTTCTACAAAACATAATTAAATAAGACTAATATGGAGCTTTTATTAATTAAATAACAAAGAAATTTGGGTTTAACCTCTTTTATACAAAGAAAAGGACACCTGACAATGGTTTCTGGCAATATACATGCACCAAAAGCAGCACTGCAGAAAGTAACACAGTTTACTGCAAATCTGCATTAAACGTGACTGAATATAACATAAAATAGCTGAATAATATAGAAAATGGTGAAAGGCCCTTCTTATTAGATCTCCCAGGGGGAAATAAGCACCTCCTCCTGAAAGACTAGTACAAAATCTCAGGGTGCAACCCTCCTGCTGTTGCACCTGCATAAATGACGTCGTTTCTGAAGGGAACTGTGCTGTTGCTAAGTATGGCTGAATGGACCTAAGCCAAATGATTAATTTAAGCTCATATCCTTCCCTCTTGATCCCTTAAGCAAGTTGATCCAAAGAGAGGATGGAATTCCCGTATCAGAATTCTTTGCATTAAGCAGTGCGGCAACTCCGGCTAAACAGCTGAAGCATGCAAATAGTCAAAAGACCAAAGATAGATGAGTTCTAAAAGATCTCCTTGATGCTATCCCCTCCTTTTTATCTTTGGTGAGCCTCCTCACCCCAGACCCCACACATTATTGAGGTGACTTCCTAGTGAATATTCCTCCTCCAAAACTGCGTTGCCCTAGTTGGCTTCCCTCCTCTTTGTAGCAGCACTGTTGACTTGGTCAACTAAGACTAATCTACCTGAAATGCCTCTTTTCACACTAAGGGGTCTTCAATCTGGTTCTCATATGTGTTTCTAGGTTGATCCTTGTTCACATTGAGCTAGTTTATTTGGGTGATCTCTTCCTCCTCAAGAATGCATGTTGACTTACTCAAACTTTACTATGTCCATATCTATTTTTCCCTTGTTCACACTTGGAAGTGTAAAATGCAGCTCCTAAGGTGATCTCCTTCCTTACTAAGGTGGAATTTATTCATATCTTTATTGTTCATGGACCTCCTTCCCTTTTATTCCTCTTGTAAGTGAAAGCATCAAAATCCACTATTCCAATTTTCTTGCTTGCAAATTTTGGAATATTACAGTCTGGTTCAACTGTCGCACCGCCCCTTCTAAGTCCTGTGAAAGCTTGAGGGCTTCGTCACACAAGGGTGTTAGATGGTTGTTGAGTATCTGTTTCTTGCACCGGATCCCCTTAATTTCACTATTAATCTCATGGTTGTTTCAAAGACGACCTAATTGTTGGGCTGTAACAAGGGTGGTCATCATCGCCTCCATTTGTTCAAAGTCTTGTTCCTACTGGTGAAACTCCTAGTCGTTTTGTTGGAGGAGGGGTTCTTGCTGGACCTGGGACCATACTTACATAGAAGTTTCAAACAGATTGATGCCCTGACTGATTTACGTCATAATAGTGGTCGTGGCTTCTATAACCAATGTGGCTCATTGGTTGTGCACTTCCAAAGGTGTCTCAGGTTGGAGCTTGGCCTGTAGCGATGTGATATAAAGTTTTAAATCAGCCTTGACAACCTATTCCTTGATCCGAGACACCTTTAAGCTAGCAACTAATCCTTCAACCTTGTCTTGCAGCTCAGTGAAGGCAGGAATTACATCTGGCATGTCTTCACAAAGTCAGTTGATCAGCTGCTCTAAGGCATCTTGTTGTGAAATGGTGGCGACATGCACAACCTGGACTTGGGTGCTTCGGCACCATGAGTCATAATAGTCTACTCGGCCTCACGAAGGTGCTACTATTTGTAGATTTCATGGTGCTCAAGTTCGATGGTGATGGCAGTAAATAACTCATGCAGTTGTGCACCTGATAGTCGACCAACATCAAGGTTCATGGACAAGCATGCCTGGACTTGGGTGCATAATTCGGTGGGTACCATTGTAAAAGTAGCACCGAGGAGAGGGAAGATTCAACTGTCCATGACAGTTGTCAAGGCTGTAACGACGACTGGTTGGACCACATTAGTCTACCTCGCTTGATCCATGCTCACTTGATTCTACCTTTCTTGATTTACACTCGCTTGCAGGGAGTCTGCTTTGAGCCAGAGGGTCTATAGCTCTACTTACAATACTTCTACAGTGGACTTGTGTTGTTCTTCCCAAGTAGTCCATAAATCAGTAGATGCAGTGGTGATAGCATCAGAAATCAGGTGAAGGTCATCCTATGTCAATGTAACCTCTGTGTTGGTGCTGGTCTTACTGGCCTTACGCTTCTTGCCAGGCCCCTGAGGCAGTTTGCGGGGATGCTTGAGACTATGCAAGACTGACGTACCTGCGTCATCAATATCATTAAGTTCTGGTCTAGTGGGGTGTCCGGTTATGGCTACGCGGTAGTGCTTTTGGGGGTTTTCTACTGCGTGGAGGCAAGAATCGCTGACTCCATTGTTAGGTCAGGTGGAGTAGTAGCTTTTGACACTACGTTGTGGCTAGATGTGCTTGTTGAATCTGGGTCAGTTGGTTGGGCTACAACCTTCCACTCTGGCGACCAAGTGGCAATTATCTATTCGATCTCAGCCTCGGTGTTCATATATGGGAGGTTATGCTAGGTGCGATATTTGCGGGCCCAAATTTGCACATTTTGTATGGTCACTTGAAATGCTAGAATATGCTTATACATTTTGTATACTGTTGGGGATAGGCAAAATTGGGAATCAATGGCCACAGATATGGCCCCATCGTAAAGTATCCAAAAGGACTTATTCTCCTCAACCCGCTTGGGGTCTTTTGATTCCCATAGGTTGGCAAAACCCACCCCCTCGCACATGCCATGCTCAAGAGGGGAGGAAAACTTCTTCTTCCAGATTCTCCCATGCAACTACAACAATTAGTAGGATGAGCCAAGACTAGTAGAAAGATTTTCCATGATCTTGAGCCTCATGCACATTGTTGAGAAATTCTTCAACCAGGTATTGGGACAAATTAAAACATAACCCCTTCTAACATTCGCTAGTGATTTGAATTACATGGGTGAGGGCAATTGTTGCCTAGCATCTTTGCATCAACTTGTAGGCAAGAATTAAGGTACCCATGCGTGTCCCTGCATCGCTGATTGTATCAATCTGAATGCCTTGCTTGTTAGGTGTGACATGGTACCTTCTTTGAACATCTTCAACAATAGGGTGCTTGAATTTCTTGCCATTGCCTTCCCTAGGATTGGGTCCATGGATAGAAATGCCAGTAATTCGGTGAATGAGGGAAGAATCAATAAAAATGCAGTCATGGATCCATAAGAATCCATCATGAACGAGTACCAGTAGCTGGTGAACAACTAGGCTAGTTATGTTGTATCGACCAAAGTGGGGAGGGTGTAGCATGTTCAAGATGCATACTTTGGCTATTTACTTGACCCAAATCATTGGCTCGACCTTCAATACACTGTCTTCGAGGACCTATTCCATATACAGGTGTGGGGCTAATGAAGATAATTCATCCAGGTTCTCGAAGTCGTGGTCATCAAATTTTATATGGGGGAGGTGGCCGAACTTTCCTCCCAGCTGGGTCACTTCTTCTAGGACCAGAGGTATCTGAAGCTAGGCGTGGAAGATATCAACGTTAGGCATGCGTGCTACTATCCTGCGTGACCTAACATAAGGTGCTAGCCACATTAGTGGATTTTATTTCAATCCTTCATTTGTGAGCACCATTGGGCTTTGGGCTGCAGTAGAGGATCACACCTTAAGAACTTTATGAGGGGAACACCTAACTCAAGGGGAAGTACGAGGCTTCCCGCCAACCCACTTTGCCTGTTTTACTTTTCCTTTTCCTTTTAATTTTTCTGTGGTAGATACAATCTCCTCCAGTTCAGGGGTTACTTCAAGGATTTCATCAGATCCGAGTTCCCCGGAAGTTGTGGTAGGCGGAGGCACATTAGGGTTTGTAGTAGTCATCCTGGTTCAGAATACAAACTCGAAGTTGCTACTATCAGACAGGGCAACTCGCTCAGTCATGCAGATGGTAAGGAGACAGATGAGATGATATATATCAAAGTGGCCGAGGTGTGAGACACTTGAACATTAATTTAATCCCATAAGAAAACAATCCTTATCTTATAGCCTTTACGAGGGGAGAACGAATTATTTATCCTTAATTTCCTTTCATTGCTACGGGAATGGTAAAAAATCCTCGTAAGTCACCACATTAATTGCCAATTACCTGCTTCGTCGAACGATAAGCATAGTTTTCAATGCTACTCCTCTGTTTCAATGGCTAGTTTTTTCCACTACGCACAACACCTTCACATTTATCGCACCAACTCACCCCTCCAGTCCTGCGCATCCATGACCAGGTGCATGGAGCATCCATTATACAGCTACTCCTGCCATATATTCGTTTGATCAGCACCAAGGAATCCCTATAAGGCTTTAATCGACTCCCATTAACATATCCTAGCAGCGAATCGCTGCACAATGTAGCCAATCTGACTACACCACCATTGGTGATTTCGTTTACCACATACAGACATAACCAGTGCTATCTGAACTTCCTCGGGTGTCTCATGAACTGGCTATCATACAGTAGTACCAATTATTCCTCTAAAAAGACATTTTTCTTGATGTGTCGATCATGCCAAGTTTTATCCCGCGCCTTCTAAACTTGTTGGTGGAATTGAACAATGAACTGGTATTCCTCCAAGGCTACCAGGTGTGCCAAGCATTCCTCCATGATGTCTAGGTCTGCCATATTTTTGAAGGCCAAGATGCACAAGCTTGGAATGTTGTATTCCATAAGCATGATAGCTTCCTTCCCATAGATCATTATGAAGGGTGTCTTTCTTGTGAGCTTCATACATGTAGTTCTATAGGCCCAAAGTACAGAGGGGATGCGCATGTCCCAGTCTCTCCGTTATGCATTACAGACCTTGGTGTGTGCATGTTTCAATTTTTTTTTAAATGCTTCTACGGTCCCATTCTTTTGTGGATGATATGGGGTAATATTTTCATGATGAATCTGAAATTCCTCAGTCAGAGCCTTAATAGTTTCGTTAATGAAATGAGTACCTCTATCACTCATTAGGATCTTTGAGCACCCAAACCTAGTCAAGATATTTTCACAAATGAACTGTGCCTTCGTGTTTGTAGTACAATCCTTGACAGCTCTGGCTTCCGCCGACCTGGTAACGTAATCTGTGGCAGTAATGATATACTGAGCACCGATATTTTTCCCTGGGAGATAAATAGGGCATATAATGTCGATGGCCCATTTTTCAAATGCGTGAAGGGCCATCTATGGTTGCAGAGGCATATCATCCCTTCGTGAGGGATTCCTGATCCATTTGCATGCGTCGCATGCCCAACAATATGTATGAGCATCCATGTGTAATGTGGGCCACTAGAGCTCAACCCATCATATACTCTACACAATATCTTTACTCGCATAATTCCCCCCCCCACAATTCCTTCGTAGGCTTCGGCTAGGATAGTCGGTCTTCATGTTCAGGGGCGTACCTTCGCAACACCTTATTTGCCCCCAGCTTGTAGAGTTCCCTACAATGATAGTGAAGTCAGCTGTGCATGTGACCAATTCCTTTTTTGGTGGTACTGAACAGCGATCGGGGGCTTTACCTGTGGTTAAGAAGTGGATAATATTGGCAAAGTGCTCATCAATTACCTTGATAGAAAACAGCTGCGCGTCAGGAAATCCATCATTCAAGTTAGTCTGCTCTTCCCCATTCTCGATCTTGGACAAATGATCCGGCCCAGTGTTCAACCTCCCTGGTTTCACGATAATTTCAAAATCATATTCCTGGAATAGTAACAACCACCGACATATTCCCCCCCCCCCCCAAACAGAGGGTTATTAACTAGGTATTTCAAGGCCGAATTATCTGTGAACATCTTGAAGTGTCCTTCGAGTAAATTGATCCAGGTGGATATTGGTGGCCACCCACCTATTCCACTTGGGGTGCCACCATTGTCTCTTTCAAATTTTTTTTCACAACTTACTATTTTTAGAATTTTTTTGGGTCTTAAACTTCCGAAGCCATTTTGAGTCCCCAAACAGAGATAGTATGCCAAAGTTACGTCCTTGGGAATTTGACACACCAATTTACCCAAATGGAGCCCATAGTTTTGGCGCTTCATCTCCTAGGGTTAGGTTTTGGATGTTTAAAGTTCTCCATTGTTTCTCCATAATAAATAGGCCCTCTAGCCTCATTCTAACACAGTTCAAAGGTCTATAGCCACCACATCTTTCCTCAGAGATTCGATACCAGCACCCTAGCTATTTTATTTGTATCATGTTTGTAAGCATATTTTTGTGATTTGATATCAATGAAATGAAGCCTTATTTTCATTGTATTTATATGTTTGTGGTTATTTCTATATTCTATTGCATTCCTCCATAAATTTGGATGAGTGGTATCAGAGCGGTCTGCTTTTTCTCGATCCTTCTTTGCATGTCCCCAACGAGGTCAGGGTATAAGGATTTAGGGCTTGATCTGGTGGAACCTTTGCAAGATCAGCCTCACAAACCCTGACGGATGCCCATGGGAGACGAAAAGAAAGATGAGGGAGCAGGAGATGCTATCAAAATATTTCTCGAGGAGGTCCTCGAAAAAAAAAGGAATGCAATGATGGATAACTTTTCCCAGATCCTTCAACGACTGCCCACCGGCGGCACATCTGCATCCAACAGCCACTCTAGAGGTGTGACTCCCTTTAAGGTACAAGTAAACTTTGACATTCCCATATTTGAGGGACAAATAGATGGAGATGTCGTAGATAGATGGTTGAATCTATTAGAAGGATATTTCTCGATTCATGACTCTTCCAAATGGGAGAAGATTATTTTTTCACTCCTCAAAGCTACACCCCACGTCAAGGACTGGTCGGAAACCTATTGTGAGAAAAAGGACGAGACAAAACTCTCTCTGTTCTCAGCCATGCCCACTTGGAATTATTTCGGAGATGCCATCAAGGAACAATACTATCCTGTGGGGAGCTATGAGGACAAGTACATACTGTTTGGGCTTCAAAATATCATACAAATATCACTCATTACCATACATTTTTCACCTATGCTTCCATTATATCACTCATTATTCACCACCATGTCACTTCATTTTCCATATTGTTCACCATTTTTGGGTCTCATTTATATCTTCCAAATATTATTTATTTTTAAGCATTTTTAAGAGAAATTCTTGATTAAATATTAGAAAATAATATATTTTACTTCATATATGGAAAGTGGATTGTTTTTGTGACATGTGTAGGTGCCAAGGAAGCTTCCAAGACACCTTTATGTGGCCTTGAATGATCAAATTCGAATTTGATAAGATAAACCTCATGGAGAAGATCAAGGGCAAAAGGGGGTTATGTGTCTAGATGGTTGAGAGATGTATGGAAATAAAGAGAGATAAGTGGATCATCATTATGAGTTTGTTACTCATCCCATTGTATAAATAGGAGTACAATCTCCTCCAGTTGTAAGTTTTTGTAATCTTAGAATTTTGAAGTATGTAATCTTAGAAGCTTAGAGTTGTAATCTTAGAGTTGGTTTGTAATGGAGATTTTGAAATAAAGAATCATACTTTGATTTTGCCTCTACATCTGAGTCTCCTTTGAAGTGGTGTGGTTGTGGAGTTATGGAGGGCCACCATGGCCTCACTTGCATGCTTATTTTAGGCATAATTTAATTTATGTTTTTATTTCATTTTAGCTTTCAAGTTTTTGTTAAATGTTCTAATATTGGAAGAGTCTTATTTGAAAGTGTTCTTGTAAGATAACCATAAGATCTCATACAATTATTAGATTTAGGTTTGTTTCATTTCAGATTTTGAGTTTTTGTTAGATGTTCTAATATTGGAGGAGATCCTAAAATTCATTTATTCTTGTAAGAGAACCTTAGGATCTTGACAAATGTTAGATTTATGTTTGTTTAATTGTTGGAAGAGATCTTGACGAATTTGTTCTTGTAAGGGAACTTTAAGATCTCGGAAAAATTAGGAATCTTAGTTGTTGGAAGAGATCTTGATGTGTTCCTGTAAGAGAACCAAAAGATCTCGGATAAATTAGAAATATTTCTAGATATATATATTTTAGATAAGTACTTATAAGTTTACCTTCCCGAGTTGACATTAAATGAACTGTGATTGACATCATCAATTGGAACCAAACATTTTGGCGTCATTGCTGGGGAAGTGCAACTAGAAGGATTTAGTAATTATTTTATGCATTTGTTTTTATGGACTAATTTGTGGAATTTGGTGAAAATAGGTTCGTAAAGGAGTTCAAAGTTTGGAGCATTTTTTTATTTTCGCACATAGTTAATTTAAATTCAGTGTTTGTTTTAAACCCCCCATTTCTCACTAATCCATCTACTGATGAGGAAGTTGAAGATGATAAACAGGTATTTCTTGGAGAGCAAGAACAATAATGAAGATTGGTTTCAAAATAACCTTGCGCCAGCTCCAAGAATAAGACAGGTTACTCACATCCTTGCAAAAAATCAAGTAAAAACTTTAAATCTTGATGTGAGAATTTTTGAATTTTTAATCCATAGATGGCTTCATTGGAAGCATTCTTTACTTAGAAAATAAAACATCTTTCAAGTTAATGTAGAATAGATTAAAAATAAAAAATAAAACAAGATCTCTTAGAATTTTCTCGTAGAATTTCCTTGTAGAATTTTCTTTTAGTCTTATTTTAAATCATCATGAATAAATGAATAAATTTGCGTTTCTATGTCTTGTTTCTGTATCACGGGTGAGCCAGAAGCTTGATTATCGGAAATCTTTGTCTTCCGAGAGTCTAAACGCCCATGCGACATTGCAGAAAGAGTGTAGATAATGCGAGGTTTGATCATAGATTTTAATTGTGTCTATCCATCCACGCTAACCTGCATAAATAAAAATAAATCAAGAGATTAATATGCTCTCTTCTTGCACTATGTGCGATCAGGAAGATCAGAAAATCTATTGATTTATTTCAAATAAAAATACTCTCGCTGAAAAATTAATTTGTGCATGATTATAAGAAATTGCAAGCACGTGACTATATTAAGCTATCAACTTTAATTACAGGAACCACTTTTTTGGTTTTCATGAATATTTTCTTACATACTAGCAGATTGACAAGACAGGGAACTTTTGGATGCTATATGGAAGGTCGATCCTTTGTAAACTTGTTATTCCAACAAAGATCTAAATTCTTTCAACATAGGAATGTCTAAAATTCCAAAACTTGCACTTTGAAATTTTGTAGAAGTTTTGCTTGAACAAGCATCATCAAGGTCTTAAGATCATAATTTTTGAACATTGGGTTCATTGCATATTTTTCTACAATAATCTATCAAAACATGAACACTCGTGCATTGGCTTGAAGTGTGTTCAATTTTGGAACATGCACATTTGAAATTAAAGCTCCTTCCTAATGAGTGATTTGATTCAGAAATTCAGTTCAATCTACTTGATAAGTTGTATTAAGGCTTTGATAGTTTAATGATTGAATGAAAATATTCAATTTTTTGGAAAGGAAGGAAATGCAGTGGCACTAGAATAGGACAAAAAACTAGAAATTGAAATTAAAAACTAGTCTGGCTCAAAAAGAGGAAACATATCTTTTCCATTTTCTCTCTACGGTCGAGTCTTGAACCTTAGACTAATGCAAAATGAAGGATAACTTGAAATATGATTACGAACCTGCAATGGGCATGGCATGTGATGCGAATAAGAAAATTGACAACTTAAATGCAAAGGAAAACAAGTAATAATCCTATTAGTTTCAAGATCAAGGGATAAATAAAGGGATTTCCAGCTAGAAGCATTGCTATTGAGACATCTATAGACGATTGCAACATTTTACTACCAACATTTAAGAAACAATTGGCTCTTTATTTTATTGAATTATAATGCTTGTAAAAGCTACAAGCATAGAAGAAAAGGGCCATTCAAAACATTGCGGACTGTACAGAATCTTATTGACCATGAATGCTAATAAAACCACCTGATGTCACTGTTTCTATTGAACAATATGATGCAAGAGCATCTTTGGCTTAATAACAATCCGCGTCGACCGATATCAGTTAGACACAACCGATATTACAGTGCTACAATGCTACAGATCTTGCATTGATTCCGCAGACTTCATGGTGAACCGATGAGAAATACAGTGAGAAAGTGCTTCATATGAATACTCTCAAACTGTATGCAGTCATTAGGCAACAGAGAAACGTAACTTCTGCAAAACGTCAGTTTTTAAAAGTAGTTTCTAATCGAACCAAGGAAAACTTGAAAAAATAAAGACATGGGTTTTTGCTGGAACGGAATGATTTACATAACCCAGAAATATTTTCCTCTGATTCTTAATGGTTTGAGGGGAAATTGAGGTTCTTTGGGACCCTATTTTGGTGATAGCGTGAAGAAAAAATGGTTTTTGAAAAATTAATGCACAGAAAATCTCTTATATAGAAATTGAGAATAGAGAGTACAATTGGTGACAATGCTCGAAGGCTATCAATAGTAAAGGGAAAATGAAGTCCAGATTATATTTCCCGTAGCTTTCTTCATTCGTTCTTATCCAGTTCATATTATATTTCCCATAGTTTTCTTCATTCATACTTATCCAGTTCAGATTATATTTCCTGTGATTATATTTGATGGCCCAATGGTAGATATTTTTGTGGAATTTTTCTGCACATATTTTCAGCCGACTTAGAACCATCTTTCCACCAATTATAGCTTGAGAGCAGCAAAGTGGATTTATTGTTGTGAGTATAAGATACGGCTAAATTCAAATTACGGTTTTAAATTTGATGGGAATGTGAAACGGAAAGGAAGGATAGACCTCAGTCTCATTCACTCTTCGCCCCTAAAACTTTCGACCTCCTTGACTGCTAGGACTGTGACAAAATTTGAATTCGTATTATGGGTTTCTTGCAGATCATACCTGAATTTTTATCTTATTTTGAGAACTGAATTGGATCATTCTATAAGCACATTTTGAGCTAAATTGAAGCAAAGATTGGACCAAGTTAGGAGCAGACTTGAAACAATCATTCTATTAGATTTTCAGGTTCTGGTAACTTCCTGTAATGACTTTATGTTCTAACATGTGGTATGATAGGTGCGCTAAAACGAAGGTCAAGGACTTAATATGGAATGTACAAGGATGACGAAAACTCTATTTACCTTCAAATTCGAAGTCCATAAGTGGTCGGTCAATGCTGGTCAAACACATCCATTTCAGTAGAAAATCTTGAATAATTAATGAACAAACATTTGGAGCTTTGAAGCTTCTCTCTTGTGGACAAACTTGACATTCTCTGAGTGGTTTTTGAGAATATTTTTTTAAAGCAGATGTTTTGGAGCAGCTTGAAGATCTTTTGCACAAACCTTGAAGCCTTTGTTGGAACAACCTTTAGAAGACTTATTGAAGCAGATTTGAGAGGACTTTGTAGATGTATTGCAGAAGTGTTTGAAATCTATTTGATGATGATTTGAAGCCATTTTGAAGTAGTATTATTTATGCCTTTTATTTCTCATACCAAGAAGTTTTACACTACCTTAAACTTAGTAGCGCTGCTGCCCGGAGTCTAGAAGCTTAATACATTCACTATTTTGGTGATGGGATGATAAGAAAATTTTCACATTGGTCTGTATTGCATCAAAGATCAAGTTTGAGGATTCTCAACAATAGCCTCGGATGTACTACTTGTTTGGAAAATAGTATCTTATATCCGCACAGTTTGCACAGAAAATGACAACACAACGAAACTTTCAGCAAGGAGTAACAATTAGTTTTCTTCCTGAATTTTTTTATTTTTTATTTTTATTTTTATATGACGCATCTATATTAACATCTTGCAATTTTTAAATGATGCATATTTTGGAAAATACAAGATCGATGACGACATGTGAAATTCAATATCATAGATGCAAATCATGAAACAATTTCGATGATGGTCAGGATTTCCATAATTGCAATGAAATTGAATTTTATTTACATAAGAAGGGAAATAATTATACTCATTTCATATTTGAAAATGGATTTGTAAAAAATCATGGAAATGGGCTAACTTATACATTTTATTTTATTTAAATCTGTTTCATTGGTGTTTAATTTTTGCATTAAAAAACCAAGTGGAAATTGATCACTTTTTCTTGGATATATTTATGTTTTGTGAATGCCAAGTTTTTGCAGGTTTGCGTTAATCAAATGATCATTCAAGGAGTCTAATTTGTCGACAGTTGGACTTCCAACAGATCAATTTTATGACGAATCATGTGAATAAGTCCATATTCATTACAACCAGTCTTTTCTTCCCTTTGTAAAATTGTAAATCCCAATGAGTCCTTAATGCAAGCCAAAATCTTTTTTTCCTAGAAAGTTTCAATCATGCAGTCAAATATACTTCTTTTCATTCACCCCTAACCCACAAAATAAAACCAAGAAGCTCACTTATTGTCATTCTCATTTTCCTTGTCATTTCCTTTCCCTTTCATTTCCGCCAATAAAACCCTGCTTCTGTGTATATCATTGAGTCAAAGTCCTAGAGTCTAATTATCTTTGTAAAAACACCTAGAGGCTTGCATGCCTTAATGGCAAGTGCTCTTGCCAATGAAAAATGGGAGTACATTAATATCCCTTGTTCTTTGGATCTTGTAGGTGACTCGACCACAACAAAATTATTCGTACCTACAAAGATGTGTTAGGAATTTTGACTCCCATTGGAATCAATGGTGGGAGCTCTCGTGTTGGCTAGTGGAATTCATTAATGGCCACTAAGTCAACAACTGTTTTCTATGTTTGACACCAGCACATTCAATCACATAGTAAGATTTGTGCCATCGACCGTTGAAGACTTGAAGACCCATATTTTGTAGTAGATGAAGCAGATTTCCTTCCATTATTTTTCAGTTTGTCATGACTTGAGGACAAGTCAATAAATAAGGTTGTGGGGAAATGTAACTTCTATATTTTGTATACCTTCCAAGCCTTATACATTTTCAGCCATATTCAACAGACTCATCAGATTCATCAGAATGTCCCGCAAAATATCTAGCAGCAGATATGACAATACAGATCCATCTTTCATCCACAACTTGCAGAAGAAGCTTCAGATCAAAATTGCAGCAGCTGAACATGCGTGATTCATCCACTTCTGTAGGCAAGTAAGGTATGATTTTTTCTAACATTTAATCTTGAAATTCTTTTTAGATGCTAAAATGATGATATTTTGAAAATATTCCACTATTTCACTATTCCCTTTCTCATTAAAAATTGCCAAAAACCATCAGTTTGGGGGGGGGGGTGGGGAATTTCACACTTCATGTTTTCTCTCATTTATATTACATATTAACCCACATAGTCTTCCCACAATAAAAACTACTACAAAATGATCAGAATATTAAATGACTTCTTAAATGACTTCTTAAAATGATTGATCTCAACAAAGTAAATAATGATTGTAAACACAGGAACCAATTATTAAAAAGATATCTCAACAAATTAAATAATGATTGTAACACAAGAACCAATCATTCAAAGATGTAAATGCTTTGCAAAAATAAAAGTTATCAAAATATGTGCAAAGTTAAAAGGAATTCCATGATTAAAAGATGGTTGTTACACAAGAACCACATATCTTGTAAAAGGAAGCTTATCTAAGAATCAAATCAAATAAGTCATTGTAGTAGCTTGCATGAGGACATGAAAGAGCTTTAGTTGGGGAGTATGTTTGGGCTTCAAAATTTCATAAAAATATCACTCATTACCATACATTTTTCACCTATGTTTCCATTATATCACTCATTATTCACCACCATGACACTTAATTTTCCCTATTGTTCACCATTAATGGGTCTCATTTATATCTTCCAAATATTATTTATTTTTAAGCATTTTTAAGAGAAATTATTGATTAAATATTAGAAAATAATATATTTTACTTCATATCTGGAAAGTGGATTGTTTTTGTGACATGTGTAGGTGCCAAGGAAGCTTCCAAGAAACCTTTATGTGGCCTTGAATGATCAAATTCGAATTTGATAAGATAAACCTCATGGAGAAGATCATTATCTCATGGAGAAGATCAAGGAAAAAAGGGGGTTATGTGTCTAGATGGTTGAGAGATGTATGGAACTAAAGAGATATTAGTGGATCATCATTATGAGTTTGTTACTCATCCCATTGTATAAATAGGAGTACAATCTCCTCCATTTGTAAGTTTTTGTAATCTTAGAATTTTGAAGTATGTAATCTTAGAAGCTTAGAGTTGTAATCTTAGAGTTGGTTTGTAATGGAGATTTTGAAATAAAGAATCATACTTTGATTTTTCCTCTACATCTGAGTCTCCATTGAAGTGGTGTGGTTGTGGAGTTATGGAGGGCCCCCATGGCCTCACTTGCATGCTTATTTTAGGTATAATTTAATTTATGTTTTTATTTCATTTTAACTTTCAATTTTTTGTTAAATGTTCTAATATTGGAAGAGTCTTATTTTAAAGTGTTCTTGTAAGATAACCGTAAGATGTCATACAATTATTAGATTTAGGTTTCTTTCATTTCAACTTTTGAGTTTTTGTTAGATGTTCTAATATTGGAGGAGATCCTAAAATTCATGTATTCTTGTAAGAGAACCTTAGGATCTTGACGAATGTGCTCTTGTAAGGGAACTTTAAGATCTCGGAAAAATTAGGAATCTTAGTTGTTGGAAGAGATCTTGATGAATGTGTTCTTGTAAAAGAACCAAAAGATCTCGGACAAATTAGAAATCTTTCTAGATATATATATTTCAGATAAGTACTTCTAAGTTTACCTTCTCGGGTTGACATTAAATGAACTTTGATTGACATCATCAATTGGAACCAAACACATGCAATGGACCACGTTGCGGCAACTAAGGGATCTAGATGTGCATGAGCTAACGAATTTGTTCCATACCCTGCGCCCAAAGTTGAGTATCAAAGATTCAAAAAAATGTTTTGTGCTAAAGTATCGCGGTTGTCTACATAGATACATTCAAGAGGAAATGGAGTTCCTCGACATCTCCTCGCTTGGTACAGCATACAGGTATGCTACCAAGATTGAGCAGGAATTCAAACAGAAGAAGCGAGACTTTGGATCTGCGAATCAAAAGCAAAGGAAAGGTGCCCCCAAACCATAGAACAAAGGGAAAAGCCAATTCATGGAAGCCCAAAACAACCTGCCAAAGACATAAGCAAAGAACAACACCGTGAATCCAAAGAAGGACACGAGAAACTAGTGTGAGTTCCATAACAGCTCTACTCACAACACATGAGTGTTGGGCCAAGAAGTCGCTGGTGGCTGAGATGAGGGCTTCTGAATCTGATGCATGCTCCGACTCTGAATCAGAGCCTGACAAGGGGGATGACAAAGGGAAGCATATTATTTATGCGGAGCCCAATGCTACTGTTGCCACTACGAAGATCCAGAAGGAGGAACCAGAAGATCCAGAGGAGGCAGAGCATCTCTTCCACTCCTAAATGTGGATAAAGGGTTCCCCGCTATGGTTCATTGTTGATAATGGGAGAAAAAAGAACCTCATTTCAGTAGATGTTGTGAAGTTGTTGTGCTCACCAACCACAACGCACCCACAACCATACACCATCGGGTGGCTTCACCAAAGACGAGATCTCCGCATCAGCCAACAGTGCTGCTTTCCCTATACCATCAAGCCCTTCACGAATGAGGTATTGTGTGACATTTATCCTATTGATGTTTTTGATGTATTATTAGGCCAACCATACTTCTAGAAGCGACATGCTGTGTATGAGTCACGAATTTGCACTGTTATTGTTACTTTGGGAATTAAATTGTATAGAATACTAGAGGTGCCACCGCCTCCCACTATCTCTTTGGTTACTACAAAACAATGCAGTAAGCTCATTTCCCAAACTAGGAAATTTGTTTTCCTGATGATTTTCCCCCAGAGCAAGAAGAATACTGTGGTCACGACCTCTAGACATGGCTCTTTTGCACGAAAACAACAAATGTACAAGGTTTTGGATTAGTACGGGGACTTCTTCACCTCTCCCATAGGGGTGCCTGTACACTATCAGGTCAAGCACCCCATTGACCTGACCCCAGGTCTACCGCTACCCAATGGACCGATCTATAAGCTCTCTATTCTGGAGAATGATGAAATCAAGAGGCAGATTCAGGAGCTACCATAGAAAGGACACATCCGACCAAGTTCATTGCCCTCTGGGAGCTTGATCATGTTGGTACAGAAGGAAGATGGGACTTGGAGACTCTACATATATTATCGAGTGCTGAAAAAGATCACTGTCCAGAATAGGTACCTGATCCCATGGATTGATAACCTTCTGGACCAACTCAAAGGGGAAAAATATTTCAGCAAGATCGACTTGAAGTCTGGGTATCACCAAGTACCAATCGAGCACTCTGATATGTGGAAGACTACCTTCCAATCAAAAAAGGGCCTTTTCGAATGGCTTGTCATGCCTTTTGGATTGAAAAATGCTCCTATAACCTTCATGAGGTTGATGGATGACATCTTGCGTCCCTTCACCAACTCATTTGTGGTGGTATACTTGGATGACATTTTGATCTTCAGCCAGAATTTGGAAGAGCACCTCCACCACATGCAAGAACTCCTCCAAATAATGGGACAACAAAAGTTATGTGCCAATTTAGAGAAGTTCACTTTTGGCATGACCATGGTTTAATATCTGGGATAAATTACTGATTAAAGGGGGGTGCATGTAGATCCATCCAAGATCCAAGTCATTCAGGATTGGCCAGCCATGACCACCCTAACAGAGCTTCGCAGCTTTTTGGGTCTTGCTGATTTCTACCACAGGTTCGTGTTGGGATTCTCTCATATCACTTGGCCCTTCAGTCAAGTCACCAAGGGAGGAGCGAAAGAAAAATTTTTTTGGTCAGAATCTCAACAGAATGCATTCGTAGAATTGAAACATCGCCTCTATTCTACCCCAGTGCTCACATTACCAGACTTGCAACAACCATTTGAGATCGAGATAGATGCCTCTGGCTATGCTATTGGGGCAGTTCTTACTCAACAGGGGCATCTAGTGGCATATCACAGTGAGACATTATCCGACACAGTTCGAAATTATCCCACTTATGACAAAGAAATGTATTCCATTGTGGAGGCTGTCTACAATGGAAGCATTAACTTTTGGGGAAGGAGACAATCATCCACATAGACCACCGACCCCTACATTTCATATAGACACAAGGGAAGTTGCAGAACGATCGCCATCAGAAGTGGTCCACATATCTGCAACAATTTCATTTGAACATCAAGTATAAGAAGGGTAGCACCAATAATGTTGCAGACTGCCTCAACCGACCACCGATCATGGCCATAACCTCTATTCTCAACTCTTGTGGGCATGAGACTTCTGATTGGTCGCTTCTCTACAAGATCGCTCTAGAATTAAGTTACACATAAAAGGCACTCTTCGGGGGTATGCAAGTTCCAAATTTTCACCTCCAAGATGCACTTGGGAAACCTTTGTGTTTCTTCAAGCGAGCATGCCAAGATGATATGGGAAGCGCATTACAGTCGAATCGCTGGGCATTTTGGGGTCGAGAAAACAGTGGCAGTACTGAAAAAGTATTTCTATTGGCTGAACCTTCGACACGATTTTGGGAAATACATTAGATCCTGCATTGCTTGCACCATTTCCAAACCGACCATCAAGAAGCAAGGGCTTTATACTCCACTACCTACCCCTAGTCGACCTTGGGAATCCATCTCCATGGATTACATGTCAGGCCTTCCTTCTACTAAGCATGGAAACGACTATGTTTCTGTGGTCATCGACAGCTTCTCAAAGATGGCCATTATGGTGGCCTGCAAGAAGAATATCACAGCAGAAGCCACTGCTAAACTCTTCTTTGAATGAGTGTGGGTAGACTTTGGGACCCCACACTCTATCATATCAGATCGTGATTGTAGGTTCCTCAGCACATTTTGGTCGACCTTCTGGTCAATGTTGGACACCAAGCTCACCAAGTCCACAGCGTTCCATCCCCAAATCAATGGCCAGACAGAGGTCGTCAACAGGATGATTGTACACATTCTGCGCATGTATAATTCAAATAATCCATGCACATGGGATGAGAGCCTTACCTATGTACAACACAGTTATAACAGGGCTCTCCACATATCAATAGGCCATAGCCCCTTTCATGTGGGCTTGGGATTCCAGCCGCTATGTCCCATTGGCATAGCCATGCCATTTGCAACTACTCAGGCCGATTTGGTTCATGTCCAGTCTGAAGTTGACAAATAAAACAACTTCATCGAGCACATTCAACACATCCACCAACAGGTTCATGACATATTGGACAAAGCCAATGCTAATTACAAGCAACGACATGATCAACATCAAGTGCCACACAACTTCTAGGTGGGCGACAAAGTGTGGCTACATTTGTAGAAGGATCGCCTCACTGGACCCCACCGCAAGATTCGCTCGTTTCGATATGGGTTGTACACCATCACCAAGGCTGTAGGGAACAATGCCTTCTAGCTCATTATTCAACCATTTCTTGGTTTGCACCCAGTATTCATTGTATACCTACTTCATTCCTACTTCCCACCTCTATTGGACACCTCTGACATTGCATAAGAACTCACACCAAAAGAGTTAAACCCAGAATGCATGGAACATGCCACCACAGACTGTATCATGGACATGCAAATCAAGAACACTTGCCGACAGAAGATCCAACTGTATCAGGTTGTCAAAGATGGCCAACTCTTGCAGCAAGGAAAGTGGTTCACCAGGGACCAATTTCAATAGAAGTTTCCTCATTTCATCGAGGAACTCAACGCAATGGGCACCATTGCTTCCTGAGGGGGGAGGAATGATCCAGGTGGATATTGGTGGCCACCTGCCTATTCTACTTGGGGCCCCACCATTGTCTCCTTTAGTTTTTTTTTTCACAACTTACTATTTTTAGCATTTTTTCGGGTCCCAAACTTCCGGAGCCATTGTGAGGCCCCAAACGGAGATAGTATGCCAAAGTTGCGCCCCCAAGAAGTTGAAACACAAATTTACCCAAATGGGGCCCATAGTTTTTGCGCTTCATCTCCTAGGGTTAGGTTTTGGAAATTTAGAGTTCTCCATTGTTTCTCCATAATAAATAGGCCCTCGAGCCTCATTGTAACACAGTTCAGAGGTTTGTAGCTGCGACATCTCTTCTTAGAGATTCGCTACCAACACCCTAGCTATTTTATTTCTATCATTTTTGTAAGCATATTTCTGTGATTTGATATTTATGAAATGAAGCCTTATTTCCTTTGTATTTATATGTTTGTGGTTATTTCTGTATTCTGTTGCATTCCTGTATAAATCTGGATCATAAATTGTGGTTGTACTTTTGTAGGGCATATTACGTTTCCATCCCCTCTTGCTCTATGGTAGAATAGTTACACTCTGTGTTCGAAAGCTTCCTACTAGCAAAGGCCACTTGGTGATCAATATCCCCTTCTCCAGGCTATGCCAAGACAGTTCCCAAGGCCATCCCTGATGCATCTGCATGGACATGGAATATCTTTGCCCAATCAGGGAATATCAAGGTCGGCACAGTCACCATATTTTCTTTTAGTAGCTCGAAGCTTTTCTGGCATTCATCATTCCAGAAGAACGACACATCCTTTTCAAAAAAATTTCCATCGGGCCGGTGATCAAAGTGTACCTATGTATGAATTTTCTGCAGTAACCTGTGTGGTCAAGGATGGAGAAAAACTGTTTCTCAGTGGTTGGAACTGCCAATTTGTTGATAATCATTATCTTGGTTGGGTCAACCATCACCCCTAGTAACATACAACATGTACTAATAGAATTATGAATGGGACACAGAAGATGCATTTCTTAATGTTTAGTGAAATTTGGTGTTTCCTGTAGGCATCCAACATCATGTGCATATTCAACACATGGTTTTTAACTACTCCGAACACTATCTATTCATCAAAATAGACTTCTAGGAACTTTTGAATGAATTCTTTGAACATGGATATAACAACGAGTGAAAATATGGAAGGGGCATTGTTTAATCCAAAAGGCATGACAATGTACTGAAATGAGCCCCACTCCTTCGCGAAGGTTGACTTGTTACGATCTTCAGGTGAAATACGTATCTCATGGCACCTCGAGAACCCAGCAGTAAATGAATAAGCTTCCTAACCCCCCACATTTTCTAGGATTTCATCGGAGAATGGTGTGGGGAATAGATCCTGTACACATGTGTTATTTAACTTGCGTAGGTCGACGTAGATTCTTATCTCTCCTTTAGTCTTATTTTCCTGGAGAACCATGGGGCTTACCCAATCTAATTGTTCTACTTTTTTAATGATACTTGCGGCCATGATTTTCTCGATTTCCTCCTTAAATTTTTGTTTGTAATTTAGGTTCAGGCGATAGGGTCATTATTTGACTGGCTGTCCATCTGGCTTCAACACAATCCTCATAACTCCCATGTCCCCTACGATCCCCTTAAGTTTAGAGAAATTATTCGGGAAATTCCTGATATTCAGTTAGTAACTCCGCGACCTTTCCCACCATGCCATCATCCCAATAATCTCCAATATTGGCCATCCTGGACTGCTCCTCTATGCCAATATTGAATTCCTTTAGTTTTAGAGGTCTAGTGACATAAAATTCTTGCAACAACGGACCTGCAACAACCTGCTCTCCTTTTGACTCTTCAATTAGAGTGTTCCAATGATCTTCCTCACAAGCTTCTATCGACAGATTTCTACAGTTTATGATGTCCTTTAGTTCCACATCCCATGCTGGTGGAGCATGTTCCTGCTTAGGGCTAGACTCACTTCAGACCAAAGAGTCTATATCCTGTAGGGCTTCATCAAGTTTCCCAGTGCCTCCGGTTAGTCCAAACGTCATTACAAAGTCTTGAGCCATTGTACCCCAATACTTGGTATGTTGATGCAGCTCTATGTCTAAATAACAGGTGGTGGGGATGGGTCATAATGTGTGAATAAATCAGTGCACCCATTCATTCCTTGTGCCTTCATTCCGTACTTCTAGCGAGCGAGCTATGTGCCTGCGCAGATCTCCTTGCCTCGAGAAGAGTTTTGTTGACGGTTTAACTGGTATGTGGAATCGTAAGGTCAACATCCTTCGGCATTCCCCCCAGTCCCGAAAATCTCCTTTATGAGTTTCCCACAAGCACACAGGGGTTGCACGCATGGCCAAGTCCAAGGCCCAAAATCTCCGCTCCTCAGGAATGTTTTCTTCTATTGCTTCGACGAAAATTTCAACATTACCACAGCCATCAAAGTAGGGTAGTTCTCTTATCTCTGAAGAAATACATTGGAAGCTTTTCATGATCTTACGACACATTAGTGTAGACACATCATGAAGGTGGTTTGGCCATTTTCTATCTCTTCGACTGAATCAGATAAGAACTCACTATATTTTTCCCAACATAGTATACCGTCAGCCATGGGGTTGATCCATTCGTCATCCCGGGTGGTTATTTTGTATATGTGATCAACATCTTCTTCCTTCCGTATTGATTCAGTATACCACTCTCCTTCTGTCAGGTCCAACTGGACTATCACCCTTGTGCCTTCGCTTTAGAATATCATGCTTCTCCTTTTTAGATTAATGATACCTCCCATGTCAATAGCCCAATATAGACCCTAGAGTGCAGGATAAGGGTCTGCGTCATCTATTATCTGGATTACCTCAAATTCAGCATAAACTTTAACATCCATAATATCTACCACCTCCTTTGTTATTTTTCTGAATGGGATAATCTTATACTGATTAGCCATCTGCAGTTGAATAGTTGACCATTCTAGCTTCGATTTTTCTATTTGTTGCCAGGTCTGCTTGGGTAGGACGTTAGCATATCATCCCAAGTCAAGGATAACATGGTCCATTTCGTAGTCCCCAATCTACGCAATCATGTGCATTTCATGTCCCATCCTTTTTTTTTTATATCCTGTTCAAAGTCTTAGCCTCAGGCTGTGGAGAGATCCTTTTAGTGCAATTTTCTACTAGGGCTTGGAGAATTTATACAGCCTTTTGGTTGTACAACAACTTCATACATGCATGGAAGAATGGTTTAACTACTTCGTCTACTTGTGGATCTATCGCACCCTTCATAGTAGGTGTTTTTCTTTCGGTCATCTCCCTCTGGGCTTCGATTAAGGTTTCTTTTTCCTTTTTCAGGTCTAAGCTTTCCGCTTTGTCCTCGGCCTTCTAGATTAACGAGTCAGTTTCCACCTTCTCTTCATCTCCTCCGATGGAAATGTTGTTGCGTGTGATTACACTGATACATAACCCATCATCCTGTGGTTATGCCTTAACCCTTTGCAAATTTTGCGTAGGTGTCTACTGCTTCTCTTGCATTTTCGCTATTATCACCAGGAAGTATACAATGACATGATCGAAATTCCAACAATATCTACAAGAATGGTGTGCCAAGTTCGGGAAATCTCATGTGAAATGTCCCACGTAGCCACAGTTGTAACAGATCAGCACTCTGCGTCCTCGACCAACACTCCCCCCTCTCCCTCCTCCCCTTCCTCTTACGAGGGATCCCCCCCATCCCCAAGGAGATAGTGATGATGAGGGGTCTACATGCACCCTGTATAAATTTCCCCTATCTACCATGAGGTCGAGGGTTCTACAGTTTTCTCATCATGATCCATAGACGAGGAGAATTTGGACCACTATTGTTTCAATTCCAGAACATAAGCACTCAACCATGGGCACTGATTTGTATCATGTGTTCCTGCCATCCGACAGTCAACACACCATAACATAGGAATTCTAGGGCCAGTCACTTCCCTGGGTCATAGAGGATTTGGTCCCCCAGCCTGCATGTAGTATGTTAACAATGGGCATTGATCCTTAGTGTGACCCGCTACCTTACAGTGTATGCACCAGACATCCAGGTTGGCTTCTTTACCGCACTCATTTTACAAGATCTAAATTTCTAAGTGCAATTCCTCTAGTTAGTTCTCGATCTGTAGGGTTGCGAACTACGTATCATCTCTTCAAACAGCTTCTAATTTCATATCTATCTCCAGCAATTCCTCTTGGGAGCCGATACTTTGTTGTACAATGCGCCCACGCAAGTGTGGTAATAGCATAATGATAAACCATTCTTTGTTATGCTTATCTTCATAGAAAAATTCCCCGTCACTGATAACCTTCTTTAGTCATTGGTCAGCCTCCCAAACAGACTCTGTATGCCCCTGCTTAAAGTCCTTTAGTTCGAATACACATTAAGCGTATGACTTACGCTTCTAAAATTTTTGCTTTAGGGAATTCTTAATATATTGTATGGGTGTCTTCGCGTGTTAACCAATGTATCCCATAAAACAATCCAGTGCCCTCCCCTCGAAGGCTATGGATAGTTGCACTCACTTGATAACATCATTTTTAACGTTCTGTGTTGTCCATATAGACTCAGCTACAAATAATAATCGATCCATGTCCTCGTCCCCTACGCCTTTAAAGGTAGGCAGCTTCATGTGGGTAGCCATGTCGTCCTCTAGTGGTGGTGGGGGAGGTGTAGGAGAGTTCTTACCCTTGTGGGGGTTTGTTGTAGGTGTAGTCGGCGGGCTATTTACACCTTGCGTAGCCCCTCCTTGGTTAGGATCATATGATTAACATAAGGGACTATATACCAATCCGTCTCATTCTTGATTAACCTGGTAGTATTTACCACTTCGATTTGTGCTCCCACTCCAATAAGGTGTTATTCACTCATTGTGGTCGCACAAGACACCCTTTTCACTCAATAGCATCTTAATCAACAACGGAAAGGTTTTTAGGAACTTGCCTCTAAATCCTTTGGAGAACCTTCATTATTCTTTCAAATATGACCCAAATTGATCAACAGAAATTTTTTTTACGAATCCGCCGAATATACTGTCAACCCAATGATCCACAATTATGGTAATCTTATTATTAGTCTTTTCCAATTTCCAGATCGACTCGAGGGACCACTGCATGACCTGATCGTCCTTCGAGCAAGTCTGAAATTTCATCAATTGAGCTAGCCACTCTTACAACTCGTGTGCAAAGGACGCAAAGAAAATTTTGTGTATTTTCATAAAAATATATCTACTTTTCCACTCTTCCACAAACATCTTTTCACTCATGTTTTCTTTTAGGGAAAATTAATGAATCTGATTTTTGAACCAGTCTTCTAACTTGGGTTTTAATGGCTACCAATGACCCTGTGACATTACCCAATCTGTCTCTCAAAATTCTCCTAGTCCCGACAATAGAACCATTTTTTGGCTTGAGGGGTCTTGACCCAGGTTCAGTTTTAAGGTTTGCCAAAGAAAACCCCTATACTACTGGCCCTTTCGGTAATGGTATGCTTGCATAGGTCAAGGTCTCACCCGAAGTAGTATGGGAGGGATTTGGAACCAGGTTTCTGCACACTGAGAGAGAGAAGATTAATTTCAGGGGGTCCCTTTAGATCCATCAGGCCTTTGTTGGGGGAACCCTAATACAAGAAACCTTAATAGTGTATTGGTGGAATATCTTTAGCGGAGCTCATAAATCATTCAATAGTCTTCTAAAAGAGGAAAATAATATAAATCTAACAAGATCTATGTGTTCACCTTCTAATACAGTATCGCATCCACGTGCACATCAATAATCTTCAGTATGTAGTAGAAAAATATAAATAACACAGAGTGAAACCAATAATCATAACAAAGAACACTTTAGTGATCCAAAACTGTCTTCTCATTCATTAAAATCCAGATCTACCTTACAGACTCTATCTACTAGCCCACACACACAGCTAACGAGGTCTCCACATATCAGGACTTAGGGTCTCCACGGACATAGCCAGCAGGAGTCCTTACCCAGACAATCAACACAAAAGATTCACAAATTTGTATCTAATCTTAGTCCTGTCTTAGCCTACTCTAGACTCAACTTATCCATATATTTATATCATGCTAGCCTGCACTATCCTGTGGTCTGCAAAGCGTGGTTTGTGGACCCTTGGTCTACCCTTTGACCCATTACAATTCATTGGGGGTTGTGACCCACCCCACAACCCTCTACACTAGACTAAATATTACAAAATATTACAAAACTAGCAAAATTGTGGTTAGCGAACCCCGTTCCAACAATTGTCATTTTTTATTTTGTTCACTTTAAAAAGTGTAATTTTCATGTTATCTTCACTCTTTCATGTTTCACCTTAAATGCTATTCACATTCTTCAAATCTAGTTTGCACTTTTCTCTTACCGTCACAAATGTCGCCTTTTGGTATGGGAAGTGTCGCATATTGCATAAGCATAGTTATAGTTCATTTCAAGGGGAAAATTTGTTGCAAATGAGTCATATTTATCATATAGACACGTTTTACATTCATTCCAAAATTTGTATGCATTATTTCATAAGTTTCATAACCATCATTGCAAAGTGTATCTTAAGTGTCGAGCTTGTAAGATGTTCTAATGTTGCTGCATTGAGTGGATTATGTTGTTCATGTGCTACCATTGATCAATGTTATGTCATTGATTATTCATGAGTGTGTGATCATGTTCAATTATTTTCCTTTTCCACTTTGACCTCGTTGATCCCTCATTTAACCAAATTATGAAAATTTATTCCCTGAGCAAGAATCCTTCACTCAGCCCTCATGAACTGCGCACTACGCAGTCTCAACCCTCAAGCTTAATCCTTGCCTCTTGGATTTTCATAATGCACAATTCTTGCATTTCAGAATTATGCAGAGTAGCCTCCAATTAGTATTCTTATGTGTACTGCATAGTCTCAAGCCTAAATATTCCAAATTTACTCCTTGAAATATGCAACTGTGCAAGCCCTAGGCTTGTCTTTCTCTAGAACTATGTACTGTAAAAATTCAATCCTCAAGCCTTCCTCCTTCAGCCCCTAACTATGCCGTAACCCTGCCATAACCTTTTTTAACTATGCATTGCATATTCTAAATTCATAGTCCTTTCTCCTGATCTCTTAAGTTGCATAAATATATAATCCCTGAGCCATACTCTTAGTCCAGCACGTAGTTTCATCTCACTCTTTGATTTTTAAAAAGCATGCTAGACTAGTAGTTTTCAGACTAATGTGATCTTTTCATGAGTGAATTTAAATTTTGAGTATTATATCTTTTTATGAAAATATCATGAGGAAGGATATGAAGAACGAGACAATTTTAGAAGACACCTATGAAATTGCAAAGACAAGTTAATATTTGAACAGGAAGAAGCAGAGACACTAACTTCCAATAGAATACCAAATATCAGGATCTCATCAAAAATCCATATACATAAACCCCTTCGGGGATGCATACAAAGTAGATGTAACATCCATGATAAAGATTCAAATAAAGTAGCAAAAGGGGAAGCATGAAAATGCCACATCATCATGAAGTTCTATGCCAACATTGTCAAAAGTCATCTCAAGAGTCAGATGTGTCATAGTATCTTTCCACATCATTTGCGGAATCTAATAATGTATTTCTCAAAAATGAGAAAATATAAATTATGTGGAGGAACAAAGATCCAACATGGAATATGAAGAGTCAATGTTGAGTTATAAATTCAAATGGAAGCTCAAAGGTCATGCAAGAATTCGAAAAATCATTGTAGAAGATCAAGAGTTATGAAGGAGGTCAAGAGTCACATGGAAGGTGAAGAGTCACCTGATGTTTCATAAATACACCATAATAACTCAAGAAAAGGGACTTTTGGGACTTGAACTTTCACCTTGGGTTATCTAGTATTGGAATAAGAGTTAAGATCTTTCTTTGGAGAAGCAAGTGGTGACTTAATGGTCGACTATTGGGGCTAGCGTGGCAACATTTTACTTGTATATCTTGGCACTTGTACTTAATATATGGAGCTCTCTGAGACAACACATTTTCATGCATGTATCATGAACATCGTAGGAATATTATTTAGATGTTTTTAGTATGTGATTCGTTCATATGTACTACAGAAATTTTTTATGAACCCAACTCTCAAAATAGAAGAAAATAGAGATGAATGCCTTAGAAATCAACCACTTTAAGGGGGAAACCTCTTTTACATTGCATAAATGAAAAATTATTGAACGATACAAATGGCACAACCTCCTTTATATATATAGGAGTACATGGGATCACAATATAGTCCTAGCCGACCTGACAATAAGAATTTAAGGGCACAAAACTAACAATAGTGGATTTTATGGGGCACAAGAATAACAATATAGGGCATACAGTGGCACAAAAGCAACAATAAGGGATATTTCGTGGATGATATCCATAAAGCTCCATAAATGGGGTCATTTTTGCTGCAGTATGGGAGGAAGTGTTATACCACCATTAGGACAGAGGTAACCACTTGAAGCATTGTGTTTTTTTATCAAATACAAAACAATGAATACATCCTTCCAAAAATTTGTTCACTATCTCAGTTTTCCCATCAAATTGAGGATGATAAGTTGAGCTATGAGCTATTTGAGTACCCAACCAAGAAAATAATTTCGTCCAAAAATTTCCAGTAAAAATGGGATCTCTATCTCTTACAATAATCTTTGGGTGTCCATGTAGCTTTTGAATTGTTTCAATAAATGCAGTAGAAATTGTACTTGCCTGAAATGGATGAGATAATGCACAAAAGTGTGCATACTCGGTAAGTCTATCAACTACCACCATGATGACACTCTTTCCTTCAGACTTAGTTAAACCTATGATAAACTCCATTGAAACCTCCTCCCAAAGTTGACTTGGAATGGATAAAGGTTGTAGAAGACTGGGGGTATTAATTATCTCAACTTTATTTTGCTGGAAAACCAAACAATCCACCAAAAAAATTTGAATATCATATTTAAGGCCATCCCAAAAAAATTATTTCTTCAAGCTGTGGTAAGATTTTAAAAATCCTGACTGTCCTCCTAAGGGAGAGGTGTGCAATTCCAAAAGAATATTTTTTTTTAGTTGGGATTTTTTACAAATATATAAGCGATATTTGTACTATAAGGAATCAATTTTCCAACTAAATTTATCATATGTATTAGGATATTGCTGCAACTTTTTAATAAGTTCCCACACTTCTTTGCCATTCTTCCATTCATCCCTTGCTTCGGTAATCCAATTTGGTTGTATAATAGAAATGGCACAAAGAAATGCCTCCACTTCTTCATCCTTTCTTGAGAGTGCATGTGCAACAAAAATCATCTTTTCTTTTTTTTAGATGACTTCAAAGTCATAACCCAACATCTTTGTGACCAATTATTGCTGCTCTTCTAAAGATAGTCTTTGTTCCAAAAGAAATTTAAGTATATCATGATCAATTTTTACCTTGAAGTGTCTTCCCATTAGGTAAGGTCGCATTTCTTTAGTGCATGTAGTATTGCAAAAATTTCCTTCTCATAAATAGCTTTCTATAAATAATTTCCTTTGATTGGAAGAATTTCAAAAGAAATGGGTCTTCCTTCTTGCATTAAAACAACACCAATTCCATTTCCTGAGGCATCACATTGCACAATTATGTGCACTAGAATTTCCAACATTAAAATCATTTAATTCTCTGGATCTCCAAAAAGTCTTGGAAAATATTTCGAAGGTGATTGAAACTCCCAAAGGACTTCCACCTATTCGTGATCATGATTATGCTATTCATTTAATTCCAGGAATTTTTCCTCCAAACATTAGGCCTTACATATATCCTTATCTCCAAAAGAGAGAAATTGAACATACGATTGTAGAAATTTTAGAGGCTGGTATAATTCAACCTACTCAAAGTTCTTTCTCTGCTCCAGTAGTATTGGTGCACAAGAAGGATGGATCATGGCACATGTGTTTGGATTATAGGCATCTCAATAAGCTCACTATTAAAGATAAATTTCCCATTCCTATGATTGATGAATTACATGGAGAAATTTATTTTACCAAGTTGGATTTTTGTTCAAGATATCATCAAATTAGAATGAATACTGAAGATATTCAGAAAAAAACATTTCAAACTCATGAGGATATTTATGAATTTTCGGTCATGCCTTTTGGCCTTACCAGTGCACCTTCTACATTTCAAGGGTTGATGAATTCCATTTTGAAACCCTTCCTTAGAAAATTTGTGTTACTATTTTTTGATGATATTCTAATCTAAAAAAGGTCTTGGAAGGATCATGTTCAACATGTTGACAGGGTGCATAAACTATTGGAGGAGGAACAATTATATGCAAAAACCTCCAAATGCTTCTTTCGAGTACAAGAGGTGGAATATCTGGGTCATATTGTATCTTAGGAGGGTGTTAAGGTAGACCCTAACAAAATTAAAGTCATTAAGGAATGAAAAATCCCCACAACCACAAAGCAATTGCGAGGATTTCTTGAGTTAACAGGGTATTATCACAAGTTTGTTAAGGATTATGGGATAATAGGAGCACCTCTAACAAAATTGCTGAAGAAAGATTCATTTTCATGGACTCTTGGAGAAAATGGAAGAACTATAAATTTCTCTAGAAAATGCCATAATATCAAGATAACCATGGGGGAATATGTATTGAATAGTCCATTTATTTCCATTCCAATGGGAGGTTCTAATGTTGTACTAGGAGTACAATGGTTACAATCTTTGGGGAGGTAGCTTTGAATTTTCAAGAAATTTTCTTTATTTTTTTTTTCAGAAGGAAAGGAGGTTGAATTACAGGGTATTGCAGGGAAGCTGGGAAATATAATAAGCTCTGATACAAAATGTTATGGACCCAGCTCCCAAAATATAATAAAAGAGATATCAACGCCTTAGAAATCAGCCACTTTGAGGGGGAAACCTCCTTTACATTACATACATGAACAATTATTGGATGATACAAATGAAAAAACCTCCTTTCTATATATAGAAGTCAATGGAGTCACAATATAATCCTAGCCGACCTAAAAATAATAATTTAAGGGCACAACAATAAAAATAGTGGAGTTTATGGGGCACAATAATAACAATAACAATAAGCGGGCTAGAGAGGTAAAACAATAACAATAAACGGGCTACACTAACAAGAATAAGGGACTACACTAGTATTATAGGGACCTAATAAAATTGAACTATTTTGGTGACTTTGGTACTTATCTTGTTCAAGGTGTATTATATCTCGTTTTATTATTGTGGTTGGCTTGTGAACTACTTTGCAGACTAACCTGCGATACTCTTATGCTCTTGCGTGTCTCTCTTAGGATAGTACTATTACTTTTATTCTAGAGGTTGACTCTCTTTCTCCTTACCATAAAACTACCTTGTATACATTGCAATTATATGTCTCACAATGTCATCTTACTTTCTTGTTTCAAATAATTTTGTATAACCTCTTATGTTAATAATGAAAACCAAGGAAAATCTCTAAGGACAATGGTAACTAGCTATTTTGGGTTGGGGCTCCTACTCCAAATGGTGTGAGGTCTAATTCAGACTTCCCATTTGGGAGACCCCTTTGGTTGACATACTTTCAGTACCATCAATAGTTGGTGCTAGAACAAGGTCTAGATGAAAAATTATTCCAATTGAGTCTATTTGTAATCTTGAATCTTAAATGGATCTTTCGCAAATCAGAATCCCAAAATGTTTTTGTAATCTATCCCCTGGTAAAAAATTCATCTCTTTGAAACAATTTAAAAACTTATCTCAATTTAGGTTTAATGGTAAGGGTGGTGAATCCATAGCCAAACATATATCTAATTTTCTTGTTTTTTGTAAGTCTAACGAAATCGATGATGAGGATGTTGTTTTCATATTATTCATACTCACTCTTGATGGTCAAGTTAAGAAGTAGTGGCATACTTTACCATACGCTTACATTCATTCACTTGGTCTTTTTCTCAAGGAGATTCATCAAGCCTTATACATGTATGCTTATCAAGATGTATGTAATATGATTGATCTTCTTACGATGAAATATGGTGAATCTGTAGAGAATTTTCTTAATAAGTTTTTTCACCTTTTCTATTCATTTCCAAAGGGGGTGATTGATTTAGATTTTATGAGTGAAAATTTTTAGACCTTGATTCTCCTGTCCCTGAAATCTTATGAATTTGAACCCCTAGATGATGTTTCTCTTCCAACTTATTTTGATCATGATACAACCCAAATTTGTGACGAGGAACATACTATTCCCTTTGTTCCTTATCCTCCTCCTTTTCCAGTACCAATTAGGGTGCCTCTCAGTGATGATTTTAAAGTTTGAAAATCGAAAAATTGAATCGTTGATCCATCCATTAAACCTCCACCTAATTCCCATGATTTGAATCCTTTTAAGGATAACTTAGAATGGTTTAGCTATTACACAAATCTTGAAGAAAAACACAATCCCTTACTCTTTTAAGATCACATTAATGTACATAATTCTAATCTTGAAGTTGATCCAATTGAAAATATATTTTCCTAAAGGGATAATTTTTAACCTCTACCATATACATTTCATTATTCCTTTTTCATGGTCTTCTTGATCATCGTAATTGAACTTTTAATGATGTTCAACCTCTTCTTTCAAGCCATAATCGACAATAAGGTGGTTTCATTTCATAGGTAGTGTTAGTATTTATTTTTGCACCCTCAAAAATTGTCTTCCAAATCTATATTTTGGGCTTGTAATTCCTTGTTTAAGCTGCTCTAGCATTTTCCTCTTCATATTTCCGCAACCTCCTTGTTTTCCCACAAAATCTTCTATTTTGTCCTAAAAAACTAAATTCTCTAAATCTAACCATTTGCATGCTAATCTTATTCTAGCCTACCTATCATATTCTAAATTATTTCATTTAAATGGGAAAAGAATAAATATGTAATAATTTTATATTTCATATAAAATTATTTATCTTTTCTGTAAAAGGTAACCTTTTATTCTCAATTGCGCCAAGTGTCAAAAAGTAAAAACTAGGAAATGTCAAGTGTGGATCAGGCCAAAAACAACTTCGACGCCAAGAACTATGATAAGAACATGGATAATGTCCTTAGAGGAGAAGAACTTTATTCTACTAGGGAGGAAGTTAAGGATATGTTCGACTCCATGGGGCTTCAAGAAAACCTCTTAAGATGATTCTATGCATATGTTTTTGAGAAACATTCTGCTATCTAGTAGAGGGAAAATTTTCCTTTCTGCCAATATCTTTGAATAAATACCTCATAGAGAATAATCTTGCTACTGAAACATATTTGAAGCCAATTAAAAATAAAATTGACAAGATTATTAAAGAGGTCATGGAATTTGTAGATGCAAGCCCTCTGCCAGAGTGTGGTCAGCTTCTTGAGAATGTGTTTGCAGATATTAAAGGTTTTGGAATTGGCCCAGATGGTAAATATAGATGTGAAGATCCAGTTTTACTACATGAACAATACAAGTGCTTGTTTATAAAAGGAGGCACTACAATTGTTGTGTGTTATGGACATCCAAGGAAATTTGGTAAATTCATCTACCTATAATTCTCTCTTGCAATGTTGTCTCAATGACAAGACATTGCTAGAGACAAAGCTGGTCCATGCCCATGTTATCAATATGGGTTACAAATTGCAAGTCATTCATTTGCAGAATAAACTTCTAAGAATCTATGCCAAATGTGGGGTTCTGGATGATGCCCTCAGATTTTAGAATGAAATGAAAAATTCTGATGTGGTCTCATGGACTATCATAATTGTAGCTTATGTCAAGCATGGTTTGAGTGAGGAAGAATTAACATTGTATTACCAAAGGAAGAGAACATGATATGCTTTAGATGGTCATATTGACGAGGAAATGGATCTCTTTCATAAAATACCATAACGAAATGTTATATCCTAGACAATAGTAATTACCGGGTGCTCGCAGTATCGTGATGTTCATGAATTCTGGGCACTGTTCTTAAAAACACCTGAGAAAAATGTAATTTCGAGGAAAATTTTAATTTCAAGATATGCAGAGATTGAGAATCATGACACAACCTCTGATAACAGGTTATTCATAGGAGAAAGATATTGTAGAAAGTGTAAAGCATATGTTGATCTATTTGATAATTGTTTCCCTACAATTGGCAACTGTGTGGGTCAGAGAAACCATCGGCTCTTTATCTTATTTCTTGTAATGTTTGTTAGTGCCGAGATGTCCTATTTTTTCTATTCAAATTTTTTTTCCAAATTTCATAAACTTCTGGAAAAAGAAGCATAGGCAGTCTAGCTTCAAAATCCAAAGGAGGTCACTGATGAAGAAGATGCCAAATTCTACCATTCTTTGGCAAAGGATTTTAGTGAGGAAAAAGGGAAATATAGCTGATGTAGGTTGCAGTGAAGATGTAACATGTAGTTCAAATGTAGTTTCTAGCCCTTCTATGGGAAAACCAATACATGAAGTGGAGGTACTATCCAAGGATGGGTATTTAACTACAGAGAAGAAGAGAAGCTACAACAGGAAAGACCAGGGTTTTTTATGTTTCCTTTAATCTCATGTTTTGGTTTTAAATTTTGAAGACAGTGTTGCTAGCAATATTTTACTATCGTGCTTAGTTTTGATATATAGATTGAGCCTCACAGTTTACTGTGTCATGACATTTTTTGTCATTTCCAGGAAAATAGCTACATTTTTAACAGATAGCCAGTTTTCCCAGAAATTTAAATGCAGCAGAGAACGAACTATCTTTTCAACAAGTAGCTATTTTCCCAAAATTTATAAAAGGTGGAATTACAGCTTAAACATCAAATGTACGAGAATTTTAAAGAGACGCCTTTGGCCAAATAGGTGAAGTTTGTGTTCCAAGTGGTCGATTTTTTTCTGATTTTAATTAGCATAGGTGGCAAAGGATTGATTAAGTGGCAGTCATTTGCACATTTCTTGCAGCAGATTTAGGGGTTTTTTAGGTGATAGATTTGACCCAGATTCCAAGGAAGAGCGTAAGTAGTAGTTCATCGAAAACTTTCCATATTTTAAGGGAATAATTTGTGCAGGTGTTAGTCAGTTCCACATTTTCTGCAGTAGTTGGATATAATGGATTTTAAGGACATAGATGAGCAAAGATGGCAGTCAAAACATAGTTACTTTCAAAATAAAAAGGATTCAATACCTTTTCTTAAGCAACAATTCCAATGATTGTGAAAGTTCATTTATTGGAATGTCTATTTTTAGTTTGTTTTATTAATCAGTATTCCTAAAAGTTTGTAACAATATGTTTTTCAATGCTCTATTTAAGAGTCCACTTTGTATGTAAAAAAGGGGAGGGTTGATGGCACAGTGGCTGAGTGCCATGTTACTGATTCTCATGTCATTCATGAATAATGTATTGTTGAACACATAATATATTCCAGTTACACTCTTGAGGATTGACAAATAATATGGTGAGTCTATTTTCGTTATGTGTTTCCATATATCAAATCTTCATTTACAGACTATGATATATATATATTGTATCATGTTTTTCTTAGCCTTATGATATAGAAGTACATGATTATCAATTTTTATTAGTCTTGTTCTACAAGCTTTCTTGATAAGATATGTTTAGTATGTTTGTTCATAAGCATTCCCTATGACAGAAATCTTTTATGTGTATGATGAGATTCTTGTAAGTCTTGTTAAAGATTTATTTCATTAATGCATTTAAGGTCTGGAATCCTTTATTATCCTTTCATATACATGGTGGACTTATATCCTATAGACCCACTATATTTCTTATATTCTTATGACTATTTGACTACAAACTCAACCTTGCTACCACTTCATATATCAGTGCCTTTATATGTGTCATAATATTTTATTTGTTTCAAGTTCCATTTAGAGTGTTTGAGATCCAAAAACTTTCCAAAAAATCGAATCCAAAATATAAGAATAGCCCTCCTGAGAGACACACAAAAAGATGTTAGCGCTGGAATCAACGCTTAGAATGCTTCAAGTGCTTGACTAGACACATCCTAAGCTCTAAGGAAATTTAATGATTTGAATTATATAATTGGTAGGTAGTTTAAAACCTCAATCACTGAAAATGGTTTTCAGTCAAGTTCATTGTTACACTAATCAGGGTATTGAGTCCTGATATGGTAGCAAAAAGGTAAGTTTGTAGCCTATGTAGAGAAAAGAGTGTGAAATAGAAGAAGAGACAATGGGTCTGGAAGGAAGAAATCTACTTATTTTGGTGAAAAATAACACAAGGAAGAGTTTGAAAATATTTCAACAAGAGAAGGTTGTATCAAGACTTACAATAATCTCACTGAAATATCATGAAAATTGATTGTCATAAGGAATTTTCTTTTGATCCTCATTATGCATATCTCATCAAGAAAGCTCACTGTTTGAGGCTAATAAAATTTGAACAAACACATGAACATATCAAGAGACTAATAAAAACATACAACAACATTTTAATTTACAAACTTCAACTAAAGAAAATGAGGTGTGGAAACACATGGAAAGATTAATAATACACATATCAAGTAGGTAATAAGTCCTCAAAAGTATTTTCCAATATCATTCATTGAATATTACACTAATCATATGAGAAAAATATTCATAAAAAACAAACCTTTTCTTCATGGAGCTTTATCATATATATCCAAAAGACAACATACGGACATCTCCACAAAAGGTGTGAATCTATTCTAAAAAAGTTATTACAATCTCATACAAAAGATGAGGCTTATCTTAAACTTTAATACAAAGTGTTATAGCATAAACAAAGTTAAAAACATGATGGCTTTAAATTCGAAGTGGTTGAATGATTTGGAAATATGTTGGAAGACTTCTCCTTTGTTCTAGTGCAACCACTTCCACAAAAAGAAAAAACAACAGTTGAAAATGACATGTGGTTGTTTTCCCCAAAAAGCGTAAAAAAAAATTCTAAAATTTAGGAGGGAGCTTGATAAATGACACTTGGCAGCATCTATCATACTATAAGTCTCCTCCACTTCACCTTCTTTGATGTCACCATTATGATAATAAACCAAAAAGAAGCTCCTTTTCATCATATATTAATATTCGAAAATAATATCTATCTCTGTTGAAAAAGTAGCTGTATCCGAAAACATAGAAAATTAACACAAAAATGAAAATCTTCCTCAAAGGAAGCCCTATTCCTTCATTCTTCAGAGGTCCAAAATAAAGGCGAAAATTCTAATGGCCTCAGCCTTAGTCACTCCCTTGTCTGACCTCTTGCTCTGTGTTTGACTCTTTCGCTAAGTCTTTTTCTTCTTTGTTTTATCTCCTAGACTATCATCAACATTAATAATCTCATCTCTCAATGTAGGATTAAAAATCAACTTTATTTTTAATATGAGTTTATTTTTAGGCCTCGTATGAGGTCTATGGATGTAGGGATTTGGAAGGAACTTAGTCCTTTTACCTTCATGCATGAATCTGCTAGATTCTCCTTCCTCAAACTCTGATTCTGTATATTTAGTGTCACTACTATATTCATAAGAGGAGTATGAATGTATCAAAGTCTTCTTCCCCTTCTTTACTAAAGAGCCAATAGAGGAGAATAGTTGATCTAAAGTAGGCTCTTCCTCTATGACAATCTCTGACATTTTATTTTTTCCCTTCTTAAGAGATATAGAAACCTATGAGAGAGTGGATTTTTTGAATGAAGTATCACTGCTTGGTTGTGTTTGCTAATTTTTTTTAGAAATATGGCTTGATCTCTTTGCTCCAAGGTTGACTTCCTCTAGAGGCAAAGCAGGCTTAGAAGTTAGAAAACTAGGGTTGAATTTCTTTGTAATATCTTTTTTCATGATGAGCTTTTTCCTAGGTTTACCTCTTCAATAGGAAGTTGTCTGCTCCCTACCTTTTGACACGTAATTTTTAGGAGGCATAGTATCTCTCTCCTTCAATTTATTTTTATATTTCTCCATGAATGACCTTAAGTTATGAGGTTCCCTAGGTGAATTTCTCACTGGTGAATTGCTCATATGGGCTTCATTGAATGGTTGTGTTGTTGGCATAGATATAGGGTCTCCAAATTTCTTAGTCGAGCTTCTATTTTTCCGTTTGATTGACATGGAGGTAGGGTGAACTTGGAATAAAGTTGATGAATGGATATGATTTGGATGTGAACCATTTGGCATAGTAGTTGCACTAGTTTGTTCATGAGCATCTTGTTTCTTAGGCCTCCCTACCCTTCTCCTATAGTTGATACTACCAAACCCTTCCTTTGTTAGGAACTTATCCCAGGTGGTCCTTTTCTTTTTGAGTTGGTAAATAATAAAATTTTTAATTAAAACCCTATCATATAGGTTGTGCAAGGGATAGTTATGGATTTTTTGCAACTTTAAGGACATATTGAGCAAGGATTTGTACAGGAAATAGGAAAAATTCATAGGTTTAGCACCTGAAATATGAGCACGAAATCTCATTTGGTAATGGTGGACAGAGGAGAACCTACCCTCACATGTAATGTAGCATTGCATAGTGGTGATAACATGTTTCCATTCATCCTTAAAACAGGAAATATGTGTATTCAAACTCCATTTAACATTGACATGTTTAGGATTAAGGTACATAATTACTTTTGTGGGCAGCATTTTATTCTTGAACCAACGTTGTCCAGTGGCCAAGGCTTGATTAGCTTGGGCTATGATGGCTTCAAAGATCTTGAAATTCTTGCACCCAATCTTCAATTTCTCTCCATCAAAGCTCTCAGAAAAATCCTGAGCTAAAACAACATTTTCTTCAGGAAACTTCTGCAAAAACATAGATCGACCAGCTGACTTAAATTGAGGTTTGGCGCTAGAATCAATAAAATTGGTATTTTTTGGCTCAGACATGTTTACATTCCGACCTTTTCCCACACTTTTCAAAATCTAGGCTTCTTCTAAACACACATTTGTTCAATCCTGGAGGAAAAACCCTACACGGAGCCTTGTTTTCCTGCCTTGAAATGCTAAAATAGTTGTTGGAAGACGTGACTCATGTTAGCTATATCTTCCACAAAGAACCTTCATCAAGAGCACATTGAACTTAACCCTCTAATTCCACGCCTCTAATCCTGGTATGGTGTAATGGAACGATTTGAAATAGTTTGAATACAAGTACCAAGTCACCCCATAGCGCACAATAGTCCACTACATCATTTAATAATTGATACCTTGTACCATGACCTTTGCTTCAGGTTAGTTGGGTAGCTATTGGTTAGCTACAGTAATACTATAACCATTGACCTAAAATAATTCTCCCAAGTAAAAAATAATAATCATGCTTACAACATAGGAGGTCTTCAATCATCTTCAAACAGGAATGGTATTTTCTCTGAAAATATTCTTTGCAGATCCTTATGCTTGAGAAATAGCCACCTTTATCTCTGTTTTTCAATATAACCAAATTTCAGCAAAATAAATACTCTTTTCACTGTGTTACTAATGTGACCTTCAATTTGGAGAAATAACTACCCTTCATTATATCACTGTGTTACCAATGAAACTTAAAGAAAGGTAGTTATTATCTCAGAAACAGGAGCTATAATTTTATTACAAAATGACCAATAGATTTCGACACTAAAGGTTAAGTTGAAACAATGATTTTAGCTTATTTTATGAACCTAAGACACTAATACCACATATAAAATCAAAAGTATTTTGTTTTTGAGACTCTTTTTTGACCTTTATTGAAAATGACTCGAACCTTGACATAGGCTAGGAATCAAGAAAAAATTGAAAACAGTGATAAAATGGTGATCAGAATATTAAAATTTACAGTGCTAACAATGGCTCCTATTTGGGATGAAGTCCTCCCTATGAGGCTTCAAGGACTATAGACTCATGGCCTTAAAATTTCAAAATCAAGAATACTTCTGGAAATTATGACTAGGACTAACCTTAAACTGACTGGGCTCAAGATTGATCATATCTACAGACATGAGTACCATTGGGCATGGATTTTTATTAACGCATCACACCAGAAATTTAAAATGAAATGACTAACTAACTTATCAAACAAATAATTTTTTAAGAAAATTACCATTAACTAGACCTCCAGTTAGTTGGACATCATCTAGATGTTTAAGCAGAAACATATTTTTTTCCAAAACTTGAGCAATTCTAAATGGCCCAAACCACAAATTGTCAAACTTACCATGATTTCCATGGTCTTCCCTCATGACATCCCAGTGCAACACCAAATCATTCTCCTTAAATAATTACTGATTTTCTCTTTCTTCAAAAACATATTTGACTTTAGTCTAATATTTTTGTACTTTGTCTATCAATGATTCTCTGATTTGATGTGCTTCTATCAGCTGCAACATTGTCCTTTGAATTGGATTTTCATCATCAAATTCATCTTGCAGAAAATTCATAACAAGAAGAGCTAATTGCAACGAAATTACACCATCAGTACCATAAACAAGATAAAAGGGAGACATTCCAATTGATTTTTTACCACTTACCCTGTCTACCCAAAGAGCATGCACCAGCTGAGTGTCCTGATTTCTCTTATTTTCAGGCAACATATTCTTAATGATTCTCACCAAGATTTTACTGGATGACTCAAATAACCCATTAACTTTAGGGTAATAAGGCGTGGAATGAGTCAATTCGATACCGTATTACTGACAAAAGTTATACATCTTAGTAGACTTGAAAGCCATTGCATTATCAATCACTAATTTATGTGGACAACCAAATCTAGCGATAATGTTTTCCAGCATAAATTTGATTATTACTATATCAGTGGAATTCTTGGTTGGAACAAATTCAATCCACTTAGTAAAATAGTTTGTAGCTGTAAGAATCCATCTATGATGTCCTAATGAAGGTGAATGAATTTCACCAATGAACTCTAACCCTCACAGTTGGAAAGGAAAATTTGTTGAAATAGGAATAAGAGGTAATGCAAGTAGCTTCTGTTTACGATAAAACTCTTGACATTTGACACAAGTCCTGACTTTGGAAAAAACATCAGAGAAAAGAGTTGGCCAGTAATAGCCAGGTCTTAATATTTTGTTTGCAGTGGATTTCCAATACAAATGTCCTCCAAACACTCCTACATGTATCTTTGACATAATCTCCTGTGACTTAGCTTCATTTACACATCTCAATAAGACTGCCGTAGGGTCTTTCCAGTAAACATGGTCTTCTAAAATGAAATACTGAACAACTTTCAATTTAAAAGCTCCCCTTTTTTGCTTCTCCATTTCATGGGGACAGTTGAAATTTAACAAAAATTATACTATATCCTTATACCAATTTGAATGAAATATTTCAAGATAACCAGATATACCTTCTCCATATTTTTCCTTAGATACCTCCATATTCTGGTTTAAATCCTTCCAATTAGATTTAGCCATCAAGTGAGCCAAGCGTTGTCATTTTATCAATTTTCTTCCAATTTAACCCTCTCTCCATGTCAATGAGAAGGAAAACTAGAAGCTGGACTAATAAATCTAGAGACCCTATACCTATGCCAACAACATAACTAGTCAATGAATCCCATATTAGTAGTTCACCTAGGGAGCCTCAAACCTTAAGGTCATTCATGGAGAAATATCGAAAGAAATTGAAGCAAATAGATACTATGCCTCCTCAAAATTCTGTGTCAAAAGGTAGGGAGTAGAAAACTTCCTCTTCAAGAGGAAAACCTAGGAAAAATATCATCATGACAAAATAAATTCCAAAGGAAGTTAACCCTATAGTTCCAACTTCTAAGATTGCTTTGCCTCCAGAGCAAGTCAACCCCGGAGCAAAGAGATCAAGCCATGTTTCTAAAAAAATCAGCAAATTCAACCAGGTAGTGATACTTCATTCAAAAAATTCCACTCTCTCACATGTTTTCCTATCTCTTAAGAAAGGGAAAAATAAAATGCTAAAGGCTATCATAGAGGAAGAACCTACTTTATCTCAACTAGTCTCTTCTATTGGCTCTTTAGTCAAGAAGAGGAAGAAGACTGTGATACATTATACTCCTATTATGAAGATAGCAGTGACATTGAATATATAAAATCAAAGTTCGAGGAAGGAGAATCTAGCATATTCATGCATGGAGGTAAAAGGATTAAGTTCATTCCAAATCCCTACATCTAGAGACTTCATACCAAGCCTAAAAATAAACTCATATTAACTAGCAAGTTGTTTGTTAATCCTACATTGAGATATGAGATTATTAATGTTGATGATATTCCAGAAGATAAAACCAAGAAGAAAAAGACTCAACCAAAGATTCAAACACAGAGGAAGAGGTCAGACAAGAGATTGACAAAAGTTGAGGCCATCAGAATTTTTGCCTCTATTTTGGACCTCTGAAGAATGAAGGATCAAGGTTGCCTTTGAAGAAGCTTTTCATTTTTGGGTTAATTTTCTATTTTTCGGATATAACTACTTTTTCAGCAAAGGTAGCTATTATTTTTGAATATTATTCTATGATGAAAAGGAGATTCTTTTTGGTTTATTAGCATAATGGTGACATCAAATCAGGTGAAGTGGAGGAGATTTATGTTATGATAGATGTTTCCCGGTGTCAATCATCAAGCTCCCTCCTAAATTTCATAATTCTCTTTTGTACATTTTGGGGAAAACAACCACATGTCATTTTCAACTATTGTTTTCACTTTTTGTGGAAGTGTTTGCACCAAAACAGAGGAGCAATCTTCTAGCAGTTTTCCACATCATTCAACCATTTCAAATTGCAAGCCATCATGTTGTTTACTTTATTTATGTTATACCAATTTGTATTAAAGTTTAAGATAAGTCTCATCTTTTTTATGAGATTGCGATAACTTTTTTAGAACAGATTCACACATTTAGTGGAGATGTCAGTATGTTGTCTTTTGTATATATATGATAAAGCTCCATGAAGAAAAGGTTTATGTTTTATGAATCTTTTTCTCATATGATCAGTGTAATTTTTAGTGAATGGTATTGGAAAATACTTTTGAGGAGTTATTACCTACTTGATATGTGTATTGTTAATCCTTCCATGTGTTTCCACACCTCATTTTCTTCAGTTGCAGTTTGTAAATTCATATGTTGTTGTCATAGAAAATTTTTAGGGGCTAATATTTGTAGGTGGGCTAACTTTCCATGGTTTTTCCAAAAAAGATTCGTCAATTTCCATTTTTGTATAAAAACGATTCGCCCAAATTTTACAATATAAAATTATATTACGTTAAAAATCACCAATATTATTATATAAAAATATATATATAATATAATTATAAATTTGAATAAATTTACAAAATACATCGATAAACGTTTTATAGTTTCCATAAATACAGGGACTAGTGAGATTAATAATTTTTAAACATCAAGATAATTTTCCATCCTTAAAATTAACTTTGCTTGTTGTATGATTTTATTAGTCTCACGGAGTGAGATTTCTTGGTGAGATATACATAATGATGTTCTAAAGAGCATTCCTTATGACAGTCACTTTTCTTGACATTTCAATAAGATTATTATAAGTCTTGATACAACCTTCTCTTGTCAAACTATTTCTTATGTTATTTTTGACCAAAAGCGGTAGATTTCTGCTGTGTAGGCCCATTGTATCTTCTTCTATTTCACACTCTCTTCTCTCCATAGGGTACAAACTTACCTTTTTTCTACCATATCAGGACTCAATAACCTCATTAGTGTAACAGTGAACTTGACTGAAATCCATTTTCAGTGATTGATGGTTTAAACCGCCTACCAATCATAAATCCAAATCATTAAATTGCCTTAGAGCTTAGGATGTGTCTAGTCAAGCACTTGAAGCAGTCCAAGTGCTGATTCCAGTGCTAACATCTTTTGGTGCGTTTGATGAGAGACGAAGGCCTGAAGGCCTTGAAATTAAGTATTCTCGTGAGTCTCTTGTTTTAATTGTTGAAGATCAATTCTTGATGGTGAACAAGAATTGGCGTCTTGAAAAGGACTGCAATTTTTTCACCTAGTGACTCCATTGTTCAGGATCCAATGATGACTTCACAGGGATGCAGAGACCAGATTTTTAGTCAAAGTTTTGGAGGAACAACTACACATTTCGGAATTATCAAAAGGAACTTCATTGCAAAAGTAAAATTTCATGTCTTTTATCATTCAGTAGTTGATGATTTGGAGTTATCTTATAGTGCAAACATTCAATACTTTATGAGTATCCCATGTTGTGATTATTTTCATCATGAGTTCCGTTGTGTCATGATATGGATTCTTTTAGTTCTTCCTTTAAGATTCAAAATCCATATGAGGTTTTTTCAGTTGTTTGAAAGGTTCTATGACATGTTCCATATTAAATGAATATTTCAATTCAAATTATATTAGAAGTATGAGAATGAATAAGCTCATTGTTTTGAGCATTTTTTCAGAATGTTAGATTTCAGTTTTCAGTTTGAATTCAGCTTCAGTTTGGATAAATAAGTTGCAGAATTGAAATGATGCTTTTTGACTCCATTACTCAATGGTAAGGGATGATGGTATTTTTCATTCAATGAGCATAATTGCGGGTTGTAGAAATAATGGCTAGATAAGGTACTGGAATTATGGCTCTTGATAGCCCGTAGGAAACATATCATCCCCAATAAGAGCCACTTTTAATACTGATTTTCACACCCTCAAAAATTGTCTTCCAAATCGATATTTTGGGCTTTTAATTCATTTTTAGAGCTTCTCTAGCATTTTCCTCATCATATTCTCGCAACCCCCTTGTATTCCCGCAAAAGCTTCTATTTTTTCATAAAAGGCTAAATGCCCTAAATCTGACAATTTTCATGCTAATCTTATTCTAGCCTATCTATCCTATTCTTCCTTATTTATTTTAAATGGGAAAAGAAAAATATATATAATAATTTTATAATTCATACAAAACTATTTATATTTTCTGTAAAAGGTAAGATTTTATTATCAATTGTGCCAAGTGTCAAAAAGTAAAACTAGAAAATGGCAAGTGTGGATCAGGCCGAAAATAATTTTAATGCCAAGAACTATGATAAGAACATGTAGAGTGTCCTTAGAGGAGAAGAAATTTATTCTACCTGGGAGGAAGTTAAGGATACGTTCGACTCCATGGGGCTTTAACCTGTAGGGATAATTTTAAGGATGGAAAATTATCTTGAAGTTTAAAAAATTGGCGAATCTCACTAGTCCCTAATATGCAATCCATAAAATGTTTATTGATGTTTTGTAAAATTATTCAAATTTATAATGATATTATATATATTTTCTATATAATGTGGGAAATTTCTAATGTAGAATAATTTTATATTGTAAACTTTGGGTGAATAATTTTTGTAAAAAAATGGAAATTGGCGAATCGGTTTTTAGTAAAACCATGGAAAATTAGCCCACCTGCGAATATTAGCCCCTAAAATTTTCCATGGCTTTAGGAAAACCTCTTAAGAAGATTTTATGCATATGGTTTTTAGAAGCCTTCTGCTATCCAACATAGGGGAATTGTTCCTTTCTGCCAATATCTTTGAAGAAATACCTCGTAAAGAATAATATTTCTACTGAAACAGATCTGAAGTCAATTGAAAATAAAATTGATGAGATTTTTAAAGAGGTCTTGGAATTTGTAGATGCAAGCCCTTTGATAGAGCGTGGTCAGATTCTTGAGAATGTATGTCTAGATCCTAAAGGTTTTGGAATTGGCCCAGATGGTAAATATAGATGTGAAAATATGTATTTTACTCTAGGAACAAGAAATGTGATTGCTTATAAAAGGAGATGCTACAGTTGTCATGTGTTATGGAAAACCAAGGAAATTTGGAAAAATCATCTACCTAAAATTCTCTCCTGCAATGTTGTCTCAAAGACAAGACATTGCCAGAGACCAAGCTAGTCCATGCCCACATCATCCAAATAGGTAAAAAATTGAAAGGCATTCATTTGCAGAATAAAATTCTGAGCATCTATGCCAAATGTGGGGCTCTTGCTAATGCCCATAGATTTTTGAATGAAATGATGAATGCGTATGTGGCCTCATGGACTCGTAATTGCAGCTTATGTTAGGCATGGTTTGAGCGAGGAAGCCTTAATATTGTATTACCAGAGGAAGAGAACAGGATATGCTCGGGATGGTCATATTGATGAGGCACTGGAGCTCTTTCATAAAATACCAGAACGAAATGTTATCTCCTGGACAATAGTAATTGTAGGGTGCACACAGAATTGTCATGTTGATCAAGTCTGGACACTGTTCTTAAAATCACATGCACATAATGTAGTTTCGAGGAAAACTTTGATCTTAGGATATGCGGAGATTAGAAATGATGAAACAACCTCTGATAACAGGTTATTCGTACGAGAAAGATATTGTAGAAAGTGTAAAGAATATGTTGATCGATTTGATCATTATTGCCCTGCAATTGGAGACTTTATGGGTCAGAGAAACCATCAGATCTTAATCTTATTGCTTGTAAAGTTTGTCAGTGCTAATATGTGTTATTTATTCTGCTCAATTTTTTGTTTTCCAAATTTCATAAACTTCTAGAAAAAAGAAGCATAAGCAGTCTGGGTTTGAAATCCAAAGGAGGTCACTGATGAAGAATATGCCAATTCTACCATTCTTTGGAAAACGATTTTAGTTAGGAAAAAGGGAAATACAGTTGATGTATGTTGCAGTGAAGATGTAACATGCAATTCAAATGCAATTTCTATCCTTTCTATGGGAAAACCAGCAGAAGAAGAGAAGCTACAACAGGAAAGACCTAAAGGGTTTTTTATGTGTCCTTTAATCTCATGTTTTGGATTTAATATTTGAATACAATGCTGCTAGCAATGTTTTATTATCATGCTTAGTTTTCCGTACAGATTGAACCTCACATTTTACTGTGTTGGAAGACTTTTAATCATTTCTAGGAAAATAGATACCTTTTTAACAAATAGTTAGTTTTCCCTCAAATTTGAATGGAGTAAAGGAAGAACTATCTTTTCAAGAGGTAGCTATTTTCCCAGAATTTATAAAAGGAATAATTAGAGCTTGAACAACAAATTTCTGAGCATTTTAAAGACAAGACTTCGGCCAAATAGATGAAGTTTGTGTTTCAAGTGGTCGATTTGCTTTTGATTTCAATTGACATAGGTGGGAAAGGATTTATTAAGTGGCAGTCATTTTCACATTTCTTGCAGCAGATTTACGGGTTGGTTATGTGGCATATTTTCCCCAGATTCCTAGAAAGAGCATAAGTAGTAGTTCATCGAATAATTTCTATATTTTAAGGGAATAATTGGTGCATGTGACAAGAAGTTCCACATTTTCTGCAGCAGTTGGATATCATGGATTTTAAGGAGGTATATCAGCAAACGTGGTAGTCAAAACAGAGCTAGTTTCAAATTAAAAAGGATTCAATACCCTTTATCAAGCAACAATTCCAATGATTATGCAAGTTCATTTATTGGAATGTCTATTTTTAGTTTATTTTATTAATTAGCGTTCCTAAACATTTTTAACAATATGCTTTGCAAGGCTCTATTTAAGAGTCCATTTTGTATGTAAAAAAGGGGGGGGGGTTGATGGCACAGTGCTCGAGTGCCATGTTGTGGATTTTCATGTCATTCTTGAGTAGTGTATTGTTGAACACATAATATATTCCAGTTACACTCTTGAGGATTCACAAATAATATGGTGAGTGTATTTTCCTTATGTGTTTCCATATCTCAGATCTTCATTTCCATTCTATGATATATATAATGTCTCATTTTTTTGTTAGCCTTATGATATAGCAGTACATGATTATCAATTTTTATTAGTATTGTTCTACAAGATTTATTGATAAGATGTGTTTGATAAGTCTGTGCATAAGCATTCCATGTGACAAAAATATTTTAGATGTATGATGAGATTCTTGTAAGTCTTGTGAAATCTTTATTTCATTAATGTATTTCAGGTCTAGAATCTTTTGTTATCCTTTCATCTACACAGTGGAATTCTATCCTATAGACCCACTGTCCTTCTTCTATTCTTCTGACTACTTGACTACAAACTCAACCTTGCTACCATGTCATATATCAGTGCCCTTATATGTGTCACATTATTTTATCTGTTTCATGTTCCATTCAGAGTTCTTGAGATCCAACCACTTTCCAAAAAATCAAATCCAAACTATAAGAATATCCCTCGAGCTTAAGATGTTTCTATTTAGATGTTTGATGCAGTCCAAGTGCTGATTCCATGTTTCATATTTATTCCCTCTTTGATGGTGACAATGTCGCATTCTCAGTCGATCGTGAATCTTGTAATATTAACAACCTATCAAATTATTTCCAATCCTTCATTCAAGTTGATACTATATAAAACCATCATCATGACATCTTTTTTTCAATTAACACATGTGGTGGTTGATATCCAAGTACATCAAACAACATATTTCATTTTTTTGAGGACTTGCATTTGTATGGTATCAATTTAGTGTGTGTTTCTTATAGCTTGCAATATTTATTTGTGTGATGGGAATCTCTTTCATTTCATAATTATTTTCAAATTTCTTCAATACATGCACCTTCAGATACCAAATATGAAAAAACAACCTTTCAGGATTTTGAATATTTGGTATACCTTGTTGAAGAAAAGTAAGATCAATCTGAATATTGCATTGGTATTCTTGTCTTTGATCATTACGCTGATGAAGGTAATATCATGGAACATAACATGGATGTTGAGCCATTTTTTTTACAAGCTCAATATGATTTTAAAATAGTTTTTTTATCCACCTAAGTCTTTTGATCTTTCCTCACCTTTAGCACAGTACTCACAATACCCAAACATGTGTGATAACTTTATTATACCAGTAGTCTCTCTAAATTCTTTAGATATTTATCTAGATGGTTATGGTCACAATCAAGTACATTATGGTGTGGAATTATGATTAGAAGATGAAAATATTGAATCTATTATTAATTATTAGTTCAATTGTAAATATTTCATATGCCAGAAGGAATATTTTACAATTCTAAGTGATTAAGGGAGTTTTTCGATTGGTGCATCTCAATTATCCATCCATTAAGAATCTGATATGTCTAATATTGAGTCTAATAAAACTAGTGGAATTAACAATATTTTCGTTGATACATATGACAATAGTGATGAAAATCTACCTACTAATTTTTCTAAGCTACCCAAATTATGTGATCCACCATCAGAAAGTTCAGATCCTTCTCAGGAAGTCAAGACACTTTAGCCTCTACTAATGGTTATGGCAGGTTCTCACAGTCTCATTGAAATTTATGAACTGAGTTGAATCCAATTTTTCATAGATAATTATTTCCTTATCATTTATCCACTAAAAGTGAGCTCATTCTTGTGGGAATTTCAACATTTTCAACTCAATTCTATAAACCATTAAGATAGAGTTTTTGATGAGATGAATGATTCTTGCTTGGTTAATTTTTCATCAGGGGAATTCCTTGTATAACACTCAGGATTGGGGAGTATATCGTTTACTAATAAACACAACTTGAAATCCTGTCATTCTTATTATTAAGAAAAAAATCATTTTTGGTTGGAAGATTCCTCCTTGTCAAACGTTTCCGAGATCGGTCACCTTCTTCTCACTTTCGTGCATTTTATGTATCTAATCATATTTTTTTCACAATATCTCTTATTGAGTGACGGTAAATTCTTCAATAATTTGGCGAATGAAGACCCTTGTGTTGTTATGAATATCTGGTATTCTTTGACCCTTGCTTCCAATATTTCACTAGCCTGGTATTTTAATTTCTTTGCTGAATTTGCGATGAAAATAATCATTTTAAATACCTTAAGGTTTCATATTGCTGGCATGATTTCTAATAAGATACAAAGGGAAAAAATGGAGAATCTAGGATCTTATAGTCACCAATATGATGATGATAATGGTTCTAAAAACTATCTCTTAATCAATCATTATCCCATTATCATATATGATGATAGTTTTCTGATCTTGATTAAATTTATTGAACCTAAATATTTACAAGTTCATCATTTCATAGTAGTAGGAGTTGATGGTTACATCAATTTCTCACCATCTTAAAAAGGTTTATGAATGAGATCAGAGTTAATTCCCCTCATAATATTGTCTTTTTGATTCGAACGCATTAATTGAAAATTTATTTTCTCATGAGCATCCATGTTTTCAAATTGATTTTTTCTGAATATCAAGATCTAATCATCGAATGGTTAGAGAAGTATTACATTGCAATCTCCATTGAAAATAATAAGTTTCGATCTTTTCTGATGTTTTTGAAAACTGAAAATACGAATGAATGTGCTTCTACAAGAAGCCTTCAAGGTTTGTATGATCAACATTTCAAGCAAAATGGTAAAGTTCGAAACTTGTTAAAGCTAGTAGGTATGGCACATCTTTTTTTTGATAAGAAAGACCTTCGATTCATTGTCAAAGTTTTTCAAGTTGTAATATTTTGTTGTGCAAAATTATTTATACTATTGTTAATTACTAATGTCTTTGTGATTTCAGGTCAAGAGACACTATGTGTACATTATAAATTTCATTATACTTAGCCCGGACATTCTAACTAGTTAGGTTTGGAGTAGGTTTAGTTACATTTTAGTTTTACTTGAAAACTCATCGATGCATTTTCCCTCTTATATAGTCATTTGCATTTGTTCATTTATTTATTTTTATCTTCAATGGTGATTTTTATTGAAGGTTTACTTTCGCCCTAATTTTTCTTTTTCTTTGTATTATGTCTTATCTTTCTTTTGAATTTGCATGAAAATGATCTCACTTAGATCAATATACAATGTGGTAAAACTTGAAAAGGGAAATTGTGATGATGAAAAATGCTTGAATTATCTATTATCCTCTTATATATATTGGATTTACATATATTTAAATTCAATCATGTCTGGATGGAAAATACTATTTCTTTGAACATAAATCCTTTGGTCGAACCATAAAGGCCGTATCTATTATAGGATCTTAATTTCTTGAATCGGTGTTGCAATTAGATAGTGTTCTTATTACCAATACAATAGAGCAGAAGAAGGGAAGGGGAAAATTCATAATGAAAAAACCAATATTAGAGGAACATAGAACCTTATATAAAGGAAAAACATATTCTGATTTTAATAAGTTCGGATCCTTCTTCAACCACATGAAATAATCAGTGTCAAACCAGAGTTCTTTAAATTAATAAATAAATGGAAAAAGAAAAGAAATGATTCTTCCACAAAGAGGTGAAGAAAGTAATTCATAGGGGCACTCTTCAAGCTCATTGGTAGCGAAGAAATGATTTTGTTCCTATTGTGACTCCATCCGGGTACTGTCTAGGCATGCTAGCAGTGGAGAAACACCATAGATGAAACTAAGACTCTAATTATATTAAACTTGTAATTTATATTACCATTATCCTAAATCAAAGAAATTTTGATATGGTAAGCTTTGTGAATGTGTTTAGCTGAGAAAAGGAATAGAGGGGACTATATCCATAAGTGGTCAAATGAGAAAGCCAAGGTAATCCATGTCATGAATCAATACTTAGTGAAATACGAGACCTTTCATTTAAGGATAAAACCTAAACAAAAAAGTTGGAGTTCTACAAGTATGTTGCCAAGTATTGATGTTGTGATCAACACCCTTCAATTATTTTTCTACACATGAATTTTGGAGCCTAATAAGGATCTAATGACCAGTTTTCTATGTGAGCAATGAATTTTATGCTAAGTTTTTAACTATTATTCTCGGTTTGTGAGTGACAAAGTGACTTGAATACACCTATTCAGTATGTAATAAGTTCATGAGAGAATTATTTTACGCAACCTTGAATAGGCATAGGACAATCCATCAAGAAAGTTCCTTTGCAATGTTCAACCTATGACGATACTCAATGTGCACTTTCAATTTACAATCTCTCACTTTTGGTTGTGATTACACTTCTATTCTAGTGATTTTTTCCAACTGTTTCTTTTGCAGACCTTCTATTTCATAAGTGTCGCTTTATTTATGACTGTTTCTTTTGCTTTATATCAATTTAATAAGTGTCATTTACATGTCATATTCACTCCAGCATGTGTTTCCTTCAATGTATTTTTCCAAGTGTCATTTTCACTTTTTTCTTAACATCACAAATGTCTTATTTTGGCATGGGAAGTTCACATATTGCATAAGAGTAGTCATGTTTCATTTCAAGGGGTAACTTTGGTGGCAATGAGTCTTGTTTATAATATATAAATGTGACACACTAATTTCAAAATTTGTATGCATTGTCGCACAAGTTGCATTACTGTCATTGCAAAGTGTATCTTAAGTGTTGCAGTTGGAGGTAGTTTTCATATTATCATCACATTAAGGGGGTCATGTTGTTCATGCATTCTGTGTGGTCGATGTTATTTAATCAATTTTTTGAGTTTTTGATCATGTTTAAGCCCTGTCCTTATTCACTATGACCTCATTTATACCATACTTAGCCAAATTCTGAAAATTTCTTGCCCAAGCAACAGTCTTTCACTCAACACTCTTGAACTATGCACTATGCAGTCTCAACCCTTGCATTTTGGAATTGTGCAATGCGTAGTTTCTGCCTTCTGGAACTACATAGATCAGCCTATAGTTAGTCCTCTTATGCACATTTTGTGATCTCAAACCACAATATCCCAACTTAACTCCTTCAACTACACAACTGCGCAAGCCCTATGCCTCTCTCTCTCTCTCAGAACTATGCAATGGGAAACTTCAACCCTCAAGCCTACCTCTTGAAGCCCCTCAATTGCACAGTCACCCTACCATGGCCTTCTTGAACTACACGTTGTGCAATCTCAAGCCTCGGTCCTTGTTCCTAACCACTTGAGTTGCAGAATTGTGCAATCCCTTAGCGAACCTCTCAGTCCAACACCGAGTTTTATCTCAGTCAATGATTTTTATGAAGCATGTTATACTAGGAGTTTTTGGATTGGTGTCATATTTTCATGAGTGGATTTAAGTTCCACGTACTATAGTTGTTATGATAGGATGATGATGAAGGAAACGAAGAAGGAGACTTGAATGCTAAAAGACACCTATGTATTTGCAAACACAAGTTGATCTTTGAACAAGAAGAATTAGAGACACTAACTTTTGACAAGAGATCAAAGATCAAGATCACATTAATAATCCATATTAATCAGCCCCTTAGAGGATGAATACAAATAATATGCAAGATCCATCATGAAGGTGCAAAGAAAGCAGAAAAGGGAGTAGCTTTGCAATGCCACATCATCATGAAATTTTATGTCATTATTGTTAAGAGTCATCTCAATAGTCATATGTGTCATAACGTCTTGGCACACATGTAATTATCTAACATGATAATATGTAATTCTGTAATTCTCTAAAATGAGAAAATGTAAAATATGTGTAGTACCAAGAGTCCCACATGTAAAATCAAGAGTCAATATTGAGTTTTAAAGTCATATGGAAGTCAAAGGTCATCTAAGAATTTGAAAAGTCACATTAGAAGCTCCAGAGTCATGAGGGAGGTGAAGAGTCACATGGAAGGTGAAGAGTCACCTAATTTTTTATAAGTACACCCTCATAACTCAAGAAAATTGTATTTTGGTACTTGAACTTTCACCTTGGCTTGTCTAGTATTGGTATAGGAGAGAAGACCTTTCTTTGGAGAAGAAAGTGGTGACTTAATGTTCCACTATTGGGGCTAGTGCTTCTGTGTTGTACCTCTATATCTTGGAATTTCCACTTAATATATGAATCTCGATGACCCAATACATTTTCATGCATGTATCATGAATATTGTAGGATTATTATTTAGATATTTCGGGTATATGTTACGTTCCTATTTACAAAGAAAATTGAAACATTTCGGTTGATTTGGTACTTATCTTGTTGAAGGTGTTTTTTATATGGTTTTATGATTATGGTTATCTTGTGAACCACTTTGAATAATTAATTGTGATCTTCTTATGGTCTTATGTGTCTCTTCTAGGATAACACTATTAATTTTCTTCTACATGCTCACTCTCTTTATCCCTATTGTGAAAGTACCTTTTATAAATTGGAATTTTATGCTTCATAGCATAATATTAATTTCTTGGTTAAAATAATTTTTTATAACCTCTTCTGTTAATAATGGTAGCCAAGGAAAATCCCAGAGGACAATAGAAACCAGTGGTATTTCTCGTTTGGGCTCGTACTCCAAATGGTGTGAGTTTTAATTGGGACTTCACACTGGGGAGACACCCTTGGTTGATGGATTTCCAACATCATCAATAGTATTTCAATGTTGGCACCATTGTAAATGGCATGGATCTTTTTAAAAGAGATAAAGTGTATAACATCACTTGATTATGCAACATAGTGATATTTTTGGACTTTTGTTGGATAGAAAAGTGTATTGATATTTTTGTAAATTAGAGAAATCATGTATGATATTTAGATGTAAATTTCTGGGAGAAAAATTCTTCTAGTGGGAAAGATTTATGTAGGAGGATCCAAAAAAGGGCCCAAAATTTTACGTCCTCAAACTTGAAAAAAACTAACACCAAATCATATATCTAATTGAGGCAATTCTGATGGCATGAATTACACCTCAAACTGAATTTTGTATGAGGAATATATGATCATCTGAAGTTTGAGACAAATAGAAAAATTTTAAGTGCTAATGGGATGCATGGGGTGTCATGTGTCATCCCAGTCAGCAAGTTTGCATGGAATTATAGGTGACATATGGCAAGCATACACACAGACACATGACAACATGTGGCTACCTGAGTTGGCATTGGATGTACCAATAATGTCATGCCACACGTCCTATTGGAATGGTGCCATGTGGTGCCACTTGTTGGGTGTGTGTTATATTCTTTCCACGACTAGCCACACACACTAGAAAGGTATAGTCCATCTTCTTTCTGTTCAAATTTTTATTTATCTATCATTGAAGATGATCCAAGAAATGTCAATGAGGAAGTGGATTCATAGGATGGAAAAATTTGGAAGCAGGCCATGGTTGATGAAATGGTGGTCAAGGTGGAGAAATAAAAATCTTAGCTGGAAGAAAAAGGTTATTCCTAGGTGTCAGGAATTGATTTTGGTGATATTTTTTCTCTTGTTTCCAAGGTAGCTTCTATTAGATTCCTTTTATTGGTTTTTGTTGCATTTTCTTTTGTTGTAGAAAAGATGGATGTGAAGAAGACATTTCTTCACTAGGATCTAGAGGAATATATATATATATATATATATATATATATATATATATATATATATATATATATATATATATATATTTGAAGAATTTTCGGTGAAGGGTAAGAAAGAACGGGTATGCAAGTTTAAAAAGTCTTTGTATGGGTTAAAACAGTCGCCAAGGATGCAGTACCATACATTTGATACATATATACAACGACTTTTCTTCACCAGAAACAAAGCGTATCACTATGTGTATTTTAAATTAATTGGTGACCTTGTTATTTATTTGGTCTTATATGTGGATGATATGTTCTTGGTTACAAATGACAAAGAAATTATATGGGATTTGAAGACCCACTTTTCATACAATTTCAACATGAAGGATGTTGGTGCTGCAAGTTATATTTTTGGCATGTAAATTAAACATTATCGGAAAAAGAGGAATCTCTGGTTAAACCAAAGGAATTATGTCAAGACAATATTTTAGAGGTTTAATATGCAAGATAGTAAACCGATTAAGGTTCCTATTCCTATAGGTGTAAGTTTGTTTGTTGAAAAATGTCCCAAGACACAAGAAGATGAAGAGGACATGTCTCGTGTTCAATATGCAAGTGCAATCGGTAGCCTGATGTCTGCAATGGTTTGTACTAGACCAAACATTGCACATGGAGTGGTAGTATTGAACATGTTTATCTCATAAGTAGGGAAGGAACATTGGACAACAATGAAGCGGGTTTTCAGGTATTTTTGTGGCAGTAATGATTATGGTCTATGCTACCAAGGAAGACGAGGATTAAACAAAGTTTGGACATCCATGGATTTGTTGATGCATACTGGGTTGGAGATCTGGATCAGAAAAGATCTACAAGTGGGTAGGTTTTTAACCTATTTGGATGAGAAGTCAATTGGATTAGAAAAAGACAGTTTGTAGTGGCCCTCTCAACTATAGAGGCTGAATACATGGTAGCCACTCACGTAAGTAAGGAAGAATTTTGGTTGCAAATATTGTGTTCAGGTATAGGCTTAATAAGTGATCTATAAGGATAGACTATGACAACCATAGTCTAATTTTCTTGGAAAAAACCTTGCTTATCATTCAAATAAAAAGCACATTGATGTTCTGTAACACTTTGTGAGGGATATGTTTTAGGACAAAAATGTGTTGCTGGTAAAAGTGGACACTTTGAAGAATGTTGTAGATGCATTCATGAAGTCTGTGATCATTGTGAAGTTATCTTGGTGTAGAGAAAAAATGGGCATTTTAGGTATGAACCAATGACTGATCTCTCTTATGACCCCTTCTATGCAAATGAAGGAAACAAGTGGGAGAATGTTGTGTGTGTGTTATATTCTTTCCACAACTAGTTACATGCATGGGGGGGGAGGGGTGGGGTTGGTCACATGGAGGTGACATCCCCCCTTGTTCAATGCGTCAGGCATAACAAGGGGGGAACAACCCCCCTATACCACCCTCTTGCACAAGGTCTAGGGAAGTGCCCTGGGGAGTTTTTTTTTTACGCTATAATAGTTGGCGAGACCTGCCTATGGTTTTGTGCATAGAATTTGCACATGGTTTTGGGAATGATGGTTTTCTGTCCCTAGTACACTTTTTAGATCCACTCGAGGAAACTACAGTTATGTTCTAATCTAGGGTTATTGTAAAATTGAAATGAATGTAAGGAAAAATCAATCTGGTAGTCTTGTTTTTGGGATCCTGGGTAAAATATATTTTTATTTATTTTTATGTTCTCACCATTGTATATTTTATGTTTTAATAATTCATTTTCGTGTAATTTATATACTGGGTTAAAACCTAAACATGGTGGGATCCAAAATTTCCCATGCGCCCAGGTCAAATAAAACTCTAGGAGCTCACGAGGTTTGAAAAAATGACCTCCTTTATACCAGCTCAACACCTTGTTGTTGTGATATCCAAGGTTAATTTTCAAATACATCTAGGCTAAAATATATTTAAAATAGTATTTGTTTTAATATTTAAAAAAATGAGGGGGCATGTTAGGTTTGACACTGGCACACCTGTTTGAGCCAAACCAACACACCCAAAATGAAGTATCATATAAATCATATAGCCAGAGCTTAAAATGGCTAGAAGACACCATTTTAAAAAATGTGCCATGTTGTCTTATAAAACAACAAATGGTTATATTTATATAATCCACATGCCCACCAAAATATTGCACTATTTTTAATATATGCCATTTTGGTAATATTCCAATCGGTGACTTTTTTATGTCTTCCTACTTAAATATATTTAAAATTCAATGTATTCAGCCACCAAAATATCATACATAGGGTGCATTAGAGGTTGAATGTGCAGGTGGAGAAGGGACCCATGCCCAAGAATGTAGATAAAGTAAGGACGTATATTCCATGGTATATTATATAGAATATTCTAGAGAATAGTATATGGGAATATTATGAATATATTCTCATCTATGGTGCCATGAAATTTGAGAGGGAGGTGACAATACCAGAACCTAGTCATGTTTATACTCATTTTACTCAAAAATTTGTAAGGAATCCACTGGTGAAGTCAAAATTGGGATCCGAGTAATGGATTTTTTAGGCATCCCCATATGTGAGTTATTTCCATGTATTTCACTATGAACTTGCACCTATTTTATTCAGATGATGTCGAGGCCTTTCCACATTGAAGTTGGGACAAGAGATGTGGCTCACGCATTATGAGTGAACTCCATTAACAAATCTAGGTGCATTGTCTATAATGCCTTTTTTTTTTTTTTACTCTTCATGGATGTTACATTTATGGTATTTTCATGCTATTTAATAAATTTTATTTAACATCATCGAAGAAAGGATCCTGGATCACTCTTCCAACCAAATGCATTATTGTTAATACTTAACATCCTCCATTTCTCATATCACAAGTAGGAGTTATTCCTGTATACTTCCTTTTAATGAGTACTTGTGTTCTAAATGTTCATTCTTGAACTCTCTTTGAATTGGTCCCTTCTTCTATGTGCCTTCTCTTCATTTCGACTTCTCTCAATCTTAAGTATTCTTCGATCTTTGATATTCTTTCTTTTTTTTCTTCGATATTCTTTAACTTTAATATTGTATCTACAAAAATGCAAACCATATCACTCCCCATACATTGTGACCAATCATCCTCCTAGGTTTTCTTTGGATTAACCATAAACACATCTTGAGACTTATTTTGTTGATGCATAACCAATACACGTATCTGTTTTATTATTAGTTAAATATTTCCCATTATAATCCTCGAAACTTCAACTAGTTTCTAAAAAACAATATATTGCATTAGTGGTTTCAAGTAACCTCCAATGTCCCTCTATAAAGTGATTTTTTAGAGTATCATTAAATTATTAATGTAATATATTTTAGGGATATAGGAACCTCATAATGACTACATTATCATTGATTTAGGTACATGAAATTTCAAATTTCCATTCGGGACAATCTAGTGCATATACAAAAACTAAGTCAAGATCATTTTATTTTTTCACGTCAAAATATTATTTTATTACTACCATTAAACTATTTACATTTTTTTTTATGGATTCAATGCATCTACATATACACATCACTATTATTCTTACCTTGGTTTTTTTTATCTTCTTCATTCTTCCATGTTCACCATCTTTGTTTACTCCTTTCTACATGATTCATTTTCCCAAGCCATTCTCTTTGTTGCTATATGATTCTCTCTATCATTATATTATTTCACATTCTCATCCTATTTTTTGTTCCACCATTCTCTTTGTCATCATATTATTTCATCCCCCATGCTACAAAATCTTCCTTCCTCATATATTTTGTCATGTAGTACTCTTCCTCATTTTGCCTGCATAAAAGTGATTATTATATGAACTTTTCCTTCACCATAGAAACAACTAATCATTGATTTCCATATTAAAATAAATTTGTCTATCCATAGAAATGAGAGCCAAATTTTATACTTGATTTTTCTCTATGAATACTTTTCATTTATATGATAAATGAACATGTTAATTTTTTACTTAATCATAATTTTGGTGCCAATATTTTCATATTTATGGATTACTCCATCTCACATTCACCTACTAACACTAAACTTAACCAATTCTATAGCAAGAAAGAATATTATTACACTTACCACCCTTGTACCTCTCTAGCAGGTAATTTCACAATGTTGCAGATGCATCGATGAAGTCTCTTAGCACTGAGAAGTTTTCTTGGTGTACAGAAACGATGGGAATTGTAGGTCTGGACCAATGACTAAGCTCTCTTGTGACCCCTTGTGTGGAAAATAAAGAAACAAGTGGTAGAATGTTGGGTGTGTGTTATATTCATTTCACGACTAGCTGCACTCATAAGGATGGGGGGGGTCACACGGGGGGTGACATCCCCTCTTGTTCGATGTGTCGGGCATAACAGGGGGGTCACAAGGGGTGTGCAATGCCCCATGTACGACCCCACTGCACAAGATCTAGGGAAGTGCACCGGTGAAGTTATTTCGGACCCTATAATAGATGGTTGAGACATGCCTATGGTTTTATGCATAATTTTTGCACATGGTTTTCGGCATGATGGTTTTCTGTTGGGGGGGGGGGGGTCACACGGAGGTGACATCCCCCCTTTTTTGATGAGTTTGGCGTAACAGGGGGGGCACAAGACCCCCTATACCACCCCCCCTACACAAGGTTGAGGAAGTGCTTGAGGGAATTTTTTGGGACCCTATAATAGTTGGCCAGACCTGATTGAGGTTTTGTTCATAAGTTTTGCACATGGTTTTGGGCATGATGGTTTTCTGTCCCTAGTATGATTTTTAGATCCATTCAAGGAAACTACAGTTATGTTCTAATCCAGGGTTAATGAATTTTATTTTATGAATGCTTCAACATGTATATATATGAATTGTAAAATTGAAAGGAATGTAATGAAAAATCACTCTAGTAGTCCTAGTTTTGGGATCCAGGGGAAAATATTTTTTTATCTGTTTTATGTTCTTGCCATTGTATATTCTATGTTTTAAGAATTCATTTTCATGTAATTTCTATACAGGGTTAAAACCTACAACATGGTGGGATCCGAAATTGCCCATGCATCGAGGTCAAAGAGAATTGTAGGAGCTCATGGGGTTTGAACAAATAACCTTCTTTATACCAGCTCAACACCTTGTTGTTGTGATATCCAAGGTTAGTTGTCAAATATATCTAGGCTAAAATATATTTAAAATAGTGTTTTTTTTAGTATTTAAAAATAGGAGGTGGCATGTTGGGTTAGACCCCGACACCCCTATTTGAACCAAACCAACACACCCAAAATGAAATATCATATAAATCACATTGTTAGAGTTTAAAATGGATATAACACAACATCTTTAGAAATGTACCATGTTGGATTATAAAACAACAAATGGTTATATTTATATAATCCACATGCCCACTAAAATATTGCACTATTTTTTATATATGACATTTTGATAATATGCCAATGGGTGACTTTTTTATGTCTTCCTAATTAAATATATTTAAAATTCAATGTATTCTCTTACCTGACCTCTTGCTCTATGTTTGACTCTTTAGCTAAGTATTTTTCTTCGTGGTTTTATCTCCTGGACTATCATCAACATTAATAATCTCATCTGTCAATGTAGGATTAGAAATCAACTTGATTTTTAATCTGAGTTTATTTTTAGGCCATGTATGAGGTCTCTAGATGTAGGGATTTGGAAGGAACTTAGTCCTTTTACCTCCATGCATGAATCTGCTAGATTCTCCTTCCTCAAACTCTGATTCTATATATTTAGTGTCACTACTATCTTCATAAGAGGAGTATGAATGTATCAAATTATTCTTCCTCTTATTGATTGAAGAGCCAATAGAGGAGAATAGTTGAGCTAAAGTAGGCTCTTCCTCTATGAAAAACTCTGACATTTTATTTTTTCCTTTATTAAGAGATAGAAAAACCTGTGAGAGAGTGGATTTTGTGAATGAAGTATCATTGCTTAGTTGAGTTTGCTAAAATTTTTTAGAAACATGGCTTGATCTCTTTGCTCCAATTGTGACTTCCTCTAGAGGCAAAGCAGGCTTAGAAGTTAGAAATCCAGGGTTGACTTGCTCTGTAATTTCTTTTATCATGATGAGAGTTTTCCTAGGTTTTCCTCTTGAAGAGGAAGTCGTCTGCTCCCTACCTTTTGACACATAATTTTTAGGAGGCATAGTAACTCTCTCCTTCAATTTCTTTTTATATTGCTCCATGAATGACCTTAAGGTATGAGGCTCCCTAGGTGAATTGCTCACTGGTGAACTACTGATATGGGCTTCATTGACTGGTTGTGTTGTTGGCATAGATATAGGGTCTCCAATTTTCTTAGTCGAGCTTCTATTTTTCTTTCTAATTGACATGGAGGTAGGGTCGAATTGGAATAAAGTTGATGAATGGATAGGTTTTGGTTGTGAACTATTTGGCATAAGAGTTGAACTAGTTTGTTCATGAGCATCTCATTTCTTCGGCCTCCCTACCCTTCTCCTATAGTTGATACTACCAAACCCTTCCTCTCTTAGGAACTTATCCCAGGTGGTCCTTTTCTTTTTAAGTTGGTAAACAATAAACATTTTAATTAGACCCCTATTATATAGGTTTTGCAAGGGATAGTTATGTATTTTCAGTAACTTTAAGGACATATTGAGCAAGGATTTGTACATGAAATAGGGAAAATTCATAGGTTTATCACCTGAAATATGAGCAAGAAATCTCATTTGGTAATGGTGGAAAAAGGAGAACCTACCCTCACATGTAATGTAGCATTGCAAAATGGTGATCACATGTTTCCATTCAGCCCTAAAATAGGAAATATGTGCAGTTGGATTCCATTTAACATTGACATGTTCAGGATTAAGGTACATAATTACTTCTGTGCGTAGCATTTTATTCTTGAACCAGCATTCTCCAGTGGCTGAGGCTTGATTAGCTTGGGCTATGATGGCTTCAAATATCTTGAAATTCTTGCACCCAAGCTTCATTTTTTGTCCATCAAAGCTCTCAGAAAAAGCCTGAGCTAGAGCCACATTTTCTCTAGGAAACTTCTACAAAAACATAGATCGGCTAGCTTAATTAAATTGAGGTTTGGTCTTAGCATCAATAAACCTAGTGTTTGTTGGCTCAGACCCGTTTACATTCCCACATTTTCCCATACTTTTCAACATCTAGGATCCTTCTAAACACAAATTTGTTCAATCTTGGAGGCAAAACCCTACATGGAGCCTTGTTTTCCTACCTTGAAATGCTAAACTAGTTGTTGGAAGGTGTGACTCATGTTAGCTATAACTTCCACAGAGAACCTCGGTCAAGAGAAAATTGAACTTAACCATCTAATTCCATGCCTCTAATCATGGTATGGTTTAATGGCACGATTTGAAATAGTTTGAATACAAGCGCCAAGTCACCCCATAACCCACAACAGTCCACTACATCATTTAATAATTGATACCTTGTACCATGATCTTCGCTTCAGCTTAGTTGGGTAGCTATAGGTTAGCTTCATTAATACTCTAACCATTCACCTAAAATAATTCTCCCAAGTCAAAAATAATTAATCTTTTTAAAAATAATAATCATGCTTATGACATAGGAGGTCTTCAATCATCTTCAAATAGGAATGATATTTTCTGTGAAAATATTCTTTGAAAATCCTTATGCCTGAGAAATAGCCACCTTTATCTTTGTTTTGCAATATAACCAAATTTCAACAAAATAACTTCTCTTTTCACTGTGTTACTAATGTGACCTTCAATTTGGAGAAATAACTACCCCTCATTATATCATTGTTTTACAAGTGAAACTTAAACAAAGGTAGTTATTATCTCGAAAAGAGCAGCTATAATTTTATTACAAAATGAAAAATAGCTTTCGACACTAAAGGCTAAGTTATAACAGTGCTTTTAATTTATTTTATGAACCTAAGACACTAATACCACATATAAAATCAAAAGCATTTTTTTTTTTGAGAATCTTTTTTCACCTTTATTGAAAATGACTCGAACTTTGACATATGCTAGGAATCAAGAAAAATTTGAAAACAGTGATACAAGGGTGGTCAGACTATTAACATTTACAGTGCTAACAATGGCTCCTATTTGGGATGAATTCCTCCTTGTGAGCCTTCAAGGACTATAGAATCAGGGCCTTAAACTTTCAAAATCAAGAAGACTTTTGGAAATTATGACTAGGACTAACCTTTGACTAACTGAACTCAAGATTGATCATATTTATAGACATGAGTACCATTCGGCATGGATTTTTATTAACACATCAAACCAGATATTTACAATGAAATTACTAACTAACTTATCAAACAAAGAAATTTTAAAGAAAACTACCATTAACTAGACCTCCAGTCAGCTGATCATCATCCAGATGTTTGAGTAGAAATGTATTGTTTTCCAAAACTTGAGCAATTCTAGATGGTCCAAACCACAAATTTTCAAACTTACCGTGCTTTCCACGTTCTTCCCTCAGGACATCCCAGCGAAATACCAAATAATTCTCCTTAAATAATTACTAATTTGCTCTTTTTTCAAAAATAGATTTGACTTTAGTTTGATATTTTTGTACTTTGTCTATCAATGATTCTCTGTTTTGATGTGCTTCTATCAGCTGCAACATTCTCCTTTGAATTGGATTTTCATCGTTAACTTCATATTGCAGAAAATTCATAACATGAAGATCTAATTGCAATGGAATTACACCATCAGTACTATATACAAGATAAAAGGGAGACATTCCAATTGATTTTTTGACACTTACCATGTCTACCCAAAGAGCATGCACCAGCTGAGTGTCCCAATTTCTCTTATTTTTCAGGAAACATCTTCTTGATGATTCTCACCAAGATTTTACTGGATGACTTAGCTAACCCATTAACTTTAGGACAATAAGGTGTGGAATGAGTCAATTCAATACCATATTGCTAACATAAGTTATGCATCTTAGTAGACTTAAAAGCCATTGCATTATCAATCACTAATTTATGTGGACAACCAAATCTAGCCATAATTCTTTCCAACATAAATTTTATTATTACTATATTAGTGTAATTCTTGGTTGGAACAAATTCCATCCACTTAGTAAAATAGTTTGTAACTATAAGAATCCATATATGTTGTCCTGATGAAGGTGGATGAATTTCATCGATGAATTCTAACCCTCATAGCTGGAAAGGAACATTTGTTGAAATAGGAATAAGAAATAATGTAAGTAGTTTTTGTTTACAATAAAAATTTTCACATTCGACACAAGTCCTGACTTTGGTAAAAACATCAGAGAAAAGAGTTGGCCAGTGTTGGGCCATGAATACGACCACTTTTTAACACTTATTTCATCCATTTTTACTCTTCTTTATCATGTCATTTATTATAATTTATCATATAAATCCATTCTATAATGATTTATGCTTTTATGGATGAATATTATTTATTCTCCTTTATTTTTAATAAACTGATGATTATTATGCATGATTTTGTCAATTATGGTTTATTAATATATTTTGTAATATCACTCACCATTTTAGCCTCCAAGATATTTTCTAGATTGAAGATTTGATCTCCAAATCATCATCAAATATTCCAACTCAGAAATTTGCTGGAATAAGAAGTGACAGTTTTGCGGTTATGATTCTGGGAAAATGAAGAATAATTTGGAAAATCCGGAACATGGGTTTTGTCCATAATGGGCCCAATTAACTTTATTAAGGAACGGTTTGCCCAAATTCGGTCTTTTTTGAGAGAAATACAGGGTTCTTTGAGCATGATTTTCTTAGATTTATTCTTGTGGCCGTCCTCCAAATCTCAGCTGCAAAGCCAAATTCGCCTTGTTCTTGTTGAAAGATTGTTGAAAATGTATTTTCTGGATGATTAAGTTGTTGGGAACAATCCAATATTGTTATGGGAGATCATATTTGCTATTTAATTTCTCTTCCTTCTAATTATAAAAGGAGAGCATGTATTGTGTATTGGAAAACAATGGATGATTATTTAATTCCCTTTGTAACACTGTAATTCCTTGACTCTTGTGAGCAAAGAGCAACTGATGTAAAATCTATTCATGCTTGATTAATACAAAGAGGTGTTCTCGTTCCGTTTCTCAAGCTCTGCAGTAGCCTAGCGGCGCTTTCACCGGCGGTTGAGGGCCCGGCTCTGGTGGAGCGATCCGCTGTTTGTATTTCTATTATTTTATTTCTGTTGTGTGATAATTGAATTTACATTTATTACAATTACAAAGTTATTTGATTTTTGTTGGATTGAATTCATATTTGATGTATATGTTAATGAATTGCACTACTATTCTATCTTAGCAAGGATCGTATTTACTATCTCATTCATCTTGCTATCTTTTATAAAGCGTTGTTGTTCCATTGATTTATGATTCATTCCAATGAACTGTTTCATAGTCTTGCCTGTCAATAGGATTGGAGTATTGAGATTAGTTGCCTAATTGCGTTAGAATTAGAATTGCTGCTCATATTGTTGTTCCTTTCCATATTTCGTTCCTTTCAGTTATTTTCATCATCACGAAGATTGAGTTTGTTTTCCTTTCGATTGCTTTAAGATCACCAACTGTAGAGGACACCGGTTATTGATTCCAAGTCCCCATATTGGTTATCTTGCATCGATTTCTAAGGGAAGGAGTTATTGCTACTGTATCCCTGATTGATTTTTTTGGAGATTTGTTTAATTAAGGATTCAGAGCATTTCCATTTATGTTGTTGTAGTTAGATTTCTTTTTCAAGCATCCGTTTACTTTTTCATTTGAAATGTTGTACTACATCTTGCAAAGAATTACTCTTAGATTGATTTGCTGCCTCAGACTGAGTACACTCTTCAAATAAAAATTCGCTCCCGGATTGATAATTAATGTGAGACAAATAGGTGTTAAAAAGATACCTTTTATGCCTCAACATTTTGGCACCTTTGCCGGGGAGAGTGTACGCCATTTAGAAAGAGTGATGCATATTTAATTTTTTTCTACTTGAGAGAAATTGGGTATTAAAGACGGAAGGTAAGAACCTGTGCACCGAGCAAGAAACACACTTGTTCACTGGCCCGCTTCACAGCAGAATTGAGTGAAAGCTTAAGGTATAAATGAATGCTTGCATTTTTTTGAATTTTAGAGGTAGAAATTTAAAAAAAATCTTGTAATTCCACTCGAGTGGTGATGTAAGCACCACCCATTTCACTAACCAATTGACAGGAACATTGGAAGGAGGATCCTTAAAGAAACACCTGAAGAACATCTTCTATTATGGTTAGAAATGGCTCACATTGCAACTTTTGAATTCCCTATCAAAGATCTAGGAGGAGTGACACAAATGCACATAATTCCCCCATTGTCTCTATCAAATTTTCATGGTTTGAAAAATGAAGATCCAGATACATTCTTATTTGAGTTCGAAATATGTTGTAGAGGATATGATTATTGTACTAACAACCAAAGATTGAAAGTGTTTCCTCTTACTCTAAAAGGAGCAGCTCTTCGATGGTTCATGAGCCTAGGTGGGAACTGCATCAAAACATGGGAGGACATGAAGAACATATTCTTGAAGAAGTACCAAGACTATTGCAAATCCAATGAAGATATTTTCGGTATGACACAAAGGGAAGATGAAAGCTTGGAGGACTATGTAGAGTGATTTCGATACAACCTTCAAAAATCAAAGCATAAGCATTTGGAAAAAGAGATCTTGAAAACACTCCTTCTTAAAAGAATCAAAGATGATTTTTTAGAACTCTTAAATCTGATAGGAAAATGTGATGTTTTTCAGTTATCATATGATGATGTTTGTGAATTGTGCATAAGGTATTCAAGAGGAATTTCCAAGGCTGGTAAGAATTTTAGAGAAGTTTCTTCTTTCTTTTCCAAATTTACTACAAGAACAAGAGACATAAGAGCTGAAATCAATGTTTTATTTGAAAATTTTAAATATGATTTTATTAGCTCTCTAAATTCACAATTGAATGTTTTGCAGGTTCAGAGAAATCAAGAATTTGATGAAGTGTTTTTCCCTCATTACCAAAATGAGCATCCCATAGATACTCACTCTTCCTTATCTAATTTGGAAGTAGCATATCAAAGAGATGAGGAAGCTGCAACAAGGTCAAAACCATGGAAATCATGGCCTATAGGTATTGTTCAAAACACTTCCTCTCCATTCTCTTACTTGCATAATTCGTTATGGAATACTCACATGTTAGGGCAGCCATGCCAATCTCAATATAACCACCACCAATCTTGTCTACAAGCTTGGCATGGTTCACCTTATGATTGCATGACTACTCTTCCTCATATTGTAGCACAAACACATATTCCAGCTCTTCCACAACACCTTGTTTTCCTATCAAAATCATCCAATCAACCCAATCAACTACATCATCAAAAGGCTCCATTCCCTATACAATTTCCTGCTCAACTCATTCCACACCCTCACCATAATAAACCAGTTCAACATGCTTACAGTGTTTAACTGAAAAATTCACCCACCGTTCCCACCCATTCTATCTCACATGTACCATTGGAAAAAACTTACATTGAGACTCAGAATGTATCAAATCCAAAAATTGTAGAAGTTATAAAAGAAAATGAGGTTTCTTCTAGTTTGCACCAAAAAACCATTTTAAAAGCTCAAGGACTTCATGATATGATGGCTATGGGAAATCAAGGAAGTAAAGAATATATTGAATATTGGTTTCACTCCATCATTTGTTTGCAACATCACTCCATACTTCAACAATTTTTGGCATCATCTTTTCAAGGGAAGTTGGCTTCTCATACCCTAATTTTTATTAACATACATTTTTCAAATTTGGGTATGTACATAATTGAAGCCTTATTTCGGAAATGGATCCACTGGAAATACTCTTATATGTAATCATATTCATTTTCCAATTCAGAGTAGGATAGTGGAGAAATAAATAAAAGAGGAAATAAAACAAACACATTTTTTTATTTATTTTTGTAAAAATAGTTGTTTCTTTGTTGCAACACGCTGTGAAATCAACATTGATGATAAATATTTTAATTTATTTGTGTATGTAGATGAATTATACTGCAAATAACCATTATACAAACACTTATATTCATTTTTATCATCAATATGGAAAAATTGCTTGAATATCATTTTTTTGGCTTGCGGGCTTGATGAAATTCCTGAAAACAAAGTTGGGACAACCATGTTTTGGGGGGCCAAAAATGAATATTTTTAAAACCCATTTCTATCATAAGTAGCCCTTGATGTCTAATTTCTAACCCAATTTGAATCACTCTATTTGGATTTGAAACGAAAAATTTAGAACCAAAACATTGACAGGGTGTTTAGTAGGCAGCTCAACAACAGAGTTGGGACAGTCCGTTTTTGGAGGCCTAAATGACTATATTTTTAAAACTTGTTTCTATGGTAGATTCCTCTATGAATATAGTTTACAAATATATTTTAATCACTCAATTTCGATATCGTATGAGGAATTTATGACCAAAATACTGACTTCCTATCATAAATCAGCACTCTTGAAACTCTGTTTTCTCGGCTGTTCCTTAACGTATTTGACCCATAAATTATTCTTGTCTTCAAAACAAATTTATATTGGAGATAAATAAATGAATCTAATTTAATCTCCAACTTGAATCGCTTCAATCCGCCATCAAACGAGTAATTTATGCTTGAAATATCAACTGTTGGTCTAAGATGGAAAATCGCAAATAACTCTATTATGCAGGTTGTTCTCAGAAGATTTAACATACCATTACATAGAATTTTTAAAACTTGTTTCTGTTGGAGATAAAAATTTGAATTATCTCTCATTTGGCTTTGGAATTACTTGAATCAGACGAAAAATAAAGAAGTTATGATTGAAACACTGCTAGTTAGCATGATTGGCCACTGCTCTCCCACAGGTAATAAATTAATTTTACTTTGTCCATGGATTTTTAGTAACTACTTGTTAGTTTTTTGCATAATTCTTGGATTAAGGGAGCCTATACACCTCTCTTTCTTCATGATTTAATTTTTTATTGCAGGTAGAGACTCGTTTTTTTGCAGGTCTTACGAGAACAAAGAAGGTCAATTTATAGACGAGTGATTCTTGAAAGAAATTTTAGTAAAACAAGGGCATTTCATCCAGTTCATTACCTAACAGATTTAAAACAAGAATAAATGAAGAATTGGTTCCCATTTCAAGATTCATGTTACTGCTGCCAAAGCATTTTTTAAAGAGATCATTTTTTTCCCATTAATAGATTGATATTCATTTAGGAAATAACATCATAGTTGTTGTAACTTAATAAAGTGTTGTTTATTTTCTTATTTCTTTTATGTTTTTGTGTTTTAAGTGTTGATCCCTTCAAATTGAAATTTGTGCTCCAGTGGTAGTTGAACAATAAGTACCCCACCATGCAAGTTTCAATCGCAGAAGGAAATTCTTCGGTAGCACCAATTCTGTAACAAAAAAAAAAAAAATTACTTTTTCTTGAAACATGTACATAAAGTTTGTTTTCTTTTACTTTTCTTGTTTTTATTTGTATAGAATTTTATTTCTTGAACCATTCTTACTTTACCTGTGAATTTTTGTTGTTCCTTCTTTCGAAAGGAACAACAGTTTTGTTGTGAATGTTTTTGCTGTTCCTTTCCAAAGGAACAACACTTTTGCTGTTCCTTTCGAAAGGAACAGCAGTGTTTTCACATATTGTTTTTACTGTTCCTTTCCAAAGGAACAACACTTTTTGAGTGCATTTTTCTTGTCTGTGAACAAATTTTTGAGGTTTTTTTTTAATTTTTCATAACTTTTTGAAAGACAAACATACAATTTATAGAAAGATACACAATCATACAAATTAGAGCTTACTGTAATCAGAAAATCAAAAGAAATCGTCATTTTTAAGAAAGTTGTTTAGTAATGATAAGAAAAAGGAAAAAGGGACATAATCAATAACATGATCTTGTTGTCTTACTACCACTAAATTCATATGATCGATTATATTTATCATGTTGGTTCTTCTCATATTTTATAACTTTCTTTGATTTTTACTTATGGAGTAGGAACAAGGGCATATTCTTTTCTATTGAGCTGTTCAGACTTCTTCCACCATCCCTACTCTTAAGGAGTGCTAAGCCATCCTTTATGAATAAATAGGAAAGTGCTATATGAAAAGAAAAATATTTACATATTTCATTAATAATTTTATAATTTGGCAGATGGAGGATAGGGGGTCTCATCAAGAGCCGACCTACCATGTTCATAAGGAAGCAAGTGAAGTGGCATTCCCATCATGGCCACCAAACCAGGGATATGGTCCAATGGACAATTGAAAAAATTAAGAAGTCCTTGGAACAGGAGGTCTCATCACGAGCCGGCCTGCCCACTTTTCACTTCTTCCTAGTGAATGGCATTGTGATTTATCTGGTCACCAAGCCAACACAATGGCCTCCGTTATGACAATTCACAAGCACTTCTTCAGCATAAATAAAATACAATGGTTCCAAGGGTGAGAGAGCAACTCTGTCAAGGTTATGGACACCTGTGGGCAACAGAGCTCTGCTGATGGTATTGGAGTCACATTTATACACATCAATAGTAATATTAAACCCTTTTTCCTATATCTCTATTTAAATATCAGATAAAAGTATGAATCCTTAACCTTTGATTTTGAACCTATTATACATGAAAATCATCATAAATCGATCACATTAGTTTAAGTGGGTAATAAATGCATTTGTACTTATGTTTATCTTAAGTTGTCCCTTCTCCTTATCCTTGAATCATTACAAAACGCTTCTATATCTGTTTACGATTTATCACATGCATGGATTTCAGTAAATGCTATAATTTCATTGATTGTATCATAAGTATGTATGTCTTTCCATGCTGTACAATTGCTGTGCAATACGCTGCTCTTCTATTTTGCTGATTTGCCACAATATTGATACGTCATTTTTACAGAATTTTTTTTTTCTGCTTGAACTTTTTTGCATGCATTTTATCTATTGCCATTCCAAACTGAAACTGTGGATTCAAGAAAATTGCATACAAAATTGTGATTTGTTTACAGGAGAACAACAAGTATGGGGGGAAATTCTATTCGCAGCACGACCACACTATTGCAATTAACATCAAAGGTTCGTGAAAGCGCACAATTCTTTAGACATGATGTGCTTGCATGGCTTCCACCTTTTGCATCACTTTCAGTATCTGCTCAGCGCACATCAGCTTCAACAAAGGCCAGTCCCTACATATCATTCTATTTTTTCGGGGGTAACACTTGAGGTAAAATGGCATAATTTTCTAATTTATTATGAATTTAGGAGAATTTCATGAACATCCATTGAACATTATTTATCATCATTCATTCCACATCTTTACCACTTCCCATTTTTTTTAGACACGTCTCATCTTTCAATTTTGGGGAGTGTTGATTTCTTTCATTTCTTTCTTGTGGCTATGTCAGTAATATTATTTATCATCCATGGATATTCTTATTCATTCTCAACACCTCCCTTATTCCATGTTGTTTTACACCAAGCATCGATTTCAACAAATTGTAGCAACCACCTCTCTTTGTTTTCTAGCATCGCATGAGGACATGCTAATTCTTCAGTTTGGGGGGGGGAATTGCTACACATGATGGATGTTTTCCACTTTCTTTCTCATTTAAGGCATACAATTTCATTTGTATATAGTGCAGAAATTGTTTTGCATATATCTTTAAAACTATGAACTGAATTCTTGTGATTTCTGGATAACAAAGAGGTATCATTAAAATACACAAATCCAGATAATTTCACACTAAATTAGTTCATAAAACTTCAAAAATTATGCACTATCACCTACAACAATTTTTTATATCTCATGATCCGTGCATTAAAACGATCTGATTTTTGAGAAAATGGCTAATGAAGTTTGTTGTTACTTATGTCACATTTTTCTGCAACTTCATATACATATATTTGAATGTCAAATATAAAAATTTTTATGCCTTTATCAAGATTGCTAAAATTGAATTTTCATTATTTGAGGAAAAATTCATTTGTTCCACCCATTTCATGAGTTGGGATGAACAATTTTCTTTGCTTGGTTAACACATGGGTTTTGTCTTTGGGTTGCATGAGGACATGCAATATATTCAGTTTGGGGGTATGTTGGGCCGTGAATACGACCACTTTTTAACACTTATTTCATCCATTTTTACTCTTCTTTATCATGTCATTTATTATAATTTATCATATAAATCCATTTTATAATGATTTATGCTCTTATGGATGAATATTATTTATTCTCCTTTATTTTTGATAAATTGATGATTATTATGCATAATTTTATCAATGATGGTTTATTAATATATTTTGTAATATCACTTACCATTTTAGCCTCCAAGATATTTTCCAGATTGAAGATTTGATCTCCAAATCATCATCAAATATTCCAACTCAGAAATTCGCTAGAATAAGAAGTGACAGTTTTGCGGTTAAGATTCTGGGCAAATGAAGAAGAATATGGAAAATTCGGAACATGGGTTTTGTCCAGAACGGGCCCAGTTATTTTTATTGAAGAATGATCTGCCCAAATTTGGCCTGTATTGAGAGAAACGCAGGGTTATTTGAGCACGATTTTCTCAGATTTGTTGTTGCGGCCGTCCTCCAAATCTCAGTTGCAAAGCCAAATTCGCCTTGCTCTTGTTGAAAGATTGTTGAAAATGTATTTTCTAGATGATCAAGTTGTTGGGAACAATCCAATATTGTTCTGGGAGATCATATTTGCTATTTAATTTCTCTTCCTTCTGATTATAAAAGGAGAGCATGTATTATGTATTGGAGAACAATGGATGATTATTGAATTCCCTTTGTAACACTTTAATTCCTTGACTCTTGTGATCAAAGAGCAACTGATGTAAAAGCTATTCATGTTTTATTAATACAAATAGGCGTTCTCGTTCCATTTCTCAAGCTCTGCAGTAGCCTAGCGGCACTTTCACTGGCGGTTGAGGGCCCGACCCTGGTGGAGCGATCCGCTGTTTGTATTTCTATTCTTTTATTTCTATTGTGTGATAATTGCATTTAGATTCATTACGATTACAGAGTTATTTGATTGTTGTTGGATTGAATTCAGATTTGATGTATACGTTAATGAATTGCACTGCTATTCTATCTTAGCAAGGATCGTATTTACTATCTCATTCATCTTGCTATCTTTTATAAAGCGTTGTTGTTCCATTGATTTATGATTCATTCCAATGAATTGTTTCATAGTCTTGGCTGTCAACAGGATTGGAGTATTGAGATTAGTTGCCTAATTGCGTTAGAATTAGAATTGTTGTTCATATTGTTGTTCCTTTCCAGATTTTGTTCCCTTCAGTTATTTTCATCAGCACGAAGATTGAGTTTGCTTTCATTTCGATTACTTTAAGATCACCAACTGTAGAGGACACTGGTTATTGCTTCCAAGTTCCCAGATTGGTTATCTTGCATCGATTTCTAAGGGAAGGAGTTATTGCTACTGTATCCCTGATCGATGTTTTGCAGATTGGTTTAATTAAGGTTTCAGAGCATTTCCATTTATGTTGTTGTAGTTAGATTTCTTTTTCAAGCATCCGTTTACTTTTGCATTTGAAACACTGTACTACATCTTGCAAAGCATTACTCTTAGATTGAATTGCTGTCTCTGACTAAGTACACTCTTGAAATAAAAATTCGCTCCTGGATTGATAATTAATGTGAGATAAATAGGTGTTAAAAATATACCTTTTATGCCTCGACAGCCAGTAATAGCTAGCTCTTAAGATTTTTTTTGCTGTGGCTTTCCAATACAAATGTCCCCCACACACTCCTACATGTATCTATGATATAATCTCCTGTGACTTAGCTTCATTTACACATCTCAATAAGACTCCCATAAGGTCTTTCTAGTAAAAATGGTCTTCTAAATGAAATACTTAACAACTTTCAATTGAAAAGATCCTCTTTTTTACTTCTCCATTTTAGGGGGACAGTTGAAATTTAACAAAAATTATACCATATCCTTATAGAAATTTCAACGAAATATTTCAGGAGAATCAGATATACCTTCTCCATCTTTTTCCTCATATACCTCCATATTCAGATTTAGAGCCTTCCAGTTAGATCTAGCCATCAAGCGAGCCAAGCCTTGTCATTTTATCAATTTTCTTCCAATTTGACCCTCCCTCCATGTCAATGAGAAGGAAAAATAGAAGGTCGACTAAGAAATCTAAAGACCCTATACCTATGCCAACAACATAACCAGTCAATGAATCCCATATCAGTAGTTCACCTAGGGAGCCTCAAAACTTAAGGTCATTCATGGTGCAATATCAAAATAAATTGAAGCAAAGAGATACTATGCCTCCTCAAAATTTTGTGTCAAAAGTTACGGAGTAGACAACTTCCTCTTCAAGAGGAAAACCTAGGAAAAATATCATCATGACAGAATAACTTCCAAAGGAAGTAAACCCTGGAGTTACAACTTCTAAGACTGCTTTCCCTCCAGAGCAAGTCAACCCCAAAGCAAACAGATCAAGAATTGTTTCTAAAAAAACTCAACAAATTTTACCAAGCAGTGATACTTCATTCACAAAATCCACTCTCTCACATGTTTTCCTATCTCTTAAGAAAGGAAAAAATAAAATTCTAGAGGCTGTCATAGAGGAAGATCCTACTTTATCTCAACTAGTCTCCTCTATTGGCTCTTTTGTCAAGAAGAGGAAGAAGACTATGATACATTATACTCTTATTATGAAGATAGCATTGACACTGAATATACATAATGAGAGTTTGAGGAAGGAGAATCTAGCATATTCCTGCATGGAGGTAAAAGGACTAAGTTCATTCCAAATCCCTAGATCTAGAGACTTCATACCTAGCCTAAAATAAAATCATATTAACTAGCAAGTTGATTGTTAATCCTATATTGAGATATGAGATTATTAATGTTGATGATATTCCAGAAGATAAAACCAAGAAGAAAAAGACTCAGCTAAAGAGTCAAAATAGAGGAAGAGGTGAGACAAGAGAGTGACTAAAGCTAAGGCCATCATAATTTTTTCCTCTATTTTGGACCTCTAAAGAATGAAGGATCAGGGCTGCCTTTGAAAAATCTTTTCATTTTTGGATTAATTTTCTACTTTTTTGGATATAGCTACTTTTTCAGCAAAGGTAGCTATTATTTTCGATTATTATTATATGATGAAAAGGAGATTCTTTTTGGTTTATTATCATAATGGTGACATCAAATCAGGTGAAGTAGAGCAGATTTATGTTATGATAGATGCTGCCAAGTGTCGTTGATCAAGCTCCCTCCTAAATTTCATAATTCTCTTTTCCAGATTTTGGGGAAAACAACCACATGTCATTTTCAACTGTTGTTTTCACTTTTTGTGGAAGTGTTTGCACCAAAGCAGAGGAGAAATCTTCCAATAATTAGCCACATGATTCAGCCATTTCAAATTGCTGAATGAAGGATGTTGGTGCTACAAATTATATTTTGGGAATGTAAATTAAACATGATCGGAAAAAGAGGAACCTCTGTTAAACCAAAGGAATTATCTCGAGAAAATATTGCAGAGGTTTAATATGCAAGATAGCAAACCGGTTAAGGCTCCTATTCCTATAGGTGTAAATTTATTTGTTGAAAAATCTCCCAAGACACAAGAAGATGAAGAGGACATGTCTCGTGTTCGATATGCAAGTGAAATCGGTAGCCTGATGTCTGCAATGGTTTGTACTAGACCAAACATTGCACATGGAGTGGTTGTATTGAACATGTTTATCTCAAAATTAGGGAAGGAAAATTGGACAACAATGAAGCGGGTTTTCAGGTATTTTTGTGGAACTAATGATTATGGTCTATGCTACCAAGGAAGACGAGGATTGAACAAATTTTGGACATCCATGGATTTGTTGATACATACTGGGCTGGAGATCTGAATCAGAGAAGATCTACAAGTGGGTATGTTTTTAACCTATTTGGACGAGAAGTCAGTTGGATTAGAAAAAGACAGTTTGTAGTGGCCCTTTCAACTATAGAGGCTGAATACATGGTAGCCACTCACGTAAGTAAGGAAGAATTTTGGTTGCGAATATTATGTTCAGGTATAGGCTTAGTAAGCAAGCTATAAGGATAGACTATGACAACGAAAGTGTAATTTTCTTGGAAAAAACCTTGCTTATCATTCAGAAAAAAAGCACATTGATGTTTAGTATCACTTTGTGAGGGATATGTTTGAGGAAAAAAAGGTGTTGCTAGTAAAAATGGACACATTGAAGAATGTTTCATATGCATTCATGAAGTTTGTGATCACTGAGAAGTTATCTTGGTGTAGAGAAACAATGGGCATTGTAGGTATGGACCAATGACTAATCGTTCTTATGACCCCTTATGTGGAAAAGAAGGAAACAAGTGGGATAATGTTGTGTGTGTGCTATATTCTTTGCACAACTAGTTGCACACATGGGGGGGGGGGTGGTCACATGGAGCTGACATCCCCCCTTGTTCGAGGCGTCATGCATAATAGGGAGGCACAACCTCCCTATACCACCCCCTTGCACAAGGTCCAGGGAAGTGCCTCAGGGAATTTTGTTTGGACACTATAATAGTTGGCCAGACCTGCATATAGTTTTGTGTATAGGATTTGCACATGGTTTTGGGCATGATGGTTTTCTATCCCTAGTATGTCTTTTAGATCCATTCGAGGAAACTACAGTTATGTTTTAATCCAGGGTTATTGCAAAATTGAAATGAATGTAATGAAAAATCAATCTGGTAGTCCTGGTTTTGGGATACAGGGTAAAATATCTTTTTATTTATTTTTATGTTCTAGCCATTATATATTTTATGTTTTAATAAATCATTTTCGTGTAATTTATATACAGGCTTAAAACCTACAACATGGTGGGATCCTAAATTTCCCATGCGCCCAGGTCAAAGAGAAATCTGGGAGCTCACGAGGTCTGAACAAATGACCTCCTTTATACCGACTCAACACCTTGTTGTTGTGATATCCAAGGTTAATTTTCAAATATATCCAGGCTAAAATATATTTAAAATAGTGTTTGTTTTAATATTTAAAAATAGGAGGGGGCATGTCAGGTTTGAGACCGACACCCCTGTTTGAGCAAAACCAACACACCCAAAATGAAATATCATATAAATAATATAGTCAGAGTTGAAAATGGCTATAAGACACCATTTTTAAAAATGTACCATGTTGGCTTATAGAAAAACAAATGGTTATATTTATATAATCCACATGCCCACCAAAAGATTGCAGTATTTTTAATATATGTTGTTTTGGTAATATGCCAATCAGTGACTTTTTTATGTCTTCCTACTTAAATATATTTAAAATTCAATGTATTTAGCCACCAAAACATCATACATAGGGTGCATCAGAGGCTCAGTGTGCCATACACAGGGTGCATCAGAGGCTGAATGTGCAGGTGGAGAAAGGACCCATGCCCAAGCAGGTAGATAAAGTTAGGAGGTATATTCCATGGCATATTATATAGAATATTCTAGAGAATAGTATATGGGAATATTATAAATATATTCTTATCTATGGTGGCATGAAATTTGAGAGGGAGGTGACAATACCAGAACCTAGTCAAGTTTATACTCATTTTACTCAAAATTGTGTAAGGAATCCACTACTGAAGTCAAAATTGGGATCCGAGTAATGGATTTTTGAGGCATCCCCATATGTGAGTTATTTCCATGTATTTCACCATGAACTTGCACCTATTTTATTCAAATGATATAGAGGCCTTTCCAATTTGAATTTGGGACAAGAGATGTGGCTCACACATTGTGAGTGAACTCCATTAACAAATCTACGTGCATTGTCTATAATGCCTTATTTTTGTGTTTACTCTTCATGGATGTTACATTTATGGTATTTTCATGCTATTTAAGAAATTTTATTTATCATCGAAGAAAGGATCATATATCACTCTTCCAACCAAATGCATTATTGTTAATAGTTAACATCCTTCATTTCTCATATCGCAAGTAGGAGTTATTTCTACATACTCCCCTTTAATTAGTACTTGTGTTCTAAATATTCATTCTTGAGCTCTCTTTGAATTGGTCCCTTCTTCTATGTTCCTTCTCTTCATTTCTACTTCTCCCAATCTTAAGTATTCTATTATCTTTGATATTCTTCCCTCTTTTTCTTCGATATTCTTTAACTTTAATATTGCATCTACAAAAATGTAAACTGTTTCACGTCCCATACATTATGACCAATCATCCTCTTAGGTTTTCTTTGGATTAACCATAAACACATCTTGAGACTTATTTTTTTGATGCATAACCAATACATGTATGTGTTTTAGCATTAGTTGAATATTTCCCACTATAATCCTCAGAACTTCAACTAGTTTCTACTTACCACAAACAACATTGGTTTTTTATGACAAAAAACAATACATTGCATTAGTGGTTTCAACAAACATCCAATGTCCCTCCATAAAGTGAGTTTTTAGAGTATCATTAAATTGTTAATGAAACATATTTTAGGGATATAGGAACCTCATATTGATTACATTATCAATGATTTAGGTACATGAAATTACAAATTTCCATTTGGGACAATCTAGGCCATATGCAGAAACTAAGTCAGGTCATTTTACTTTTTCAAATCAAAATAATATTTTATTACTACCATTAAACTATTTACAATTTTTTTTTTATAGATTCATTGCATCTTGTTGTAGAGGTAAATCCCCTCTGCGGACAGAGGCAATCCCTACTAGCCCAGATTCGGGGTAGCAACAATCGTAACATGCTAAGGTGCAAGTTCCTAATTGCAATAAACCAAATGGCGAAGAAGTCTTACCTTGAATCCAACACTGTTGTTCGTAGAGAAGATAACGCTCCTATTTCCTTGCTCTAGCAGATCACAATCCTCCCGCTTGTCGTGATCGAACACCTACACACACAAGAAACATGACAAACACAAGCGTAAAACCCAATATATGCAGTTATGTATCAGGACACAACTCAGGATCATAAGGAACAATACGAGTGGAACCATAACCAATAGTCGCTTATCATTAATCATACAATGAAAAATACAACCTGGCTCTGACACTGAATCTTCCTTTGGTGGGTTGTCAACATAATATGTCTCGGTAAAGCTCGTCGGGAATGGGAACAAGCCTCTCTCTTTGATCGTCAATCTCCTTGCTACTGATTTGGCTCTGTGAGGACTATCAAGGCTCTTGGAGATTATCTTGCAAAGGAAAATGGCAAGCTTATATAGATGGTGGAAGGGGAGTTGGGATCCGTACAATCATTAGATTGGCCCTATCCTCAAGGAAGCTTCCACGAGAGGTGAAAAACCACTTCCTCTATATGGACATCTGGAGCCAAACCTCCCAACTCAAATTAGAGACAAGTTTAGAAATTAGTTGGAGTCAATCTTCCGCCATTTATTTTTTAAAAACACTCCTTATTAGGCTTGGCACGGGTGGGACTTTGGGACAGAGCGCCAGTTGGCGCGCCCTCTTTGGAGGATTTGCCCCATTGGTGCGGGTATGACAGTGACTAGTCACGCCAAGGATAAAAAGGCTATTTTTAGGGTTTTTCACAAGGAGTTTTCTTCAGGGGAATGAAATTCCATGTCTAGGGGGATGCCATACAAGTTTTTTCAGGTCATGTCACTGCTCACAGGTCACGGAATAAGCCCTCGAATGTGCAGGATGGGGGATTACAGAGATGATGACAAATTACTGTGTAACAGATGCCCCCTAAAGCATGAGGCCCGAAAGAGAGAGAGGGGTGAAATTATTTACGAGAACGTTTCCAACTGAAAACACCGTCGTCAGAAAACCTGCGTAGAGAAGTACAACTGATATCTCAAATACATGATATATATGTGGTATGGGCGCAGCCATCCGCAATAGAGTGTACAATAATCCAGATCCAAGTCATGGACGCAGCCATCCAATAAGGATCGATAAAGAGACTCAGGTATGGTCGCAGGCATCCAATCAGTGTGTCATGTAACCAATCATAATAATCCATAAAATCGCAGCCTGGATTATAACAGATGAAATCCAGGGTCTTGCGCTCCATCTCGACCCGAAAAAAGTACAATTTCAAGCATGTGAATAAGTGAGTTGAAGTCGAACATGCAAGAACATCACTTGATTACCAACCAATGATGAAAGTTGTTAACAGACGCGAGAGGTACCACCAATAATGTCAATGGCCCTCAAGGTACTATAGGTACAATATACGGCATGTGACTTAGTGAGTTGGTGTCAAACACTCGTAGAATCACTTGATCAGAGGCTAATGATGAAAACCTCATGTCGAACATGAATAACTTGCCATTGAGGCATGCAGGCTCCAAGGTACCAGAAGGGAGTCTCTAGATCAGCTTCCCGGATAATAAGCTAATGTCGACAAGAAGTTACCTTGATCGAAGGTGGGCCATAGTGTTTCCCACATCATCGATGCGAGACATGGGAAAAGAATGTCTTTGTGAATCAAGATCAGATGAGAATCAGAGGAAGTTTGAGACTTGCAGAGGTCAACTTCTCTTGAACATATCGGCCGCACGACAGTGGATTTGGCAGTATTTGACATCAAAAGATCAGAGGTCATGATGACGAGGCAAAGAGTAGATGGGAGGTCAAAAGGGATCACTCAAGCCCACAGAGGCAAGTGGAAAATGAGATGAGATGTCCCCAACCCTACATGAATGTAGACAACTTCCATGTTCAAGAGTGACATACTGCCGACACAACAACGATTTTGGTTCCATTTTTCCCCACCATTTATGGCGAGTACCCCGATTATTTTTGAAAAAAATCTTGAAAGGGATAGCATATGCTTGTAATATAAATCTTTCCTTTGGACGAATCCATCCTAGTACATTTAATGAGCCCTAGGAAGGAGAATGATCAGGAGCTCAAATCTGAGCTTGGGAAAAAGCTCAAAAATGAAAGTGCTCAAATCGATTTGGTTCCTAAGCGACGGGATAGGCCTTGGTGATATGATCCCAACACCAAAAACGGTTCAAAAAACGGACACCGTATGAAGAAGTTATTGGACTTTTAGTGGAGTGGGTCCGGCAGAGCATGGAGGGGCCAGCCCTCCTCCCATGGAACCTCATCATATGACCAGTGTGGGAGCTTAATGATTAAGAGAGATTAAGGAGCCTAATCTCAAGTTTAATATTTAATTAAGCTTCAGTTAAGTGGAGTTTAATATGGTGGAGATTTTGGAGGCGCTCCCAAATTTAGGCGGACTTCCACTTTTAGTGGAGTTAACTGGCAGTTGCCCCACATTTAGTGGAGGAAATTGGGGCAAAGTTGTTTAGGTCATAACTTTCTCATTACTAAAACTTTTGGAACGAATTTTTTTTTTGATTTCGTATGTTCTCAGCATTTTGGACTCAATGGCGCAGGTTTCAGAGCCATTAGAGCTCATTTTCAGCCTGTTTCACTTCAGAGAACCTTTTTGAGCCACCAGGGCCATTTTGGGTTTGGAGATATTTTGAGTTGTGGTTATCAGTTTGAGGTGAAAAAAAGCTCTATTTAAGATAATTTAGACCTTATGAGGCCATTGGAAGAGGTTTCAGAGGCATTTGAGGACTTCTACAGCCCGAAACGTTGCAGAGAAGTTCAAAGCACCAACAGGACATTGATGAAGAAATCACTGTTTATGGTAATATTTCACTGTTTAGTGAATTTGAAAAGGCATTATTAGCTTTTTCATGTCTTCTGAATTATTTTATATATTCATATTTATCTATTGAGACACTTATAATCTTGTATTGCATTTGAGAGCTTTTAATACAAGAGGACAAGCCCATTTTGGGAGGCTTGATCCAGGAGATGTAGCCCAAGAGTTGGGGTGAACTCCTATATCATATTGCTGTTGTGTTTTGATATTATATTTCTGAATATTGTTGCTAATATCCATGATTAAGTTTCAGAAAAAACAATTACACTTAAGATACATAAACAGTGAAAAGACATACACCTCTTCCAAGCAAAAATTCTACATAATGTCAAGTTTGAGTAAGGTCATTTTAATTAACTCTAAGTGTTTACTTCTATTATTTCTTTAGGCAGATTCTGTAAGAGGGCCAGGTAGCTTCTGGATTCATCCTTTCTTTGAAAGGTGAAATATCTGGTAAATTCCCCTACAGTCTATCTCTATATTAGAAATAAGAAGTTCTCACATTTTCAGATTTAAAATTTGGAAGATTTGCACTCATTTACATAAATGAAAATGGATACCTTGCACCCTTTTCAAATACCTTCCATTTTCAGATAAAATGGTATCAGAGCAGGTTTTTGTTTTTTATATGCTCTAGGAAAAGTTATATAAACTATAGACAGAGTCTGAAGCAAGCCAGGAAGCCTTCGAACCGCTTTTGTTATACAATTGCGTAGTAGATAAATGCTACTTCAGTCAATCTCTGGTTTATTTTATATTTTGAGCATTTTTTCAATCAACCTTGACTTTTTTATTGTGTGCATGAGTTTTATTGAGATCGTTTTGGGATAGCTGGTGTTAACCCTCTCTAAAGAGTTGAAGGCATTTGGCTAAAATCTTGTCGTTTGATTGAAAGCTTTGAGGACATTTCTTTGGAAGTTCCTTTTGGTTGTTTGAAAATTTACATAATGTCAACTTCTTCTACAAGTGAAGTTTCCTCCTTCATGAGATTCTTCAATGATGACATGAAGAATGATTTCTTTAAGGTGAAGGACATGGTGCAGATTCTCCTTGAGGATCAAAGGGAAAGTGTTCAACTTCGTGCACAATTGCTAGCTATGCAGGAAGAGAAAGAAGCCATTCTTCAAAGACTGCATGATATGGAGTTGCAGCTTCTTCAAGCTCAAGAAGCTTTGTCCAAGAAAATACCTCATCTTCAAGATGTAAATCATGAGGTAAATCAGTCTGATTTGTCTTCAGTTTCCTCTATTGAAAAGTGTGTTGGTTCTTTTGAACGGCATACAAGAGGTATTGGGTCCAAATTGATGTTGAAAATGGGCTATGAAGAAGGCAAAGGTTTGGGCAAGCATGCACAAGGCATTGTTGAGCCTATTTGTGTTGTGGAGCATCCCAAGAATATTGGTCTTGGCTATGAGCAGCTTAATGGCGAAGCTTTGAGCACATGCATTCAAGAATGTGATGCAAATTTGAAGAGAACATTTCTCCCAAGTTCTCAATTAAATCAATTTCATGATGTCAATCTTCCTTACCATTGTTTGAAGCCTTTGTTGCAGCAAGAAGATGGTAGACATGCAGCTTATGGAAAGCATGCAAAGCAGCATAAGAGGATTTCTTGTACACTTTGTGGTCAATTTAACCATCATGTTTCGAGATGCTGGATGAGAAAGAAGGCACACAAGAAGCAAATGAAGCAAAGACTACCTTCAAAGAATGTGCATATGATTTTCACTTTTTTTCAAAGGAAGGGACATGATGTCTCTCATTTTTGGACTTTGCATCCAACAAATCATCCAAAGCATATGCAGCTAAGGGACAAACATTTGGCACAAGTGGATCTATGGAGTCCATTATCGATGTGGAAATGGAAGATTCACATGAAGAATTGTAGTTGCAGCAAAAGACGCCATGGAGTTGGCTTGGTAGGAAGTGGATTAACTTCTTATTGCAGTAAGTCATTACTCATTTTGTACATGCAAATTTCAGATTGGTATGCATGTATTTCAGTTGAAAAATTGATGCCAGATTGCATGTATAAGAAGTTTCAGTTGAAGGAATTTCTTTGTTGTTGCAAAATTTCGCCATGGAGGTGTAAAAGATGAGGATGATACTCACTTATGTTGCAGCAATGTCTTTTGGTTCAGCTCTTGATCACCCACATGTTTTTGGGATGATGTACTTGTTGGTATTTGAAAAAGAAGAGTTGAAATTGCACATGTACATAGAGGTTGTATGTGTAATTAGCGAACTATATATAGTTCATTGTACATGATACATACACATGTGTTTGTCAAGATGTATCTTGTTGTTTATCGACTTGCGTTTATTGTGTGCACACTTGTTATATATTTTGTGTGTCAATTGTATAGCACATTTCATTGTCAACTTGTTGTTGATGTCGTATGTTGCACAAGATGCTTTTGGTGTCGTTTGGTGCAAAGAACAAAGTGTCAGTGTAGAGCAGTGTAAGATTCCATGAGTTGGAAAGGCATGCAAGAAAATAGGGCACAAAGTTCAGCAAGTGTCATTGTTGGTTTTATTCTGGCAGATTGGTATGGCGAGAAAACTTGGTCAGGATTTCGCACAAGTACATGGCTCATTCAGCAAAATTCGCCATGTGAACAGTTGGCAATTCAGGAAAATTTTTGAAGGATGAAGAGAAGAGGATGTTTTTATTCTCTCATTTTCTGTACTACAGTTCAGTTCTTCATTTCAGTAAGCTTTTGGGGACCAAAAGCCTCTCATTTGGGAGGTGTGATCAGGAGCTCAAATCTAAGCTTGGGAAAAAGCTCAAAAATGAAAGTGCTCAAATTGATTTGGTTCTTGAGCGATGGGATAGGCCTCGGAGATAAAATCCCAATGCCGTAAACGGTTCGAAAAACAGATACCGTATGAAGAAGTTATTGCACTTTTAGTGGAGTGGGTCCGGCAGAGCACGGATGGGCCAGCCCTCCTCCCATGGAACCTCATCATATGACCAGTGTGGGAGCTTAATGATTAAGAGCGCTTAAGGAGCCTAATCTCAAGTTTAATATTTAATTAAGCTTCAGTTAAGTGGAGTTTAATATGGTAGAGATTTTGGAGGCGCTCCCAAATTTAGGCGGACTTCCACTTTTAGTGGAGTTAACTGGCAGTTGCCCCACATTTAGTGGAGGAAATTGGGGAAAAGTTGTTTTGGTCATAAATTTCTCATTAATCAACCTTTTGGAACGATTTTTTTTTTTGATTTCATATGTTCTCAGCATTTTGGACTCAATGGCGCAGGTTTTAGAGCCATTAGAGCTCATTTTCAGCCTGTTTCACTTCGGAGAACCTTTTTGAGCCACTAGGGCCATTTTGGGTTTGGAGATATTTTGAGTTGTGGTTATCAGTTTGAGGTGAACCAAAGCTCTATTTAAGATAATTTCGACCTTCTGAAGCCATTGGAAGAGGTTTCAGAGGCATTTCAGGACTTCTACAGCCTGAAAAGTTGCAAAGAAGTTCAAAGCACTAGCAGGACATTGATGAAGAAATCACTGTTTATGGTAATCTTTCACTGTTTAGTGAATTTGAAAATGAATTATTAGCTTTTTCATGTCTTCTGAATCAGTTTATATATTCATATTTGTCTATTGAGACACTTATAATCTTGTATTGCATTTGAGAGCTTTTAATACAAGAGGACAAGCCCATTTTGGGAGGCTTGATCCAGGAGATGTAACCCAAGAGTTGGGGTGAACTCCTATATCATATTGCTGTTGTGTTTTGATATTATATTTCTGAATATTTTTGCTGATATCCATGATTAAGTTTCAGCAAAAACAATTACACTTAAGATACATAAACAGTGAAAAGACATACACCTCTTCCAAGCAAAAATTCTGCATAATGTCAAGTTTGAGTAAGGTCATTTTAATTAACTCTGAGTGTTTACTTCTATTATTTCTTTAGGAAGAGTCTGTAAGAGGGCCAGGTATCTTCTGGATTCATCATTTCTTTGAAAGGTGACATATCCGGTAAATGCCCCTACAGTCTATCTCTGTATTAGAAATAAGAAGTTCTCACATTTTCATATTTAAAATTTGGAAGATTTGCACTCATTTACATATATGAAAATGGATACCTTGCACCCTTTTCAAGTACAATTCATTTTCAGATCAGAGAAGCTTGAATATCATCATTACAATTGAATCCATTGTCATCAGGGTTTAACGAGTCTGACAAAGGAAGAACTCGGCGTCTTTTCATATTTAGAGAGTTTGAAAAGACAGCGGAAAAGTAAACTCCAACAGTCCCTTTTCGTAAATAGTTCCTCAGATCCAAAAAGGTAGAAAACTATGTCTGAGAAAACCTCCTAGTCGCGATAGGCTAGGGTATTCCTTTTTCGTAAATAATCTGTCCCACCCCGAAAAAGGGGTAAACGTATACTGGGTAGATGTCGCTTTGCATCCACTTTAACGAGATCGAAATGACAAGGGACTTGGCAATCTTTTCATGTTTAGAGAGTCAGAAAAGAGTTGAAAGATGACTCCAAAATGACTTTTTCATGTTTTTACCAAGTCCATAAAAAGTATAAAATACAACTCGTATCATTGTCCAAGTCGCGTAAAAACCTGTTCCTGCACATAAAAGCAAGTGTAAAATCCATTTTTCAACAAAATATATTAAAATATGGAGAAAATTGACTTTTAAAACCTAATTTTGACTTCAAAAGTTATAAATATGCTTCAAATGGTAAAAAAAAATTTAATTTTACTTTTTACCTCACTTGGAGAGCAACAGTGGTCTGTTTGTGTATGAACTTGCAGTGGTGATTGCGACTAATACAGGACATCATTCAGATCCTAGTCTATTCCAGGTAAGAGGTGCTCCCTTAAGCTCTATTTTTATCCATTTTTTATGAGTTTTCAGTGTGCATTAGACCTCTGGGGGGAACCTTTTAAAATTTTAGGGCTCGCTCTATTGGCGCGGGAATCCGGCACGGACCCGTGCCAATGGACATTTGCTCACAAAGGGGTCATGCCAACTGGCACAACTGTTAGGAAAACAGTCGTGCCAATGGCGCAACACGATTTTCTGCTTTAAGTTTTCAAAATGTGAGCCATCCAAATGGATTTTCGAATGCAACAGAGATCTAACGATGCATTTTTAATCATGTTGATGCAGATATTCAGGCACAATGGTTATCGAATGGAAAGAGAGGGAACATGGGAAGGAAGATGAAATGGCTATGGAAAATGAAGCTTGCATGAATGCACTCAGGAACTGTGGACTCAAAAAATTCTTCCTCACGCCATGCTTACGAGCTCAACCTGAGCTGCTACAGTACTTCATCAGCATATGGGATGAAAACGAAAAATTGTTCAGACTTCGGGACCAAGTATTAGCTCTTGAGGTCTCTGTTGTTTACTTTATAACCGGATTGTCACACAGAGGTCCAGTTCCAATCATAATGGGTAGCAGACCTTCAGGAGAGAAAATGGACATGGTAATGGAAAAGGTGTGCCCAAGGGCACGAACAGGATCAGGAAGCGGGAAGGTGGACATCCACATTGTTCGCGACCTAGCACTCAAGGTAGTGCTTCATACCATTACGCGAGCTGCAGGATCGCAAGCTCCACATGAGGCAACAAAGGCGCAGCTCCTATTAGCCTCCGAGTGTATGAATCCTACACTATTCGATTGGGCTACGACAGTGACAAACAACATAAAGAGGCAGCTAACAAAGTGCAAGCAAGCCAAACTAAAGAAGTTTGGAGATGGTTCCATTCTAGTGTCATTCATCCTTGAATGACTACGCATTTTCCAGGACCAAGGGGCAATAGTTGCTGAGCCGATACCGAGGGAGCCAACGATGGCTCGCTGGGCAGCACTTATGCCCAAGTCAGGAGGGGGTCAACAGATGTCTTGGAGACCCGAGTTCTTTGGGTGGTTACGGCGTCAACTGATTGTGGTGGAAGATTGACTTTATGCTGGGACCGATTTCACTGGAGATCCTGATCTTCCGCTCCTGGAAGGGGAGGACTGGGACGAGGAGTTGGGTATGATTCTCTCTTTTCTTTTTATGTATTTATGATTTTTTTGGTAATACATGTATGTTCTAACAACAGTTTTATGTGTATGCAGATGTTGGCACAGAGAGGCCTGTGGGCATGTCGCCCATTGCACGGAGGACCCATCTCGTACATGACCCTCAGGCCGAGGGTGGTGAAGGGAGCGAGCTGATCCAGAACCAGGAGGGCATTGCCCGGGGAATCCCGGACTATGCACGGTTGGCAGACGTCCCATTAGCTTACCAGCAACACACTGCGGGGGTGCCTAGTCGCCTCCATAGACTGCTGAGCCGATTGGTGCGTGCGGTGGCGTGTTACCATGACCACCATGCTGATTAGCTATTTAGGGCTTTGATATGCATATGTTTTGAGAGACATGTTGTCTCCGGCTTTTATTAGATAAACATGTATATTTTTTGAGAGACATGTTGTCTCCGACTATTATTAGACAGACATGTATATTTTTTGACTTTATGTAATGTACTGCAAACTATTCAACACATATATCTATATATCTATTTCTGGATGGATATTTTTACATGTGATGATGTTTTTATAAGTTGCACAAATGTTGATCTAAAACCAAATTAGCTACTACATCTGTTAATGTATTCATATGCATGGGCATGTGTTGATATGTGATATAATCAAAATTTATTTCCAGTAAACGAATACGTAGATACAAATGTAAAATGGATGGGTTTCTTACTGAATAATGACCGTTAAGTTGTAATACTACAAGTTGTGAGTCCAGATACACAAGTAATGCACGAATACTGACGTTAACAGCCTTGGTTAATAATTCTAAAACAACACTATACTTCGCAACATCATTTGTGGTAGGTCCTAGACACACCCTGCAAATTAACCAACTCACTAGCAAGATCATAGATTACCCATGCTGCCAAGGACATATTCCTGGTACTACGAGAGGCACCATCTGTGAAACTGACAAAAGGAGTAAAAGACATCTGCACAATCAGGAAGACCCAATTAGCAGAAGGACGCTTACAACGCACATCACACCACACATGCACACAAATGAATATACACACATATGTACACACACCACACCAAAAATAACGTCAAGCGTAGTATTTTTTAAGGTACAACCCATTTCTAGGCTGTGCCAATGGAACTCCTTCGTAATCAATGAGCTCATAAGCCCCATTTTTCAATACTTGTTTTATTATGTAGGGCCCATGCCACGTAGGTTGGAACCTTCCTGCTCCAAGTTTGTCATGCGCTTGGTCGTATAGGAGGACGAGGTCCCCTTCAAAAAAGGAACGTGGACAAACTGATTGATCAAAATGAGCTTTGACCCGCTTCTTCTGTGCTTCAATGACTAATGCAGCAAAGCGGCGAGTTTCATCTAGCCGTTCCAAATACAAGAGACATTCTTCTTCAGGAGAAGTGTCAAGAAAAAGTTCCACAGCCAACTTTAAGGATGGAATTTCGCACTCAACCGGAAGAGTATCTTCGAGACCATACACCAATTGGAATGGTGTGAATCCGGTTGCACTCTTTGCTGACATCTGGTAGGCCCATAGAGTTGAGAACAATTGGAGATTCCAGTTGGACTTATGAATACCAATTTTCCGTTGAAGCATTGTGATCAAAACTTTGTTCACGGCCTCATCCTGGCCATTTTCCTGGGGGGTAATATGGCGTTGAGCTATCATGTCGTAAGCCCAACCTTGATGTCAGCTCGGACATCATGTAATCTCGGAAATGAGTGCCATTGTCAGTAACAATGGCCTGAGAGACCCTGAAATGTGCAATAATGTGGTTGAAAATAAACTGGCCAGTTGTCTTACCGTCGGAGGTTAGTGTAGGCATCACTTTGGCCCACTTAGTAAAGTAGTCGACAGCGAAAATTATATATTCATGCCCCCCGGCCGAATGAGGGTTACACATCATGAAATCTGTTGTTCCCTGAGAAAAAATTCCTTGCTGTGTAAAGGAATCCGTGCTCAAGACATTAAAGATTATGTCACAAACAAGTGTATATTTGTCTCTGTTTATTAAACCTTCAAATATTAATAATATAATCTCGAAATATCAAACCCCTACAAGTTCTGCAATGCCATGTTCTCTTTATGCTGAAGTGAATGAATGGAAGAAAAAGAAAGGAAAGGATTTCAATTTGATATGCTGCTTAAAACAGAATCTACCATTATAAAACCCTCAAGAAGTGAGCAACAATAAAGTTAAAATAGAGGAGTGCCCATTAAGGATGTTTAACTCTTAGATACACAGATATCAAGAGACCTGCAGCTCAAATCACTCTATTTTATTCATAGATATGGAAATGAAATGAAAACTGGAAAACTATTCAACATAGATAGAATGAAGGAAACTTGCAAAACTTTTCATTGATTCAATATTTTTCAGTACAAAATTAGGCTTCAAGGTCCAAAACTCGGAACCTCACTCCTTCTTCCAATTGTCCTTAAATACATTATCACAAAACAGTTTCCAGTAATGAAACTAATTCTAACTTCTCTAACTAACTCTAACTGCCTAAACTATTAATTGTTATGGAGGTACATGCCTCAAGAAAAGTCCTATTACATTTGCATAATCCTAGGAAATGACATAATGAGAATTTTTATAACTTTTAATCTAAAGGAACAACTAGTCCTGAAGTGGCTGCGGAATCAACATCTACTTTTGATTTATCCGTTGGAATCTTCTTTGCTATGTCAATGGAGAAGATTTTGCATTTTTTCCAAAGTTCACTTTGAGTTGTAGGATCATTCCTGTAGCTGAGGTATTCCAATCTAAATGAAACTGCCTGATTGTGAGTGAGACTTTCTGTGAGGAGTGCCTTTACCCTCCATAGCAAATTGAAGTGCCTCTGTAAAAAGTTAAACACTGTCTCTCCCTTTAAAACTTGTGTCTTTTCGTGTCTGCTATCTGCTCTGCTCTTTGCCAGTGTTAATGCATCTTCATAAAACTTCCATGTCAAAATATTTCCCTTTTCTGTCCAGCATGAAGGCAAACCTGTTTGGATCAATTTATCAAAAGTTATATCAAACTTCTTTACCGCCTCCTTAATTGTCAGTAACCTTTTCTCTGCAAATTTTCGTAGATCATTCTTAATTATCATTTCATTAACTTCTTCAGCATAAAAGTATATGTCTTGTATCTCAATTTCTTCTAGCTCTTCATCTGATTTGGAATTGATAAAATTTAAAAACCTCCTAGCCCAATTTGCTCTTTTAATGAGCGTTTGTTTTTCTGATGATATCTCCTCTTCATGGTCTGAGATGAGGCGTTTCTCCGTAGCAATTATACTTAGGGAATCCCAATTTGACTTCATTTCAGATATAATTTCAGTCCCAATAATATATTTATCTCTTAAAAGTGAGATGTTACCTTTTAGCTTCTCCTTGAGCTCCTTAATTTCATCCTCAGCCTTTTCTAATTGCTGCTTATTTTCATTTGCTTTATTTTCCCATCCTCTCATTATCTTAGTAGTTGTTTCCAAATCTAACTGAACCAGCTTAAGATCACCTTCAGCTATCTTCAGTTCTGTGCTGAGCTGAATAATTTGGGTTTGAGGATCAACATCACTGTCACCTGTAGGAACAACAAAAGTGCAAGTATGGTTTTAAATTTGATTCTGCAGAGATATAGCAGTCTGCTTCACTTTGGACAACTCTTCATATTTTTGTAACAATTGTAGACGTAACTCTTCCTTTTATTTTTCCACCTCAGCTACTTCTGCAGCCATTGAGTGCTCTGTAGCTGGTAATTTTAACATTTTCCTTACTGAGGATATTTCTACTTCTGCACTTTTCATGAGTTTTTGAATTGCAGCTTTATCATTTGGATCCACACCAATTTTCATAATAATCTTCTTCAACTCTTCGTTTTGAGTTGTTAATGCCCTTGAATTAGCTTTCTCCATTTTGCATTGTCTGATGACCTTTGCAAGCATGTTTTCAGTCTTGACTGCTGTGGCATTAGTCTTGCTCAAATCATTTACAATCAACTTCCCGGTCTGCATATGAAGATTCATTTTGTCCCACAATGGGATCTTTTTAACATCCATGATTATGTTTACCTCATTAAAGCTACTCGAAGACCCAAGGGACATTCCCTTTGGATGTGACAGAGCCATTCTAAATTGATCTTTTTCAATATCCATTATAGTCAATAATCTGGTCTGATCAGCAGCTGTGTGATGTTCTGCTTGCGCTTCGACATTGGCTTTTATTCTCTGATTTATTTCTTCAATTTTCGTGAATACTTGCTTGATTGTCGGCATCCTTTTTGAGTAAAGTTCATGTCTTCTAGGAGAAGAGGGAACACTTGATTCTTCGTTGATATGAAGGGTAAAACCATGAGAATTGGGAGAATGATCTTCTGCTAGTTTGGTTCTCTTTTCTTTTCTGGGTTCCTCATTATCTATTTCAATAACATCTTCTCTACTTCCTTTTCTTGCCCTTTCCATAATGGCAGGTGTTTGAATGCTGGTTTTTGAGGCACTTGTTTCACCTGGATTTTCCAGCTTCTCTATATCAGGCTTGCTTACATGGGAGAATGCAGCATACCCGTTCTCAACCCTTTTCTGAGAAATTATTCCATGCGGATCATAAGGCCATTTTTGTCCCAACAACAACTGTGTCCCTTACAACATCTTTGAGACTTCATCAAAAGCTTGTCTCGTGTTGACCACAAAAGGTCCCACACTCATAGGCAATTTGTACATCAAACCTTTCTTCATGGGAAGAAAGTGAACTTGGTCTACATTAAGACTTTTCCTTATGAATTCCAGGGATAAAATTCGCATGGGTACAAAAGTTGGGAGCCTATAGGGCTCAATGCTAACTCCATACAACCTTATCTCTGAGTATTCTTCGAATACAAACCAATCTCCAAATCTGCAATTGGGTCCTATCTGTAGGAACTCCCGGGCTTTTGGTAAGAAGCATGGATGAAGAACTCCATTCAAGACTTTATAAGCAATAGTCATGAAATGGCTAGCAAACTCAAACAGCCGTGCTTCATTCTCTTCTTTTCTAATCATGTCGGTCTAGAATAAAACTGATTGCTTATTTTTATTACTATCAACTATATTTAAACCCAAACTCATGAAATCTTCAACATTTTGATACAAAAATAAGTAAACAACCAATGATGGAAATCTGAATAAACCTGTTAGAGGAAAAGCTATCAATTGGGAATTTACTATTTCCTGCCAAAAAGACGGAATGTCAAGGACCACCCCTGGTTTCATCATCAGTGAAAACATCCCCAAGACTAATTTATCAATTTTTTGGTCATCGTCTTTCCCCAAAATCTCCGTAATGTAGCGAAGAACTGGCCTATACTGAACATTGAATGCCTCCAAACTAAACTCTTCTCCTTCAAATTGAGTTTTTTCTGGATTTGATTTCAAAAATGACATACAACAATTGAACTCTTCGTTTGAAAGGTCTTCAAAATACTGAACCAATGAATCTTCGGAGAATTGTAACAGAGTCTTATCTTCTGGAAAGCACAACGCTTGGCGAATTAATTGTGTTGATTCCTTCAGGACATTTTCTCCCTGAGAATTCATGACGAAACATTTACCAGGGTACATTGATGAGACTAACCATGAGATGAACTCGGGGAAGAAGTTGGTTTTCGGAACACAGGCGGACAGCACACCAGAACTTTTCATAGCAGATAATACAGGGGATTTATCAGTGTTTAGGGTTACTTGGTAATGTAATAAGGGATGATTGACGGACGACGCGGTATCCTGGACGTCCTTTTCACTATCCAGGAGGGGACTGAGGTTTGATGAACCAGACAAGGATATTCGTTTTTCCATGACTAACAGGAACTGAAAACAATTCGCGGGGTAACGGAAAATGCAAAGGTAGTGAGAACATGGTTCAAAAGGGGAAAAATAGTCACACATGGACAAAACGGGACTAAAGAACTCTTTAATAAGCTACGGGAATCCGTAATAAATGCCGACATGATGTGTACAAACTGTTGAGAGCGGATGACAAGTTTTTTCCACTTCGCCTGATGACGTCACTGCGGGGGGTCCTGAAGTACGGCGGAAAACTTCAACTTATACCCCCCGTAATGAATCCAAGCCGTTGATCATGGCTCATCCAAGATTTTGACTAGTCAACTACGGGGGGTCAGGATTTGGTAAACAACGAGCTACTTCTCCCCCTGCAATAACTTATCCGAAAGCACTTTTCTATGATCACCGCTTCCGCTCAGGAAATTACTCGGAGCTTAAGCTTAAATCAAAAAATATATTTCAATAAGGTTAATATTCATCAAGCTTTGAAATTCTTCTTTTATGATATAGTATAAAAACTTTATACTATAACATATGATTTTTTGATTTTCTAATTTTTTTGTATTTTTTATATTCAAAATAAAAATTGAAAAGGATATGCAGATATGATCTACAACATCTGGCTCCACCTGGGGATAGTGTTTTTACCATGAAACACTAAGAACTTGCAGATCAGTGCCTTCACTTCGGGCATGGAGTCACATATTGCTTGATGGAAAATGTACAATGATCACACCGGGTATATACAATGATGATGAAACTACTTCTTAGTGCCGGAAATAATGGTTTAGATATTTCCCATTCACAGGAATATCCAATACTTCTCCTTCAAGATTTTCCAGCATGAAAGTGTTATTCATCTTGACTTCATTAATTTTGAATGGGCCATACCACAAGGGATAAAATTTTCTGTGTTTCCCTTTGTCTTCCCTTGGTGTATCCCATCTCAATACTAAGTCTCCCTTCTTAAACATGATTTATTTTGCTTTCCTGTCAAATATTGCTTTCATCTTCCGTTGATAAGTGAGCAAGTTGTCCTGAGCTGGATTTCTTTTTTCACTCAGCTCCATCACATTGTTCATTCTTCTGATCATGGCATTCGGTTCTGCTTGAGCATCTTGGAGGAAAGAAATCATAGGTTTTACCAACTGTGTGGGAAACAATGCTTGAGTGATGTATACAAGCTCATAAGGAGACTTTCCAATAGACCTCCTAGTGGTCATCCTTGTTTCCCATAGAGAAAAAACTAACTTTGTATCCCAATTCTTCTGATTCTCACTAATTGTCTTCTTTAAGATTTTTACCAATGTTTTGTTGGAGAATTCCGCCAATCCATTTCCCTGTGGATGATAAGCTGTAGAATGAGACAATATCACACTATAAGTCTGACAAAAATTAATAAATCTGAGTGAGCTGAAAACTTGGGCATTATCTGTCACAATCTTCACTGGACATCCAAACCTGCTAAAGATATTCTCCTCTAGAAACTTCATAACAACCAAATCATTTGCCTTCCTGGTGGGGATTGCCTCCACCCACTTTGTAAAGTAGTCTGTAGCAATAAGTATCCACTTCAATTGCCCACTGGATGGTGGATTAATTTCCCTAATGAAATCCAATCCCCATTGTCTAAAAGGTTCTTCAACAAAAACAGGGAGAAGAGGTAATGGAGCTAGCATTTTCTTTTCTGCAAATAATTGGCATTTCTGACAACTTTTGACTATTTTATAAACATCAGCAAACACAGATGGCTAATAGAAACCTGATTTGAATATTTTATGAGCAGTTACCTTCCAGCTGTAATGACCTCTGCACAAGCATTCATGATATTCTTTGATCACTTCTGAAATTTCTTCCTCTGTCAGACATAACAACAACACACCAGCAGGGTCCTTCCAATACAATTTTGTTTCAATTATGACATAAGGTTGAGCCTTAATTTTTAAATCTTTGTATTTAGCTCTATTTATTGAAGGGGGACAAGAAAGAAAGCATAAATAATGGACAATATCCTTATACCAATCTGAGCAGAGAAATTTATACTTAATTGTTGTCTTTGACTGATTATCACCCGTTTCTCCATCGACTTCCTCTACAGGGGCCAACAAATTGATTCCCAATGCTTGCAAATTGGACTCTATCAATAATTTGGCCAATCCCAATCCTTTAACCAGTTTGGTTGGTTTTACATCCAAGTCATATTCTTGGATTTTAGTGATCCATTTTCCCCTTTTACCTTCCACATCGCTCTGTACTAGTACATCTTTTACAGCTGAATTGGGAACGTATGCTAAGATTTGAGAATGAAGGATATAAGTTCTGAAAGCTTTCAGTGCTTTCACCAAAGCGTATACTTGTTTCTCCAATATATTATATTTTAACTCTGCATCTCAGAGAACTTTACTAAAATATGCTACAGGTTGTTCATGCTTTTCTTCATTTCTCTGTAATAACACAGCAGCAATTGTTGAAGGAGATGCAAACGAGAAAATTTGAAATGGCTTCAAATAATCTGGACTAATGAGAACATACGCTTCCTTTAAAGCTTCTTTAATCCTTTGGAAAGACTCTCTGGCTTCTTTGTCCCACTTCACTTCGGCATCTTTTTTCAACATGTCCGTTATCTTCTTGACGATTTCTGCGTAATTGGGAACAAATCTTCTTAGAAAATTAATTTTTCCAAGAAATCTCTGAATATCTTTTTTTCTTCGGGGTAGTGGGATAGACTGTATTACTTCAACTCTTATTGGATCAATCTTCACACCTTGCTTTGAAACAATATGGCCCAATAGTTTGCCTTCTTCCAGGGCAAACAGAGATTTTTTAGGATTCAATGACAATCCATACTTTCTACACTTCAGGAAAGATTTCTGCAAATGTTGTAAATGCTCTTCATCGAAATTTGAGAAAATTGTGACATCATCTAAATAAACCACCACGAACTGATCACCTATGAATGCAATATCCATCGCTCTTTGGAATGTGGGCCCCGCATTCATCAGGCCAAATGGCATCCTGGCGTACATGAATGTTCCCCAGGGCGTAGTGAAGGCAGTTTTCTTCTGCTCTTCTTTTTCCACAGAAACCTGGTTATACCCTGAAAATCCATCCACCATAGATAATCTATAAGCTCTAGTCACTTTTTGTAAGACAAAATCCATTTTCGGCAAAGGATAATTATCTTTCAATGAAGCCCTGTTCAAATTCCTGAAATCTACGCACAGCCTTATCTCTCCATTTTTCTTTCGGACTGGTACAAGATTGGAAACCCAATCTGAATATCTGAGTGGAACGATTATCTTGGCTTGCAGCAATTTCTTTATTTCCTTTTCGATCAGCGCCAACAGCAATGGATTAATCTGTTTGAGCTTCTGTTTATGTCGCTTGACTCCATCCTTCAGTGGGATTTTATGTTGTATGATACTCTTATCATATGTCTTCAAATCATCATAAGACCAAGCAAATACATCTTTGAATTTTTTGAACAAATCTACATACCTTTATTTGTAGTCCTTCGGGACCCCTTTGAACAACTTAATCATTTTAGGCTCTTGTTGAGTCCCTAAATTGCAATCTTCCACCTGCTCATCTTGGTTTGCTTTCTTCTGATTCACTACAACGTCATTTGTATCAAACAGTCTTTCAAAAGGCACCAAGCCTCTTGGCAAAACGTTATCTTTCAACTGAATGATCTCCTGACCACCAATATTCTTTTTCAGAGTCTTACCAGCCAATTCATCTTCATCAGATTCCAAATCAATCTGATGATCTTCAAAATCTTCAATCATCAACAGAAACTGCTTAATCTATTCATCGTCCTCAAAGACCTGCCAGTGTTTAATATTGTCAGGGATCGAAGGTCTATGTCTCATCTCAATTTCATACCTTAGTTTCGGACTGATAGGAGGCTTGAATGTACTTGCTGCAACCACCAAAGAATCAGCCATTCTATTCTCTTCCCTTGGAAAAAACTGTAAGTTGAAGGCTTCAAAATAATTTTCGATCAGATCCCAGACCTCATTCCGATATGCTCTTAACCTGGGATGTTTAGTTTGACATAAATTCTTGATCTGTCTTATAATTAACTCTGAATCCCCAAACACAGTCATAGACTGAATTCCCATCTGGTTAGCTGTCTGCAAACTAATAATTAATGCTTCATATTCTGCAACATTATTAGTGGATTCAAACTCCAATTTCAAGGAAAAAGGCACAAGATTACCTTCCGGAGAAACAAAAATGAAACCAGCTCCAATGCCTTCTTTGGAAAACACACCATCAAAATAACACTTCCACAGCTTATCTGAATGTAGCTCCTTATGTACAATTGCTGAAGGGAGTTTCCCTTGAGATTCTTCAGCAAATTCTGCATCTTCATGCAGCATGAAACAAGAGAGGTCATCCTTCTCTTGGCCATAAATTGGTGAATTACTTGCATATTTCTTGGTAGCAGTTTTTTGAAATCTAGTCTCTCTATACAACCTTCTTCCTTCACCATTGAAAACAAGAATGATAGCATATGTAAAGTTCAGCTTCAAAACTCCTCCAAGATTTCCCCCCCATGATCTAGATAATAACATACCAAACCTGGCTGGAATATCTGCCACTACAACATCCATCATAATGCTTTTGGCTGGGATTTGAGCCAACAAAACAACCATATCCTTAATAAGACCCACACATTTAACCCTTTTTGAGTCAAAAGAGTAAAGGTCTCTGTATGGCTTAGTGATTTGTAAATTTAACTCTTTCATCACACTCAATGGCATCAGATTGTGTGATGCGCTAGAATCTAGCATACAATTATGAAAAACAAAATCATGTAACATAAGTGATATATAAAAAGGAGGGACAAATGAATATACCTCTTCAACATGAGGTCCAAATGTAACCATTGGCTTTTCTTCCTGCAGATTTACTATATCACTCACTTCGTCAGGCTGAGACAGATTGATAAATTCAGCAATCTCTTTCTTGTAACCAGGTGTTTTTATTAATTCAAGAAGAGGTACTTGTATTTTCACTTTTTCTAACTCTTTCAACAAAATAAAAGTTTGATTTGATTTTGTCAACTTTTCAGGTTCTTCTTGATCTTTCTTGGAACTTAGATCTTGATTAGAAATAGTAACCACTTTCTCCAAAATATTAGAATCTCTAACTTTTATCTGAGAAGCTTATGCTTGCTGCTTTTCCTTCTCTTTTTCTTCGTTCATGGGCTTTTTCCCCTTATCTGTTTTCTTAGTTTTATCTTTCTATAATGGAGTCGCCATTGGAGTAGGTGCTGCTTCTAATTATTTTTCCTCATTATCTTGAGTCCTTAACCTCTTTTTTGACCTCAAATCATACTTTTTATGCAACTCATATTGCATAAAGTCCGTGAATTGTCTGCAGTAATCATCCATCTCTTCTTGATCGAATGAGAGATCAGCTTCTTCATCTTCCTTCACCCCTTCTTCATCTACTTCTTTTTTTGTTTCATCATCTTCCATGTACACAACAGAGATCCGAACATCATCCTCTCTCTCATCATCATCATCTGCTGAACAAGTCGGAGCCGCCTCTATGTACAAAGGTGCTTGCACCTGATCTTGATCTTTCTTTTCTCTTTGTAGAATCTGTAGGGGCTGTTTCTTGAATTGGCAATTAAAAACCCCTCTATTATGTCTTGTAGGCTTACTATCTATTTCCAACTTCACCAATTTATTAGACAGGTTTTTTATGACCTTAGTCATATTCTCAATTCTCAGGTCTTGAGCTGAGGGTTCTTCTTTAGCTTTTCCTTTATCTTGAACTTTACCAACAGCGGACATATTAGCCTCGATCTCTAGAGCATTAGTTTGGATCTACTCTAATGTAGGTGATCTCCTTTCCCTTAATGTGAAACTGAATTCAGGTTCAAATGCACCAGCAAAAACAACCCTTGCTCCAATAGGAGGGGGTTTCATTTCAACAGGCAAACTATTATACAATTTATTAAATCTCTTCACAAAATCTTTCATGTTTTCATCAGGTTTCTTCTTTATTGCATTGAATTCTGTCAAAGAATAGCCATGGTCCCTTTTTTCACCCCATCTCTCGGTGAAACGCGTTTCTAAGGTATCCCAATCATTAATGGTACCATTAGGCAATCCTTTGAACCATTTCCTTGCCTCTCCACTTAGAGACTGAACAAAAAGTCTCATTACAACGTCCAAATGTTCAACATTTAAATTCTCAGCAAACGTGCAAAACAGAGGCAAGTGCTGTTCTGCAGTTATTTCATCTTCACCAGTAAATCTAGGGAGTAACTTGAGATACTCCTGAGGCATATCATGCAGTGGTTGTGGTAAATTTAATGGTGCATATCTATTCATCAAGAAAGCAGGGGCTGCAGGGACTGCCATGTTTACGCCCGGGTTAACTGCTCCTTGAGCGGGGGTAAAATGAATACCAGTTGTAGGTAGGGATGAATGAGGTGAAACAACTGATATAGGAGTTGGAGTATGAACGATTGCAGAAGAGCTGGAAGCTATATGGGGCTGAGTTTCTATAAAAGGAAAAGACACAAACTCCAAAGATTGCTCTTCTAATGTGGGTTCTTGAAAACAAACGGGTGATGGTGATGATTCTTCTTCCGAGAAAATGAGTTTCTTGGAAGCTTTCTTGGATGAGAAAATGTGTGAACTGTTGCCTGGTGCGAGCAGTGTAGTTTCAGGTGTATCTAATATTTTTGGTTTCTGGCCCTTCTTTGAAACAAGCTTCTCAAGATCAGACAAAACAGGAACGGTTTGCTGAGAGGAATCCGACCTTGTGTGAGGTTTCTTGGGAGCTAGAGCTATTTTCAAACAAACACAGCATACTATTTCCTCCTCTTTGAACAACCAGAGGAAATGTAAAACAAAACCCAGGGAAAATCTTTGAATCTTCGGTCCCCGGCAACAGTGCCAATTTATGTTGTTCCTTGAGAAACAATTCCTTGCTGTGTAAAGGAATCCGTGCTCAAGACATTAAATATTATGTCACAAACAAGTGTATATTTGTCTCTTTTTATTAAACCTTCAAATATTAATAATATAATCTTGAAATATCAAACCCCTACAAGTTCTGCAATGCCATGTTCTCTTTATGCTGAAGTGAATGAATGGAAGAAAAAGAAAGGAAAGGATTTCAATTTGATATGCTGCTTAAAATAGAATCTACCATTATAAAACCCTGAAGAAGTGAGCAACAATAAAGTTAAAATAGAGGAGTGCCCATTAAGGATGTTTAACTCTTAGATACACAGATATCAAGAGACCTGCAGCTCAAATCACTCTATTTTATTCATACATATGGAAACGAAATGAAAACTGGAAAGCCATTCAACATAGATATAATGAAGGAAACTTGCAAAAATTTTCATTGATTCAATATCTTTCAGTACAAAATTAGGCTTCAAGGTCCAAAACTCGGAACCTCACTCCTTCTTCAAATTGTCTTTAAATACATTAACACAAAACAGTTTCCAGTAATGAAACTGATTCTAACTTCTCTAACTAACTCTAACTTCCTAAACTATTAACTGTTATGGAGGTACATGCCTCAAGAAAAGTCCTATTACATTTGCATAATCCTAGGAAATGACATAATGAGAATTTTTAGAACTTTTAATCTAAAGTAACAACTGGTCCTGAAGTGGTTGCGGAATCAACAACTAGTTTTGATTTATCCGTTGGAATCTTCTTTTCTGTGTCAATGGAGAAGATTTTTCATTTTTTCCAAAGTTCACTTTGAGTTGTAGGAGCATTCCTGTAGCTGAGGTATTCCAATCTAAATGCAACTGCCTGATTGTGAGTGAGCCTTTCTGTGAAGAGTGCCTTTACCATCCATAGCAAATTGAAGTGCCTCTATAAAAAGATAAACACTGTCTCTCCCTTTAAAACTTGTGTCTTTTCATGTCTGCTATCTGCTCTGCTCTTTGCCAGTGTTAATGCATCTTCATAAAACTTCCATGTCAAAATATTTCCCTTTTTTGTCCAGCATGAAGGCAAACCTGTTCGGATCAATTTATCAAAAGTTATATTAAACTTCTTTACCACCTCCTTAATTCTCAGTAACCTTTTCTCTGCAAATTTTCATAGATCATTCTTAATTATCATTTTATTAACTTCTTCAGCATAAAAGTATCTGTCTTGTATCTCAATTTCTTCTAGCTCTTCATCTGATTTGGAATTGATAAAATTTAAAAACCTCCTAGCCCAATTTGCTCTTTTAATGAGCGTTTGTTTTTCTGATGATATCTCCTCTTCATGGTCTGAGATGAGGCTTTTCTCTGTAGCAATTATACTTAGGGAATCCCAATTTGACTTCATTTCAGATATAATTTCAGTCCAAATAATATCTTTAGCTCTTAAAAGTGAGATGTTACCTTTTAGCTTCTCCTTGAGCTCCTTAATTTCATCCTCAGCCTTTTGTAATTGCTGCTTATTTTCATTTGCTTTATTTTCCCATCCTCTCATTATCTTAGTAGTTGTTTCCAAATCTAACTGACCCCGCTTAAGATCACCTTCAGCTATATTCAGTTTTGTGCTGAGCTGAACAATTTGGGTTTGAGGATCCGCATCACTGTCACCTGTAGGAACAACAAAAGTGCAAGTATGGTTTTGAATTTGATTCTGCAGAGATATAACAGTCTGCTTCACTTTGGACAACTCTTCATCTTTTTGTAACAATTGAAAATGTAACTCTTCCTTTTATTTTTCCACCTCAACTACTTCTGTAGCCATTGAGTGCTCTGTAGCTGGTAATTTTAACTTTTTCCTTAGTGAGGATATTTCTACTTCTGCACTTTTCATGAGTTTTTGAATTGCAGCTTTATCATTTGGATCCACACCAATTTTCATAATGATCTTCTTCAACTCTTCATTTTGAGTTGTTAATGCCCTTGAATTAGCTTTCTCCATTTTAAATTGTCTGATGACCTTTGCAAGCATGTTTTCAGTCTTAACTATTGTGACATTAGTCTTGCTCAAATCATTTACAATCAACTGCCCGGTCTTCATATGAAGATTCATTTTGTCCCACAATGGGATCTTTTTAACATCCATGATTATGTTTACCTCATTAAAGCTGCTCGAAGACCCAAGGGACATTCCCTTTGGATGTGACAGAGCCATTCTAAATTGATCTTTTTCAATATCCATTACAGTCAATAATCTAGTCTGATCAGCAGCTGTGTGATGTTCTGCTTGCGCTTCGACATTGGCTTTTATTGTATGATTTCTTTCTTCAATTTGCGTGAATAATTGCTTGATTTCTGGCATCCTTTTTGAGTAAAGTTCATGTCTTCTAGGAGAAGAGGGAACACTTGATTCTTCATTGATATGAAGGGTAAAACCAGGCGAATTGGGAGAATGATCTTCTGCTAGTTTGGTTCTCTTTTCTTCTCTGGGTTCCTCATTATCTATTTCAATAACATCTTCTCTACTTCTTTTGCTTGCCCTTTCCATAATGGCAGGTGTTTGAATGCTGGTTTTTCAGGCACTTGTTTCACCTGGATTTGCCAGCTTCTCTATATCAGGCTTGCTTACATGTGAAAATGTAGCATACCCGTTCTCAACCCTTTTCTGAGAAATTATTCCATGCGGATCATAAGGCCATTTTTCTCCCAACAACAACTGTGTCCCTTCCAACATTTTTGAGACTTCATCAAAAGCTTGTCTTGTGTTGACCAAAAAAGGTCCCACACTCATAGGCAATTTGTACATCAAACCTTTCTTCATGGGAAGAAAGTGAACTTGGTCTACATTAAGACTTTTCCTTATGAATTCCAAGGCAAAAATTCGCATGGGTACAAAAGTTGGGAGCCTATAGGGCTCAATGCTAACTCCATACAGCCTTATATCTGAGTATTCTTCGAATACAAACCAATCTCCAAATCTGCAATTGGGTCCTATCTGTAGGAACTCCTGGGCTTTTGGTAGAAAGCATGGAGGAAGAGTTCCATTCAAAATTTTATAAGCAATAGACATGAAATGGTCAGCAAATTCAAACAACCCTGCTTCATTCTCTTCTGTTCTAACCATATCGGTCCAGAATAAAACTGATTGCTTATTTTTATTACTATCAACTATATTTAAACCCAAACTCATGAACTCTTCAACATTTGATACAAAAATAAGTAAACAACCAATGATGGAAATCTGAAGGAACCTGTTAGAAGAAAAGCTATCAATTGAGAATTTACTATTTCCTACCAAAAAGACGGAATGTAAAGGACCACTCGTGGTTTCATCATCAGTGCAAACATCCCCAAGACTAATTTATCAATTTTTTGGTCATCATCTTTCCCCAAAATCTCCGTAATGCAGCTAAGAACTGGCCTATACTGAACATTGAACGCCTCCAAACTGAACTCTTCTCCTTCAAATTGAGTTTTTTCTGGATTTTATTTCAAAAATGACATACAACAACTGAACTCTTCGTTTGAAAGGTCTTCAAAATACTGAACCAATGAATCTTTGGACAATTGTAACGGAGACTTATCTTCTGGAAAGAACAATGCTTGGCGAATTAATTGTGTTGATACCTGCAGGACATTTTCTCCCTGAGAATTCATGACGAAACATTTACCAGGGTACATTGATGAGACTAACCATGAGATGAACTCAGGGAAGAAGTGAGTTTTCAGAACACAGGCGGACAGCACACCAGAACTTTTGATAGCAGATAATACAGGGGATTTATCAGTGTTTAGGGTTACTTGGTAATGCAATAAGGGATGATTGACGGACGACGCGGTATCCTGGGCATCCTTTTCACTATCCAGGAGGAGACTGAGGTTTGATGAACCAGACAAGGATATTCGTTTTTCCATGACTAACAGGAACTGAAAACAATTTGCGGGGTAACGGAAAATTCAAAGGTAGTGAGAACACAGTTCAAAAGGGGAAAAAAAGTCACACATGGAAAAAACGGGACTAAAGAACTCTTTAATAAGCTACGGGAATCCGTAATAAATGTCGACATGATGTGGAAAAACCGCTGAGAGAGGATGACAAGTGTTTTCCACTTCGCCTGATGACGTCACTGCGAGGGGTCCTGAAGTACGGCGGAAAACTTCAACCTATACCCCCCATAATGAATCCAACCCTTTGATCACGGCTCATCCAAGATTTTGACTAGTCAACTACGGGGGGTCAGGATTTGGTAAACAACGAGCTACTTCTCCCCCCGCAATAACTTATCCGAAAGCACTTTTCTATGATCACTGCTTCCGCTCAAGAAATTGCTCGGAGCTTAAGCTTAAATCAAAAGATATATTTCAATAAGGTTAATATTCATCGAGCTTTGAAATGCTTCTTTTATGATATAGTATAAAAACTTTATAATATAACATATGATTTTTTGATTTTATAATTTTTTTGTATTTTTGATATTCAAAATAAAAATTGAAAAGGATATGTAGATATGATCTACAACAAAATCTATGCCCCATTTTGCAAAAGGGCCAACAGTAATGACAGGATGTAGAGGGAGAGGTGGCACGTGCATCTTGTGCTGAAAAACATGGCATGCATAACATTTTCGGACTGCAACAATATAGTCTTTGAATATCGACGGCCAGAAGTAGCCTGCACGCAGAATCTTCTGGTCAGTGGCATATCCGAACATGTGACCGCCACATGCGCCACTGTGAGAGTCATTCAAGAATCTTTTAGCCTATTCCAAGTTCAAGCACCGGCGGTGCACCGAATCTACTCCAACCCGGTATAAAGTATCTCCTATAATGCGGTAAGGTTGAGACTGATGCCGAATCCGACGTTGGGCATCCTTGGCCAACTCAGATCGGAATGTCGATGTTTGAAGATACAAAATAATGTCACCGTAACATGGATCGTGAGTACTGATAAGGAAGAGGGTTTTGTCTGGGATATGATCCTCAGAGTGAGATGGGGTGGAGTCTGTCGAGAGAGAGCAAATGAGATCCACAAACACCAGTGATTTGGTCGACTTAGCAGTGGTAAATTCTAAGTCGAAATCTTGAAGCATAACGATCCATTTGGAGTATTTTCCCCTCGGTAATTGTCCAAATAGAATGTACGCGATGGGGTTGCAATCCAAAACCACGGTTACTGTACGCAGCAGGATGTAGTAGCGGAAACGCTACACAGCTTGCACTGCGGCTAATGCCAATTTCTCAATGTGATCGTAATGTGTTTCTATGTCGAGACGATTCCGTGATAGATAATAAATAATGTGTTCATTGCCATCATCATCATACTGCACCAGAACCATAGCTATGGTGCTAAACACGGCGACCAAGTATAGAGTGAAATCACGGTGATAGTTTGGAGGACGAAGCAACGGAGCATTAACAAGTATCGTCTTAAGCTTCTCAAATGATCGTTGAGCAATGTCGTCCTGGCGAAAGGGAACGTTTTTCTTTAAAAGACGCATGAATCCTTTGGCCACTTCCGCATAGTTTGGTATAAAGCATCGGAGGAAATTAGGTTTTCCCTACAGACTCTGCAATTGGTGTAACAAGGAGGGTGATGGGAGATTAACAATAGCCTCGACCTTTAGAGGGTCGAGGCGAATCCCGTCCTTGGAAACTATAAACCCCAAAATACAGCCAGAATCCACGCAAAAGATGCATTTATGAGGGTTAAGCCTGATATTATAGCATCTACAGTGAAGGAAAATCTGGCGGAGGTGTTCAGGATGGTCCTCTTGCCGAGCTGAGTGAGCTGGCAGATCGTCCAAATAAGGCTGAACGGTATGGCGTATGTCATGGAATGTGTAAGACATAGCACGTTGGAAAGTAGCTCCAGTGTTCTTCAACCCAAACGGGAGCTTTTTATAAGAAAAGGTACCCCACGGACAGATGAATGCAGTCTTTTGTTGATCGGCAGGTAAAATATTTATCTGATTATACCCGGAAAAGCCATCCATCAGGGAATAAATCTCACTCACAGCACATTCATCAATGATTTGATCTATGAAGGGATTGGGGTAGTTGTCCTTAGGACATGCCCAATTAATATCACGGTAATCAACACAAACTCCTATAGTACCCTATTTCTTATCTATAGGGACAATATTTGAGACCCATTCTATGAGGGGAATTGGGTAAATGAAGCCCGCGTTCAGAATTTTTTCAACTTCTGCTTTAATGGCAGTGGCTTTGTGAGGATGCACTGGGCGTAGGCGTTGGCGCACGGGTTTCGCACCGGGATAGGTAGAAATATCATGCACTACTATGCTGGGATCAATCCCAGGTATTTCCTCATAGGACCAAGCAAACATGTCTCTGAATTCACGGAAAAGATCAGTGTAAACTCGTATCTCATCAGGAGAACAAGTTACTCCCACATGTATGTTCTCAACTATCCCCGGTTTGATGGAGATGTCGATCGGAGTGGTTTGGGTAATGTTGCTCAGGTTTCCTTCCGAAAGGACCTAATGAGTCAATATAGGCGTCTGGAGAGGGGGAGTAGGAACCTCAGATGTAAACGCTCTAGAAAATCAGACATTTCCCCCAAGCTGGGCATGAAGGAGGAACGATGATGTCCATCACTCCAAGGAAGCTCCTCAAGAGACATTGTTTCAACAATGGCTTTGTCGGAGTGGAAAATATCTTTAAGAGGATCAATAGAGTCGGCCTCACCGAGCCAGGGGGATTGGGAATAGATATCTAAAGCCATGCTTGAAGGAGCGTGTTGAGGAGGAGGAGGATCGGATGTGGCGATGATTTCACAGTAATTAATCTCTACTAGAGTTAAGGTCATCGATTCTCCAAAATCAGTCACCTATTCAGGTGAAGGGATGATCCATGGGTCATCAGACCTAGAGATCATATTAACTTGAACAGTGTGTGGTGGTGGCACAAGAAAAATACCCATGAGAACGGGGTCCTTGAAGAGACCAGGTCCTACACTGTCAGGGGGATTGGGGATATGATCCACATGAGGAATGTTGTTCTCAGAGGTGGAGGTGAAGAAAGACAACTGATCCACAGTAACGATTTTTCCCTCATGAGGGAACTTAAGAAGTCAAAAGAGGGTGGAAAGCACGCATAACATGGTGTGAGTCCAACTGCGGCTGAGAAGTAGATTGTAGTTAAGCTTGGCATCAACCACTTATACTTCTACATTGACTATCTTCCCCTATAACATAATCGGCAAACTCTCGAGAACACCCAGGGGTTTTGATTCCCGACCATCGAATGCCTCTAAGGCATTTGGAGATGATGAAAGCGCCGGAGAGCCAATGGCCTTCCAGCAGGCGGACGACATGACATAGGTAGAAGCACCTTCATCCACAACGGCCCTATCGATGTTAAGATCGTTGATCCCGACTTGTATCACAAGAGAAATTTGATGCAGATGTCAGGGGGTAAAGTTTTCTAGGTCGAAGGTGAGAAGACTAGAATCAGTGGGATCGATTCCACTGATTGCAGACAACAGAGCTTTCCGTTGAGAAGGAAAACTTTGAAGGACTTCCAATGTGGACATAGCAGAATGCGCCTGTGCCAAATCCTCAACAATACTATAGTGTTGAGGAGTATGGGCTTTTGGATTGTAGGAAGATCTTCACAAAACACCTTTAGAGGGTGGCCTCACAAAAGGTTCAGCAGTAGGCTTCTCAATTTCAAAAGGACCAGAGATAGGAGGAGGAGGTGGGCCATCCACGACTTCCTTCCCAGCTGCCTGATGTGATCCAACATAATCCTTCGAATGCGTAGCAATTGAGACAGGTACAACACCATTCATCATAAAGACCTGGGACCCAAATGGTGCAGATGGTGAAGGCTATTCAACCATCTGGGTATGCTGAGATGGGAATGGTTCTTTAAGAACTGCCGGAGTCCCTTTGGAGCCTTTGAGAATTTGACTAATTTCAGATCATCGGGGACAATCCTTGGTATAGTGATCTCCTTCAAAAATAAGGGAGGGGTACTTCGGTTTATGTTGAGAATCATCCTCAGTACGAGGTTTAGAAGACTCTGGTTTTGGGGTGTCAGGTTTGGATTTTTCTTTGCCCTTCTTCTTTCCTTTGGAGGATTTTTCTGTAGGACTAGCCTGAATGACGTTGACCTCCACAGTCTTGCCAGAATCTAGAGGGGCAAGAAGAGCATAATTATTGGAAGAATTGGACTTCTGCTTCCCGTTTGAAGACTTTCGAGAATTTTGAGACACAGAACCAATAACACCATCCACCACTAGGGTAGGTGGAGCTTTAGAGGTTCTCAGGCGTGGAGCATTAGTCAAAATATCATAAAGCGTGCCGGATTGAAAGTATACCAGATCAAGATACTAGGCACGCACGATGGCCTGTTCTTCAGTCACACATACCCCCATAGCAATATCTTGAGCGATTTTGTTAATGAAGGATGTGGTGAACCAATGAGTTAGTAGTTGATCATGTATATCAAACTTGATCAGCCTACGACGACGTTGCCACTCATGAAAATGATCAGATATGTGGGTGGCTTTATCCTGCTTCAACGAAGTCAGGAGATGCGTCTCGGCTTCATAGCGAACCAGTAACTGAAAGTGAGTCACAAAAGCCATTGCTAAAGTATTGAAATCCTGAAAGATGCCACGGGGTAATTCAATATACCACTTAGTGGCAACACCGGTAAGAGTGCGCTGGAAGAGACGTAGACGAATTGAATCATCGACCCAAGAATTAGACGAACACCACAAATGGTAGGTCATTACATGAGCTTGGGGGTCTTCGCCAGCTTTACCGTCAAACTTAGGGCAATCGCCGGGTACCTTGGTCGGAACCAGAGGCCAATAAGGATTGTGAAGAATCGGATCATTGGTTAATTTAGAAACGTCTGGTAACTCCAAGGTAGCCAAGAACGATGATTGCGGATTGAACGGCATACTAGGCCCTCGATAAGGACTGGTACCTGTACTCCACGCTGGTTGAGAATATCCTTGCCCCCATGTGTTTTGTCCTGAAGGATTCTGACCATAGGGGGTATAGGGCGTATAACCAGTCTGATTCAGCTGCTGGTAACCAGTGTACAGGGTTTGATAACCAGAGTATGGACCTTGATTATATGTCGGCCCCGTTTGAGCAGTCTGTGGATTTGGCTACTAAGTATAGGTGTAGCTGGGTTGTTGAGTGTAATAATGGGAACCTTGGGGTGGGTTATAAGTCGGTCGAGATTGACCGTGAGGGTAGTAACCGCCTTGAGGTTGAGTGGGCTGCAGATAGGTGGGACCCTGCTGAGCCTGATAATTAGGGCACACCGGTTGATTCAGTTGCAGCATTGAATAAATCGGCTATTGGAAAGGGTTAACAGGATGTGCAGGCTGGCCTGGTTGGATAGGCTGACCTGGCTGAATGGGTTGCCCTGGTTGAATAGGTTGACCCAGGTGAACAGGTTGCGCCAGTTGTGCAGGTTGACCTGGCTGTTGTGGAACACCAGGTTGTACCGGATGGACCGGTTGGCCTGGTGGTGGAATGGAGCTAGGTAGTGGCTGGTAACCGGTTTGACCTACAGCAGGACTATAAGATGATCCCGGCTGATGTGCAACATTCGGACCAATAGGATACTGAGGTTGCATGGGTTGGGAAGGTTGGACTTGCCTCCCAGGGCCATATACCGGCCCCGATTGGTACCCCAGTTGACCTGTGAGTCCTTGAGGTTACCCAAGTTGGACTCCAAGGAGAGGCTGCATAGGTTGACCTGAAGGGTTGTAATAATGTCCTTGCGGATTGTATAATGGCCCTTGCTGGCCTGAAGGGTAGCCCTTTAAGGGCTGTCCTTGCGGGTCATAAGGATAGCCAGGTTGGCCCGAAGGTTGGCCTTGAAAAGGTTGTCCTTGCGGGTTATAAGACTGCCCATCTTGGTTAGATGGAAAACCCTGAGCATGAAGGTGAGCCTCTTGAGCAGGTAAACGTAAATGGTTCCTGTACTCATGATACTGATATGGAAAGACATAAACGGGTGTAACTTCCTGTGCATAATGCGAAAAATACGGGCAGTTGGGATCTTGAGAGGATTGTCCGACCTTGCAGTTCGATTGTTGTAAGGACAATCGATAATCCTCAGGAGAGATGTTCTCCGGCATAGAAGATGCTATATAGACATCTTCAGGAAGCGATGTGGTCCTTACGGACTAAGTGGTAACAGCAAGTGTAGATGCAGCCACACATACAATGGGCCTGATAGGTACAGAAGTGACCTGAGGGGATGACGTGATGGGTGTCCTAGGGGACATCCCCAATGAAGGAATAACGAGCCTCATAGAAGGATTTGATATCCCCATAGAGGCAACGGCAGTGATAATCTAACCTAAATATCTATACCCTGCTGGTAGTGAAGGATTGGGCGAAGACATGACAAATAATTCGGGGTTGTCTTCTAGGAACAACTGGTAATATTCACCAAACGTGGGGATTTCCTCACTAGGAGAATGGCTGGATGCACCCATATCTAAACCTGTCGCTAGATCTTGTAATAGATGGCGAGGACTAGGAGGAATAACAGCAGCTAGAAAATGCAAACCCGATGTAAGAGGAGGAAAATGTTCCCCTACTCAAAATCCAGACAAAGGGTTGGATAAGGGCCAATTGAACTCGACTCGTCCTCCAAAGGGAAGCTCAGACAGAACCGGTCCCCCATCGGGAAACTCGGAAACAATGGGTTGTTGATGTTCAGTAGAGGATTGCGAGACCTCTGATGAATCGTCTATATATGGACTAATAGTAGAAAAAATTGAGGGTTCCGCCACTATGACAATAATGAAAAAAGGAAAAGGTCAAACACAACACACGGGCTGAAAAAGAGTCAAGGCACACAATCAAATGGCTAACAAGCAAGATCTAACAGCGTGTGTGATCGCGAGTGATTTATTTTATGACATTGAAACTTAGAAACTTCACCGTTTCATGTTTTAAGAGTCGAGAAACGGATGAAATATGACTCTATCTCTTTCAGTTTTGAAGCAAGCGTGAAAGGACAAGCGCTTGGTGATATTTTCAATTTTAAGGAGTCAGATAAGATCAAAATGACTGCTTAGGAATGCTAGGCAAAGGGTGTACCAAATAACCGTGAAATGCAATATACACCTTGGTTTCAAAATGAAAGAGAAATCAACCAAGGACTTAACGTACGTGCAAGCAATCTCCCTGAATGCTGTGTCCAGTGTATCATGGGTATAGGGCGGAAGACTCAACTTCCTATGGATAAAGGATAGAAACCTAGTCGGGTCTCCCTTTATATATGCGATGGTACGGGGAGCACAAGTCCGTACTAATGCTGTCTAAAGCCAAGAGGCGAACGACAGCTACTAGGTTTAAAGATGCCGGAACACGTCTCTAGCCTAGACCTCTAAATATTTCGATAATGTTTCAATGTTGCCTGAGTGTAAATTGAATAAATTTAAATGTTTATCTTCAATTTTGTTTCAATTTTCAGGCCCTAGCGAGTGTTATGTCTCAAAATCTCCTAAATGCACACTAAATGCCACAATATATCATTTCATTCGATGAAAGCTAATTATGAGAGAGTTAAGAGCTTTTCACAAAATAACAAAATGATCAGACAACAACTAGTAATGTCTCTAATGCAGCTAATGGAAACTAAAATATTTTCTTTCAAAGTTACTAATCACTAATAACACAAAAAAGATTCGATTTTCATTAACTAATCAAAGAAAAAGATATTTTTTTTTTTGTATTTTCAATGTTTAAGAGCAAAGTGCACTAAAAAAAATGAAAACTAATGAAAATAACAATTTGAGAAGCGATAGCACAGAAGTATAAACAAGAAAATTTCACTCAATGCAAACACAAAATCAGACCTCAAATTGTCAAAACAATCCCTCAAAACCAAGAGAATCCCAAAGACTCAAATGAACCATGTAATCTAGACTCAAAGCGAGACAAAGCGGAATTCAAATGAAGAAGAAACCAATTGCTCAAATAGCACAATAAAACGATAGAAAACCACCAAACGAGTGCAGAGAAGCAATCACAAGGTTGACTGAACAGATAAAAACCAAAAACTCCCACGGGAGGCTCGACACACTATAGCCCCTAGATGCCCTAGGTCTAGAATGTAAAATCGATATAAACGGGTAAACAACCAAAGGATGAAGGTCACAGTCAGTAAAACAAGGCTCCAGAACACTCAAGCAGTAATAAAAATGAAACCAAACACAGAGATCAAGCTCAGAAAGCTCAAAACAAAGTAAACCCTAGAACCTTCAGGATTGGCGCGACTGTCAGGCGGAATCTAGTGCCAGAACAGGATTGGCGCGGGTAATACACTGGCAACATGTGCCAATGCGTGCAACTGTCAGGCTAATAAGTGCGCCAGTCGAGTTTACTAGGGAAAAATAAAAAAGAGAAATCCAAGAAATAGACTAGTGATGGTAAAGCTAAACAAAATCCAAACACCCAGAAAGAGCCAGCCAAAAGAGCTGATCAAGCAAGCAAAGTCACGAATCGAACAAAAATACAAGACAATACTCCAAATCAACGATCCCCATCGAAGTTGCCAATTTTTTGTAGAGGTAAATCCCCTCTGCAAACAGAGGCGATGCCTACTAGCCCAGACCGGGTCTAGCAACAATCGTATCATGCTAAGGTGCAAGCTCCTAATTGCAATAAACCAAATGGCGAAGAAGGCTTACCTTGAATCCAACACTGTTGTTCGTAGAGAAGATAATGCTCCCATTTCCTTGCTCCAGCAGATCATAATCCTCCCGCTTGCCGTGATCGAACACCTACACACACAAGAAACAAGACAAACACAAGCGTAAAACCCAATATATGCAGTTATGTATCAGTCAGAGAAGACACAACTCATGATTATAATGAACAATACGAGTGGAACCATAACCAATAGTCACTTATCATTAATCATACAAAGGAAAATACAACCTGGCTCTGACACTGAATCTTCCTTCGGCGGGTCGTCAGTGGAATACGTCTCGGTAAAGCTCGTCGGGAATGGGGACAAGCCTCTCTCTTCGATCGTCAATCTCCTTGCTACTAATTTGGCTCTATGAGGACTATCAAGGCTCTTGCAGCATTCTTTAGGCTATGAAGGCTCTTGGAGATTATCTTGCAAAGGAAAATGGAAAGCTTATATAGATGGTGGAAGGGGAGTTTGGATCCCTACAATCATGGGATTGGCCCTATCCTCAAGGAAGCTTCCATGAGAGGTGGAAAACCACTTCCTCTACATGGAGATCTGGAGCCAAACCTCCCAAATCAAATTAGAGACCAGTTTAGGAATTGGTTGGAGTCAATCTTCTGCCATTTATTTTTTAAAAACACTCCTTATCAAGTTTCGCGTGGGTGAAAATCTGGGACAGAGTGCCAATTGGCATGCCCTCTTTGGAAGAGCTCCCCCATTGGCACATGTATGACACTGACTAGTCACGCCAAGGATAAAAAGGCTATTTTTAGGGTTTTTCACAAGGAGTTGTCTTCAGGGGAATGAAATTCCATGTCTAGGGGGATGCCATACAAGTGTTTTTAGGTCATGTCACTACTCACAAGTCATGGAATAAGCCCTCCAATGTGCGGGAAGGGGGATTACAGGGACGGTGAAAAATTACTGTGTAACACATCTACATATACACATTACTATTATTCTTACCTTGGTTTCTTTTATCGTCTTCATTCTTCCATTTTCACCATCTTTATTTATTCCTTGTTTCTACATCATTCATTTTCCCAAGCCATTCTCTTTGTTGCTACATGATTCTCCCTAGCATTATCTTATTTCACATTCTCATTCTATTTTTTGTTACACCATTCTCTTTGTCATCATCTTCTTTCATCCCCCATGCTACAAAATCTTCCTTCCTCATATATTTTTTCATGTAGTACTCTTCCTCATTTTACCTCCATAAAAGTGATTATTATATGAACTTTTCCATCACCATACACACAACTAGTCATTGATTTCCATATTAAAATAAATCCATCTATCCATATACATGAGAGCCAAATTTTATACTTGATTTTTCTCTATGAATCCTTTTCATTTATATGATTCATGAACATGTTAATTTTTTACTTAATCATAATTTTGGTGCCAATATTTTCATATTTCTGGATTACTCCATCTCACATTCACCTGCTATCACTAAGCTTAACCAATCCCATATCAAGAAAGAATATTATTACGCTTACCACCATTGTACCTGTCTAACAGGTAGTTTCACAATGTTGCAGATGCATCGATGAAGTCTTTGACCATTGAGAAGTTTTCTTGGTGTAGAGAAACAATGGGAATTTCAGGTCTGGACCGATGACTATGCTCTCTTGTGACCCCTTGTGTGGGAAATAAAGAAACAAGTGGTAGAATGTTAGGTGTGTGTTATATTATTTTCATGACTAGTTGCACGCATGGGGGTAGGGGGGGGGGGTCACACAGGGGGTGACATCCCCTCTTGTTCAATGCATTGGGCATAATAGGGGGGTCACAAGGGGTGTGCAATGCCCCACATACCACCGCCCTGCATAGGGTCCAAGGAAGTGTGCCGGGGAAGTTTTTTCAGACCCGATAATAGATGGTGAGACCTTCCTATGGTTTTATGCATAGGTTTTGCTATGGTTTTGGGCATGATGATTTTCTATGGGGGGGTCACACTGAGGTGACATCCCCCCTTGTTGGATGCGTTTGGCATAATAGGGGGTTAGAACCCCCCATACCAACCCCCCTGCACAAGGTTCGGGGAAGTGCCCGAGGGAATTTTTTTGGGACCCTATAATAGTTGGCCAGACCTGCCTATGGTTTTGTGCATAAGTTTTGCACATGGTTTTGGGCATGATGGTTTTCTGTCCCTAGTATGATTTTTAGATATATTTGAGGAAACTACGATTATGTTCTAATCCACGGTTAATGAATTTTATTTTATGAATGCTTCAACATGTATATATATGTATTGTAAAATTGAAAGGAATATAATGAAAAATCAATCTAGTAGTCCTAGTTTTGGGATCCAGGGTAAAATATCTTTTTATTTGTTTTATGTTCTCGCCATTGTATATTTTATGTTTTAAGAATTCATTTTCATGTAATTTCTATACAGGGTTAAAACCTACAACATGGTGGGATTTGAAATTGCGCATGCGCTGAGGTCAAATAGAACTTTGGGATCACACGAGGTTGGAACAAATAACCTTCTTTATACCAGCTCAACACCTTGTTGTTGTGATATCCAACATTAATTTTCAAATATATCCATGCTAAAATATATTTAAAATAGTGTTTTTTTTAGTATTTAAAAATAGGAGGTGGCATGTTGGGTTACACCCCGACACCCCTGTTTGAGCCAAACCAACACACCCAAAATGAAATACCATATAAATCACATTGTCAGATTTTAAAATGGCTATAACACACCATTTTTAGAAATGTACCATGTTGGCTTATAAAACAACAAATGATTATATTTATATAAGCCACATGCGCACCAAAATATTGCACTGTTTTTAATATATGACATTTTAGTAATATGCCAATGGGTGACTTTTTTATGTCTTCCTAATTAAATATATTTAAAATTTAATGTATTCAACCATCAAAACATCATACATAGGATGCATTAGTAGCTCAATGTGCCATACATAGGGTGCATGAGAGCCTCAATGTGCAGGTGGAGAAGGGACCCATGCCCAACAAGGTAGAGAAAGTAAGGAGGTATATTCCATTGCATATTATATAGAATATTCTAGAGAAGAGTATATGGGAATATTATGAATATATTCTTATCTATGGTGGCATGAAATTTGAGAGGGATGCGAAAATACCAGAACCTATTCCAGTTTATACTCATTTTACTCCAAATTGTGTAAGGAATCCACTAGTGAAGTCAGAATTGGGATCTGAGTAATGGATTTTTTAGGCATCCCCATATGTCAGTTATTTACATGTATTTCACCATGCACTTGCCATTATTTTATGTAGATGGTATGGAGGCCTTTTCACTTTGAAGTTGGGACAAGAGATGTGGCTCACACATTGTGATTGAACTCAATTAACAAATCTAGGTGCATTGTCTATAATGCCTTGTTTTTGTGTTTACTCTTCATGGATGTTTCATTTATGGTATTTTCATGCTATTTAAGAAATTTTATTTAACATCATCGAAGAAAGGATCCTGGATCACTCTTCCAATCAAATGCATTATTTTTAATACTTAACATCCTTCATTTCTCATATCACAAGTTGGAGTTATTCCTACATACTCCCCTTTAATGAGTACTTGTGTTTTAAATATTCATTCTTGAACTCTCCTTGAATTGGTCCCTTCTTCTATGTTCCTTCTCTTCAGTTATGTTTCTCTCAATCTTAAGTATTATATGATCTTTGATATTATTCCTTCCTTTTTTTCGATCTTCTATAATGATAATATCATATCTACAAAAATGTAAATCATTTCACTCCCCGTACGTTATGACCAATCATCCTCTTAGGTTTTCTTTGTATTAACCATAAACACATCTTGAGAGTTAATTTGTTGATGCATAACCAATACACCTTTGTGTTTTAGCATTAGTGAAATATTTCCTATTATAATCCTCAAGACTTCAACTAGTTTCTACTTACCACAAACATCATCAGTTTTTTATGACAAAAAAAAATACATTGCATTACTGGTTTCAACTAACCTCCAATGTCCCTCTATAAAGTGAGTTTTTAGAGTATCATTAAATTTATATAGTAATATATTTTAGGGAAATAGGAACCTCATAATGATTACATTATTGTTGATTTAGGTACATGAAATTAGAAATTTCCATTTTGGACAATCTAGTCCATATACAGAAACTAAGTCAAGATCATTTTCTTTTTCACATCAAAATATTATTTTATTACTACCATTAAACTATTTAAAAATTTATTTTTATGGATTTAATGCATCTACGTATAGACATTACTATTATGCTTACCTTCATTTTCTTGTATCTTCTTCATTATTTCATGTTCACCATCTTTATTTATTCCTTATTTCTACATCATTCATTTTCCCAAGCCATTCTCTTTGTTGCTACATGATTCTCTCTATAATTATCTTATTTCACATTCTCATTCTATTTTTTTTTGCACCATTCTCTTTGTCATCATCTTCTTTCAACCCCCTTTTCTACAAAATCTTCCTTCCTCATATATTTTCTCATGTAGTACTCTTCCTCACTTTACCTGCATAAAAGTGATTATTATATGAAATTTTCCTTCAGCATACAAACAACTAATCATTTATTTCCATATTAAAATAAATCCATCGATCCATATACATGCGAGCCAAAATTTATACTTGATTTTTCTCTATGAATACTTTTCATTTACATGATTCATCAACATGTTAATTTTTTACTTAATCATAATTTTGGTGCCAATATTTTCATATTTCTGGATTACTCTATCTCACATTCACCTACTAACACTAAAATTAACCAATTCCATATCAACAAAGAATACTATTACACTTACCACCCTTGTACCTGTCTAATGACTAAGTTCTCAATGTTGCAGATGCATTGATGAAGTCTTTGAGCACTAAGAATTTTTATTGGTGTAGAGAAACAATGGGAATTTCAGGTCTGGACCAATGAATAAGCTCTCTTGTGACCCTTTGTGTTGAAAAGAAAGAAACAAGTGGTAGAATGTTGGTTGTGTGTTATATTATTTTCATGACTAGTTGCATGCATGGGGGTGGGGGTCACACAGGGGTGACATCGCTGCTTGTTTGATGCGTTGGACATAACAGGGGGGTCACAGGGTGTGTGCAATTCCCCATGTACCATCCCCTTGCACAGGTTCTGGGGAATTTCCATGGGGAAATTATTTCGGACCCTATAATAGATGGCAAGAATTGCCTATGGTTTTCTACATAAGTTTTGCACATGGTTTTGGGCATGATGGTTTTTTGTCCCTGGTATTCTTTTTAGATCCGTTCAAGGAAACTAGGGTTAATATGTTCTAATCTAGGGTTAATGAATTTTGTTTTATGAATGCATCAAAATGTATATATATGTATTGTAAAATTGAAAGGAATGTAATGAAAAATCAATCTGGTAGTCCAAGTTTTGTGATCCAGGGTAAAATATGTTTTTATTTGTTTTATGTTCTTTCCATTGTATATTTTATGTTTTAAGAATTCATTTTCATGTAATTTCTATACAGGTTTAAAATCTACAACATGGTGGGATCTGAAATTGCCCATGCGCCCAGGTCAAAGAGAACTCTAGGAGCTCACAGTGTTTGAACAAATGCCCTCCTTTATACCAACTCAACACCTTGTTGTTGTGATATCCAAGGTTAATTTTCAAATACATCCAAGCTAAAATATATTTAAAATAGTGTTTTTTTTAATATTTAAATATAGGAAGGGGTGTGTTGGGTTTGACCCTGACACCCCTGTTTGAGCCAAACCAAGATGCCCAAAATGAAATATCATATAAATCATAAAGAGAGAGGTTAAAATGGTTATAACATACTATTTTTAAAAATGTACCATGTTGGCTTATAAAAATACAAATGGTTATATTTATATAATCCACATGCCCACTAAAATATTGCACTATTTTTAATATATGACATTTGTGTAATATGCCAATGGGTGACTTTTTTTATGTCTTCTTGCTTAAAAATATTTAAAATTTAATGTATTTGTTGTGAAACCAGCTCAAAAAATAGAAGAGAAGAGATATCAATGCCTTATAAATAAGCCATTTCGAGGGGTCAACCTCCAATACATTACATGAATGAAATTTTTTTGGATGATACAAATGACAAAACCTCCTTTCTATATATAGGATTTCATGGGGCCAAAATGTAATCCTAGTGGGGCCACAATGTAATCCTAGCTGACCTAACAATAATAATGTAAGGGCACAATAATAACAATATGGGGGTTACAGGGGTACAAAAATAACAATAAGGGGTTACACTAACAACTAACAAAAATAAATATGATGTATTTGATACTTTCAAGAAATGGAAAGCTTTGGTTGAGATTGAGACAGGAAAGAGGTTGAAGTGTCTGAGATCCGACAATGGAGGTGAATATTGCAGTAAAGAGTTTGATAGGCACTGTTCAGAGCATGTAATTCGTAGAGAGAAGACAGTTCCAAGAACACCACAAGAAAATGGTGTGTCAGAAAGGATGAACAGAACAGTCATGGAGCATGCAAGGTGCATGAGATTGCATGTAGGATTGCCTTTACAATTTTGGGTAGATGCTACAAATACTGCTTTTTATCTAATAAATAGAGGGCCTTCAAGTTCCTTGGATGGTGGTATTCTAGAGGAAGCATGGAGTGGTAAAAAGGTAAACTACTCTTTTTTAAAGCCTTTTGGTTGTGAGGCCTTTGTCCATATTAATAAAGAATTTACTGAGAGAAATAAACATAAAAGAGGCCAGAAACAAATCATAAAAATCAACACAAATATTTAATTGGGAAAACCCCAAACTCGGGGGAAAAACCCAACCAATGAAATTTCATTAACCATTGGCCAAAACCCTGGCCAATCCGGCCAAGTGAGCCTTCACTACTCACCTCCAGGCCTACATTACAATGAAGTATTCCCAGCCTCTTATAGGCTCCATTACATGTAATACCATGGGCTAAAACCATGGGTGCACAATACCATGTGCCCCAAAACCACTACTATTTACCCTAGTCAACATTGACTCTACCCCGTGTCATGTTTACCTAACAATTCCCCCCTTAAACTTGACTTGGGGATTATTGACTAAATCCAACCAACCCCGCTCACTCTAGATCTTCCCCCCTCAAAATTTTACCTAGGGTAATTGTAAACTTGACATCCCCCCTATCACCTAGGTCTAACCCAGACTTTACCAGTGATTCCCCAGGGGTACGCATGCCATACCAGGTCTTACAACAGTATGCCCATTTACATGTAATAAAATTAACTCCATTATAATAATATATATATATTTTTGTTTCATTGTTGCTATTCTTTGTATGACCATTCTCTACATTCATTCATGATGTCCTCTCCAAAGAGGACATCATAGTTGTACATCAATCTGCCCAATTCTTTAACATATGACATCAATGTCTATATAAAGAGAACCCATCTACTAGATTACATGGGTCACCAGCCTCTGTAACCACCAGTCCTCTAGGAATTCTCTTCAGATACATGGTTCATCAATTTTTAATTAATCCACCTGCACATTTGCTCTCTCATTTTGACAAGGCCTCAATTTCATTTCACCTTTCCATGTTCTTCTTCCCCTAGACTCTGCACTCAAAGCATTACCGGATGTCTCACTAGAGCTTTTCCGTCGCATTTCCTAGCTAAGGATAGCACTGACAACATCATCAAACTTTAAAGTACTAGATCTAAAGACAGAGTTACTAATGGCCATTACTAAACCATTCCAACTCTCAAGAAATGAGCACAAGAATAAAAGAGCTCTAACTTCATCATCAAAGTTTACCCCTACAGAACTTAACTGACTGGTAACTGTATTAAAATCATTTAAATGGTATGCAACAGATCCACCTTCCGACATCTTCATATTAAATATGTTAGAGTCCTATGATTTGGCCGATTGGCTAGCCAAATGACGATGTAACATCAAACCAAGCTTTGGAGCCCAAGGACCTAGCCTTCCTGGACTCAGAGAGGGCTCTCTCTAAATGTGTAAAAGATGTCGGTGTGTTTACTTGCGGTGTTCTGATATTAGGCTAGTTATGAAGTGTGTTTTTGGTTTTTTTAGTTTTTAAGTTTGTGAGGGATAAAAATGATCAAATACATAAACTGGATAACAAGATGTAGATAAATTGGGCTATGGGGTCAAACAGGTCAAGGAAGCTATGAAGTGATGATGTAAAGCTGCTGTAGGGCCGATTTGATTCACGGTAGAAGGGATCTCTGGGCAAAATGGATTAAGTGGACAACAAGTTGGTGAAAGACAAGGGATTTCAAGTGTAACTAGTTCATAGCAGACATAAACATGTTATAGCAAGCCATTAATCATGCTAAGTATAACTATGAGCTAATTTAAACATTGAAATCAAACATTCCAGCCATACATAGAGGTATAAGACCCTCTAACTTCGGGAAAAGGCTATCAGACTTTGGGGAAAACACACAAGACAAAATAACAACTCATCAACTACGCCGGAACGCCTAAACATAGTCTTTAAGTCATTGGGCACTTGGACAAATAAGTTTTCATAGTTTTAGGCAAAGGGCTAGATCGGGACAAGGCCTCCTTGGTTCAACAAGATGATCAACAAATCAGTCAAAGAGAAAGTTTTATGGACAACACTATGGGAAGCTTAATAGGTAGGTAGGGCAAACCATACATCCTACTCAACATACATAGAACTTATGAATAAAACTTAGCAACGATACCTTAAGTTACTAAAGAGCAGCTTAGAATTCTTTAGCATAACTAAGGGAGAAGAAAACATCAAGCTATGAAGATTCAGGGATTTTGAGGTGCCTCCATGGGCATATCTCAAAATCAATCTCTATTGATCTATAGCAGTAAGAAAAATGGATTATGAATGAAAACTAGAAGACAAAACACATTAAGAAGCACTATACCATTCTACCATGTCAAGGAATCCATCAACAATCCTTCATCATTCCTCAAAAGCATCCAAGAGGCAGTCCAAAAATCATAACTCAAGTGTATTCTTCAAAGCTTATATGACCAATGTATTAATTCTTCTCTCAAGTTCAGCCTCTGATTTACAATGAGAACCATGGAATAAATAGGCTTGAGGAAGGAAAACCTCATGGAGCAACTAGCTATCCCATTGGCCAAGTCAAAATATCTAAATTTGTCCTTGAGGCTTTGCAAAGCCCAAGGCAAAAAATATCCCATAAAATATCTAAAAAACTGCTAAAAACGGAAATTATATTGACTTTACATGATTTCCCAATGATAAAAATAGCTTAACGCACATTTGGGAAAAGCAGATTTTTGGAGTTCAAAAATTACAAAAATACTTCATATTTATGCCTGAAAAAGGTCCCCTGACTTGCTGGATGTAAATGGCAGCCTTCCCGGTGTTGAAATGAGGCTCATGATGACTCGTTGGAAAGCTCTCTATGTCTGCTTTCCGACGCAAGTGGAATCACCTCAATCTGATCTCTGAAAGTCCCTCAAAATTGTACCTGTGTGCAAAAACCCAGAAAATAGCAGGCTGCTGATATGGCGGGCAGAAAGTGCAAAATGAGGCTGTTTTTCGCCAATTTGAGGGGGAGAATGATCTTCAAATGCCCTGAAAATCGCTGGAGACCTGCTCATGGAGTTATGGCATCCATCGGTATCATCCTCCTCCCTTGAAAACTCATCAAACTGAAATGGCGAATTTATGAGTTTTTGGCCAAAAACCCAAAAAATGCCAAAAGACAAAAAGTTTCCGAAACAGGCCCAAAATTGGCATGCATGACCCTCAAGGGTCCATAGAAACATGCTCCGAAGCTGAAGCCAAAATATCAAGGGATGATATGCTTTTCACTTCCTTCCGTGCTAGGCGCTTCCCCTTCAACTTCTTCAATTTCTCTTGTGCTATCTTTAATTTTCACCTGGAAAACTGATTTAGCTTCTGAAAGTGAAGAGTCCTCTTTCTCTGTAGCTCAAGATCCCTATTCTCCCTCTCAAGCTTTGTCTCCAAATGCTGGTTAGCCCTCTCAAGCCATGCTTCCTTGTTTTCCTCAATTTCCTGCTCAAAGAGGGCAGTGAGAGGAAAAGCTTCGAAATGAGCTTGTTCTTCTGCTCTCTGTTTCTCCAAGGCTCTTCTAAGCCCGATGGTCCTAGGCCTCTTTCGCCTAGTCTGGTATTCTTCCTCTTCATCATCAAACTCACCAATGAGCTCTTCAATTCTTACTTGCGCTTTACTTGCCTCTTTCTTATACTTGATTGCTCTTGCTTCATGGATAGCTGCATGAAACTTCATTTGTTTGTTTTCAACCTCCAAGAAATGGTTGAAATTCCTCGCCCTTTGAAGATCTTCTTGTAACACCTCAATTTTCCCTTCTTTGTGAATGAGGAGGTTTTCAAGGATGCGGGCCTCGTTATCACTGTCATCGCTTGGGATAGGGATGACAGCTGATTTACCTCCATGCTTGGCACTTTCTCCAACGATGCTTTTGCCTTTGAATGCCAATCTAGCGCTTTTTCTCCTTGGCAAGCTAGAAGTTGTCTTTTTGGGCAATTTCCTCTTTCTAGGAACAGTTTTGGTCACTGTCAAGGTGGCAGCTTCAGCTTGCTGTCCTTCCTCAACATCCTGTCCAGTTTGTGGCTCAAAAGGCGCTTCAATTGTTTGCCCAACTTGCTGCTCCTCAACTGCTATCTGCTGCTGTTCATCAACCTCCAACTGCTGCTGTTCATCAACCTGTAGCTGCCGCCGATCATCAATCTCCAACCGCCGTTGTTCATCAATATCTAGCCGCTGGTAAGTCCTTCTTTCCCCGTACCTCGCCGTTGTTCATCAACCTCCAATCGTCGTCGTTCATTGCCTTCTTTTTCTCTTTTTCCATTCACCGCTCTCTCCTTCTCCTCGTTGACTTGGCTGCCCAAAGGGTCATCTTGAGTTTTTTTAGGGGTAGGCTCACGAGACAAAGGCACCGGACGATGGACAGGCCGAGCAGATATACATGAACAGGAGGGACAGTGGCGAAATCTGCATGGCTAATGAATGAATCCCATGAAACCCCTTTTTTCTCCAGCTGGTGTAAGAAGATAATCCTGATCAAGGAATGATGAAAGAGAGAAGGGATTTGCTGAGGTGGAGCCTTCTTTTGGACAGTAGCTGCCATTTTCTCTATGCTTTTGGACAAAAAGTACGGAAGGTTTAGTTGCCTGCTTCTGGTAAAATGCATCAACAAGCGGACATGATAGGCATAAATTCGGTTAAGCCTCCCTTCACAAGTGAAATATCTCATTATGGCTTTCATCAGCGGAGCATAACTGTCAAGAAGATAGGAAAAAGGGAAAATAGCAGTGATGGTTTCCCTATGTTCAGGTTTGATGAAAGGTTTATAATACTCTAGATCAAGATGAGCTTGTTTAAACCACTTTTCACCATGATACGGGATCTTGGTAGCCTTGGATACATACCTTGGGGAGATTTTGAAATCAAGACCCGCTAACTGGAAGTGTTTGTCCTTGAATCTCAAAGCGCACAAATGTGTAAGTGGCGAAAAACTCTTAACTTCTTCTATCCTCTAGCAGAAATCAAGACAGCCTACTTCATGGAAATTGAAAAGCACTGATGGGTGAGCATTGATTTCTTCTATGGAGATAGGCTCATATCTCTTATGTGGACCGCTCCTGTGATCTCGCTTTGCAGGCATTCTGACTTTGACCAAACTTTGGAAGAGGCAAACTGCCTTTACTGTATGAAAAATGCTCTGCTGAATTGAAGCCGGCCACTATACTTGTTTGGACAGATATGGACACTGTGGTTTTGAATGAAATGCAACAATGTTTCTTTGAATAAGCCACCTCTGCGCTCCTTAAAAACAACCTTTCAAATTTGGATGCACTTCAGCCAGGCAACTTTTTAATATGGTACCCTGTGTAAAGATGATATAAACTCCTGTGTCAATTTCCTGTGCACAGTTTTGAAAAACTACTCCTGGTGAATTTGTCAGAGGTCAATCAATCATGGCTACATCTCTGTCTTCAATATAAAACTGTAATCATCAACCACCTGTCCTTTAGAAGTAGCCCTATTCACCTTCAGAACATCTCTGTCAACAAATCTTCAACATGATACAATATGGTTTCTGGAAAAGGCAGACCCAAGTTAGATGTAAAATCAATGCACAGTGGTTTAGGTAACACACTCTCTGCTTGTGAGTTTAAGAGATCCACCAACACATCTATACCTCTGCCTCCAATGTTTAAATTCCCATCAAAAAACTCTGCCCTTTAATATGCTGTTCACCTTTGGAAACTCTTTGCCAACAAACTTACAGTAGTGAAAAATATAGTGAAGTAGGGGCAGATTGCTAGAAGGGGCTTGTTGTGATAAGTGTTTTGATAACCCTGTTCTTCATAAATGACATTCCTCTTGAAAAATATCACAACAACAGCTCTTCAAAATGACACCATATAGTGAAAGAAAGGCGGAACTAAGTTAGGTGACATATCAGTGCACCATGCTTTTTAGGAAACACACCCTTTGCTTGTGAGTTCAAGAGATATACCAATACATTTACACCTCTGTCTCCAATGTTAGAGTTTCAACCATCAACAAATCTGCCCTTTAGAAAGTGGCTCTGCACCTTTGGAAAAACTCTTTTCAACAATTTATAGTAGGGACAACACAGTGAAAGGGAGGCAGTCTGCTAAAAGTGTGCTGTGAGAAAATACCAATAATTACTCTGTTCTTAAAATCTTTGATGTCAACCTATACACAAAAAACTCCTTGTTCAAGAAGGTTTTCAAACATTTAACAATTCTGTCCTGTACCGGTGTGCCCACTTTCCACTGTTTTGCATCTCAAGAAAATCACCACACATATATTAAGAATGTCAATACACAGGTTTGGGGTGATAATGACAGAGTTTTTTAGAAGACCACAAGCTTTTAGGTTGAAACTGTGTGAGTTTTCCTTTTCAAAGAAAATATGTCACAATTTCTTCCACTGGTTGCATTTCACTGCTTTGACAATGTGGCAAGGTCTGGAGGACTGTGAGGACAGTTTTTTCTTTTAAGACTAAACCCTGTCCTTTCATAACAAAGTTTTCTTCTAATCAAAACACAAATCTTTACAAGACAACCTCAAAACCTCGTATCTCTATATGTGCTCTTTGAATGACAAATTCGGCCTTTTATCATATTGCAATATTCCAGCTTACTGTGTAGAAAGACTGCTTTTGTTTTTAACAATAATGACAAGGTCCGGGGTTTTAAACCTTCTTTTCATTTATCAACACTTTGCAATCGATGGGGAAATTCATAAAAATACCTTGAATTTCGATGGACACCTGCTTTGAAAGCTGAAATAATGCTGGGGACCTTTGACACTTGCGCGGCACCCTCTGAGGAAAACACGTCGCGCAAATACAGTCTGTCGGGTCGGCCTTTCGGGCGGTCGGGCGGCCTTGTACAGGCGCGTCGCGCCAATGTACAGGCGCGTCGCTCCGACGAAGGTGGCCCGTGCAAAAATTCGCCCAGGCACGTCGCGCACAAACCCAGGCACGTCGCGCGGCTTCAAACGATGCTCGACTCTGTAATTTTGACCCGAAAGTTGCTGCTTTGGTGCTAGGGAGGCACGGGATCCGGCTTTCAGTTTTTAAATTGAAACTATCTCCCTCAACTTCATTTCTTTATATCAATTCAAAACAAGTCTTAACGGTCTTAAACTTTGGAAAATGAATGTTGGTTTTTTGACTCTGTTTTGTTTTAAAACAGTGGGTTTGTCATTTTAATATATAAACCTGAATATTGACTCTGACTCCGAGCCTTTAAAATTTGACAAACAACCCAAGCACATCTATATTATCTCTGCTATTGTTTTTAACAATGTTGGTGCTATCCTTTGGCTATTTCCCTTTAAATCATAATTCTCTGCTTTCTTGAAAAGCGCCTTCTGGACTTTGGGCATGTGACCGTGTATTGTTTTTTGATTCCTTCCCTTAACGAAACTGCCCCTTTTTGACATCAATAGCATATATAATCATAATGTTCCCAGTCCATCATGATGTGTATTTTGAGAGATATTTTACTATGGGCAATGCATTTTGAAGCATAACCACCACTTTTTACCTATGTAAAAGACCTTTGCTCTCTTCCTTTGCATCTTCCCACTGCATCTTTCTGACTAATCAGTCTTCAACCATGTCCAAGGCTTTGGCCATCTGCTCATATATGGAGGAGGCTCTTCATCAAGTAAGGTATCTGAAGGCTTTTTGACAATTATGTTTGACACAGCCTTTCTCTGAATGTGGTGGTAAGTAAACCACTTAAAACACCAATCTTAGCATCTTTACTTGCAAGCATTACTGTGTTTCAGAAGAAACCCTAGCCACAGTGACACTGTTTCCCTGTACTGTTCTAAGGGTGACTGAGATATTTATCATTTGGCTGGGTCATCTCATGACAGGTTACTTGACAAAAATCTTTGTGACTATGAAGGTCAGTGCTTTTTTGAAAAACCAAGGACTTTCCTTCTGTCTGTGTAATGGCATTGGTTAACAACATCTATTCCATTTGATCTTGGAAAAAACAGGCTTCTTATGATTGGGATGTTTACTGATAACAGGCCTTTCTAAAGTTCAACAATTTACATGATTTGAAAGCTTCAGATGACCTTCTTTATCAAACCAGACTCTCCTTTCCTTTGAGCTAGCATATTTCAACTATATTCCTGTTATGATTATCAGTCATATTCATAAAACCTGGAGTCCCTATTTCATTTGTTTCAGTTCAAGTCAAACCTGGATTTTTGCAATCTTCTAAGTCAATACTGGCCCGCGCCCTCTGCTTATGGATGAAGGAGGCGCCCTAACCCTCTGCTTGTAAATGAAGGAGGTTCTGGGCCTTGACAATTTACCAGTTTGCTGAGACAGTGGTGACCCTTTTCTTACTGTGATTTTCATGCTGGAAAGAGCTGTAAGGTCCTGATGAGTGACTTTTGGTTTTGCAGCTTCATCTCAGGATCATAATACATTCAGAAGCAGCTGTTCCTCTAACTGTAGATCAAGCATTTAATCCTGAGATGAAGTTATATTTCCTGCCTTTGTAGAAACCATAGATCACTATAAAAAACCTAATAGTCAGCTTGAGATTGGGCTTAGTGTTGAGATCTAGGGGATGTGAGTGGCGCGACTTAGGGCTGTTTGTCAATTTCATTTGCAAAGTAAGAGGTCAGTCATGGTAGGTCTGTTGCAGATGGGGGCTTTTTGGCTTTTTGATGATTGCCAAGGGTGAAATGTCTTAAAACGCCACTTCCTAACATAGGGGAGACTTTTTGAAACAGATGTGGATTTGCCTTTTAAAGCTGATGGGCAGACCAATAAGGCTGAAGCTAGATAGGATTGTGATATGAGGTTTCGATTTCGACATGGGCGAACTGAAAAGGTAGAAGGGTGAAAAAAGTTTTAGGAGGGTTTTCTGGATGACATATTGACATAAGGAAATCAGTTTCTAGAAAACTCAGCTGAAGATATAGTCATCACTAACATGTAAAAAATATTGATGGCTAACAGTGGCTCCATTTGGGGAGGGCAGCTCCTCGTCAGGAGGTGTCCAGAATTCAGATTTTTGGCTTATGAAGACCAGTGCCTTATCCATTGGCGCAAAATTTTACCCTTCTCTTGATGTTATTTCTGAAAAGTGACAGCATGGTTAACATCAATGATACTTCTACCTACCCCACTATCTTTCCTAACATTTTTTCCTTCTCTTTGGCGCATTTGAACTAGCAGCCTTTTGACAATGTATATTTTTTCTTTTTGCAAAATGAAACTATCTATTTCTACTCTTATATCTGCCGGGAGTTCAGATTAAGCTGATGAACTCCTTCATTTCTCTACCTAAAACTAGATCGACTATCAAGATTAAGCAGTTTGACAGGATTTCATTCTCTAATCTACAACATGAAATTCAAAAATGATCAAATCAGGATTAGGTAGTCTGATTTGTCATGCATTTGTGGCATAAAAGACAAGCTGCACACAAATGTTATTCTGCAATAAAAGGAAACTAGACAAGCGGGCTAAGATGTACAATGTGTTTTTCATCCCTCGCTTCTCTCTTTGGTTCTGTTTTAGGCATGTGGAACCAGAATATCTCCCTAATCTAAGCTCTGTGATAAGTCAATCTTACACAATGTTGACTATCTTGGCACTCACTAACTTATCAGCAAATAAATTTAAACATGCTCAGCTATGATAGCTGAACAAGACATTGAAGTACTAGTAGCGGCATTTAGACTTGCTCGCTTTCCGAAAGACCATTTTTTGGAACATGGGACTTTTGTTCTATCTTCACTTGCCCTCTTTTCTGCTTTTTACTGTTTTTGACTTTTCTATTTTTGAATATTTCAAACAATGGTATGCACAATGACTGAAAGTGTTTCTAACTAAAAAATGGAGCTCCTGACAAAAATAATGTTTCAATGTCCTGCCATTCACAGGACCCCCAAAAATTTCAGTCCCATCAGGTTCTTGCAAGAAGAAAGCATTATTTCCACTGACTGAACTGATGATGTAAGGCCCTTTCCATAAATTTTCAAACTTGCCATGTTTACCTTTATCTTCTCTTCTAGAATCCCATTTTAAAACTTTATCTCCAATCTGAAAATCATTTTCCTTAGTTCTCTTGTCAAAAATCTTTTTAATTTTGTCTTGTGCTAACTGAGTCCTTTGGTAAACTTCTTCTCTGGTTTGTTCTAAATGGATAGTCTGATTTACTCTCCTTTGCATGTCATTTTCTTCTATTTGGACTTCTTGTAATAGTTTCATTACTGGAACTCCTAGAGAGGTTGGGAAAATGGCGTCTAGACCATAAACTAACTGGTAAGGAGACATACCTATGGATTTTTTGGTGGTTAATCGATCAGCCCATAAGGCGTGCACTAATTTCCCATGCCATGCTTTTTGATTTTGTTCAAGAAGTTTTTTGATAATGTTGACTAGGCTTTTGTTAGAAGACTCGGCTAAACCATTACCTTGAGGGTAATAGGCTGTGGAATGTCCTAACAAAATATGATATTTGTGACAGAAGTCTATCATTTTCTTGGAGGAGAAGGCGGCGGCGTTATCTGTAATGATCTTCCTGGGACAGCCAAATCTAGATAGGATATTGTTTTCTAGGAACGAAATGATGACTGAATCAGTAGCATTCCGGGAAGGTATGGCTTCTATCCATTTGGTAAAGTAATCAATGGCTGTGAGAATCCATTTATGTTGGGCAGATGAGGAGGGATGAATTTCTCCAATGAAATCTAAACCCCATAGCTGGAAGGGTCCTTCTACTATAATGGGATGTAAGGGCAAAGGTAAAAGCTTTTTCTTGCCATCAAAAATTTGACATTTATGGCATGTCATAACTAGTTTGTGAGTGTCGGGGAACAAGGTAGGCCAATAATAACCGGCTCTAAGGATTTTGTTTGCAGTGGTTTTCCAGTAGAGATGGCCTCCACATTCACCTTCGTGCATTTCGTGCATAATTTTCTCTGCATCAGACTCAAGCAAACATTTAAGCAGCATACCAGTGGGATTTTTCCAATACAGAAAACTATCTATAATGCAAAACTTTAAAGATTTTTGTTTGAGGAATCTTGCTTTTGTTTTTGATAAAGTCGGAGGAGCATTCATATAAGTTAATACATAAAGAATGTCTGCATACCAAGGTGAATCCAAAAATATTTGACTGATAGGGGGAAGTGTGCACTCTTCCTGTTCTTCTAAGGTATCGACAAAATTTATATCTAAAGCTTGGAGGTTGGTTTCAGCCATTAGTCTTGCAAGTCCTTGTCCTTTAACTAGTTTGGTAGGCTGGATTTCTAATTCATATTCTAGGATGATAGCAATCCACTTTCCCCTTTTACCATCAGGATCTTGGTTAAGAATGTCCTTGACAACAGTATTAGGAACAAAAGCTATGACATGAGAATGCAAGATGTAAACTCGGAAATCCTTTAATGCTTTTACCAATGCGAATGCCTGTTTCTCCATGATGTTATATTTCAAGGGAGCATCTCTTAGGGACTTGCTAAAAAAGGCAATGGGTTTCTCTTGCCCAGCTGCATTCTTTTGCAACAACACCGCAGCTATTGTATGTTCTAAGGCAAATGAAAAAATGTAAAAATCTTTGGTAAAGTCAGGGCTTATTAATACAGGTGTTTCAGTTAAGGCCCTTTTAATTAGTTCAAAAGATTTTTTGGCTTCTAAAGTCCATTTAACCCCGACCTCCTTTCTTAACATATTTGTGATCTCTTTCAGGAGCTCAGCAAGGTTGGGGATGAATCTTCTCAAGAAATTTATCTTGCCGATAAAGGACTGTAACTCCTTAATGTTTCTGGGGTGACTTATCTGTAGGATTCCTTCGATTCTTTGGGGGTCTATTTTGATTCCTTCTTCCGAAATAATGTGACCTAGGAGTTTCCCTTCTTCTAAACCGAAGAGTGTTTTCTTGGGGTTTAGGGATAACCCATACTTTCTGCATTTGTTGAAAACTTTTCTCAAGTGTACTAGGTGTTCTTCATCTGATTTAGAATATACTGTTATATCGTCAAGATATATGACTATAAAAACACCTATGTATTCTGAGAAGGCTATATCCATGGCTCTTTGAAATGTAGCGCCAACATTCATCAGTCCGAAAGGCATTTTAACGTACATGAAAGTGCCCCAAGGGGTGGTGAAAGCTGTCTTATGTTGATCGGTAGGATAAACCAATACTTGGTTATAACCCGAAAAACCATCAAGCAACGAGATTCTTTTGGCGCCTACAACCTTCTGAAGTATGTGGTCCATTTTGGGCAGAGGGTAGTTATCTTTCAGACATGCCCTATTCAGGTTTCGGAAATCTATGCAAAGTCTGATTTCACCAGTCTTTTTCCTCACTGATACTAAATTTGAGACCCACTCGGAATATCGGAGAGATACTATTATCCCGGCATCATACATCTTTTTAATTTCCTTTTCAACCAATGGGAGTAATACTGGGTTTATCCTTCTTAACTTCTGTTTAAAAGGTTTTTGGTTTTCTTTAAGGGGGATTTTATGTTGGATGATGCTGGTATCATATGATTTCAAATCTTGGTACCCCCATGCAAACACATCTTTAAATTCTTTGAATAGATTTATGTACCTATGTTTTATGTTAGGTGGAAGGGTTTTGGATAGTTTAATGTTTTTTGGCTCTTTTGGGCTTCCTATGTTGTACTCCTCTATGTCATCTTCTGTAGATTCCATTTTAGGCTTTTTGGCCACATCATTAAAGTCAAACAATTCTTCTAAAGGTGCGAGCCCTCTGGGTATGGTGTCATTCTCACAGTGTAAGACTTCGAGTTCTCTTTGGTCAATGTCTTCTTCTATCTCTCTATCATATGAATGGTCTACCAGGTTTAGATTTGTCCACAAAGGTAGATTTAATTCTTGATCTTGACTTAGGCTGGGTTTCCTTTCTTCATCTCCTGAGTCTGTTTTGGTTATTTCAAACTCATTCCTAGATTGGAGGAAATCATCAATTTGATCATCATCTTGAAACACTTGCCAATGGTCAAGATTATCTGGTATAGTAGGGCGGTGTTTCACTTGAATGTCATATTGCTCACTCATACATGGTATTGGGCTATTGCTTGCAGCAAAGGCGAGCTCATTTGCCAGACTGTTTTGAATCCTAGGGATATAGGTGAGTTCATATTTTTCAAAAGTTTTAAGGATATCCAAAGCTGCATTCCTATATTCTCTCAGTCTTGGGTTCTTGGCTGAATATTCACCTTTGATTTGCCTGATTACAAGCTCTGAGTCTCCTTGAGCTGTTATTCTATTGGCGCCTAAGTCTCTAAGCATGTGTAGACCAATGAGAAGGGCTTCATATTCCGCAATGTTATTTGTACATTGGAATTCTAATCTGAAAGAATGACGTTCTTTAGTATTGTGTATCCAGATGCCTGCTCCTGAACCTGTCTTTCCACAAGAACCATCAAAGCTTATACTCCAAAGAGTTTCTTTTTCATACATGATACTAAGCTGTTTCTCAGGTTTCTTGGGACTTTGGTCATCAATTTCTTCATTCAGTAATGGTTTGGACATGTCTTCGTTTTCTTTTATTTGCTTGTGTATATCATCTTCATTGTATAAGATAAAAGAATCTAAATTGGAATGAATGGAATAGATGGGGGTATTGTTTGGCTTATCTCTGTTGCTAACCATGTATTTCATGTGAGCCTCTCGGTATAACCTCCTAGTTTGGTTGAAAACCGGGATAGTAGCGAATGACATATCCATTTGAAGGCTACCTTGTATTTTGGCAGCCCATGCTCTTGATAGTAGCATTCCATACTTGGGTGTGATGTCAGCCACTACTACATCCATGACTAAGTTTTTGGCTGGTAGTTATGTTACGGCAAAGTCTAGATTTTTTATCAGACCTACACATTTGACCTGGCTCGAGTCGAAAGAATACAAGTTTTTGTAAGGTTGGGTCACTTTCAGTCCTAGGTTTTCCATGACTGCTTTAGGCATGAGGTTATGGGAGGCACCAGAATCTAACATGGCATTATGTAATATTTTGTCCCGGATGTTTAAGCTTATGTAGAAAGGAGAAATAGATCCTTCTTGATATTCACCTTCTACTTTAGGGCCAAATAAAAGCTCAGGTTTGTCGTCAGTTAGATTCAAGGCATCAGCCTTGTTCTCTAGGTCAAATACTTTGAAAATTTGAGATCTATACCTATCTATAGTTACTAGCTCTGTAAGGGGTATGGTAATTTTTATTTTGGAAATTTCCCCTTCGAAGCTAAAAGGAATAGGTAGTTTGGGCAGATTTGTTTCAGCTTTCTCAGACATAACCTTTTCTATGTTCTTAATTTGCTGACTTTGGCTTGGGACTTCTTTTGATACAGTCAACTTTGGGGTTTCTGTAGAGGTACTAGGAATATCTGAGCTGATACTTGTCTGAATGGCCTTACCTTTGTTTTGGTCAGTTTTTTGGGCCCTAATTTTGCTATTATCCATGGTTTTATTTAGGATTTTATCAGAGGTTTTGGTATGGTCAGGGTTATTCTTTTTGGAATGGTTTTGGTTTTTTCTGCTTCTAAGATTATACTGCCGGTGAGCTTCTATTATGGCATTTTGAAAGTCTAAGGCAGGATCGTCGAGATCTTCATAGTTGGTCTCATCCTGATTAGGAGAACATAGCTCTTGTTCTTCTGCAGTGAGGTATACCTCGCTTTCATTATCAGACCCTACGAGATTTAGATGACTTTCATCAAGAGGTTATGTCTCCCTATCATCCTCTTCCACATAGTTTTCATTGAATGGCGGCCTAATTTGTTGGTCATTTTCCCTTGGTCTGTTTTGGGGCTGTTCCCTCCTAAAGTTTTGGTTTCGGTTTCTGATTGGAGGGTTTGGCTGGTTTTCCATAACAGGAGCCTTTTCATTTATCTTTTCCCACATTTTGGCCATGGATTTGACTAAGTCATCTATTCTAGGATCTAGGGAAGGTGATGAGGTCGAGACTTCGTCTCTATAGGTGACCTTCCTTTCCGATCTAGTCCTAGCCCTCTTTTCTGCCAAGTTAGCATCTGCTTTTATGGCTATTTGTTGCATTTCCTCCAAGGTAGGGGGATCCTTATCTCTCAGATGATATGTCATGTCCGGGTCGAAACCTTCGGGAAATTTTTCCAAGGCCAGACCAAGTGGAGGTTTGAAATGAGGTGGTAGGGAGTTATATACACTGTTGAACCTAGTACAGTAAGCTTGGACACTTTCCCCATTTTCCCGTTTTAGATTGTTATATTCTGACAGGATTTGAATGGGGTTTCTTCGGATTTCCCACCTATTTCTGAAAACTTGATGAAGTTCTGGGATATCATGGATACTGTTTGGAGCTAAGCTTTTGAACCATGCTTTGGGTTCACCACCAAGACTTTGGGTGAATATTCTCATTCTGACAGTCTCGTCTTGTACCTCTAGGTATTCATAAGCATCAGTCATTCTACTTATATGCTGTTGAGGTGTGGTGGTGTCTTCTCCAGTAAAGTGTGGGATCTTGTCTTGATATTTGTTTGGGAGAGGAGCTAAAGGTGGTGGTAACACCAAAGGTGCGTACTAGGTAGCCATGACCGGAGCTAATGGATGATGTACAAGATGAGGACTAGTAGGCTGAAATGAAGTGGTTTGAACAGTGGTGGTTTGACCAGGTGTGGCGGATGAACTTGGACTATTGATCTGGTTTTGAGCAGATCTGGGATGATAGGAGCCAAACCGATAAAGAAGCTGGAAATCAGGAGGAGTGGTAGGTGAAGCTTCTCTACTAGGACTCTGTGGGGTGTCTAGGGGTTCAAGATCGTCAAAGTCTATCCTACTATATGATTTGCTTCTGGGAAGAGTTTGTGATGACTCTAGTTCCAAAGGTGAATCTAGTAGGCTAGTGCGATGTTTAGGTACAGATCTTGTTCTACGGGTGAATCTACCAAAAGTTAGATGATCAGTTTCGGAAGCTTGCCACAGAATCTTCTCTGGGTCATCTACTATGATAGGGGGATTTGGGTCTGGATGAGATCTGGTATTGATTCTTCGTGAAGCCAGATTTTAGATCCAGAGTTTAGAGAGAATGATATTGGTGAATGTTCTGGATGAGTGGGTTTTCTAAGGTTTTACTAAGGTGAAGGATGGTCAAAGTAACAGGATGGATTAGTGGAGTCGCCAGGTGAAAAATGGGTTATTCTTATGAAGATAGATATGGTCCACCAACAATAACTATTCTGAGAATGTTTTTGGATTTTCTGAGTTTTATGTGCAACCTATGGTTTGCTAAAGTATCCTAGACTTGTTTCAACACTTTGCTAGGGTGATGAGAACAGAAAGAGTTTACTCTAAATGGATCTATGGACTTCTTGCTTGTTTATGATACCTAAAAGGACCAAAAAGTCTATAAGAGTTTGCTGGACTATTATGTACTCAGTGTCCCACCATCTCTCGCTATGTTAGTGAGTGATGGGATAGGTTTATCGGATAGTAGCCTAGAGTTTTGAAAAGTAGTAAGGCTTACTAGAAATTTAGTGGAGTCGCCAGGTGGATTTTTAGTTATTTTGAGGTATATGTGTATGGTCCACCACCAGTACTTGACAAAAACCAATCTAAGGGAGTTTTTTTGGGGTTTTTCTGAGTTTTATGTAGTTCTGAGGTTTGGAAGAGTTTCCTATAACTGACTCATCATTTTGCTAGGATGGTGAGGCAACCAGATTCTACTCTTCTAAGTTTGACTGAGATTTTGAGAGTTCCTAAGGGATACCTAGGATGTTTTGACTCAAGGTCCCACCGTGATCGCCATTATGTTAGAGTCCCGTGATTTGGCCGATTGGCTAGCCAAATGACGATGTAACATCAAACCAAGCTTTGGAGCCCAAGGACCTAGCCTTCCTGGACTCAGAGAGGGCTCTCTCTATAAGTGTAAAAGATGTCGGTGTGTTTACTTGCGATTTCCTGATATTAGGCTAGTTATGAAGTGTGTTTTTGGTTTTTTTTAGTTTTTAAGTTTTCGAGGAATAAAATTGATCAAATACATAAACTGGATAACAAGATGTAGATAAATTTGGCTATGGGGTCAAACAGGTCAAGGAAGCTATGAAGTGATGATGTAAAGCTGCTGTAGGGCCGATTTGATTCACGGTAGAAGGGATCTCTGGGCAAAATGGATTAAGTGGACAACAAGTTGGTGAAAGACAAGGGATTTCAAGTGTAACTATTTCATAGCAGACATAAACATGTTATAGCAAGCCATTAATCATGCTAAGTATAACTATGAGCTAATTAAAACATTGAAATCAAACATTCCAGCCATACATAGAGGTATAAGACCCTCTAACTTCGGGAAAAGGCTATTAGACTTTGGGGAAAACACACAAGACAAACTAACAACTCATCAACTATGCCGGAACGCCTAAACATAGTCTTTAAGTCATTGGGCACTTGGACAAATAAGTTTTCATAGTTTTAGGCAAAGGGCTAGATCGGGACAAGGCCTCCTTGGTTCAACAAGATGATCAACAAATCAGTCAAAGAGAAAGTTTTATGGACAGCACTATGGGCAGCTTAATAGGTAGGTAGGGCAAACCATACATCCTACTCAAAATACATAGAACTTATGAAAAAAACTTAGCAACGATACCTTAAGTTACTAAAGAGCAGCTAAGAATTCTTTAGCATAACTAAGGGAGAAGAAAACATCAAGCTATGAAGATTCAGGGATTTTGAGGTGCCTCCATGGGCATATCTCAAAATCAATCTCTACTGACCTATAGCAGCAAGAAAAATGGATTATGAATGAAAACTAGAAGACAAAACACATTAAGAAGCACTATACCATTCTACCATGTCAAGGAATCCATCAACAATCCTTCATCATTCCTCAAAAGCATCCAAGAGGCAGTCCAAAAATCATAACACAAGTGTATTCTTCAAAGCTCATATGACCAATGTATTAATTCTTCTCTCAAGTTCAACCTCTGATTTACAATGAAACCCATGGAATAAATAGGCTTGAGGAAGGAAAACCTCATGGAGCAACTAGCTATCCCATTGGCCAAGTCAAAATATCTAAATTTGTCCTTGAGGCTTTGCAAAGCCCAAGGCACAAAATATCCCATAAAATATCTAAAAACTGCTAAAAACGGAAATTATATTGACTTTACATGATTTCCCAATGATAAAAATAGCTTAACGCACATTTGGGAAAAGCAGATTTTTGGAGTTCGAAAATTACAAAAATACTTCATATTTATGCCTGAAAAAGGTCCCCTGACTTGCTGAAGGAAAATGGCAGCCTTCCCGGTGTCGAAATGAGGCTCATGATGGCTCGTTGGAAATATCTCTATGTCTGCTTTCCGACGCAAGTGGAATCACCTCAATCTGATCTCTGAAAGTCCCTCAAAACTGTACCTGTGTGCAAAAACCCAGAAAATAGCAGGCTGCTGATATGGCGGGCAGAATGTGCAAAAAGAGGGTGTTTTTCGCCAATTTGAGGGGGCGAATGATCTTCAAATGCCCTGAAAATCGCTGGAGACCTGCTCATGGAATTATGGCATCCATCGATATCATCCTCCTCCCTTGACAGCTCATCAAAATGAAATGACGAATTTATGAGTTTTTGGCCAAAAACCCAAAAAATGCCAAAAGACAAAACGTTTCCGAAACAGGCCCAAAATTGGCATGCATGACCCTCAAGGGTCCATAGAAACATGCTCCGAAGCTAAAGCCAAAATATCAAGGGCTGATATGCTTTTCGCTTCCTTCCGTGCTAGGCGCTTCCCCTTCAACTTCTTCAATTTCTCTTGTGCTATCTTTAATTTTCGCCTGGCAAACTGATTTAGCTTCTGAAAGTGAAGAGTCCTCTTTCTCTGTAGCTCAAGATCCCTATTTGCCCTCTCAAGCTTTGTCTCCAAATGCTGGTTAGCCCTCTCAATCCATGCTTCCTTGTTTTCCTCAATTTCCTGCTCAAAGAGGGCAGTGAGAGGAAAAGCTTCGAAATGAGCTTGTTCTTCTGCTCTCTGTTTCTCCAAGGCTCTTCTAAGCCCGATGGTCCTAGGCCTCTTTCGCCTAGTCTGGTCTTCTTCCTCTTCATCATCAAACTTGCCAATGAGCTCTTCAATTCTTACTTGCGCTTTTTCTGCCTCTTTCTTATACTTGATTTCTCTTGCTTCATGGATAGCTGCATGAAACTTCATTTGTTTGTTTTCAACCTCCAAGAAATGGTTGAAATTCCTCGCCCTTTGAAGATCTTCTTGTAACACCTCAATTTGCCCTTCTTTGTGAATGAGGAGGTTTTCAAGGATGCGGGCCTCATTATCACTGTCATCGCTTGGGATAGGGATGACAGCTGATTTACCTCCATGCTTGGCACTTTCTCCAACTGCACTTTTGCCTTTGAATGCCAATCTAGCGCTTTTTCTCCTTGGCAAGCTAGAAGTTGTCTTTTTGGGCAATTTCCTCTTTTTAGGAATAGTTTTGATCACTGTTAAGGAGGCAGCTTCAGCTTGCTGTCCTTCCTCAACATTCTGTCCAGATTGTGGCTCAAAAGGTGCTTCCAAAATTGTTTGCCCAACTTCTTTGCTCCTCAACTTTATCTGTGTTGTTCCTCTTCTGTACTTCTTTGCTTGTTCATCAACTTTGTAGGCTAGCTGTGATCATCCAATCTCCAGCTGTAGCATTCCAAGATATCTAGGTGTTGTCCTCTTCTTTGCACTGTTGTTGTTCATCAACCTCCATGCTTCTTTTGTTCATTGCCTTCTTTTCTCACAGCAGTTTCTTGCCCTCTCCTTCTCCTGACTTGGGCGCCGGTGGTCATCTTGAGTTTTAGGGGTAGGCCCTGCAGAGACAAAGCTGTTTCAGGCGATAGACCAGTGGAAAATAGAGACACACATGAGCAAGGAGGGGCGTTTAACGAAATCTGCATGGCTAATGAATGAATCCCATGAAACCCCTTTCTTCTCCAGCTGGTGTAAGAAGATAATCTTGATCAAGGAATGATGAAAGAGAGAAGGGATTTGCTGAGGTGGAGCCTTCTTTTGGATAGTAGCTACCATTTTCTCTATGCTTTTGGACAAAAAGTATGGAAGGTTTAATTTCCTGCTTCTGGTAAAATGCATCAACAAGCGGACATGATAGGCAAATATTTGACTAAACCTCCCTTCACAAGTGAAATATCTCATTATGGCTTTCATCAGCGGAGCATAACTGTCAAGAAGATAGGAGAAAGGGAAAATAGCAGTGATGGTTTCCCTATGTTCAGGTTTGATGAAAGGTTTATAATCCTCTAGATCAATATGAGCTTGTTTAAACCACTTTTCACCATGATACAGGATCTTGGTAGCCTTGGATACATACCTTGGGGAGATTTTGAAATCAAGACCCGCTAACTGGAAGTGTTTGTCCTTGAATCTCAAAGCGCACAAATGTGTAAGTGGCGAAAAACTCTTGACTTCTTCTATCCTCTGGCAGAAATCAAGATAGCCTACTTCATGGAAATTGAAAAGCACTGATGGGTGAGCATTGATTTCTTCTATGGAGATAGGCTCATATCTCTTATGTGGACCGCTCTTGTGATCTCGCTTTGGAGGCATTCTGACTTTGACCAAACTTTGGAAGAGGCAAACTGCCTTTACTGTATGAAAAATGCTCTGCTGAATTGAAACTGGCCACTATACTTGTTTGGACAGATATGGACACTGTGGTTTTGAATGAAATGCAACAATGTTTCTTTGAATAAGCCACCTCTGCGCTCCTTAAAAACAACCTTTCAACTTTGGATGCACTTCATCCAGGCAACTTTTTAATATGGTACCCTGTGTAAAGATGATATAAACTCCTGTGTCAATTTCCTGTGCACAGTTTTGAAAAACTACTCCTGGTGAATTTGTCAGAGGTCAATCAATCATGGCTACATCTCTGTCTTCAATATAAAACTGTAATCATCAACCACCTGTCCTTTAGAAGTAGCCCTATTCACCTTCAGAACATCTCTGTCAACAAATCTTCAACATGATACAATATGGTTTCTGGAAAAGGCAGACCCAAGTTAGATGTAAAATCAATGCACAGTGGTTTAGGTAACACACTCTCTGCTTGTGAGTTTAAGAGATCCACCAACACATCTATACCTCTGCCTCCAATGTTTAAATTCCCATCAAAAAACTCTGCCCTTTAATATGCTGTTCACCTTTGGAAACTCTTTGCCAACAAACTTACAGTAGTGAAAAATATAGTGAAGTAGGGGCAGATTGCTAGAAGGGGCTTGTTGTAATAAGTGTTTTGATAACCCTGTTCTTCAGAAATGACATTCCTCTTGAAAAATATCACAACAACAGCTCTTCAAAATGACACCATATAGTGAAAGAAAGGCAGAACTAAGTTAGGTGACATATCAGTGCACCATGCTTTTTAGGAAACACACCCTTTGCTTGTGAGTTCAAGAGATATACCAATACATTTACACCTCTGTCTCCAATGTTAGAGTTTCAACCATCAACAAATTGGCCCTTTAGAAAGTGGCTCTGCACCTTTGGAAAAACTCTTTTCAACAATTTATAGTAGGGACAACACAGTGAAAGGGAGGCAGTCTGCTAAAAGTGTGCTGTGAGAAAATACCAATAATTACTCTGTTCTTAAAATCTTTGATGTCAACCTATACACAAAAAACTCCTTGTTCAAGAAGGTTTTCAAACATTTAACAATTCTGTCCTGTACCGGTGTGCCCACTTTCCACTGTTTTGCATCTCAAGCAAATCACCACACATATATTAAGAATGTCAATACACAGGTTTGGGGTGATAATGACAGAGTTTTTTAGAAGACCACAAGCTTTTAGGTTGAAACTGTGTGAGTTTTCCTTTTCAAAGAAAATATGTCACAATTTCTTCCACTGGTTGCATTTCACTGCTTTGACAATGTGGCAAGGTCTGGAGGACTGTGAGGACAGTTTTTTCTTTTAAGACTAAACCCTGTCCTTTCATAACAAAGTTTTCTTCTAATCAAAACACAAATCTTTACAAGACAACCTCAAAACCCCGTATCTCTATATGTGCTCTTTGAATGACAAATTCGGCCTGTTATCATATTGCAATATTCCATCTTACTGTGTAGAAAGACTGCTTTTTTTTTTAACAATAATGACAAGGTCCAGGGTTTTAAACCTTCTTGTCATTTATCAACACTTTGCAATCGATGGGGAAATTCATAAAAATACCTTGAATTTTGATGGACACCCACTTTGAAAGCTGAAATAATGCTGGGGACCTTTGACACTTGCGCGGCACCCTCTGAGGAAAACACGTCGCGCAAATACAGTCTGTCGGGTCGGCCTGTCAGGCGGTCGGGCGGCCTTGTACAGGCGCGTCGCGCCAATGTACAGGCGCGTCGCTCCGACGATGGTGGCCCGTGAAAAAATTCGCCCAGGCACGTCGCGCACAAACCCAGGCACGTCGCGCGGCTTCAAACGATGCGCGACTCTGCAATTTTGACCCGAAAGTTGTTGCTTTGGTGCTAGGGAGGCACGGGATCCGGCTTTTAGTTTTTAAATTGAAACTATCTCCCTCAACTTCATTTCTTTATATCAATTCAAAACAAGTCTTAACGGTCTTAAACTTTGGAAAATGAATGTTGGTTTTTTGACTCTGTTTTGTTTTAAAACAGTGGGTTTGTCATTTTAATATATAAACCCGAATATTGACTCTGACTCCGAGCTTTTAAACTTTGACAAATAACCCAAGCACATCTATATTATCTCTGCTATTGTTTTTAACAATGTTGGTGCTATCCTTTGGCTATTTCCCTTTAAATCATAATTCTCTGCTTTCTTGAAAAGCACCTTCTGGACTTTGGGCATGTGACCGTGTATTGTTTTTTGATTCCTTCCCTTAAGGAAACTGCCCCTTTTTGACATCAATAGCATATATAATCATAATGTTCCCAGTCCATCATGATGTGTATTTTGAATGATATTTTACTATGGGCAATGCATTTTGAAGCATAACCACCACTTTTTACCTATGTAAAAGACCTTTGCTCTCTCCCTTTGCATCTTCCCACTGCATCTTTCTGACTAATCAGTCTTCAACCATGTCCAAGGCTTTGGCCATCTGCTCATATATGGAGGAGGCTCTTCATCAGGTAAGGTATCTGAAGGCTTTTTGACAATTATGTTTGACACAGCCTTTCTCTGGATGTGATGGTAAGTAAACCTTTTGAAAAACATCAATATTAGCATCTCTTTTTTGCAAACACCACTGTATTTCAGAAGAAAGCCTAGCCACAGTGACACTGTTTATCTGCACTGCTCTGAAGGTGACTGGAATATCATCATTTTTTTTGGTCATCTCATGACAAACTATTTGCAGGATAGTCTCTGTAATTATGGAGGTCAGTGTCTTTCGAGAAAACAAGAACTTTCCTTCTGCCTGTGTAATGGCATTGGTTAACATCTGTTCTATTTGATCTTGTGGATAAGCAGGGTACTTATGATTGGAATTTTTACCAATGACATGCCTTTCTTCATTGCAACAATTCACATGATTTGAAAGCTTCAGATGACCTCCTTTATCAGACCAGGCTCTTTTTCTTAGCATATTCCAAACTCTGTTCCTATTATGATCATCAGTCACATTCATAAAACCTGAAGATATTGTTTCATTTTTCAGTAAAGGAAAACCTGGATTTTTGCAATCTTCTAAGTCAATACTGGCCCGCGCCCTCTGCTTATGGATGAAGGAGGCGCCCTAACCCTCTGCTTGTAAATGAAGGAGGTTCTGGGCCTTGACAATTTACCAGTTTGCTGAGACAGTGGTGACCCTTTTCTTACTGTGATTTTCATGCTGGAAAGAGCTGTAAGGTCCTGATGAGTGACTTTTGGTTTTGCAGCTTCATCTCAGGCTCATAATACATTCAGAAGCAGCTGTTCCTCTAACTGTAGATCAAGCATTTAATCCTGAGATGAAGTTATATTTCCTGCCTTTGTAGAAACCATAGATCACTGTAAAAAAACCTAATAGTCAGCTTGAGATTGGGCTTAGTGCTGAGATCTAGGGGATGTGAGTGGTGCGACCTAGGGCTGTTTGTCAATTTCATTTGCAAAGTAAGAGGTCAGTCATTGGTAGGTCTGTTGCAGATGGAGGCTTTTTGGCTTTTTGATGATTGCCAAGGGTGAAATGTCTTAAAACGCCACTTCCTAACATAGGGGAGACTTTTTGAAACAGATGTGGATTTTCCTTTTAAAGCTGATGGGCATACCAATAAGGCTGAAGCTAGATAGGATTGTGATATGAGGTTTTGATTTCGACATGGGCGAACTGAAAAGGTAGAAAGGTGAAAAAAGTTTTAGGAGGGTTTTCTGGATGACATATTGACACAAGGAAATCAGTTTCTAGAAAAGTCAGCTGTAGATATAGTCATCACTAACATGTAAAAAATACTGATGGCTAACAAAATAATCGTTTCATAAGAAATACCTTGTTTGAGGCCAAGGGTTTTTCATATAGTTTCGCCAACGTTTACATCAAACCCTTTGTTGTTGTTTCCTTCGAAATATTGAAGGAAATTGATGCCACAAGGCAAAACCGTACTGTTATGAGTGCCTCTCTATCGAGAATGTTCCATTCCGCATCTATCATGGCTGCTGAATTCTTTGTTTTTCCGCTCAATGGTAGGTACAGATCTTTCTGATATAGATAATCTTCCATCTGCATCTTCCAGGGCGGGATGTTTTGGCCGTTAAATTTCTCGACCCTAAACTTACCATCTTCTGCCACTGCTCCCACTCGAACTAGGAACCCTTCTTTCCTGTGATTTTATCAGCCAAATATACCTTCAGCTCTGATACCATTTGTTATAAATTACTACATAAATAATAAAGAATTTACTAAGAGAAATAAACATAAAAAATTCCAGCAACAAATCATAAACATCAACACAAATATTTAATTGGGAAAACCCCAAACTCCGGGGAAAAACCCAACCAATGAAATTTCATTAACCATTGGCCAAAAGCCTGGCCAATCCGACCAAGTGAGCCTTCACCACTCACCTCTAGGCCTACATTATAATGAAGTATTCCCAGCCTCTTATAAACTCCATTACATGCAATACCATGGGCTAAAACCATGTGTGCACAATATCATGTGCCCAAAAACCACTACTATTTACCCTAGTCAACATTGACTCTACCCCGAGTCATGTTTACATAACACAATATGGGGGTTACAGGGGTACAACAATAATAATAAGGGGTTACACTAACAACAATAAGGGACTATACTAGTAATATAGGGACCTAACATGCTCCTTGTTACAAAATAAAAAATTACAGAGTAATGAAACACATAAAATATGCGGAAAACAAAAGCACACAAAACACATAAAACCAGAGAGACATGGATATACGTGGTTCACCTAGTTTGGGTTATGTCCACCCACAACAACCAGTCCTTCCTTTCTATTATCCAACAAAATGAAGAGACATAACCTACAATAGATCCGTTGTAATATCCTCTATTCTCTCTCACAGTCTCCCTATTTGTTTCTCGCTCTGAGAATACACATACAATACACAGCCTCAATACAATACCCTCATACAAGCAAGGGGTTTCCTTCTAGGGAAAAATACCCTAAACTAAACATAATTTCTACCGTCATATCATCCACCTAATGAATGGCCCAGATTGACTAGAAATTACTATACTTTTACAAGGCAATTTTACATCTGTTTTTAGCTTCGTGGGTGCTGCCCAGGGAACCCCCCGCTAGGGGGGGGCTCCATAAAGTTGCAGCTGCCCTCCCCGGACCCCCCAAGAAGAGTTTAATTATGGACGGCGTTGCCGCTGCCATTAAGGTATAGGGGTCCAACGCTGTGATACAAATAAACAAGATAATCAGGCTCCACACCCAACACTCCTCTCCTTCAAAAAAGGGTTTTCCTCAATGCTTGAGTAGCTCCAGGTGATTTTTTATAAAATTCTCATCCTCCCATGTAGAATCTTCAGTGGGTAAGTTCTTCCATTTGATGAGATACTCTGAAATTTATCAATTTTGCAATTGTCGAGTTCTTGTCTCCGTGACTGCTTCAGGTTCGAATATGGATTTTCCTTCCTCATCAAGTTCTGGAAATATTGTTGGAACTGGAATTTTGTCCCCTATAAAATTTTTTAAGGATGAAACATGGAAAACTATATGCACTCATGAAGAAGCCGGAAGCTCCAATTTGTATGCCATAGTACCAATCTTTTGCAACACCTTGTAAGGACCATAGTACTTTGGCGATAATTTATTATCCTTCTTAGCTTGCTTGAGGAAATTTTTTTTGTATGGTTGTAGCCATAAAAATACCCAGTCTCCCACATCAAACATTATCTCACTATGATGTTGATCTGGTTGTTGTTTCATTCAATTTTGTGCCAAATTTAGGTTATCCTTTAAGAGTTGGAGAACTTCTTGTTGATGCTCGATGTGATCCTCCACTTCTTGAACCCTAGAATTTTCCCTTAAAGAAGATGTGATGGACGGTGGATGATATCGATAAAGTGCCATAAGTGGGGTCATTTTTGTTGTATGGAAGGAAGTGTTATAGCACCATTCAGCGAGAGGTAACCACTAGACCCATTGTGCTTTCTTATCAGATACAAAACAATGAAGATATCCTTCCAAACATTTATTCACTATCTCTATTTGACCATCGGATACAGGATGATAAGATGAGCTATGAGCTAGTTGAGTACCCAAATAGGAAAATAATTCTGTCAAAAAATCTCCTGTAAAAATAGGATCTCTATCACTTACAATAATCTTCAGGTTTCCATGTAGCTTTTGAATTGTTTCCATAAATTTCATAGCAAATATACTTGCTTTAAATGGATGAGATAATGCAAAAAAGTGTGCATACTTGGTAATTCTATCAACTACCACCATGATGACACTCCTTCCTTTAGAATTAGGTAAACTTGTGATAAAATCCATTGAAATATCCTCCCAACGTTGACTTGGAATGGATAAAGGTTGTAGAAGACCTGGGGTCCTAATTATCTCAACTTTATTTTGTTGGCAAACCAAACATTCCACCACAAACTTTTGAATATCATATTTAAGGCCATCCCCAAAAAATTATTTCTTCACCCTGTGGTAAGTTTTAAAAAATCCCGAGTGTCGTCCTAGAGGAGAAGTGTGCAATTCCAAAAGAATATTTTGTTTTAGTTGGGAATTATTTCAAATATAAGCGATCTTTGTACCATAAGGAATCATTTTTCAAACTAAATGTATCAAACGTACTAGGACCTTGCTGCAAATTTTGAATGAGTGTCCACACTTCTTCGTCCTTCTTCCATTCATCCCTTGCTTCAGTTATCCAATCTGGTTGGATAATAGAAATGGCACAAAGCAATGCTTCCACCTCTTCATCCTTTCTTGAGAGTGCATCTGCAACAACATTTAGCTTCCATTTTTCATAGATTATTTCAACGTCATAACCCAACATCTTTGTGACCCATTTTTGCTGCTCATTTGAAGATATTATTTGTTCCAAAAAGTGTTTAAGACTATCATGATTAGTTTTTACCTTGAAGTGTATTCCCATTAGGTAAGGTCTCCATTTCTTTAGTGCATGTAGCATTTCCAACATTTCCTTCTCATAAATAGCCTTTTGTAAATACTTTCCTTTGATTGGACTAATTTAAAAAGCAATGGGTCTTCCTTCTTTCATTAAAACAACACCAATTCCATTTCCTGAGGCATCACATTCCACAATAAACATTTTTCTGAAGTCTGGCATAGCTAAGACTGGTGCTAGGCACATTGCCTCTTTAAGATGTTCAAATTCCTTAGTTTCTTCAGGATTCTATGAAAATGCATCTTTCTTCAATAATGTTATTAGAGGTGCTACTATTCTCCCATAATTCTTAACAAAATTTCGATAATACCCTGTTAACCCAAGAAATCCGTGAAAATTCTTTATGGTTGTCGGGACTTTCCATTCCTTAATGGATTTAATTTTGTTAGGGTCTACCTTAACACCCTCGTGAGATACAATATGACCCAGATATTCCACCTCTTGTACTCCAAAGAAACGTTTGGATGTTTTTGCAATAATTTTTTCTCCTCCAATAGTTTTAGCACCCTGTCAACATGTTGAACATGATCCTTCTAAGACCTGCTATAGATTAGTATATCATCAAAAATACTAGCACAAATTTTCTAAGGAAGGGTTTGAAAATGGAATTCATCAACCCTTGAAATGTAGAAGGTGCATTGGTAAGGCCAAAAGGCATGACCAAAAATTCATAATGACCCTCATGAGTTCTAAATGTTGCTTTCGGAATATCTTCAGTCTTCATTATAATTTGATGATATCGTGAATGAAGATCCAACTTGGTAAAATAAATTTCTCCATGTAATTCATCCAATAATTCATCAATCACAGGAATGGGAAATTTATCTTTAATAGTGAGCTTATTGAGCTCCCTATAATCTAGACACATGCACCGTGATCCATCTTTCTTGTGTAGCAATGCTACTGGGGAAGAGAAAGAACTTTGACTAGGTTGAATTATACCAGCCTCTAACATTTCTGCAATCATACGTTCAATTTCGCTCTTTTGGACATAAGGATATCTATGTTTGGAGGAACACTTCGTGGAATCAAATGAATAGCATGATCATGATGAAAAATAGGTGGGATTCCTTTGGGAGTATCAAGCACCTTGGAATGATTGTCCAAGGCTTTTTGGATATCTGGAGAAATAGATGATTTTGATGTTGGAACTTCTATTGAGCATAATTGTGCAATTATGCCTCGTTGTTGTTTTTTTAGAAGCTTTTTCATGACACTAAAGCTTATCATTTCCCTTCGATACCTCGTAATTTGTTTTCATTTCCTTCCGAAAAAATGTCAAGAAAAGTTCTTGAAAATTAAAAGCTACCATCCCCAAATATTGTAACCATTCTACTCCTAGTACAACATCAGCACCTCCCATCGGGATGGAAAGCATTAGACTATTCAATACATATTCCCCCATGGCTAGCTTGATATTATGGCATTTTACTGAGCAGTTTATAGTTCCTCCATTTTCAACCATCACTTGACATTCTGGTGGTGGGTATAGGAAACAATTCCATTCCTTGGCTACCTTACAATGAATAAAATTATGGGTACTACTCGAATCAATCAACACTATTATCTTTTTATTCTTGATATGTCCTTCTATCTTGAGACTTTGAGGAGTGGTAGTTCCTATCAATGAATTACATGATATGGTTGGACTCATTTCTTCTTCTTATAGGGTTTCTTCCTGGTGTATATCCTCTTCTTCTGAAGTTTCTTGTTCATTTTCTTCCTCCTCTTAACAATCTATGTAAAATAATTTCTTCTTAGCATACTTATGAATTTTAGTGTATTTACTATTATACCTGTAGAAAAGCCCTTTTTCTCTTTTTTCTTCCAATTTTTGTGGTTTCAACCTTGTAGGTTGTGGAAGTCTAGGAGTAGAAAAACTTCCATCTTTATAGATGTGAGTGGTAGGCTTCCTTGTCGCCATAATTTTACAGTCAATTTTACTTGCCAGTCTGAATGCCTTCTCCAATGAATCAGGTTCCCAAGCGCGAACTTCATGTTGGATGTTATCGTTTAAATTCCCTATGGAGACGTCAATCCTATGTTCCTCTGGAATATTAGTTACCCTTATATTCAATTTTTGGAATTCGTCAATGTGCTCCACCACAAAACCTTTTTGTTTGAGATTTATCAATTGGCTAAAGAATGTGTTGCTCTTTGTATCCTCATAATGTGCTATCATTTCCTCCGTAAAAATTGACCAAGTGACAAGTTTTTTACGGGAGAAAATCCATCGATACCATAAAAATGTATTTTGTTCTAAATGTAAAGTTACAATGCGTAACTTTTGTGTGTTTTTCACATTATTGAGATCAAAATATTGCTCCATCTGTAGTATCCATGTTACAGGATCCTTGCCATAAAATTTCCTCATATCCATCTTTGGAATATGGTGGTTCTTCAATCCAAAATTAGAGTTTATGAAATCATGATTAACATTTGTTTTTTTCTCATAATGACTTTCTTCTACTATCTTTTTTCCATTAGGAATCATTTCTTGTATCAACTTTGACAAACCTTCCTTCAAAGCTTTCATGTGTTCCTTCAAACCTTCCACTTTTTCCTCCATACCATCCTTGAAACCTTCCATTTCTTCTTTCATACCATTCTTCAAACCATCCATCGTAGCTTCCATACCTTTCTTCAACCATCCATCTTATCTTCCACACTTTTCTTCAAAACATCAAATTTATTTTTTGCTGCTCTTTGTGAGAGCGAAATTTGGTGCATTTTCTCTTGTAATTTTGATATGTCATGTTGCATTTCTTCATCTTCATGAGCCATAGTAGAGCGTCCTGAAGGCTTAATGGGTGTTGAATTATTTTTAGGGGTCATTTTAGAACCCAATACTGATATCTATTCTACAATATGCCCTTGGAATCAATTCAAATTGATTCTTCAAACAATACTTATGCACTTCGGAAAAAATACACACCTTTTTCTTGCTTTTGAGGAGCTTGATATTGAAATTAAACCCTCTCTATGATTTTGGATCTTCAATATCATAAATTTTGCCTTTTCATAGCCCTCTGAATCCTCTTTTGAATGCCACAGGTCTGACCTGATTTGGATTCTTCAAGACAAAGTTATGTCCAATCTCCCACAATGACCTAATTATGGAATGATTCAGTAGAGTGAACTTCTACCACTTGCTACGTGTCACTATTTTCTTCTTCAGCTCTGAAATTGATAGACAGAAAACTCCATTCCATGTAATTCAGGCCACTCTTTACAAAATTCCTATCTGATGCTCAGAGTGAGAGTTACGAAGATTTTCCCACGATCACCTATTTGAGATGAGGTTCGGGAGCCTGAAAAAGCCCTAGCTTCCACAGATCCTACCTCCAAAAATAATGTGAATTAATCTATGAAACGTTTTCACAACGTTCCTTAGGATTTTGACTTCGCTCTATGAAAATTTCAGCTTTTGAACCCTTGTAGAAAAATAGTTATAGCTGAAATTCCGCGATGACCTATTTAAGTTGAATTCAGGAGCCTACAAAAAGCCCCAACTTCCACAGATGATATCTCCAAAAATATTGAGAACCAAGCTCTAACATTTTGTGAAGATGTTCCTTAGGATATCAGCTTAGTGCTATAATAATTTTAGCTTTTGACCCTTCGTATAAAAAATGTTATAGTGAAAATTCCACGATGACCTGTTTGAAGCACCGAAATACTAGAATCCAAAGATCTCATACCAAATGTTGTGAAACCAGCTCCAAAAATAGAAGAAAAGTGTAATATTCCAAATCTGGAACAGCTCAGCAAGCCTGCTGAAATAACGTACTTATGAGAATTTTGTGCATAGAAATGAGTTTGCAGCTCTTGGATCCCTTAGATCATCTCATCTAATATCTAAATCCGAAAGGAGAGAAAAAACAAATCAGACTAGGTGGGTTAAACAGATCTCCCACAAACTAGTCTAGCTAAAAATCACCCGAAGAGAGGGGCTGTAGTTATAAGAAAAGGAATGCTTCAGAAATAACGCAGATCCACTGAAGCACATTAGGAGGCTGATATTTCTAAATAGGAGGCTGATCTATAGAATGATTCAGAAATTTCTGAATATTACAATGGGACAGTAGATCATATCTGAAACAAACATGGATTGGATGGCCAATCCATGGATCACTGCAATGAGAGGAAGAATCCTAACACCCGAGATATCTCCTCCAAAATGCATAAAAAACACCCTACAACTTCTCCTTTTCAAATAACGAAGTCCAGGGAGAGAAACTATGTTATAAGCTCTGAGAATGCTTTGGCCTGATGCCAATGTCTGGATCTGAAGCTCAATCAGCTAATGCACTCTTCTAGGAGGTTAGAAGACACACTCACTAAGAAGAGCCACCAGTATAGACTAGATCTGAGAAGATCTAGTGTCTTCCACTACTGCAACTCACAAGTACAACCCAACCCTCAACATGATCAACGCTATAGGTGTAAGGTGAAGCTTGGCCCAAGCCTCATAGTGGACAAGATAGCACAAGTCTCCCCCAAGAGTTGCTCAAGGAAGGAGGTGGGATTCCTGAACGGGAAGACCCAACAAGGGATGTCTAAGCAAAAAATACCTTCAGAAAATAATATCTTCAACAACCCTCTCTTGTTGCTCTCCTCCTCCTTTTATAATATTGGATCCTTGTCAAAACCCTAAACCACTTCATTAGTTTAGCCTCTTTCACATGAAATACCTCCTTCTAGAAGTGCCCTGTCCTTCTAAGAGGTTCAATGAATCTAGAATGCAATGTGGATATGGTCATGGTTGACTTGGTCAAGTGATCAACCTCTTCCACACTCAAGGTGTCTTCATTTTAACTGGTTAGCTTGATTTCCATTCACATTGAGTTGTCTTTATTTGGAATCCACTCTTTGAGAATAATTGTTGTTTAATTGGTCAAACTTGACCTTTTCCACATAGTTTAGACATGGTTCACACATGTGGATGCTTGATATAGTTATTTCATGATCCCTTTTCACACCATGAGGGATTTTTATTCATACTTGAGCAAATTATGAGCCTCCTTGCCCAATTATTCATCCATCTAGATTTCAAAAGAAAAATTACTATTCCTATTAGCTGTAAGATAATTTAGGAATATTACAGTCTCCCTCTTCCAAATGTTGCTTGTCCTCAAGCAACTGCAAGGGTGCTGCAAAATCTCCACTTCTTCTCTTGTGGCCTCCTGATCCAATATTCTCCACCATTACTCTGAATTTTATGCAATAGTTTTGTCTTGCAATGGTCCTTCCTCAATGTGCAAGTTGGCCCTTAGTGAGTAAACCTAATGGCTCTGATCATGAAAGAATGGAAGGTTGTTATGGAAATATTCTTGTTGATCCATGGTCTCCTCAAGATATAATTGATGAAAATCATGGGAAATTTCATGACTCATGAAAGACTCCCATCTCCATGCTATCATCCAAATGAAATGGATCACCTCCCAGCTTGGAAATCGATAGAAAAAATCCTCCCCAATACATATGAGAGGCATGTTCTCAACAAAAATACTGCTCACTCTACAAAGAGGCAAGTGATCTATCATAATGGCCATACAATATCTCATGCTCCCATTGAAGCATGCAATGCAAAAGGATTGGGGAACTCCTTCCCCCAAGGACACATCCCACCAATGTGCCTCTCCTCCAACCATGTTCCCAAGAGTAAGAACATTTTCATCATATGGAATCATGATTAGAATCATGCTAGCTGCCATGTATGATAAATGAGAAGGAAGATGTTCCCTCATGTGCAACCAGCACAGTTTCACCCTTAACTGCCATAGAATAGGACATGACAAGTGCCTCTCCCAACACTTTCTTGCTGCCCCATCCCTTCTGAATGCTTGGAAAATTTGCATCATATTTGGTGTAAAAGAATCACACCAAGAAGAATATATTAGCTTCCCAAGATCCCCCAAGGAATGGCCTACATGAACATAGTTCATGGCCTTGAGTGGCCCATGAAACCCATCATAAGTAGTGCCCCCTTTTGGAGCAATGTTCTGAAAATGAGTGTTATAAAAATATAAGCATATAGGAGATACATGATAATATTCAGAGATACAAGTTTCTCTATATAGTTTTTTTTACATCAGGGAGGTAACTCATGGATGAGTTCCCTCTCACAATCAATGAGTAAGGAGGTGTGAAAGATGGCTCTCCCCAAGAGCTATGTTCCTCCTCATCTACCAATTAATCCATGCACATATTCATATGAGAGTGCATATCTTCGTTGAAACCTTCCCATATGAATCTACACAAGAGAGTATGATATGCTCTAATGAAACCGGTGGGTTTGGAAAGCAGGATCTCATAGGTTGCATCTAGTAGTCTCTCCTTGAGCTTGGAGTCTCTATTCAAAAGGATAAGATTATAGAAATAGATGACTCCATCAACTACCTCAAACCTCTCATCCACTACTTCCTTTAAATAGCCCCACATGTGAAAAGGTCCTTGGAGTATTCCATCATGAGTTGGGAATCCCAATAAGGACCTAGACTCCCCAAAAATGATAGCATTGTAGAAGTCTGAAATGCTGCCTTTGTCATATCATGGCTCCCTCCTTTGACATTATTGATGTCAAATTCACATGTTGGAGCTTCATAATCTCCCCTTTGTTTCCTCCCTTGCATCTAATCTTGCTCAAGACAAGATTGAAGCATCTGGAAATCAACTTCCCCTCGGAAAGTCCTTGTCTTTCAATACTTCCTCATTTTGGCCCATTCATACAAGAGGGTTAGTATCCCCTTTCCATGTTCAAAAATATTCTTTTTGAATGAAGAAATCATGGGCTGCCCCAAAGATATGGAGTTTTCATGTGTCCTCATGCTCATGCGATCATAGAATTCTAATTTCTCCTCTCTCAGTGCAGATAGCTTAGTGGGAGTTAGCAATGTCACTTTCAAGAAATTTCTCATCTCTCTTCTGAATTCATGAGAGATTCTATGTGTTGTGCTAGCTTATCCTAAGGCTCCCTCCTTAGATAAGTATGCATATGTTTCCCATAGTTTATAGAACACTTTAGATTCCCTCCCATCAAGAGGTGCTCTTGGTAAGATACCTCCTTGCAAAGAGGTGTCAAGGCATAGAGTAGAATGTGGATGTAGGTAGATATATTTTCCCCTACCTTTATTAAATAGGTCCTCTTTCATTCTTTGTGCTTCCAAGCTTCGAAACAGATAAGGGTTCATGCTCTTCATCTTGTGATGCCCTTCCTCCTCTTTTCCTTCTTCTATCTTCAAGATCTCATCATTGGACAATGATGGTACATGCTACTCATGTGTTATGCCAAGAGATCTATGTGTGAGACCTTGTGGAACTCCTTGCAAGTGTGAAAGAATTTATTTCCTTGGAGTAAGTGCTCCATCCTCCTCTTCATGAGGTGCTTGAAGTGCCATTGTCATGAATGTGTTATCATCTCCTTCCTTCCCCTCCTCCTCTTCAATAACTGAAATTGCCTCATCATCAACAAGAGACCTTAGATCTTGGTCATCTATTGAAGGAGGAATCTCTATGCTTTCCTCTTGAGAAGAGGGCCTTTCATCCAAAGGATATATTGCCCTTGGAAAGACATCAAACAATCTCACACATTCCTCAATGGTTTTCATAAATGGAGTTGGATTCATAGACCCTTCCAACTCATGCAAAATATTTGTCTGATGTGGTTTGATAGTGTCAACGGAAGATGTTATACATGGAGCTTCATCAAACATCTCTATCAATCTTGCAATAAACCTTGCATAAGTAGGTGTATTTGTATTCTTCAAGGAAAAAGACTCAAACAACCACCAAGCATATTATTTACCTTCAAAATTCAGCGCTGCCACTTTAATGGCTTCAATCTCTAAAACTTGATGTTGTTGAATAAGGTTGTCTAGCTCCTCCACCCAAACCCTAATTGGATATTTAGGTGATCCATCAAAGATAGATAGGTATAATCTACCCATAGCATACTGCTCCTCCTTTGTGCCTTTGTTCTCCTTGATCTTATAGAACCCTTGAAAGTTCAAGTTATCTTTGAACTCCTTGGATTGAGCTTCATACTCCTGCAAATACTCTCTAAGAGTCTCCTTCCTGGGTACACCTCCTTTCTTCCTCTTAATGAAGAAATCACTGAAAGAATGTTGAAGCTTTGGTAATATGGCTAAGTGCACATATCCATTAGATGAGGATTTATAATTTTCCTCATGTATAGATCTTGTAGATCTGATCAGAAGATCTTCCTGCTCTTGAAGCTTCCTAGGAATTTCACTGCTCCTTCTTCCTTCTTCTTATTCAACCTACTTTGAGAGGTTCTTACTGGATCTGAAAAGTGATGAGAGTAAAATCATATTATTCATCATTTCGACCTTACTCCTTTATTTTTACAGCACTTTCGCTAGAAGCCCACAGGCTGAGCCAAAGATCTTGCTCTGATACCACTGTAACATTCCAAATCTGGAACAGCTCAGCAAGCCTGCTGAAATAACGCAATTCTAAGAATTTTGTGCATAGAAATGAGTTTTCAGCTCCTGTATCCCTTATATCAGCTCATATAATATCTAAATTCAAAAGGAGAGCAAAAAAAAATAATACTAGGTGGGTTAAACAGATCTCCGACAAACTAGTCTAGGTGAAAATCACCCGAAGAGAGGGGCTGCAACTATATTCAAAGGACTGCTTCAGACATAACACAGATCCACTAAATCACATTAGGAGGCTGATATGGAGGTTTATAAATCATATGTATAACAGAAAATCAGATGTACATTACAACTCATACATTGTACAAGAGAAAGAATGAGGCAATACAGGAAAAATCCTCACAAATGAGGTGCTACAACCATAAGAAAAGATAGCATAACAATAACAAAATTATTTTCAAGGGCTGAAGTAGCAGTTTATTAATTTTCAGATCTAGGTAAGATATGTACATGTTGTAGCCTCTACAACACCCTCCAAAATCTACCCTCTAAAATTTTGGAGTCCCCTAAGCATCGAAAAAAGATAAGTTAAAATCTGTAGAATTTAAGAGTCGTTGAGTCGCAAGATGGTACTTTTCCTCAAATCTGCAACCTAGCGACCTAGTAACCTCTCAAGTTTCTAAGTCACTAAGTCACATATTTCTTGGATTTTCCAAGATCGCGGCCCTGTGACCTTCTGACCGCCTTCCTTAAAAACACAGAATGTGCAACCTAGTGACCTCATTAATGGCTCACATGCACGACCCTTTTATAAATAGGAGGGTCACTAGGTCACATTATGTGCATCTGGTGGATAGAAAAAAATGCTTCTGACAGGCCAACCGGAGCACGATTTTCCCAGGCAAGTTGTCGTTTCCTCTTGCTGTTTCCATTTTTTTTACTTTGTTGCCCTGTTACCTTTACCTTAGCCTCTAAAACCTTCCATATTTCCTCCTCTTGACCTTTTAAGACTTGGGATACCCAAATTTCCCTAACACTCCGCCTCCTTGTACAATATTGCAAGCACAATTCATCCAACCTCCTTGATATGTGTTCTTCTCCTAAAACTGCTTCCCCTCCTTTGCTTTGATGCCCACTTAGCCTTCCATTATTTAAAGTTAAAGAGAAATATATTCACCACATCACACATGAAAATACCTGGCCAACCCTAGTGCGACTCCAACCTCTGCGACTTCGTGACCCTTGTGACCTTGCGACCCTAGTCGCTGAGTCGCCAGGTCACAACCACGCTCCAGACTATTGTTTGTGACCCTTGCAACATAGCAACCTGGTCGCAAGTCGTAGAGTCACACTTTCCTCGAACTGCCAAGTGTTTGTGACCCAGCGACCTCGTGACCTGGTCGCAAGGTCCCACAGTTGCAAGGTCGCTTCCTCCTAAAAACTGAAGCCTCGCGACCTTTGCGACCCAACGACCCAGTCCTAGGTCACTAACTCACCCCTTCCTGTGTTTTTAGTTGGGAAAATTTAGTAGACTGTGCCTAGGATTTTATCATTATGGCATCTTTCTTATCCTGGGATTCTTTCATGAACGTGACAGGTGAATTCGAAGCAGACCTAGAGTGTGTTCCCATCTCTTCAGACTCGAGTGAAATGGGACCTCTAGTGGCCCATAGAAAAAACAAGAGCCCAGAAATAGAAGACATAGCAATGGATATACCAATGTCCCCACACCCGATCTATAGGGACACCTTGTGTACATTTGCTAAAGGGGAAAGCATGAGATTGTATCAAGTATACCAAGAATTTTCTCAGCCAGAATTCCCAGAAGACCTCCCCAACCGGCAAGTATATCTACAAGTTAAAAGGTCGAAGCTCCACTATGCGGGTGCCCACCCTGCTATATTCCCATGTGCGGAGGTCATTAAGTGTATCATACAAGACACTGACCCCAAAAAATGGGTAATTCGGGACTATGAAGGTAAATCATTTGCGACTCTCAAGGGATTGGATGTTGAGTTTACTACGCACTGCCGGAATGGGAGCAGACATTCACAAAAGAATGGGCCAACACTCACGCAGTCGCCATAATAGATACCTTGAGAGGGTGGTGGGAGGAGCCCGAAAAGTTCAAAGTCAAGAAGGATGAAGAATATCCAGTGGTGGGTCTCAGGAAGGTGTTTGGTCTCAATCTAGTCTCCTAAATTGAGTTCATTTAATTGTCAACCAGGGTTGGTAAACTGCTAAAGTGAACTGCACCGTATGTGCCTAGGTGTTTTGTCTCTTAATGCGTTGTGTTTAGTGTTTTATGATGTTTTTGGTCTTTTGTGATGATTTATGATGTTTTTGGTCTTTTAGTAGTTTTATGTTCACAGGGAAAAATGACTAGAAAGCTAGTGGAAAGAAGCTAATGATTAAAACAGAGTGAAGCCTGATTGGTTGATGACAAGTGGTGAATGCAAAGGAAACTACTGAAAAAAAATCAAATCTAAACTATGACTAAACAAAAACAAAGCTTGATAATGACTTTTAAGCAAATGACTCAAAACATAAACTCAACTTGTCCAATTCTTTCATCAAAAGTATTTTGAGAGAGAGCTTGAGAAGTGGTCAGCTAAATATGAAAATTCTCATAAGCTAAATATGAAAACTCTCCTAATATAAACAATTAAACAACTAGCTTATAATGATGCAACATTTTATCCATGATTAGAGATTTGTTGAAGCATATTTGGAGAAAACATTGATACCATCATAAGATCTTTATTCTAAGACTAGTTCTTAACTCTATTCTGCAACTTAGTTAATCATCACTAAACCTCACCCAAGAGTTATAGATTTCTTTTTAAGGTAGTCTTTTGAGGAAAGGCTCTGTTTATGAAGTAGTAAAGAAGTTGCAAAAGTACCTCAGGCCTTGAAATGATACTGTCTTCTGTTCTTATGTTTATGAATCAATTATAGATTTGGAACAAGAAGAGGTTTGTAAATAATGAAGGTTGTTTTGTTAAGTTTAACAACTGAAGTAATCTAATATGCAGTGGATGATAACTAAATGTGGAGTGCAAATGCAATGAGTTAAGCTAAAACTGAACTTAAGATGTCACTAGTCTAAAACAGTGCTGAACTAACAAGTCATTATCAAACTCAAAACAAAATACAGAGCATGAGTTAAATGCAATTAGACTCTGAAGCATCCTAACTAAGCTATCATGCATTATTCTATGGGATTATACAGCCTGTTTGTCCATCATGATTGGTATTTTGGAAGAGTTTCTTAGAATAATCCTGACTGTACAATTTAGTGCAAATGCAAACTCAAAAACTGAAAGCAATTTAAAAACTAAGATAACACAACTATCTCATACCCATCATTATGATATTTTGGAAGAGCGTTTTAAGAGCAAGAACAACTATGTTACTTAGTGAAAAACAAACAACTAAAACATTCATCGCCACAGTCATGCTTTGGACATCATAAGGATTTTTTGGAAGAGTTTCTTCTTTTGGAAGAGTGTTTAGAACAAATGTAACTGTGATAGTGAACACAAGAAATTTCAATTAAATCCTACAACACTATAGCCATTTCCCATTCATCATTATAATCTTTTGGAAGAGTTTCTCCTTTTGGAAGAATTTTTAGAACGAGTATAACTATAATGGCTAATGAAAACAATTACGAATTCAAACTTCAAAAACGTAAAGGCAGCTAAGATACTTATCTAAATTACGCAATTAAAACCGTGCAAGAGGCAGGGGCCCTCTACCACCAGACGGAATCTAACACCAAATCAACTCAATGCTTTTCAAAACAACACTGTCTTATTCATTAAAGGTGAAATAACTTGAACAGAGCAATCTGCGTCTTCAGAAATGTAGCACAAAATCTAAGAAAAATCTGGAAACAAAATCTAGCCTAGCTCTCGGTTTCCCAAGTGTTTTTATAACAAATGTACATAACAGAACTTGCAACAATTCCAGAATCATTGTCTTTCCTTATCGAAATCACATTAGGACTCTTGAAGTGGCTGCGTAAAAAGGAAAAGGACATCTGGACTAAGACAATCCTATTAGAAGTCTGCCTTCTTAAATGTGTTCCCACGTACCAAAACCATATCCAGAATTCATTTCTTCCTTCATGGTGAGCAACGAACAATGTAGACATGACGTGGAATATACCCATATGCGGTTTTTCTTGAGAGGCCACCTGGAACATACCCAAACGTGAAGACAGCTGCAAAATTGCCGGTTAACTATGGAATGTCTGCATTCTGCAGCTAGTTCCGGTCAAAATGCATTACAATGACAAAAATCACAAAACTTAGCAAGTCAATCATATTAATCATTCTAAAAGTAATTTTAACTAAATTCATTTATCAATTGGGTCTGGGATAACAATGGACAAAGGAAAATGAGGTAAAGTAAGATGAGAGAAAGCACAATCTTGAGGCTCAACATACCCCCACTGCTGACTTCTTGCATGTCCTCATGCAACTTATCCCATAAACTCGGAGGCTTCTGCAAGAACATCTAATCCTCTCCTTCTCCTTTGCCTGGAAGCTAGAGATCTTCTGGGTTTTCTGATGACAAGTTTGAACCTTAAGTTGATAAGTGCCTTGGTTAGCTTCTTGTTCCTCTTTTTCAACTTTTTATTAGCCTTTTCCACTTTGTCTATATGTAGAGATAAGGTTGAATTCATATTGGTTTTGAGTTTGACTTGTTCCTTTAGAATGTCATTCTCATTTTTGATGTGTCTATTAAGTAATTCCAGCTCATACCTATCCCTTCTTAACACATCTATTTCGGACAGTGGAGGACTAGGGTTTCTCTCTCTACTCTCTGAAGCTTTCCTTTCCAAAGTTTCAACATAGTCATAAACTTCTTGCTGAGCAGGGTCAATTTCAGGGGTTCCTTCATTAAAATCCTCTTCAACATCTTCTTCAATAGATGTTTCCTCATCTTCTATATGTATCACCCCTATTTGTTTGATTTGAGTTTTCCTTAGTTTCCCCTTTAGTCTATGGCTTCTTCTTGGCTGAGAAGATCCCTCTCCTTTCTCTGTGGCAGATTTCCTGATTACCTTCTCTTTCTTAAGTTGTCTCTTGATTTGAGTCAACTTCTCTAAGATGATTTCCTCACTACTTTCTTGGACTGTTTTGTCAATTTCAATTTTTGAAGCTCTCCATTTTCTGCTTCTCCTTGTAGGTTGTTGTTCAAGTGAGGGTTCTCTTGGCTCTTCAAAATGATTTCTTATCAAGAAATTGTCCCAAGTATCCTTGGTTTTGGCTAAATTATGTTCAATTAAAATCTTAACCAAGCCATGATGATATAGAGTTGTCTCTAAAAATTGAACCCTTCTTTGAACACAAGAAGCCATCTTTTTCAAACTTTGAAGCAAGAAATAGGGTAAGTTTAACTCTTCCCCCAGAAAATGCATTATCAGTCTAATGTGGTAAACATAAAATGTGCCATATCTACCCTCACATGTAATAAATTTTTGCAAAATAAGTAGTATGTTTCTCCATTTATTTTTCAATGCAGAGCTTGGAATTCATTTTTTAAACACAGTGATATCCATACCTGGTGATTTTAGAATTTGCTTCCAGGATTCATTATGGAATTCTCTGTTTTTGAACCATCTCTCTCCATTTCTAACCAATCCCGTAGCTTCTGCAATGAAAACTTCAGTGACAGTGAATTTAACATCCCCCACTTCAACCTCAGCTCCTTGAAATGACCTTGCAAATGTTTTAGTGACTTCTTTGTGGAAGCCATTAAACTTCTCAAGAAATTGTAGCCATCCTACCTGTTGCAACATTTCTTTACATTGAGGGTATCCTTCCAAGTATTTTGTACCCATTGGTTCGGTTCTTACAATAAGACCCATAATTGCTTCTTCAATGTTCAGATTTAATATTCTTTTTGCCCACGGAAACAATAACTTTCACCTTTGAATTGATATACCTTTGGTTCTTGGTGACAATGGCTTCAAACTTTGGACTGATATGCCTCTGGTTGACAGTGATAATGACTTCAAATTTCGGACTGATATGCCTCTGGTTGACAGTGACAATGGCGTCAAATTTCTCACTGATATATCTCTGTCTCTCGGTGATAATGGCTTCAAATTCCACATTGCTATACCTCTGTCTCCTAGTGACAAATGGCTTCAAATCCCACACTGCTATACCTCTGCGTTCTCGGTGACAAATGCTCAATCTCTGCTCACGGTGATAGTGCTTTGATATTCAAACTGATATGCCCCTTTTCTCTACTCACGGTGATAGTAATATCTCTATTTTGCGGAATGAAGTGTTGGCTACAGAATGGAGTGATGGAAGTAGTTACGGAAATGAGTTAATGGAGTGAGGTGGAGAAAATGAATTAATGATTGAAAAGACGGCGGAGATTTTTACAACGGAAAAGAAAATCATCATTGAATGATTTGGTTGGGTGACGTGAAGAAATTAAACACTTCAGCCATTTTAACCGCTTAAATGATGCCGGGTATGGAATTTGAAATGAGAGATTTTAATCCAAAGTTTGTGGAGGGTATTTTGGTCATGATCAATAAAAATAATTAAAACAAATTTTTCAAATAATTCATAACTAAAACTATGCTAAACTTTATGAAATGCCATTATAATCTAAACTTGTTACCTCTGCTTTTCATTTGATTTTTGTAGTCTTTGTCTTCTTTGTTCACCTTTGGAAGAGTCTTCATAATCCTTCTTGATTCTTGTTATTCATGGATACACTGGATCATCTTGTTGCAATTCTAATGTCTGCTGACTAATGCCTTCAGGATTTGTAGCTGCGGAATGACTGTTTGGCTACGAAAAGTCTGATCAGCTGCAGAATGTCTGTGAAGCTGCAGAATGTACCTGTAGAGTATTTTGATCATGGAATGGAGTGGTTTGGAATGTTATATGACATGAATGAAGATGGATGATGAGTTATGATATGTATGAAGTGGATGATGAAATGGAATGGATTCAGTTTATGAAATGGAGTGGAAGAATATAAGAACTACCCTGCAATCCATGACATGTGTTACTCATTTACAGCAAGACATCAAACATTAAATTTTGACATGGAAATGAGGTGGATGAAGTATGGAATGAGATGATTGATATATGGAATGAAGTGAAGTATGAATGAATGAATGAAATGGAGTATGGATGGATAAGTGAATGAAATGAAATGAAATGAAATGGATCATAAGTACAATGGATCTAAACTTATGATTTTGTAACAGCTGCTTGCAAAAACAAAATGGGAAAATTTAGAGTGTCAGAAAAACTCTGATTTTCACCCTATCTTTTCTGTATAAACATGCTAATCAATGATTGGTTTTCATGTTTATACCTTTATTTTTTTTTATTTTTTTTTATTTTTTTTTATCTATTTTTTCAAAGAGAAATGCTTCAGAAAATTTAATCAAGTTGATGAAGAAGAAAGATTCTTCTTCATTAACTTCACATCACTGCTTTCTTGGAACTTCTTGAAAAATTCTTCCCTTGAGAGTGGTTTGTGATATGGCTTCAATCTATGACCATTCACAAGAAAAGTGACCTCTTCTTCATCTATAGTTCTGATTTTTACTGCTCCATTATCAAAAATTTCAACAATTTCATATGGCCCAAGCCAATGTGTCTGAAATTTACCTTGAAAATCCTTGAATTTTGAATCAAACAAGAGAGCCCAGTCACCTTCTTTGAATTTCTTCTCTTTGATGTACTTGTCATTCCATCTAGCCCTTTGCTGTTGGACTAGACTTGTTTTCTGAACTGCATCTTGTCTGATCTCATCCAATTCATTAATTTGCTCCAGTCTATGCTTTTGTGCCTTCGTTAGATCAAGTCCTAGCTGAACTGCCATCTTGAAGGTTTGAATTTGGAATTCTATGGGAAACAAAACTTGCTTTCCATAAACAAGCTCATAAGGAGTATGGCCTGTTGTGTTTCTCCATGTAGTTCTATAGGCCCACAAGGCTTCAGGAAGCCTATCTACCCAATCTTTTCTATGTAAATGAACAGTCTTTGTTAGGATTCCTTCAATGACCTTATTAGTAGATTCCACCTGACCATTTGCTTATGGATGATAAGGAGTAGATTTTCTATGCCTGATTTTGTACCTCTCCATCATTTGCTCCACTAGCCTTGATGTAAATTGAGCTCCTTGATCTGTAACAATTTCCCTTGGGACACTAAAATGAGTAAAAATATCCTCAAAAAGAAAAGTAACTACAGATGCTTCATTAGCAACAAGTAATGGCTTGGCTTCTACCCATTTGGTAACATAATCAGTGCAAACTAATATATATCTCTTTTGTCTTGATGGAGGACTAATAGGTCCTACAAAATCCAAAGCCCATTTTCAAAAGGTTCAATATGTACCTGAGGTTGTAATGGCATCTCACCTGAAGGAGAAGGTTTCCCTACCCTTTGGCAACTGTCACACCTTTTGACATACTCTTTAGCATATTTAAACAAGGATGGCCAATAATATCCTAAATTAAGAATCTTATAGGCTGTCCTCTTATCTGCAAAGTGTCCGCCACAAGGTTCGTCATGACATGCCTTGAGAATCTCAGGCATCTCATCTTCATGAACACACCTTCTAATGATCAAATCTGGACCTGTCTTGTACAACTCATTAGCAACCCATGAATATTTTGCACTGTCATAAATGATTTTTCTTTTATCCCTTGCATTCATTATTGAAGGAAATTTTCCTGAAACTAAATAATTAGCAATATCAGCAAACCATGGAGTTTGAGTAGAAATTGCAAAAATATATTCATCAGGAAATTGATCTTCAACTGGAGTGTCATCTTTGATGTTTTGGAGTCTAGATAGGAAATCAGCTACTGTGTTTTGTTTTCCAGGGCTATCTAGAATGGTAATGTTGAATTCTTGTAAAAGCAATAACCATCTTATGACTCTGCCATTAGTAATTGATTTGTTCATTAAGTATCTAATTGCAGAATGATCAATGTGAACAAAAGTTTCATAGCCTGTTATATAGTGTCTGAATTTGTTTATGGCATGAACAACAGCTAAAAACTCTTTTTCAGTTACAGTATAGTTTAACTCTGCAGGAGTCAAATTTTTATTGGTATAATAGATGGCATAGGGAATCAAATCTTTTTGTCCCAATACTGCTCCTAGAGCTGTATCGGAAGCATCTGTCGAGATATGAAAAGGTAACTTCCAGTTAGGTCCCCTTAATATAGGTGCTTGAGAAATTTTGGTTTTCAGGGTTTCAAAAGCTAACTGGCAATCAGAAGTCCACTTGAATTCACAATCTTTGGTGAGTAATTTGAAGAGTGGAGATGCTATTTTGGTGAAGTTTTCTATAAATCTCCGATAATATCCTGTAAATCCTAGAAAACTTCTAACATCTCTTTGACAACTTGGAATAGATAAGTTAGAGATGACTTCAACTTTTTACTCATCAACTCTAATCCCATCCCCTGAAATGTGATGCCCTAAAACAATACCTTCAGTAAACATCATAAAACATTTTTCATGACTAAGTGAAAGATTTGCTTCTTGACATCTCTTTAAGACATTTTCCAAGTTTTCTAAAGCTTCTTCAAATGAGTTTCCATAAACTGTGAAAACATCCATGTACACCTCTACACAATCATGTATTAGATCTAAAAAAATTCCTAATACTGCCCTTTGGAATGTTGCAGGTGCATTGCATAATCCAAATGGCAATACTAGGTAAGCATAAGTACCCCAAGGAAAGGTAAATGTGGTTTTGTCTTGATCTTCAAGTGCTACTTGGATTTGGTTGTAACCACTAAACCCATCTAAGAATGAGAAGTACTTTTTTCCAGCTAATGTATCTAACACTTGATCTATGAAAGGTAAGGGAAAATGGTCTTTAAGAGTAGCTTTGTTTAGTTCTCGGTAGTCAACACATACCCTCCATTTTCCATTTTTCTTTGGCACAATTACCAAAGGAGAAACCCATTGACTATCTGAAATAGGATAGATGAAATTGACATTTAACAATTTTTGCAATTCTTCTTTAACAATTTCCCTAAGATTTGGATTCATCCGTCTTTGAGGTTGTCTGATTGGTTTGAAATTTTCCTCTATATAGATGTGATGAGTGCAAGTCTTGGGGCTTATCCCTTTCATGTCAGTGTACTCCCATCCATATGCAGAAGAATGTCTCTGTAATACTTTGAATAACTCTTCTTGTTGAGATTTTTCTAGGTTCTTGTTTATGTTCAAAGTTTTGCCTGGAAAAATCTCACTTGTAGAGCTACCAAATTTGTCCATCGCAGGGATAATTTTAAGGATGGAAAATCATTTTGAAGTTTAAAACGTTGGCGAATTTCACTAGTCCCTAATATGTGAACTATAAAATTTTATTGATATGTTTGTAAAATTATACAAATTTATAATGATTTTATATATAGTCTCTATATAATGTTGGCTATTTTTAAGGTAAAATAATTTTATATTGTAAATTTTGGGTGAATCATTTTTACAAAAAAATGGAAATTGGCGAATCTTTTTTTTGGAAAAAGCATGAAAAATTAGCCCACTTGCGAATATTAGCCCCTAAAATTTTCCATGGTCCATAGAATGAAGAGACATCTGCCTTGATGAAAAAAACTCAATATTGGATCCCTCTTGAAATGATTCATGTTTATGTTCTGGAGAGGATTCAAAATTTTCTAGAGTATTCAGAATTTGATTATCTTCACTAATTTCTGAAATTGTGAAGAGAGGTTGTAAATCTTCTTCATCCTCTATCCATTGAGTGTCATCTAAATCTGTAATTGTCCTAGCTAGAGGATATAAAGTGAATTTCTTAGTTGAACTACCATCAGTGATATACATATCACCGAATCTACAACTAATAAAAGCATCAGCTGTAGCCAACCAAGGTCTTCCTAATATAACATGATGTCCTCCTAGATTATTCTTAGGAGTTAGGATCACGAAATCCACAGGGTACTCCCAAGAATCTAGGGACACTGGAATGTCTTCTATTACCCCATCTGGTTTGATCACAGATTTGTCTACTAATTGTAATAGTGTGGGTGTAAAGAGAAGATTAGGAAGTTTCAATTTATCCATGATTTGTCTACTCATGATATTGATTGCTGCTCCTAAATCAATGAGTGTGTTTTGGATTTCAATTCCATTGATGTGAATTTTGACAACTGGATTTCCTGGGTCAAGATACTTTGGAATAGAAATATTGCCCATCATAATGTCTGCTATTTGTCCTTCCAGTTGAATTTTCTTTGTTTCTCTTATTCTTTTTCTTGTTTTCTTCATACTCAACTCCTTTATTGTTTTGGCTAAAATTGGAATTTCCATGATGTCTTGTAATAATGGAATTTTAATGCAAACATTTCTCAGTTCATCTAGGAAATCATAATTAGGCACCATGATTTGTTTTTCTACACCTTTATCAATTTGTAGTCTTTCTGGAAAGGGAGGTATAGAAGTAGATGTGGATGGTTGCTCTAATACAGGAGTTGAATTTATTGGATCTTTTTGCTTTGATTTTTCAGTGTTTGGGCCTTGAAAGGATGTGTCTTCCTCAAGACTTTTATTCACCCGTAGAGAGTCTTCCTCATAGTTATCTTGTTCTTGTATGATCACGGAAGGTTTCCTCTTTTCAAGTAATATTCCAAACCTAAGTTGAACATCACTAAGGTCTAGAGGAGTAATTAAATAAGTTGGAAACTGTTGGCCTTCTATCATGTATGTATTCTGAGGATTTTTATTATTTGGGTTTGGTATGGGTTGAGCAGGAAATTGATTTTACTTTTGAGGAAATGGTAATGGGAGTGGTTGATTTTGATGTGGTTGGTTCTGATGATGTTGTTGAGGACTTTGTTGAAAATTTTGTTGAAGATTTTGAGGAAATTTTTTTTGAGGATTTTGAGGATAAAAATGTGGGTATGGTGGATAGGATGGTGGATACTGATAGTATGGAAAGTATCTTCCATAGGGACTTTGTGTTCCTTGTGCCCAAAATTGAGATTGATTTTGAAATTGGGGCCAAGGTTGCTGCCAAGAATTCCAAGGTGGAGGTTGATTATACATTTGATCATGGAATCCTTGTACCTGAGGTCCCTGCCAAGGCCTTCTAGATACAAAATTGAGAGACTCTGTGGAATCTGTAGGAGTTTCCTCCTGAAAGACAGCTTTGAGACCAGGAAGAGAAGGAAAATTCTTGGTTTCATGTTTTTCAGAACAAATGACACAGGTTTCTACAACTTTTACATCCAAAGGACACTCTCTCAAGGCATGTTTCTTTCTACATTTGGGACAAAAGATTGCCAAGGCATCAGATTCAGCCTTTTGCTTGTTTTGTATCTTAAGGGTGTCTATTTGTTCACTAAGACTCCCTAAGATGTCAGATTTAAAATCATCGAGCATGTGTCCTATTTCTGATCTACTTACTGTCCCAGAAGAAGACTTACTTGCCCTTGCAAGAGCAGGATCTCTTGGACCTTTGACAGTTTTAGATTTCCCTCTTGAAAGGTTGATACATAACTCAGATATTTCAGGTAATGTGAGTTGTGATATATCTCCTTTTCCCATCATGTTGAGGATATCCAACCATTCATCCCTAATTGTTTTCAACAAAAGAGCTTTTAAGGTGTCTTGATCTAGGTTTTCCATTTTTTCCCTTTTGATGTTGTAATTAAATCTCTCCAACAAATCTTCTAAATTTTCATCTTCTTTTTGTAACATCTTGAACACTTCTTCCTTATGATTAACCGGCATACAATAATCCAAATACCTCTCTAGAAATGCTTGTTTCATGTCTTCCCATGTTCTAATAGAATTGCTGATCAGACTCATAAACCACTTCAATGCTGCTCCTTTCAAGGTTGAAGGGAATAATTTCAGTTTTTGAGCATCTTGTAAGTAGTCATAAGTTCTACACAGCACTTCAAATTCAAATAGAAAGGTTTCAGGATCTTCAGTTTTAATTCCATAGAAGTTTGGAAGGACAGAGGGTGAAATGTTTTTCATGGTTGTATTGGTTTCTTCATCAATTATAGGGAACCCAAAAGAGCTTCCTATTCTACCTCTTCTTCCATCTGCACCTCTACCTCCTTCTCCTCTACCTCTACCTCTACCTCCAAATAGTGTGTGTTCTCCATTAAAGACTCCTCCTCCTCCTTCTTCTGCCATGATTGACTCTCCTATGGAAGTGGAAAGATTTGTGTCCCTAAAAGAAGTTTATAGATCTTCTTCTATGGCAGGTTCAGTGGATGAAGTGGAAGGTTTCTCTAATGGAATAGTTGACCTTAGATCTTCTAGAAGTTCAGGATCAGTAAAGGATGGAATGTGGGTTTGAGTTGAAGGTGTACTAGCTCTAGATCTAGATGAAACAAGTGGTGCTCTAGAAATCAAACTTCTGCTTCTACTGCTTATAAATCTTCCCCTTGAATCTCCCTCCCTACGCATATAATTGTTTTTGGATGCTAAGAAATAAAGGTTACCTAGTTTTCACTTCCCCGGCAACGGCGCCAAAATGTTTGGTCTCAATCTAGTCTCCTAAATTGTGTTCATTTAATTGTCAACCAGGGTTGGTAAAATGCTGAAGTGAACTGCACCGTATGTGCCTAGGTATTTTGTCTCTTAATGTGTTGTGTTTAGTGTTTTATGATGTTTTTGGTCTTTTGTGATGATTTATGATGTTTTTGGTCTTTTTGGTAGTTTTATGTTCACAAGGAAAATGACTAGAAAGCTAGTGGAAAGAAGCTAATGATTAAAACAGAGTGAAACCTGATTGGTTGATGACAAGTGGTGGATGCAAAGGCAACTACTGAAACAAAATCAAATCCAAACTATGACTAAACAAAAACAAAGGTTGATAATGACTTTTAAACAAATGACTCAAAACATAAACTCAACTTGTCCAATTCTTTCATCAAAAGTATTTTGAGAGAAAGCTTTAGAAGTGGTCAGCTAAATATGCAAATTCTCCTAAGCTAAGTATGCAAATTCTCCTAAGCTAAGTATGCAAATTCCCCTAATTTAAACAATTAACAACTAGCTTATAATGATGCAACATTTTATCCATGATTAGGGGATTATTGAAGCATATTTGGAGGAAAACATTGATACCATCATAAGATCTTTATTCTAAGACTAGTTCTTAACTCTATTCTGCAACTTAGTTAATCATCACTAAACCTCACCCAAGAGTTCTAGATTTCTTTTTAAGGTAGTCTTTTGAGGAAAGGCTCTGTTTATGAAGTAGTAAAGAAGTTGCAAAAGTACCTCAGGCCTTGAAATGATACTGTCTTCTATTCTTATGTTTATGAATCAATTATAGATTTGGAACAAGAAGAGGTTTGTAAATAATGAAGGCTGTTTTGTTAAGTTTAACAACTAAAGTAATCTAATATGCAGTGGATGACAACTAAATGTGAAGTGCAAATGCAATGAGTTAAGCTAAAACTGAACTTAAGATGTCACTAGTCTAAAACAGTGCTGAACTAACAAGTCATTATCAAACTCAAAACAAAATACAGAGCATGATTTAAATGCAATTAGACTTCGGAGCATCCTAACTAAGCTATCATGCATTATTCTATGGGATTATACAGCCTGTTTTTCCATCATGATTGGTATTTTGGAAGAGTTTCTTAGAACAATCCTGATTGTACAATTTAGTGCAAATGCAAACTCAAAGACTGAAAGCAATTTAAAAACTAAGATAACACAGCTATCTCATACCCATCGTTATGATATTTTGGAAGAGATTTTTAAGAGCAAGAACATCTATGTTACTTGGTGAAAAACAAACAACTAAAACATTCATCACCACAGTCATGCTTTGGACATCATAAGGATTTTTTGGAAGAGTTTCTTCTTTTGGAAGAGTGTTTAGAACAAATGTAACTGTGATAGTGAACACAAGAAACTTCAATTAAATCCTACAACACTATAGCCATTTCCCATTCATCATTATAATCTTTTGGAAGAGTTTTTAGAACGAGTATAACTATAGTGGATAATGAAAACAATTACGAATTTAAACTTCAAAAACGTAAAGGCAACTAAGATACTTATCTAAATTACGCAATTAAAACCGTGCAGGAGGCAGGGGCCCTCTACCACCAGACAGAATCTAACACCAAATCAACTCAACGCTTTTCAAAACAACATTGTCTTCTTCATTAAAGGTGAAAATAACTTGAACAGAGCAATCTACGTCTTCAGAACTGTAGCACAAAATCTAAGCAAAATTTGGAAAAAAAATCTAGCCTAGCTCTCGGTTTCCCGAGTGTTTTTATAACAAATGTACATAAAAAAACTTGCAACAATTCCAAGATCATTGTCTTTCCTTATCGAAATCACATTAGGACTCTTGAAGTGGCTGCGTAAAAAGGAAAAGGACATCTGGACTAAGACAGTCCTATTAGAAGTCTGCCTTCTTAAATGTGTTCCCACGTACCAAAACCATATCCAGAATTCGTTTCTTCCTTCATGGTGAGCAACGAACAATGTGGACATGACGTGGAATATACCCATATGTGGTTTTTCTTGAGAGGCCACCTGGAACATACCCAAACGTGAAGACAGCTGCAGAATTGCCGGTTAGCTACGGAATGTCTGCATTCTACAGCTAGTTCCAGTCAAAATGCATTACAATGAAAAAATCACAAAACTTAGCAAGTCAGTCATATTAATCATTCTAAAAGTAATTTTAACTAAATTCATTGATCAATTGGGTCTGGGATAACAATGGACAAAGGAAAATGAGGTAAAGTAAGATGAGAGAAAGCACAATCTTGAGGCTCAACAAAAGGTATACAAGCTGGTGGTAGCTATGCTTTGGAGGTTATACCCTCATCCTGATGCCACCGTTTTCAGTGGCATGTGGGTATCCCTGATGAATTATGTCACCATTCACGACACTCGTTTCAACTGGGCCAGCATGCTGATGGCATCTCTCCAGACAAACATATCCTCGGCACTAGCACCCGAGGAGGGATATTCCTCTAAATTCTACATGGCTTCCTACTTGTTGGATGTTGTTTGTTCCCAATGCCACTTCAAGTGATGGGCCCACAACTGAGATCCAGAGAAGACGCACCCAATTCACATAGAGACAAAAGTATTTTGGGACTCCAGGTATAAACAAGACATAGAGCCAATCTTGCAAGTCTTCATCCCGACACTCTACGGGAAACTATTTGGTCAAGACACTCCATGCATGTCCTAGAGAGCCATGGATACGATATTCAAGGTGACACATTGGTCCCCTCTTGCCGAATATACCTTTATTTGAGTCTTTGGTTCATACAAGACTCCCCACGCTATGCCCTACATTGCCTGACTAAAGGTAAGGAGAAGTCGTGGCCTACATTGCCTCTCACCATCGGTGCCTACATGGTTAAGGATTTCTTAGAGGTAGAGTCAGAGGCAGAAGAAATGAGAATTTTTTGCGTAGGGCCCTTGGATCAACGAACATATGACCTAGACAGGATAGTCCCTGATCACTGTAAGCGAGCTAAGTTCAAATCGAACTACCAACATACTGAATGCCCATATGAGGATGAGAAAAGAAACTGGTATAATGCAGATAGGGAACTTGCCCCGAGGGCGTGGTTTGATCAGGAAGATCCAGATGATCATGAGTTGGAAGAAAGAATCCATCGATTAGGGGGTGCTTCTTATTCTCAGGCCAAGAAGCCTCAAACCAAGACAGGCCACAACACTACCTCCTAACAAAAAGAGCAAGAGGCCAAAGCTCAACATGAAACTGAAAAGAAGACAAAAGAGAATGAAGAAAAGCATAAAAGGAACCTGAAGGTAGAGCAAAATAAGAAGTAGGTATAAGAGGCCCGAAAAATAAAGGAAGAGTAGGAGGCAGAGGCTAAGGTGGAGTGGCAGCTTAAAAGGGAATTAGATTAAGTGGAGGCTAAACGGAAGAAGAAATAAGAGCAGGAAGCAGCAGCACAAGTAGAACAAAAGTGGAATGCAGAACTGGAAGCAACAGCACAAGCAAAGCGCAAACAGAAAGATGAACAATAAAAGGTAGAAGTAGAGCATAAGAGGAAAGAAGAACAGGAGAAGGCAGAAACAGAGTGGCTTCAAAAATAAGAGGAAGAAAGAAAAAGAAAAGAAGAGGAGGATAGAAGATCAAAGAACATCGAGACATCTCCTACAGTCACAGAATCACAAACTAAGTTGTAGCCCATCGAAGTGCCTGTAGTCAATACACGTTTTGCGCTCTTCGAGCCGAGCTCTTATGAAGGGCAAGAAGAAGAACTATTTAACCTTACAAGGCTCACATATGATCAGTTCTCCTTCAAGATCCAACAGGAGAAAAGGAGATGTCTGGAACGAAACCTGTTTGCCCAAATCACAGTCACGACAAAGAAAGATATAGTCTTGGATACCAGGAATAACCCAGTAATGATAGCATTAGCCGTCACTTCTTTTGATGCAGCCATGGAGGAAAATTTAAACCGAATGAGTAGAGAGATCCTCTCTCTACAAAACAAGTTATAAGAATCTGAGCAAATGGAGGCAAGGGCGGAGTAGGAAAATACAGCGTTAAAGGAGGAAATTTAATAGCTCAAAGACAAAATTTCTCCTGTTAATGAGGTACCACTGACCATCCGAAGGGAGCTGGAAGTATTGGAGGTCACCATGACGCAGTTTTATGGGGAAATGGTCACTATAAAACAAACAGTTGCTCCCCTATTGAGAACCCAGGAAGAGACTAAGCAAAGGAGTGAGCAACTGAGGGGAGCCTCTACTGCTTTGGTCAGAATGATAGAATGGACAGGTCGGTACCTGCAAACTCTAGAGAACTTGCCTAGGAAAGACTAGATCCACACCCAAGATGCCAAGGTCTAGATTCAGATTAAAGTGCAGTCCAAAGATAAGCTATCCAAGGACCTGTTGAGTCTCAAATCTGCATCTTTCCTATACACCTTTCTAGACCTTTTTCATTCACCTGAACCTTCTAAGTTGTCAATATCATTGCATATTAATTGTAAAAGAGCATCTAAAATGGTTTTTAACTATGTTTTGTGTCTGCTGTTTGATTTAGATTTTTGCTCATTTAGCTGCGGAATCTTGCCACTTTCCGCAGCTACTGCAACTCTCCGCAGCCATTTTGTGAAAGTCTATGTTGCAGGTGTCTTCAGGAAAATCGAGCCACATGGGCAAGTTAGAAATGATGTGGACATGGATCGTGTCCTATTGGCTTGGGAAAATTCACCTAAGGAGGTTGTGGTCAAAGATGGCCAAGTGGAAGTCAACCGTAGAGTCCCACGGTGACAGGACTCTGTTTCTCATCACGTGAAGATTTGTATGACCGTTTCTAATTTACGGGAGACACATCAACACCTGTACATGGCTCCATAAGCCGAATCCAACATCCAATCTTCATAGATTTACTCCTCACCACGGCCATGATGTTGGATCTCTGGACGTGATGGTTCATGTGTCTCTATCAGCACAAACTTTAGGGAATTAGTTATATCACCTTTGTTATAAATAACGCGTTTTCATACGCATAATAGCTAGCCTCCATATAGCTCTGTAATGTAATTGCGTTGCCACTGTGCTGTAATATCATTTATCTATTATGACTGCATTTTAATATATAAGAAGACTCTGTTTCCAAGCGTAATTCGTATTTGAAGGCTATTGCCCGAGGCTAGTGTAGAGGGCCCCTGCACACGCTGAGGTTTTGTGCATTACTGTATAGTTTCTTGTTTTATTTCTTTAAGTTTATTGTGCCATAAGTCATTCACGTGTTTATACATTACATCTTTCATGGTATTTATGCTTCATCTCTGTTCATAATCTTTCATGCTTTACATTTTACTTCTGTCCATAATCTTTCATGTTTTATGTTGTTGTTAACTGATCAGTGTTCTTGTTTCAGATTACAAATAGGCAGCCCGGGCATTTGCATATCTTTTGACTAATGACATGGAATCAATATTGTTCTGCTGCTAATTTACTTTTCTTAGTTTTTTTTTAATTCCAGTACTGCTTTGTTTATTTCAGTCTTGCACATTTGCTTCAGTAGTTAGATTTAGATATATTAAATTGCTCATGTCATTTTTAGTTACCTCCGAAAGCCATAGCTGGACTAATGGTGAGGGATTGAATTATGAGTGTGTAGTTTGATATTAGTTTACTTTCTGCAAGTTAGAAATATTAAATTTCTCATGTCATTTTCAGTTACCTCTGAAAGCCATAGCTGGACTAATGGTGAGGGATTGAAGTATGAGTGTGTAGTTTGATATTATTTTCTTTTTCTGCAAAGTAGATATCAGGTTGCTCAAGTTGTTTATGGTTACCTCCGAAAGCCATAGATGGACTAATGGCGAGGGATCATAATATAAGTTGATGTAATTTGATTTAGATTTACTTTGTTGCAATTCTTGGATTTCTTTAAGCATAGTTTCTTTTGTATTTGGACAGCAGCAAGGATAATGAGTTTCATGATCAGTAGTTCACTGTTTGTTTGACTAAAATAGTGATGCAATTTCATTTTCTTTGAAGAATTAATTTTGTCATTGTGTGTTTTAAAATTCTTTTGAAGTTTGGAAAATCATTAGAAGGACATCATTGTCTTGAATATTTGTCTCCATACTTGTCTTTTAGAATTTCATAAAAATCCAAAAATGACAAAAAGTAAGAGATAGGTTATCTTACACATATAGTGCGCCACACTTCATCATCTTACAAACCTTGGATTGATAAATTAATGTAGCAATTTAGGACACAATAAATTGACCAAACATTTTGGCGCCGTTTCCGGGGAAGTGTAACTAGGTAGCCAATTTCTTAAAAAAAAAAAACAAAATAATAAAAGAAGGGAAAACTTGATAACTTCTTGAAGTATGCTCTCCTCTTGCACCTAGTGTGGCCTGGAGGATCAGAAAATAGAGTTATTGGTTCAGTAATTTCTTAAGTATGCTCTCTTCTTGCACCTAGTGTGACCTGGAAGATCAGAAAGAGAATTATTAGCCCAACTTTAAAAAAATAAAAATAAAAATGACATGCATAGAGCAAGAGATTCTAGGGGAAGGTTTATAGCTAAAGCCAAGAGTTTGATTTTCACAACTCCATCTTCTTCAAGGCATAGACAAGATTCACCACCATATACCCCTAACCTTAAGATTTTTTGAATTCAAGGAGTAGCTGAATTAAAGGATTCTCCTATACCACCTACTAAATCTCATTTAGAAAAGGAAGAGACTCCCTCTCATCCTCCCTTGATAGAAGAACCAGAGGAATTTAAGGACTCTAAAGAAAATATCATGGCAGAGGAAATAATAGATGGATTTGGAGGTAGAGGTAGAGGTAGAGGAGGAGGAAACAATGGAGACAACAATGGTGAAGGTAATAATGGAAGAAATAGGGAAGGAGACAACTTGTTTGGATTCCCTATAGTTGATGAGGAAACTCATACAACGATGAAAAATATCTCACCATCTGTCCTCCCCAACTTTTATGAATTGCGAAGTGAGGATCCTGAAACATTTCTGTTTGAGTTTGAAGTCGTGTGCCGAACCTATGACTATATGGAAGACTCTCAAAAACTCAAATTGTTTCCTTCGACATTGAAGGCAGCTGCTTTGAAATGGTTCATGGGATTAGCCACCCAATCTATTAGGACTTGGAATGATATGAAGCAAACATTTTTGGATAGATATTTGGACTATTGTATGCCCACCAATCACAAGGATGAGGTATTCAAAATGATGCAAAAAGAAGATGAAAATTTGGAAGATTTACTTGAAATATTTCAATACAACTTTAAAAGAGCAAAGATGAGAAACTTAGATGATGAAACCTTGAAAGCCCTCATATTAAAAGCCATTAGAGATGAATGGATAGATATTTTAAACATTATGGGGAAAGGAGACATTTCTCAACTTCCACTTCGTGACATAACAGAACTATGTGTCCATCTCTCAAGAGGAAAATCGAAAACAGGAAAAGGGCCTGGGGATCCTTCTCTTATTAGGGCTAACAAATCTACAACTGGATCAGTAAGTAGGGCAGAGATTGGTAATATGCTTGATGAATTCAAAACTGATATCTTAGGGAGCCTTAGTGAACAACTAGACACCCTTAAAATCCAAAACAAGCAGAAAGCAGAAACAGATGCTCTAGCCATCTTTTTTCCGAAATGTAGGAAGAAACATGCTTTAAGGGAATGTCCCTTGGATGCAAAAGTTGTAGAAACATGTATAATTTTCTCAGAGAATCATGAGATCAAGGATTGTCCTTCAATTCCTGGACTCAAAGCTATCTTTCAAGAAGACCCAAATTCAGTAGAATCTCTCTGTTTTGTTGCAAGAAGACCTTGGCAGGGACAACAAACTCAAGGGTTTAACAACACTATGAATTTTCAAACCCCACCAAATTGGAATCCTTGGCAACAACCTTGGCCCCAACATCAGAATCCATATCAACCATGGGTACAAGGGATGCAAAATCCTTATGGGATATTTGCTCAATTTTATCAATATCCTCCATCTTTTCAAAATCAACAAGCTCCACAACTTCCAAACCCGAATCCACAACTTTCATTGCCATTTCCACAACAACAACCTTCTCAACAAAATCCAAATCCTCAACTCATGCTCCCATACCAACAAAAGACAAATCAACTTCCAGCTCATCCATTGCCAAATCCTAACAATAAAAATCCTCAGAATACTTACATGATAGAAGGACAACAATTTCCTACCTATATGATTGTTCCTCTCAATGATGTACAACTCAGATCTAGTAGAGTTTTAGAAAAACCTTCTATAGATGACCAAGAGCAAGATACCTCTGAGGAGGACTCTCTTGAAGCCAATAAGGGTTCTGAGGAAGTATCTCTTCAAAACTCAAAAATTCAAAAAGAGAAAGGAAAGTTAACACCCACAACTCCTATAGTTGAGCAACCTGCATCTTCATCTACACCTCCTTTTCCTGAAAGACTACAAATTGACAAGGGGGTGGAAAAACAAATCTTGTTGCCTAACTATGATTTTCTAGATGAATTGAAGAATGTTTGTATCAAGATTCCCTTGCTACAAGCCATTCGAGAGATTCATATTCTAGCAAAAAAAATAAAGGAGTTGAGTTTCAAAAGACCAGGAAGGAAACTAAAAGACACAAGAAGAATCCACCTGGTAGGAAAAATTGCAGATATTATGATGGGAAAAATTACCATGCAGAAGTATGTAGATCCAGGAAGTCCAATTGTCAAGACACATATAAATGGGATAGAAATTCCAAACACATTGATTGACTTAGGGGCTGCTATTAATATTATGAGTAGACAGACTATGGACCAGCTAAAACTTCCTAACCTTATTTTTACACCTACTTTACTGCAACTTGCAGATCGATCAATTATTAAACCAAATGGTGTATTATAAGATATTTCAGTCTCCTTATATTCTTGGGAATATCCAGTAGATTTTATGATTTTGACTCCCAAGAGTAATCTAGGAGGGCACCCACTTATCTTAGGAAGACCTTGGCTAGCCACAGCTGATGCTTTTATTAGTTGTAGATCTGGGGATATGTACATTTCTAATGGTAATTCGACAAAGAAATTCAATTTGTATCCTTCAGCAAAAGCAATCACAGAAGTACGAGACAATGAATGGGTCGATGATGAGGACATTATACAACCTGTCTTTATCATTTCTAAAATCAGTGAGGATAGTCAAATTCTGAACACATTAGAAAATTTTGAGATATCTTTAGAATATGACCCCACACAATTTCAATTGGAATCTAACATAGAATATTTATCATCAAGACAAATGTCTCTTTACTCTATGGAAGAGTTTGGTAGTTCTACCATTGAGATTTTTCTAGGGAAAACATTGAATATCAACAAACATTTGGAAAAGTCACAACAAGAAGAACTAATCAAAATCTTGCAAAAACATTCTACTGCATTTGCATGGGAGTATACTGACATGAAGGGTATTGATCCTAAGACTTGCATCCATCATATCTATATTGAGGAAAACAGTAGACCAATCGGACAACCTCAAAGAAGGATGAATCCAAATCTTAGGGAGATAGTGAAAGAAGAGCTCCAAAAACTTCTCAATGTAAACTTCATTTATCCAATTTCGGATAGCCGATGGGTTTCTCCTTTGGTTATAGTACCTAAAAAGAATGGTAAATGGAGGGTATGCATTGATTACAGGGAATTGAACAAAGCAACTTTGAAGGATCACTTTCCTTTGCCTTTTATCAATCAGGTATTAGATACATTAGCAGGTAAAAAGTACTTTTCATTTTTGGATGGTTTTAGTGGCTATAATCAAATTCAGGTAGCACCTGAAGATCAAGATAAGACCACATTTACTTGTCCATGGGGAAATTTTTCCTATCAAGTGCTTCCTTTTGGGTTATGTAATGCACCTGCAACATTCCAAAAAGTAGTACTAGGAATTTTTTCTGATCTAATCCATGATTGTGTAGAGGTTTATATGGATGATTTTACAGTTTATGGTAATTCATTTGAAGAGGCATTAGAAAATTTGGAAAAAGTTCTTATAAGATGTAAAGAAACAAACCTTTCATTAAGCCATGAAAAATGCTTTATGATGTTTACTGAAGGGATTGTTTTAGGACATCATATTTCGGGAGATGGGATTAAGGTTGATAGATCAAAAGTTGAAGTCATCTCCAAGTTACCTATTCCAAATTGTCAAAGAGATGTTAGAATTTTTCTAGGATTTATTGGTTACTATAGAAGATTTATAGAAAACTTCACTAAAATAGCATCTCCACTCTTCAAATTGCTTACAAAAGACTGTGAATTTAAATGGGATCCTGATTGTCAATTAGCCTTTGAAACTTTGAAAACAAGAATATCTGAAGCACCGATCTTGAGAGGACCAAATTAGAAACTCCCTTTCCATATTTCTATGGATGCTTCAGATACAGCTCTGGGAGCTGTGCTGGGTCAAAAATATTTAGTTCCTTATGCCATTTATTATACCAGTAAAAATTTGACTCCCACAGAGTTGAACTATACTGTGACTGAAAAAGAGTTTTTAGCTGTTGTTCATGCAATCAATAAGTTTAAACATTATATAACAGGCTATGAAACTTTTATTCATACTGACCATTATGCAATTAGATATTTAATGAAAAAACCTGTTACTAATGGCAGAGTGACAAGATGGCTCTTACTTTTGCAAGAATTCAATATTACTGTGTTGGATAGACCAGGAAAACAAAATACAGTAGCTGATTTCTTGTCTAGGATTCAGAATACTAAAGAAGATTCTCTTGTAGAGGATAAGTTTCCTGATGAATACTTGTTTGCAGTAACTATTAAAAATCCTTGGTATGCAGATATTTCTAACTATTTGGTTACAGGGAAACTTCCTTCACATTTATTTCCAAGTGAAAAACGAAAAATTATTCAGGAGAGTTCAAAATATTCATGGATTTCTAACGAATTGTTTAAAACAGGGCCAGATCTTGTGATCAGAAGATGTGTCAGGGAAGATGAGATGCCTAATATCCTTAAGGCATGTCATGATGAACCATGCGGCGGACACTTTGCAGACAAAAGGACGGCCTATAAAATCCTCTCTTTAGGATATTATTGGCCTTCCCTCTTCAAAGATGCAAAACAATATGTCAAAAGGTGTGACAGCTACCAAAGAGTAGGGAAACCTACCCTTTCAAATGAAATGCCATTGCAACCACAAGTACTCATCGAACCCTTTGAAAAATGGGCTTTAGATTTCATAAGACCTATTAATCCACCATCTAAGCAAAAGAAGTATATATTGGTTTGTACTGATTATGTTACTAAATGGGTAGAAGCCAAAGCATTAGTATCTGCTACTGAAAATTCAGTTCTTCATTTTCTTTATGAGGATATTTTTACTCGCTTTGGTGTTCCAAGAGAAATTGTGACAGATCAAGGAAGCCAATTCACATCCAACCTGGTGGAGAAGCTGATGGAAGAATACAAAATCAAGCATAGAAGATCTACTCTCCTTACCATCCGCAAGAAAATGGTCAAGTGGAGTCTACCAACAAAGTTCTCGAAAGTATCATCACCAAAACTGTTTATCTACATAGAAGAGATTGGGCAGAAAGGCTTCCTGAAGCCTTGTGGGCCTACAGAACTACATGGAGAAATACAACAGGACATTCTCCCTATGAACTTTTTTATGGGAAGGAAGTCCTGCTCCCCATTGAGTTCCAAGTCAAGACCTTCAGGATAGCAGTTCAGTTGGGGATGGATCTATCAGAAGCCCAAAAGCATAGAATGGAGCAGTTGAACGAGCTAGATGAGATCAGATAAGAGGAAATTTTAAGAACTAATCTAGTTCAATATCAAAGAGCTAAATGGCATGACAAGTACATCAAAGAGAAGAAGTTTCAAGAAGGAGATTGGGCATTTTTATTTGATTCCAAGTTTAAAGATTTTCAAGGAAAATTTCAGACTCATTGGCTTGGGCCATATGAGATTGACAAGATCTTTAGCAATGGAGCGGTAAGAATCAAGACCATTGATGAATTTCAAACTCCTCTTATTGTGAATGGCCACAGATTGAAATTTTATCATAATCCACTCTCAAAAGAGGAATTTGTCAAAATGTTTCAAGAAAATTCTGCAATCAGGCTGGTACAAAAGAATTCTTCTTCTCCACCAGCCTAGCTTTTGTTCTTTTCAGTTAAAAAAAAATAAAAAAATTATAAGCCTGAAAACCAATCACTGATTGGCAGTCTTATATAGAAAATGTAGGGTGAAAATCAGGAACACCTGACACCCTATATTTTCCAAAAAAAAATTAAAAAAAAAAAATAAAAAAAAAATCTCTCTTTCATTTCACAATTTTTGTGACCACCCATTCCACTTCATTCCACTTCATTTCACTCCATTTCATTCCATTTCACTTCATTTTATCTATTTCATTCCATTTCACCAATAAAATTCTCTTTCATGACCATTTCCATTTAGTCAATTTTCATCCGTTCATTTCCATTCACCCAAATAATAGTTGTGTCAGTTTCTGCAGCTGACATTTGTTTCCGCAGCTGACACTAGTTTCCGCAGCCAGAAGCATATTCTGCAGCTACCACTCTACTTTTCAAAAGAATGTACAGCCAGATGTTATTTCCACAATCATGAAATCAAATGCAGGTATGAGGACCAATTATGAAGACATGGGGCATTCAAGATATCAATGAGGAGCAACTAATTGAAGACCAAGGAAAAATGGCAAGAATTCCAAGGTATGAGTAAAAATTTATTTCAAATAGCATTTAAGCACATTTTTATATAGTTATAAACCATAAGCTCCATTATGTGAAATGATTGTATTGACAAACTCCGTAACCACTCCATGATCTTTGTACAATCCTCCCACAATCCTTGCATTCATTCTCAAACGGTCCCATAATTAAACCTCCGATCTTCACTCAAACTCCGATACTCCACCTGTGATGATGAAACGTGGTTGATTTGACTACGAATTCTTTCAGCCGCATAAAATCTGTAGCCGTTGTATAAACGTGCTTACATTTACTCTGCAGCCACCAAATTTTAAACACTGCCAGATGTGTTATACTCCTCCTATTGTTCTATTAATCTCACAGCCGCATTTCTGTCGTGCTCACGTAACCCTTCTCTGTTCCGCTTCACCCCATTTTGTTCTCTGTTACGCTACAGTCTGTATACCCATTCTCTGATATCTACCTACAGTCATCGTGCTCATTTCCGTTCATTCAGCCTTCCTACTTCCATTGAACCCTCCTCACGCAGGAAAGTTTTTAAAGAGCAGAAAGAAGGATGGGTAAATTGTTGAGAGTAGAAACAGAGGGACCTAAATTCATGGAAGGATACCCGCAAGTCAGAGATATATTGAATAAGGCAAAGTAGCTGCGGTTTATCCAAAATTTTAGAGGCTACCATAAAGAGGTGACAAAAGCTTTTGCAAGGTCTTTCAATGGCCTGGAGGTAGAGATTGGAGACCTTAAGTTTACGGTGAATGAGGCATCTATTGCATCTGCCACAGAACTTCCTCAAGAGGGTGAACGTTGGTTTAAGAACAAAAGCATTAGTGATGAAGCCTGGAGAGTGATTCTACATAACCCAGGTATGGATGTAACTATTTTTAAAATGGGAATTCTTGTTGATGCTTTGAAAGAGGAATGGGCTACTTTTCTACTAGCTGTTCAAAAATTTATCACCTGTGAGGGCCGTTTTGGGTCAATGTATATGTACCATACCAGATTGCTGATGAATTTTCTAGATAACCAGACCCTCAATCTGCCATTCTTTTTATTAAATAGTTTGAAGAAGATGTATGTGACTGTTCAGAAGCATTTATGGGATGTAGAACCACATCTATATCACCATGGTCTTGTGAAAATTTTGATTGAAAAACAGTTAAAAGAGAACAAGGACACATGGGAACAATTTTTGATCAGAAATTTCTTTGAAGAACCCCAAGAAATTCTTGAAGGTAGCACATCAAGAAGGAGTAGGAGAAAAAGAACAAATGATGAAACTCAAAGTACTCCTACTACTACAATTGAAAGAACTAGTAGGGAAGAGAGACTATCAAAAAGGAAGAAGAAAGAAACCAAGGGTAAAAAGCCAATAACATCAAAAGAGAGAAAAAGTATTGAGGCTATGCATCAAACCCCTTCTTCAGAGGAAGATCATCAAGTGTTATCTGAGAGACTAGTTCACCTTCAAGAACAGTCATCTATGGCCAAGAAGAAAGGGAAAGGAAAACAAAAGCAAAAAGACAGTGGTCCACAGCATGTGAGAAGAAGTTCCAGGCTTAAGGGGAAGTTGAGGAAAACGAAAACGAAAGGACCCCATTTTATTGATTTGGGAGAAGAAACATCTGAACAATCCCCAACTGACCATAGTCCATCTCACTCTCAGTCAGACAGTGAACCTAGTTCATTTTATTCTCAGTCAGACATTGAACATAGTCCATCCCATTCTCAGCGAGATTTTGAAGACAACTCTCCTCCATGGCATTTTGGGGACAGCCCAATAAAAACGACACCTGATATAGACCCAAACCAGCAAGAAGTATATGATTATATAGAATATTTAGAAAAAGCAGCTACGGGTCCCAGTACTTCGTCCACTCAGCCTCACACAGCACAAGATGATCTAGTCCAATCACTGAAACAAGAATTCTTTGAGCTAGAGCTTTTAAATAGACACATTAAAAATGAAAATGAGACATTGAAGGAACAAAGCAAATTGGAAAAAATCATTCATGATAATACCATGCTACATCTGGGACTATGGCAGAAGAAGAACAGGAAATTGAAGAAGAAATGCTAGAAGTTAAGCAGAGCACTGATTAATATCAAATTCAGATGCTTAATGAAGAAGCCGAAGATGTTAGCAGCACCAAGAAAGAGGAGGAGAGGACTGGATGTACTAGCTGAAGTGTCAAGGCATATGAACTGAAGTAGGATTATCAAAATTTTGGTTGCATGAGGACATGCAACACCTTCACAGTGGGGGTATGTTGAGTCTCAAATCTGCATCTTTCCTATACACCTTTCTAGACCTTTTTCATTCACCTGAACCTTCTAAGTTGTCAATATCATTGCATATCAATTATAAAAGAGCATCTAAAATGGTTTTTAACTATGTTTTGTGTTTGCTATTTGATTTAGATTTTTTCTCATTTAGCTGCGGAATCTTGCCACTTTCCGCAGCTGCTGCAACTTTCCGCAGCCATTTTGTGAAATTCTATGTTACAGGTGTCTTCAGGAAATTAGAGCCACATGGGAAAGTCAGAAATGATGTGGACATGGATCGTGTCCTATTGGCTCGGGAAAATTCACCTAAGGAGGCTGCGGTCAAAGGTGGCCAAGTGGAAGTCAACCGTAGAGTCCCACGGTGACAGGACTCTGTTTCTCATCACGTGAAGATTTGTATGACCGTTTCTAATTTATGGGAGACACATCAACACCTGTACACGGCTCCATAAGCCAAATCCAACATCCACTCTTCATAGATTTACTCCTCACCGCGGCCATGATACTGGATCTCTGGACGTGATGGTTCACGTGTCTCTATCAGCACAAACTTTAGGGAATTAGTTATATCACCTTTGTTATAAATAACGCGTTTGCATACGCATAATAGTTAGCCTCCATATAGCTCTGTAATGTAATTGCGTTGCCACTGTGCTGTAATATCATTTCTCTGTTATGACTGCATTTTAATATATAAGAAGACTCTGTTTCCAAGCGTAATTCGTATTTGAAGGCTGTTTCCCGAGGCTGGTGCAGAGGGCCCCTGCACACGCTGAGGTTTTGTGCATTACTGTATAGTTTCTTGTTTTATTTCTTTGAGTTCATTGTGCCATAAGTCATTCACGTGTTTATACATTGCATCTTTCATGGTATTTATGCTTCATCTCTGTTCATAATCTTTCATGCTTTACATTTTACTTCTGTCCATAATCTTTCATGTTTTATGTTGTTGTTAACTAATCAGTGTTCTTGTTTCAGATTACAAATAGGCAGCCCGGGCATTTGCATATCTTTTGACTAATGACATGGAATCAATATTGTTCTGCTGCTAATTTACTTTTCTTAGTTTTTGTTTAATTCTAGTACTGCTTTGTTTATTTCAGTCTTGCACATTTGCTTCAGTAGTTAGATTTAGATATATTAAATTGCTCATGTAATTTTCAATTACCTCCGAAAGCCATAGCTGGACTAATGGTGAGGGATTGAATTATGAGTGTGTAGTTTGATATTAGTTTACTTTCTGCAAGTTAGAAATATTAAATTGCTCATGTCATTTTCAGTTACCTCTGAAAGCCATAGCTGGACTAATGGTGAGGGATTGAAGTATGAGTTTGTAGTTTGATATTAGTTTCTTTTTCTGCAAATTTGATATCAGGTTGCTCAAGTTGTTTATGGTTACCTCCGAAATCCATAGCTGGACTAATGGCGAGGGATCAAAATATAAGTTGATGTAATTTGATTTAGATTTACTTTGCTGCAATTCTTGGATTTCTTTAAGCATAGTTTCTTTTGTATTTGGACAGCAGCAAGGATAATGAGTTTCATGATCAGTAGTTCACTGTTTGTTTGACTAGAATAGTGATGCAATTTCATTTTCTTTGAAGAATTAATTTTGTCATTGTGTGTTTTAAAATTCTTTTGAAGTTTGGAAAATCATTAGAAGGACATCATTTTCTTGAATATTTGTCTCCATACTTGTCTTTTAGAATTTCATAAAAATCCAAAAATGACAAAAAGTAAGAGATAGGTTATCTTGCACATATAGTGCGCCACACTTCATTAGCTTACGAATCCCGGATTGATAAATTAATGTAGCAATTTAGGACACAGTAAATTTACCAAACAGGACCTATAAAAGATAATGGCCGTATACGAGCATTTGATCAGCAGCATCGACTCAATGCATGCACTACACCACATTCCATTCAGGTCACAAGGTAGCCCAACATTTGGGGAGGTGAAAAGTCAGGAAGCCCAAAGGGAAAGTTTTGGTCTATAAAAACTTCCTTCGGGAATATTGTAAGGATCTTTGGTTTGGGACTCAAAGAGTTAGAGAGCATTGTATAGAAGGACTACACACTTTTGAATATGAATACAGATACTTGTTAAAATCCTTTTGGATCTGATGTGTTTTGATGCATGAACACTATGAGTATTTATTTTTCAGTTTCCAACATATTTTGATTAATGAAACTGTCTTTCTAATGACATCATTTATGCATTAAAGTTCTTTGTACTTGTGTTAATGATGTTAAGTTTATTTTCACTTCCTCAATGAATGTTAATAACTTTTTTTACTAACATTTATATTTTCATTAAAAGCATTTAAGGAAGCGAAGGGTGTTTTGCCATAAATAATTGTTTCTTCTGTGGTTAGAACAATGTACAAGCATGACCCTAATGACATGCTGTTGACAGGATTTCCTTTGGTCCCCCATGATTTATTATTCAGCTTGCTATGCATAGTGTTATATACTCATTCAACTCATCAATCATGTATCTTGTATCATCCGAATAAGTGTGTGTCCATAGGTTCATTGAGTTCTATTGAGACCTAAGGAAAGGAGACTTAAGTGGTAGCCAGACCCACACCCTGGACGGGATCCGTATTCCAAACGGTTAAGAGTCTAGTTGGGACTTTTTACTGGGGAGATCCCTTGCTGTTGGCTAGAAAGATTGTCCCGTCAACAGAATTGGAACTAGAAGGAGGGCCTGATGGCAGCCTCCCAGCACACAAGAAATATTCCGTTAAAATCTACCCAAGGGGAGGTCATAAACTATGACATCGGTCCTCCCCCTTTGGAAGATATCCAAGGGGAGGAAGCTCCTTACTACGAGGTCACCAGGGAGCAGTTGAGAGTTCTGCGCTCGGTTGCTCGTAATATAATCAAGGATTTACAATTCTTGAGAGTTCTGCACCTGGTTGCCCATAACCTAATCCAGTCATGAGTTTCTTGACCCATACTAGGACCCCTGCTGCTAATTTCACCTGCAACGGTGCCCTTGCAAATTCCCTGCCTCAATTAATAAATTTGATGGTTGAAGACCTCACCTCGGCTGTTGAGAATAATGACCCTATTTTAGAACCCCAACCAGTTGACGAAGAAGATCCCAACGTAAATGAACCCCATCCTGACCCTTAGCCTAACCAGACCCAGAATAACAACAATCAGGTCCACCGTCCACCAAGAGGAGCTGAGGGAAATAGAGGCCAAGGGAATAGAGGTCGAGGAGATAGAGGCCGTGGCCAAGGTCGCCATGCCACCCACTATCGTCAAAAATAAAATAGGGCCCCTATCTACAATTCGAGATATATTATAAATATGGCCAACCACGAGGGACATCAAGACGAGCACTCTCACCATGAAGGTGAAGCATCCACGTCGGGTGCGGGAAGCGAATCTGAATCTGAAATCAAGCACCACAAGCATGCTAGGCAGGTGAAAATGCTTGTTTGGATGTCCTAATACCCATTAGATCTCTTGGGCCCCCTCCATGACATGCCTGGGCACCCTGAAAAGCACCTCCACAAGTTTGACCCTGAGAAAGGCACTTTGGCCGAAGACCACATAAGAAACTTCTACCTTTCATTGCAAATTATGAGAGTTCAAACTGATGATGTTGCCTGCTGCCTCTTTCCCCACACTCTTGAGAAAAAAGTGGCCACCTGGTATCGCTCTCTCCCAAGTTCCTCCATAACGTCATGGGACCAATTCCGTCAGATTTTCTTACAGAAGTTTTCGGAGGACAAAACCCCCTCCATACTCCTCATGGAGTTAAGTACCATCAAATGCCAAAAGAAAGAGAAGGTCAGAGATTTTAATCAGTGTTTTGCTACCATATTGAACAATTTCCCCCCCAACTTGGCGTTGGATGACTCCACTACCATAGACTACTACACAAAGGCTCTTCCCATGGACATTATCATTTTCGTAAAGCGCGACGCTAGGGCTACCCTTGCAGCAAATTGCGCGGCTGCCCTTGTCGTAGAAACGGACATGCTTTCCATAGGGGTCATTGATCATGAAGGACGAGATGATAAGAAACCCACCATGAAGAAGAATCAGTCTTCCACACTCAAAACCACGGATAAGGACAAGGATACTTTTGACTTCGAGAGTATAGCAAAGACACTTAAGCTATTAGCCAATGAAGTCTCTGACCTAAAGAGAAAGGGCATTGAATCCACTACCTGTACGAAGATGCAAAAGCCCTTTTTCAGAAATAATAACCCCACCACCAGCTGGCCTCCATCAAACCCAAACACTATTCTCAATGTGGAAGAAATCGGAAAAGATAATTTTTGTTCTTTCCACCAGGCCGCCCACTCTGAGAAGACATGCCCCAAATGGATTGGCAGCATGAATACAATAGTAAATCAACTCCTAGATGATCAAACCCTAGGGGACACAGGAGAGGATGATGTCTCTGACAATGAGGAAGATCTGCCCCCTGATGAACAACCAAGATCTTTCGTCCTTGCATTTGATGTGATCTGCGAGGAAAGAACCCATACCATCGCTGAAATTAACGTGGATGATGGTCCTAAGGTCAAGCCTATGCGAAACTATAGCCTAAGAAGCAAAGGGCCAGTTCTCGACTAGTCCTTCGGAGAGAAGAAGATGGCCTTCTTAAGGAAAATCTTACCCCTAGGGAATGAACACCAAGATATTATTCCTGAGAAGTCCACTACCAACAACACCCAAGTAAACCAAAAGAGCAAGCTGCTGGTAGGGTTTCCCAAAACCACCACCGAGGCTAGTCCGTATTCTAATTCTAGTTACAACATTGTTGAAGACATGAATAAAACTAGAGCCAACATCTCTCTTTATGAGCTTGCCCGCATCACCAACCAACGAGAGCTTATCCTCAAAGCCTTTGCCAACGCCTCAACAACCAATCTTGTGAGCAACACATCTGCCGAAGCTAGTCCGAGATTCTAGTCTATCATAAACACTGTAAATGTGAACTCTAGGGGATCTACTCCCCCCTTTCTCCTATCATTTGAAATTTTTAACTTTAATGTCCATAACTGCTTGGTTGACTCTGGAGCATCCAAAAATGTCATGCCCTTGTCTATTTGTAAAAAGCTGAACATTTTCCTGGAGAAAACTGATGCTAAGATTATTCAGCTTGATAGATCACAAGTGCCCGATGTAGGTGAACTAAATAATGTCATCATCTGCCTATCCTCCGACTCTAGAGTCCACCAGTGTATAGAAATTGTAGTTGTAGACATCCCGGAAGCCTACGGTCTCTTGCTAAGTAGGGACTGGTCTAGCAAGCTACAAGGGTACTTTGCTACCAATTGGTCTCACGTGTGGCTTCCCTACAAGGGTCGAAATAACCAAATCAAAGTTAAAAGTGAACCTTATATGAAGCATACTGTAACTGAATTGGACGCTATTAATGAACCTGTCAGCTTTGCCCAAGAAGAGCTCGACATGTGTTTCCTAGGGGCCATCTTCAGATGTTACCATCCCCCTCAGTCCACAGTAAGCCTAGAGGTCCAATCAGAGCTAACACTCATCACTGAAGACCAAGCTATTCCCATCATACACCAAGCTGAAATCTCTCCCAAACCCACAGCTCCGGATGAACCAGAAGATGATGTATGGACCTTGTATTATGACGGTTCCAAGACACATGACGGAGCTGGCGCGGGCTGCATCTTGTTAGATCCCCAAAAGAACAAGTTCTTGATTTCATGTCAGCTAGAATTCCAGTGCACCAACAATACTGCTGAATATGAAGCCTTATTCCTCAAACTTAAAAAGGCGTTGGACCTAAAGGTAAGATGCTTAAATATTATCGGAGATTTTGAGATCATCACTCGTCAGGTATGCAATACCATCGATTGCTTGTCTTTGCACTTAAAATCTTATCAACAAGAGGTATGACATCTAGTTTTTGTTTTTGATGCATTTGGTATTAAATCTATGCTTAGAATGCATAATGTGGCAGCTGATACTCTGGCTAATGTTGCTGCGAGGCTCACTCCTCTAAGAGATGGCTTTTCTATTGAAATAATGTATAAACCATCCGTGCCAAATAACATCACTAATTTACGCGTCTTTGATGATGACCAACAGATATTGGAATTCATGCTAAGCACTGAGGTGTTTAAAGATGTGGTGATAGAAGAAGTGGACAATGATCAAGCGTTGCAGGAAGAACATGATAAATGCGAGGAAAATGCCATGCCCAACGGAATAGTGTCGCTTGAAAAATTGTTCAATTTTCATAACTGTTTCCGCGAGCCCTGTTGGGGTTCCCATGTTTTGGCCAGATTGGCAAGACCAAAAGATGAGACAACATCAGAACCACTTTGGGACCTTAGGATCTAGCCCTCCTAGGTCCAGAGAGGGATATATCTATAATAGTCAAGGCATATGGCTTTGAAGCTCAAGTTTAAGGTATTAGGCTAGTTGTAGGCTCATGGTTGTTGGTTTGATGAAGAGTTTGGTTGTTGGGAATGAGGAAAGAAGAGTCCAATATAAGGCAAGGGTGAGCATAGAGTAAACTAGGCAAAGGTAGATAACTTAGAGAACATCAAGGCCATTGGGCGATGGAGTCAAGAAAGGGTTTACTCGTTGTTCAATGTGCAAGATTTCAGTTGGGCAGGTCATCTAAATCATCTGGATCTTAAAGGATAGAAGATGGAATGGAACATTAGGGACAGAAAATGAAAGGAGGAGAACCATCTAATTCCATCTATAGATCAGGTCAGAGGTCATTTAACTCCAGGCCTGCTTGGAAAAAATTAGAGGCAATTATAAGGGATCTTAGAAAGGCTAGCTGGTCGTGCAAAGATCCTAGTGGACAAGGCTAACACTAATCCCCAGTGTTCCCAAACCTTCCAGCTAAATCCTACCAAGAACATCTAAACATGGACTTCATCAATTCATACATCAGAGAGCAGGCAATATCATCCACTACACTGGTTAAATCAACTGAAATCAACATTCAGATACACATATAAGCAGAAAACATTAAGGGCTGGGAGAGCAGCAACATAAGGCACATAACAAGGGTGAATCCTATGCCAAACTTCTGATGCAAGCCTGTAGAAATGAAATGAAATGAAACATGAAATACGAGCAAGTCAATCACAAATACAGAGAAAGAGGAAACATCACCAACTGTTTTAGATCAGGATCCAAAGAAATGTGCTTGTCATATTAAAAACAAAACCAATCAGGTACAACATTGCCCATGGCTAGAACATTCTGTCTCAATACATCAAATCTCAGCCTATCTTACAATATACATAGAGAACTTGTCTCAAGAGGAGAATACTTGCATTTCACTAATATCTCATCAACAACCATTTCAAAGTTTCCTTCTGTGCTTTATAGAAAAGGATGAACCTAAGATTGACTGAAGGAGTAGGTAAAAATTAAATGTATCATTAAACATAACAATGAACGCAGGGCCGAAACCCATTCTGCTTGACCTGCTATGTATTTAATCTCTGTCACCTTCCTTGTAAAAGAATGATCTGCTTTGGATATGATCTTGACATTTTGGTTGAAGTACTCCTGGTGTCTTGAATAAAATAAACTACTAAAAGGCCTGTCACATAAATGCTACAGTGGTTTTGAACTGTTGTCTGGTGGAATTCCTTTCACGGACAAGGTGTGTAAATAAGACAGTATGGGTGCCCTGTACCTGATAAAGAAAAACATTATGTTGATGAAAACCCTGATATGACCTTTTGCCTGTGCTCAGGATCCTTTGATCGATCCTCGGGATCTGTGATCTGCTGCTCTTCCTTTGAAAACACTGATTTAAGGCTCTGGATCTTCGTTAGCATGCCTTAACCTTCCTTTTGCTTTGCTGAATGACTCTACCATTTTCATTTTTCTTATGACAGGGTAGCTCGGGCTTTTAATAGTGCTAAAAGGTTTTCCACAGAGCTTTGAATCCTGTTCTTTAAAGCAAATCCTGTCAACCGCTGTCTTTGACTTTCTCGTGGTAGTACCAGCTCTTGGATTTAATACTGTCTCGATAGCCTTGCTGTGTAGAATCATGGCAGTCTTTCACTTTCGGAAACCCTACAAGAACACAAAAACTATGATGAAATCCATGGACGAGGGTGGCAGGAGATGTGGATGGATGAAACGAACGTGCAGGCGGGGACATGGTGAAAAAACGCAGTGAAGCGATGAAATATGGGAGGCGGATGCACAGCGAAGACAGTTTGCATGGGAGAACCACGTAAAAATGAATTTGGAAACAAATATATGCAGTGAGACATCCAGGCGTACGAAAAGGACACGTGGAGGTGATGTGGCGAGGCGGGGTGACGAGGAACGGTCAACGGAAGAAAAACGAACCTGGGCCATCCATCGGGGTGGAGATCAACGGTTGAGAACGACAGACAGTGGGCCAATGGGTACGATGGGTGGAGGTTAGACAGTGTGCAGGTTCGATGAATGAGCGCCATTGGATGAGGGCTCCAAGATCTGACGGCCGAGGTGAATTCTATTGCCTGGCTTTCGTCTGGGAGATAATGCGCGAAATGGGCAGTTTTCGAAATAGTACACTCGTACACGCGGCAGGAGATGAGTGGAATCGCTGGGTGTCCAGGGAAAACCACTCAGCGCCCAACGGTGGTGCAGAAAAAACCACGGCTGTTTATGAACAGTGAAAGTGGGGAAGGGGGGACCACCGCTTCGGGCACACTCCGCGCCGTTGGATCTGGTCTTTAACGGATGGTGGAGATGGACTACGGGGGGCCAAGGCATACGGGCACGAGAATTTTGGAGCGACCCCCGTAGTGAATAACAACCGTTGATTTGAGTCGTCCCATATCCCGAGGAGTCAATTGCGGGGGCTCCATGGTTTGACTCTATGGACAGAGAAAAACCCCCGTAGGGAAAAAAATCTTGGTCACGGTGTCGGGTCACATGGAAGATGAAGGAGCGCGGGGCTATGGCCAAAGGGGCCAGGACCCGAAATATGATTTTTACACATTTTAAAGCATTTTTTGGCCCAAGGGAAGGAAATATAGGGAGGCGAGGTGGAGAATTAGGGAAATAAAGGGTGATGGGGGAGTTTAAGGGGATTTTGGAGAATTTAAGAGGGTGATGGTGGGGATAAAAGGAAGAAAAGGGATTTTGAAAAAGGAAAGGGGAGGGTAAAATGGGGGTATTTGCAGGGGTATGAGAGGTAATATAGGCCCTTTTGAGAAATGGGGCAGCAAATAGAATTTATATAAGGCAAAGCACTCAGAGGCTTCAAGGGGAATGGTTTTTCAGGGAAAGGCATCCCTTGAAGGCTCAACAATCATTCAGCCCCCAGCTTGCTTGTCAAGAATTTCATAGGGGGGCTAAAAGTGGCTCCACATGGGGATGGATTCTCCTTGGAGGAGTCAAGAAACCAGATATGATCTTTGGAGTAGGCCAGGTGCCTGCTATCATAAGCCATCTTTCTTCTTCAATTTTAGCTGCCACAGTATGATAGAATCATCAGCAAAAATATTCCCTCAACCAATCTACCTACCCAAACTACAGTTCTACATTTTTCCCTTGGATGCATTTGAACTAGCAGACCCTTTACATTTATTTTCAAAACAAAAACAAACCTACTCTAAATCTACCCTTATTTCTCCATGAGGCCAGATTAGACTGTTGGCCTCATCTATTTCTCTACCTAATCTACTACCTGTTGGGATTAAACTGTCCAACAGGTTTTTTCACCTACATTCTAAGACAGGAAATTTAAAAGCAACCAAGTCAGGATTAGACTGTCTGACCTGCTGGATTTTGCATAAATTAAAAACAACTAACTACATGCTCACACACTGAGCTTTATTGAGCTTTTCCTACCTACCCTACTCTAACTGAAATATTTACAGTCTAGCTTACAAACATTGTCATCCAATGCAACCATTCCTTCAAGTGATCCCATGACTGGTCTTTCTTGCTCAACTCCTTGAGCAGGCTGGATAGGCAGGGTAGCTCACACTCCTTTCGTTCAATAACGACAGCTTTGAAAGATTTTCTTTCTGTTTGCAACATGCTGCTCAAGAAGACTCTTCATCCTTCTCCAAATGTCTGCAGGAAATGTGCATAAGGATCATGAAATAATACATGGCTATGAATATTTGGCAGGTAGGCTTCAACCAGGATTTCCTCTTCTTCCACTTGATCGAGAATGAGACTTTCCTGAGAAAGAGAGTCTCCCTTATCTGCCTCATTTTCTGAACTGGAGGACTCATAATATATGGCAGTGTTGTTCTCTTGGAACTCTGATACATTCTGCTCTGATGTGCTGAGCTCAGTGAAGAGATCAATGTATTCTTGAGCAGGGATGTATTCCTTTGCTTCCTCTTTTTCAAGAGAAGGCTCTTTGGTTTCAACCTGCTCAAAAATCTCTTGTTCATCTTCTGAAAGGAAAAACTGCTGGCTTCCAGTCTCACTGATGATCTGTGTTAGAGAAAAATGAAGATTCATAGAATCTTCATATGCTATTATACTGTCATAGCTCTCCCCATTAGTGTCATAAATAGCCTGCATTGGCTCATTATTCTCTGGAAGTGAAAGGGACTGATTCTCCTCCCACAAATCTACTAATGATGGCCTTGCAGGATCATTTTTTTGTTTGGAGAGCACTATCATCAGATAGATCAAAAATAAGAGAATCACGAATGTAAGTAATGTCGCCAACCAGATACACTGTATTGCCAGCAAATTTCTCTTCATTCTGATTTACATGTGAGCTTTCCAACTCTGTACAATAAAGCTCATCAGATGAATGGACAAGAATTTCTGATCTGTAAAAAAATTCAGAGGTTGGCTGTCTATTGATGATTTGATCTATTTCTTCCTCTGTCAAAGGGGAGGATGGTCTTGTGTCTCTTTGTGCAGAAGTGCAGCAGCTCTATGTTTCCTCTGAAGACTGGATTTGAGGCAGGGTGTCATCTTGAGCCTCAACTATCAGGGATGATAAATCAACATCTGAATTTTCAAGAATACCTTGAAGAATGTCCACAGTCTCTTGGCTATTTTCTTCCTCAGCTGATTCATCTGTGCTCTTGTGATGGCTAGGATACATATGAAATCCCTGAATGGCTATCAACAGATCTTCAAGATGCATATCAACCAAATCCATATCAATGTCAAACAGGTACTGTATGATATTCTGAGATTGATCACAACAGTACCATGGTAAGGATGGAGAGTTTCCTTTATAATTCTTGTGAAATACTTGGTGCATGTCCTTTAAAGAAAACAAACTCTGAGGTTCTAACCATTCATACCAGACCCTAGCTTTTCCTTCTAATGTTTCCATGAACATTTTCATTAAGCAGTCTTCATGCCATTCAACTCTAAATTTCCACACATGTATATGAAACTTGATGAGATGTAGCAAGGGGTCTTCAGTGTTTTCACCCTAAAAGGTAGGCAAGTTTTTTAACCAGTCCACTTCAAGCATTTTGTGTGGGAATCCAGGGATATGCTCCTTGCTCATTGGGGCATATCTTCTTTGTATGCGTGGAAGCATGTTTGTAAATCAGAAAGAGGTCACTGCATCTCCTCAACTAGTTCAGAGTCTTCTACCAGTGGAGTCATTAGGTCTTTGGATCATAGGGAGTGTGGAGTCGCCAGGTGGATGATTATGAATGTTTGAAGTAGGATGTTGTCCACCATCAGAACTTAGGTAATGTCACCTTTCAGGAATAACCTCAAAACACAACAAACTCCAACCAGAGATTGACTGGGAGGGCGTTTACTAGATATGTCACCTCCAAAGAGGGTGAGATCCAGAGGCTGCCTGGCCCTTCCCAGGCTCTGTCTAAGAGTATGAGACACAAAACGAATGGAGGATGATTCAAGAAAGGGATGAATTTCTTCCAATCTAACCAAATATTTGTGGGTTTGAATGCCTAGGGATGTTCAAAGTGTAATGCACTCAAACTTCCCTAGTATGGTCGCCATTATGTTGGGGTTCCCATGTTTTGGACAGATTGGCAAGACCAAAAGATGAGACAACATCAGAACCACTTTGGGACCTTAGGATCTAGCCCTCCTAGGTCCAGAGAGGGATCTCTCTATAATAGTCAAGGAATATGGCTTTGAAGCTCAAGTTTAAGGTATTAGGCTAGTTGTAGGCTCATGGTTGTTGGTTTGATTAAGAGTTTGGTTGTTGGGAATCAGGAAAGAAGAGTCCAATATAAGGCAACGGTGAGCATAGAGTAAACTGGGCAAAGGTAGATAACTCAGAGAACATCAAGGCCATTGGGCGATGGAGTCAAGAAAGGGTTTACTCGTTGTTCAATGTGCAAGCTTTCAGTTGGGCAGGTCATCTAAATCATCTAGATCTTAAAGGATAGAAGATGGAATGGAACATTAGGGACAGAAAATGAAAGGAGGAGAACCATCTAATTCCATCTATAGATCAGGTCAGAGGTCATTTAACTCCAGGCCTGCTTGGAAAAAAGTAGAGGCAGTTACAAGGGATCTTAGAAAGGCTAGCTGGTCATGCAAAGATCCTAGTGGACGGGGCTAACACTAATCCCCAGTGTTCCCAAACCTTCCAGCTAAATCCTACCAAGAACATCTAAACATGGACTTCATTAATTCATACATCAGAGAGCAGGCAATATCATCCACTACACTAGTTAAATCAATTGAAATCAACATTCAGATACACATATAAGCAGAAAATATTAAGGGCTGGGAGAGCAGCAACATAGGGCACCTAACAAGGGTGAATCCTATGCCAAACTTCTGATGCAAGCCAGTAGAAATGAAATGAAATGAAACATGAAATAAGATCAAGTCAATCACAAATACAGAGAAAGAGGAAACATCACCAGCTGTTTTAGATCAGGATCCAAAGAAATGTGCTTGTCATATTAAAAACAAAACCAATCAGGTACAACATTGCCCACAGCTTGAACATTCAGTCTGAATACATCAAATCTCAGCCTATCTTACAATATACACAGAGAACTTGTCTCAAGAGGAGAATACTTGCATTTCATTGATATCTCATCAACAACCATTTCAAAGTTTCTTTCTATGCTTTATAGCAAAGGATGAACCTAAGATCGACTGAAGGAGTAGGTGAAAATTAAATGTATCATTAAACATAACAATGAACGCAGGGGTGAAACCCATTCTGCTTGACCTGCTATGTATTTAATCTCTGTCACCTTCCTTATAAAAGAATGATCTGCTTTGGATATGATCTCGACATTTTGGTTGAAGTACTCCTGGTGTCTTGAATAAAATAAATTACTGAAAGGCCTGTCACATAAATGATACGGTGGTTTTGAACTGTTTTCTGGTGGAATTCCTTTCAGGGACAAGGTGTGTAAATAAAATAGTATGGGTGCCCTGTACCTGATAAAGAAAAACATTCTGCTGATGAAAACCCTGATATTACCTTTTACCTGCGCTCAGGATCCTTTGATCGATCCTCGGGATCTGTGATCTGCTGCTCTTCCTTGGAAAACACTGATTTAAGGCTCTGGATCTTCGTTAGCATGCCTTAACCTTCCTTTTGCTCTGCTGAATGACTCTACCATTTTAATTTTTCTTCTGACAGGGTAGCTCGGGCTTTTAATAGCGCTGAAAGGTTTTCCACAGAGCTTTGAATCCTGTTCTTTAAAGCAAATCCTGTCAACCGCTGTCTTTGACTTTCTCGTGGTAGTACCAACTCTTGGATTTAATACTTTCTGGACAGCCTTGCCATGTAGAATCATGGCGGTCTTTCACTTTTGGAAACCCTGCAAGAACACAAAAACTATGAAGAAATCCATGGACGAGGGTGGCAGGAGATGTGGATGGATGAAACGGATGTGCAGGCGGGGACATGGCGAAAAAACGCAGTGAAGCGATGAAATATGGGAGGCGGATGCGCAGCGAAGACAGTTTTCATGGGAAAACCACGTAAAAATGACTTCGGAAACAAATATATGCAATAAGACATGCGGGCGTACGACAAGGACACGTGGAGGTGATGTGGCGAGGCAGGGTGACGAGGAATGGTCAACGGAAGACAAACGAAACTAGGCCGTCAATCGGGGTGGAGATCGATGGTTGAGAACGGCAGATGGTGGGCCAACGGGTACGATGGGCGGAGGTTAGACAGTGTGTAGGTTCAATGAATGAGTGCCGTTGGATGAGGGCTGCAAGATCTGACGGCCGAGGTGAACTCTGCTGCCTGGCTTTCGTCTGGGAGATAATGCGTGAAATGGGCAGTTTTCGAAATAGTACACTCGTACACGCGGCAGGAGATGAGTGGAATCGCTGGGTGTCCAGGGAAAACCACTCAGCGCCCAACGGTGGTGCAGAAAAAACCACGGCTGTTTATGAACAGTAAAAGTGGGGAAGGGGGGACCACCGCTTCGGGCACACTCCGCGCCATTGGATCTGGTCTTTAACGGATGGTGGAGATGGACTACGGGGGGCCAAGGCATACGGGCACGGGAATTTTGGAGCGACCCCCGTAGTGAATAACAACCGTTGATTTGAGTCGTCCCATATCCCGAGGAGTCAATTGCGGGGGCTCCATGGTTTGACTCTATGGACAGAGAAAAACCCCCGTAGGGAAAAAACCTTGGTCACGGTGTCGGGTCACATGGAAGATGAAGGAGCGCGGGGCTATGGCCAAAGGGGCTAGGACCCGAAATATGATTTTTGCACATTTTAAAGCATTTTTTGGCCCAAGGGAAGGAAATATAGGGAGGCGAGGTGGAGAATTAGGGAAATAAAGGGTGATGGGGGAGTTTAAGGGGATTTTGGAGAATTTAAGAGGGTGATGGTGGGGATAAAAGGAAGAAAAGGGATTTTGACAAAGGAAAGGGGAGGGTAAAATGGGGGTATTTGCAGGGGTATGAGAGGTAATATAGGCCCTTTTGAGAAATGGGGCAGTAGATAGAATTTATATAAGGCAAAGCACTCAAAGGCTTCAAGGGGAATGGTTTTTCAGGGAAAGGCATCCCTTGAAGGCTCAACAATCATTCATCCCCCAGCTTGCTTGTCAAGAATTTCATAGGGGGGCTAATAGGCCCCCAAATACCAAAGTACAAAGTTCCACCTTGGCACATCGACAAGTAAACTTAGGATCAGATGAGGATCTGAAGTTCATCAACATTGGCAAAAATTGTTCCGACCAGGAGAAGCAAGATTTCACCCAACTATTCCAGAAATACCGAGACGCTTTCGCTTGGACATATGATTAACTACGTATGTAGGACACTTGAATTATTCAACATGTGATCCCTATGAAGGAAGGAGTGAAGCTTTTCCAGCAAAATCTAAGAAAAGTGCATCCTACACTAGAACCAATGATTCAGAAGGAACTTAAGAAGCTTTTGGATGCACGCATCATCTTCAAAGTTCGGGACTCCACTTGGGTATCAAATTTGGTCTCGGTACGGAAAAAATCTGGTGAGATCCGTTTGTGCGTGGATTTTTGAAATATGAATAGGGCCTCAGACAAGGATAATTACCCGGTGCCCCCTATAGAACAGATATTGTAATTCGTATCCAGATCCAAAATTTTCTCCTTGTGGGATGGGTGTTCCGGTTACAACCAAGTGTTGGTAGCTAAACCCGATAGATTGAAAACTACATTCCAGACTAAGTGGGGAACTTTCACCTTCAGGTGCATGCCCTTCAAATTAATAAACGCTGGGGAAAATTTCCAATGGGCCATGGATATAGCTTTCCGTGGTCTAATATGACAAAGTGTGGTAGTATATTTGGACAACGTCACCGTGTTTTCGAAACACCGGGGCGATCACTTACACCACCTCAGGAAAATTTTCAAAAGATGCAGGAAGTATGGGATCTCACTCAACCCAAAGAAAAGATTTTTCGCCATGTCAGAGGCGAATTTGTTGGGCCACATCATAAACAAGCATGTTATTGTTGTAGATCCCAAGTGAGCGAAGGTCATTGCCCAGATTCCACCTCCTAGTAGAAAAAGGGCCATGCAATATTTCCTTGGGAAAATCAACTTTGTACGAAAATTCATATTATATTTTGCCCAAATAGTCAGACCTTTGTAGGGGATGATCAAGAAGAATGTGATTTTCAAATGTAATCCACCTGAGAAGGAGGCTTTCAATAAAATCAAGCAGGCCATAGCAGAAGCATCATCTCTCCAAAGTATAGACTTCAACAAAAGTTTCATCTTCTATACCTTCGCCTCAGATTCATCACTTGCAGCTGTCCTCACATAGAAATATGCTAACAATGATGAACAACCCATATCATTCATGAGTACTGGTTTCAAGGCACTAAACTGAATTACCCCAAGATTGAAAAACAAGCTTATCCAGTATACAGAGAAGTCAAGCATTTCAGGCCATAAATTCTGAAAAACCATGTCACAGTGTTTGTTCCCCAGCTAGCTGTTTGCTCACTTTTCATGCGGCAAGAGATGGGTGAAAGATGAGGAAACTGGATGGCATGTCTTCAGGAGTATGACCTGGTGTTCAAACCAGTACACACTGTCAAAGGACAAGGATTCTACCAAATGGTCGCGGAGGCTGGAAGCTCACACGGGGTTGAAGAAGAATGCTGGGAACAATAAATCGACATGTATCAGAGTGACCACGCACCTCAGCAGAGAAAACCTTCTTGGTACTCTGAAATTTTGGGATATTTGGCCCACAGCGTAATGGATCATGTTTTGACTGCTCAGAAAAAACATGCAATAAGGCTTAAGGCTGCATCCTACCAGTTAATACAAGGAAAAATTTTCAAGAAAAATTATGATGGAGTTCTGCTACATTGCCTGGAACACGATGAAGCACAAAGCATCCTGACTGAACTACATTATGGACCAGCCGGAGGACATTTGGCAGGTGATACCATTGCCCACAAAATAATGCGCGCAGGTTACTATTGGCCAACCCTCTTCAAGGATGCTCATGCATATGTACATAAGTGCACCCAATGTCATACATTCACCAACCGGGAAGCGTAGCCAGCCGCTCCCTTACAGTCAGTGGTAGTAGAGGAACCTTTTCAACAGTGGGGGTTGGACATGATTGGAGAAATCTTACTGCACTCCTCCAAGCAACACCAGTATATTCTCACAACTACCGACTATTTCACCATATGGGTCGAAGTGATACCATTACGCCAAATCAATGATCAAGAGGTAATAGAGTTTGTTAGTCATTCTATCATGACCAGGTTTGGCGTTCCAACTTCCCTAGGTTTTGACAATGCAACTTATTTTCCGCCTTTCAAGTTGTATGATTTTTCTTTGGAAAATGGTATTGTACTTAAAAATTCTACAAATTATTACCCCCAAGGAAACGGGTTAGCCGAGTTGACTAATAAAAATATTATCCACATCATTAAAAAGACTCTATTCTCCCACCAGCGAAACTGGCATAACGCCCTCCATAACAACCTTTGGGCTAACTAGGTCACACCCAAATCCTCGCTTGGCACCTCCTTGTATATTCTTGTATATGGAAAAGAAGTCGTCCTTCCTCCCCAACTATGTCTCCCTACCCTTTAGTTGTCCCAAGAAAGTCATGGCACCCCATGCCCCACCTTGCAGGCCCAAATCGACACATTACTAAGACTGGAGGAGAAGAGGCAAAAAACCCAGGAAAAATTCGCCATCCACCAATGTCGGATTAAGAGATGGTTTGATAAAAATTCTGCAAGGATTAAAATTTTCAAAGTAAGGGACCTTGTCTTTGAATGGGATAAAGCTCACGAAGAAAAGGGAAAACATTCCAAATTCCAAGCCCTTTGGACAGGTCCATTCAAGATTAAAGAGAAGCTAGGTTCCCACACATTTAGATTGCAAACTTTAGAGGGAAGAATCGAGGTCCTCCCAGTGAATGGGCATGACCTCAAGCATTACTTCACTTAGTAGCCCTAGAAGGGTCGTCCCACCCCTTTACCATATTTTATTGTTTTCTGTTTTAGTTTTCATTTTGTAGGCGTCCTTCTAAAAACTTCAATAAGGTGGAAGACATTGTAGAAGTCATGCAATTGGCATACAACACCAGGATCTGTACTGATGAGGAGTCTCTCCTAAAAAACACAAAGGTGGCAGGAGCTTGCCTATGATTGACACCCAATGGTAATACATGACCTAGTCCGAGCTACTAAGCATGGGTAGCTCACCTAGAAAGCTTTACAAGATGTCTATGAAAATAAAGTTGGATAAAGTGGCAACTAGACCGAAAGGGAACAGAGTTAACTTCAGGTGACATTAGGATATCCAGGAAAACCCAAAGTCCTCATACAGACTAGGAGCAGCCTCTCTTGCAAGTAAAATGAGTCAGGATCCCTTAGCCGCCCAATCAAAATTGCCTCTCTAAAATAAGTGCCATGATTACATCTAAATAAGTGCCTTGGGCACATTTAAAATAAGTGTAGTAGCACACTAATAAAGGGTAACAGATTGAGAAAGGCTTCCTGCACAGAGAGGTGATGCGACGACTCCATTGGGGTACTGACCAGGCTCGCTGGTAGTGGATAAATGTCCGTGATTCCTAGGTAGTGACTCTGCCAGGACCGCGAGGTTCACAGGAAGTGGAGAAAAATAAGAGGACGAAATAATTATATTGGATCCTGTAAATCCCTAAAATGCTCCAACCCTTTTGGTCTCGAAACCAAAAGAAAAAAAAAAAGAGAACTCGGTCAACCAGCACCTAAATAGGCAAGCAGGAAAAACAACCTCACAAGGTACGAAAGGAAAGATCGTGGGAGTATAAAGGTGAAAGGAATAGCCTGTTAAGGCCCCTCCCCCCCAACCAGGGCAAATCATCAGTAGAGATTCTGGGCCCTGCCAGTTAATCACCATTTATTTTAGCCTCTACAACACCCTCCAAAATCTACCCTCTAAAATTTTAGAGCCCCATAAGCATTGAAAAAAGCTAAGTTAAAATATGTAGAATTTAAGAGTCGTTGAGTTGCAAGATGGTCCTTTTCCTCAAATCTACGAGCTAGCGACCCCGCGACCTCTCAGGTCGCTAAGTCGCTAAGTCGCAGATTTCTTGAATTTTCCAAGATCGCGACCCCTAGGTCGCAAGGTCGCAAGGTCGTGAGGTCACGCCTTCCTTAAAAACATAGAACGTGTGACCTAGAGACCTCATTAATGGATCGCACACGCGAAACTTTTATAAATAGGAGGGTCGCTAGGTCGCATTTTGTGAATGTGGTAGATAGAAAAAAATGCTTCTGACAGGTTGACTGGAGTGCGATTTTCCTAGGTAAGTTGTCTTTTCCTCCTGCTATTTCCATTTTTTTTTACTTTGTTACCCTGTTACCTCTACCTTAGCCTTTAAAACCTTCCATATTTCCTCCTCTTGACCTTTTAAGACTTGGGATGTCCAAATTTCCTTAACACTCCCCCTCCTTTCACAATCTTGCAACCACAATTCATCCAGCCTCCTTGATATGTGTTCTTCTCCTGAAACTGCTTCCCCTCCTCTGTTTTGATGGCCCACTTAGCCTTGCATTATTTAAAGTTAAAGAGAAATCTATTCACTGCGTCGTGTGTGAAAAGACCCAGCTAGCCCTAGTGCCACTCCCGACCTCTGTGACTTCACGACCCTTGCGACCCTGCGACCCTAATCCCTGAGTTTCTAGGTCACAAACAACCTCCAAACTATTGTTTGTGACCCTTGTGACCCAATTACCCAGTCGCAAGTCGTAGAGTCACACTTTCCTCGAACTTCCAGGCATTTATGACCCAACGACCTCACAACCTGGTCGCGCGGTCGCAAGGTTGCTTCCTCCTTAAAACTGAAGCCTCACGACCTTACGACCTAGTGACCTAGTCGCAGGTCGCTTACTCACCCCTTCCTGTGTTTTCAGTTGGGAAAATTTAATAGACTGTGCCTAGGATTTTATCATTATGGCATCTTTCTTATCCTGGGATTCTTTCATGAACATGAGAGGTGACTTCGAAGCAGACCTAGAGTGCGTTCCCGTCTCTTCAGACTCGAGTGACATGGGACCTCCAATGGCCTGCAGAAATAACAAGATCCCAGAAATAGAAGACATAGAAATGGATATACCAATGTCCCCACCCCCGATGTACAGGGACACCTCGTGTACATTTGCTAAAGGGGATAGCATTAGATGGTATCAAGTATACCAGGAATTTGCTCAGCTAGAATTCCCAGAAGACCTCCCTGACTAGAATTTACATCTACAAGTTAAAATGTTGAAGCTCCACTACACAGGTGTCCACCCTGCTATATTCCCATGTGCGGAGGTCATTGAGTGGATCATACAAAACAGTGACTCCAAAAAATGGGTAATTTGGGACTATGAAGGTAAATCACTTACGACTCCCAAGGGCTCGGATGCTGAGTTTTACTACACACTGTTAGAACGAGAGCAGATCTTCATAGAAGAATGGGCCACCACTCATGCAGTCACCATAATAGATACCCTGAGAGGGTGCTGGGAGGAGCCCGAAAAGTTCAAAGTCAAGAAGGATTAGGAGTATAATTGGCGGGTGTCAGGAAGGTATACAAGCTGGTGGCGGCTATGCTTTGCAGGTTATATGGTTGTCCCAATGCCACCACTTTCAGTGGCACGTAGGTATCCCTGATGAATTATGTCACCGTTCATGGCACTGGTTTCAACTGCGCTAGCATGATGATGGCATCTCTCTATACAAGCATATCCTCAGCACTAGCACCTGAGGAGGGATATTCCTCTGAATTCTACATGGTTTCCTACTTACTGAATGTTGTTTGTTCCTGGTGCCACTTTGAGGGATGGGCCCACAATTGGGATCTAGAGAAGGCGTGACCTATTCACATAAAGACAAAATTATTTTGGGACTCCAGGTATAAGCAAGACATAGAGCCAATCTCACAAGTCTTCATCCCAGCACTTTACGGGAAACTGTTTGGTCAAGACACTCCATGCTTGTCCTGGCGAGCCATGGAGACATTAGTCAAGGTGGCACATTGGTTCTCTCTTGCCAAATATACCTTTATTCGAGTCTTTGGTTCATACAAGACTCCCCATGCTATGCCCCGATTTGTTACAGATAAAATGCTCATTCAGGAGGTTTGTTTCCAAATGACTTCTGGCTTCTCTAAGGTCCTGACTAAAGGTAAGAAGAAGTCGTGGCCTACACTGCCTCTCACCATCGGTGCCTACATGGTGAAGGATTTCATAGAGGTAGAGGCAGAGGTAGAATAAATGAGAAGTTTTCGCCTAGGGCCATTGGATCACTGAACATATGACCTAGACAGGATAGTCCCTTATCACTGTAAGCGAGCTAAGTTCAAATGGAACTACAAACATGCTGAATTCCCATATGAGGATGAGAAAAGAAACTGGTATAATGCAGATAGGGAACTTGCCCCAGGGGCGTGGTCCGATTATGAAGATCCAGATGATCACACGTTGGAGGAAAGAATCCGTCAATTAGGGGGTGCTTCTTCTTCTCAAGCCAAGAATCCTTGAACTAGGACAGGCCACAACACTACCTCCCAATAGAAAGAGCAAGAGGCCAAAGCTCAACACGAAACTGAAAAGAAGACAAAAGAGGATGAAGAAAAGTGTAAAAGGAACCTGAAGGTAGAACAAAAGAAGAAGTAGGAAGAAGAGGCCCAAAAAGGAGAGGAAGAGCAGGAGGTAGAGGCTAAGGCAGAGAGGCAGCTGAAAAGGGAATTAGATAAAGTGGAGGCCGAACGAAATAAGAAAGAAGAGCAGGAAGCTGCAGCAGAAGTAGAGCGCAAGCAGAAAGCAGAACTAGAAGCAGCAGCAGAAGTAGAGTGCAATCAGAAAGATGAACAGGAAAAGGAAGAAGCAGAGCATAAGTGGAAATAAGAACAGAAGAAGGCAGAAACAAAGTGGCTTCAGAAAGAAGAGGAGGAAAGGAAAAGGAAAGAAGAGGAGGATAGAAGATCAAAGAACATTGAGACATCTCCTCTAGTCACAGAATCACAAACTGAGTTGCAGGCCATCGAAGTGCCTGTAGTCAATACACGTTTTTCACTCTCCGAGATGAGCTCTTATGAATGGCAAGAAGAAGAAGTGTTTAACCTTACAAGGCTCACATATGATCAGTTCTCCTTCAAGATCTGACAGGAGAAAAGGAGATGTCTGGCACGAAACCCTTCTACCCCAATCACAGCTGCGACAGAGAAAGATATAGTCTTGGATACTAGGACTAACCCAATAATGATAGCATCGGCCGACACTGTTTTTTCCACAGCCATGGAGGAAAATGTAAACTAAATGAGTAGAGAGATCCTCTCTCTACAAAATAAGTTACAAGAATCTGAGCAAAGCGAGGCAAGGGTGGAGCAGGAAAAGACAACATTAAAGGAGGAAATTCAACAGCTCCAAGACAAAATTGCTCTTGTTAACGACATACCACTCACCGTCCTAAGGGAGCTGGAAGTATTGGAGGTCACCATGAGGCAGGTTTATGGGGAAAAGTTCACTATAAAACAAACAGTTGCTCCCTTACTCAGAGCCCAAGCAGAGACTAAGCAGAGGAGAGAGCAACTGAGGGAAGCCTTCGCTGCTTTGGACAGAATGATAGAATGACAAGTCGATACCCCCAAGCTCCAGAGAACTTACCTAAGAAAGACTGGATCCACACCCAGGATGCCAAGGTCCCGATTCAGATTAAAATGCAGTCCAAATATAAGCTATCCAAGGACCTAGAAAAGGTAATGGCCGCATACGAGCATTTGATCAGCATCATCGAATCAATGCATGCACTACACCACATTCCATCGCTGGGTGCATTGAGCAAGGAAAAGACATGGAGACAAGTGGATCAGGAGATTCAAAAATTTATGCAACCTATCATATAGGTGGCTGCTACTCCTGATCTTGCAGCATCGCTGGAGAACTTGGGTAATTTCATTGTTACGCCAGTTTGGATCTACACTAAACTGGCCTCTTTAGCCAACCAAGTCACGCTCAAAAGAGAGACTTTGATTCCAAATTCCTTGGAGTGCCTGCATCAGTTACGGGAAGAATTTCCCTATATTTCCCTAATAGCTGCATATTATCGTGCGTGGTAGAACTTTCTCAGAGAGCAATAAGTTGATGCCCCTGACCTCACGATCACATGCACATTCTCATGATCAGATGGCAGTAGGTCACAGGTCGCACTTTGCAACTAGGTTGCAGGTCACACTTTGCAACTGGATCAGAGGTCGCACTGTCCATCTAGGTCGCAGGTCGTAGCCTCCATTCAGGTCGCAAGGCAGCCCAACATTTGGGGAGGCAAAAAGTCAGGAAGCCCAAAGGGCAAGTTTTGGTCTATAAAAACTTCCTTCAGGAAGATTGTAAGGATCTTTGGTTTGGGACTCAAAGAGTTAGAGAGCATTGTATAGAAGGACTACACACTTTTGAATATGAATACAAATACTTGTTAAAATCCTTTTGGATCTGATGTGTTTTGATTCGTGAACACTATGAGTGTTTCTTTTTTAGTTTCCAACATCTTTTGATTAATGAAACTATGTTTCCAATGAGATCATTTATGCATTATAGTTCTCTGTACTTGTGTTAATGATGCTAAGTTTATTTGTGCTTCCTGAATGAATGTTAATAACTTTGTTTACTGACATTTATATTTTCATTAAAATCATTTAAGGAAGTGAAGGGTGTTCTACCATAAAGAATTTTTTCTTCTGTGGTTAGAACAACGTACAAGTATGACCCTAATGACATGTTGTTGACACAATTTCCTTTGGCCCCACATGATTTATTATTCAGCTTTCTACACATAGTATTATATACTCATTTAACTCATCAATCATGTATCTTGTATCATCCGAATAAGTGTGTGTCCGCAGGCTCATTGAGTTCTATTGAGACCCAAGGAAAGGAGACTTAAGCGGTAGCCGGACCCACACCCCAGACGGGATCCCTATTCCAAACGGTTTAGAGTCTAGTTGGGATTTTTTATCGGGGAGATCCCTTGCTGTTGGCTAGATAGATTTTCCCATCAATAGTACATAAAAATTTATATCTAATACAGATATGTGTACAAGAAATGTTGATCTATACATTCCCCTTGGGGTTTTGTGCAAAACATGAAGCATAGAGAGTAGATCTGAGATCTAAGGTTGCAGATCTGTAGAATGATTCAGAAATTTCTGAATATTAAAATGGGACAACAGATCATATCTTAGACAAACATGGATTGGATGGCCAATCCATGGATCACCACAGTGAGAGGAAGAATGCTAACACCTGATATCTCTCCTCCAAAATGCAGAGAAAACACCCTGCAACTTCTCCTTTGCAAATAATGTAGTCCAGGGAGAGAAACTGTGTTGTAGGCTTTGAGAATGATTTGGCCTAATGCCAAGGTCTAGATCTGAAGCTCAATATGCTAATGCACTCTTCCAGGAGGTTAAAAGACACACTCACTGAGAAGAGCCACTAGTATAAACTAGATCTAAGCAGATCTAGTGTCTTCCACTGTTGCAACTCACAAGGACAACCCAACCCTCAACAGGATTAGCACTGTAGGTGTAAGGTGAAGCTTAACCAAAACCTGATAGTGGACAAGATAGCACAAGTCTCCTCCAAGAGCTGCTCAAGGAAGGAGGTGAGATTCCTGAACAAGAAGACCCAACAAGGGATGTCTAAGTAGACAATACCTTTAGAAAATAATATCTTCAACAAATCTCTCTTGTTTCTCTCCTACTCCTTTTATAATTTCGGAGCCTTGTCAAAACCTTAAACCACTTCATTAGTTTAGCCTCTTTCACATGTAATACCTCCTTCTAGAATTGTGTTGCCCCTCTAAGAGGTTCAATGCATCTAGACTACGCTGTGGATATGGTCATGGTTGACTTGGTCAAGTGATCAACCTCTTCCACACTCAAGGTGTCTTCATTTTAACTTGTTAGCTTGATTTCCATTCACATTGAGTTGTCTTTATTTAGGATCCACTCTTTGAGAATAATTGTTGTTGACTTGGTCAAACTTGACCTTGTCCACATAGTTTAGACAAGGTTCACACATGTGGATGCTTGATCTAGTTATTTCATGATCCCTTTTCACACCATGAGGGATTTTTATTCATACCTGAGCAAATTATGAGCCTCCTTGCCCAATTGTTCATCCATCTAGATTTCAAAAGAAAAATTAATATTCCTATTAGCTGTAAGCTAATTTAGGAATATTACAAAAAGAGATATCAACGCCTTAGATATAAGCCACTTAGAGGGGGAAAACTCCAATACATTACATGAATGAACAATTCTTGGATGATACAAATGAAAAAACCTCCTTTCTATATATAGGAGCACATGGGGTCACAATGTAATCCTAGCCGGCCTAACAATAATAATGTAAGGGCACAATAATAACAATATGAGGGTTACAGGGGTACAAGAATAACAATAATGGGGTTACACTAAGAAAGATAAGGGACTATGTAGTAATGTAGGGACATAACAATATTCAACCACTAGACCATCATATATATGGTGCATTAGAGGTTCAATGTGTAGGTCGTTAAGGGACCCATGCCCAAGTACGTAGAGAAAGTAAGGAGGTATATTCCACGGAATTTTTTGTAGAATATTCTAGAGAATATTATATGGGAATATTATGAGTATATTTTATCTATTTTTGCATGAAATTTGAGAGGGAGGTGAAAATAGTAAAACCTAGTCATGTTTATACTCATTTTGCTCAAAATTGTGTAGGGATTCCGTTGGTGAAATCAGAGTTGGGTTCCAAGTAATGGATTTTTTTGTCATCCCCATATGTGAGTTATTTTCATGTATTTCACCATGCACTTTACATTATATTATTGAGATGATATAGATGCCTCTCCATTTTGATGTTGGGACCAAAGATGTGGCTCGCACATTGTGATTGAACTCAATTAAAAAATCTAGGTGCATTGTCTATAATGCCTTCTTTTTGTGTTTATTCTTCATGGATGTTACATTTATGGTATTTTCATGCTCTTTAAGAAAATTTATTTAACATATTCGAAGAAATTATCTTGGATCACTCTTACAACCAAATGAATTATTGTCAATCATTAACATCCTTCATTTCTGATATCACAAGTAGGAGTTATTCCTACATCAAACTCTTTAATGAGTACTTGTGCTCTCAATATTCATTCTTCAACTCTCTTTGAATTGGTCCCTTCTTCTATGTTCCTCCTCTTCATTTCTATTTCTCTCAATCTTAAGTATTCTATGATCTTTGATATTATTCCTTATTTGTCTTTGATCTTCTTTAACATTAATATTGTATCTTCAAAAATGTAAACCGTTTGACTCCCCATACATTACAACCAATCATCCGCCTAGGTTTTCTTTGGATTAACCAAAAACACATTTTGAGACTTATTTTCTTGATGCATAACCAATACACCTGTGTGTTTTAGCAATAATTAAATATTACCAATTATAATCCTTAGGACTTCACTAGTTTCTACTTATCACAAACATCATTTGTTTTTTATGACAACAAACCATATATTGCATTAGTGGTTTCAACTAGACTCCAATGCCCCTCTATAAAGTGTTTTTTTAGAGTATGATTAAATTTTTAATATAATATATTTGAGGGATATAGGAACCTCATAATGATTACATTATCGTTGATTTAGGTACATGAAATTAAAAATTTCTATTTGGGCCAATCTAGTCAATATACAAAAACTAAGTCAAGATCATTTTCTGTCCACATAAAGTTATTATTTTATTCATACCATTAAACTATTACAAATTTGTTTTTATGGATTCAATGCATCTACATCAACATATTGCTATTATTCTTACCTTGGTTTTCTTTCATCTTCTTCATTCTTTCATGTTCCCCATATTTCTTTATTCCTTGTTTCTACATCATTAATTTTCCCAAGCCAGTCTCTTTGTTGCTACATTACTCTCTCTATCGTTATCTTCTTTCGCATTCTCATTCTATTTTTTGTTGCATCATTCTCTTTGTCATCACCTTCTTTCATCCCACTTTGCTACAACTTATTTCTTCCTCATATATTTTGTCATCTAGTATTCTTCTTCATTTTTACCTGAATAAAAGTGATTATTATATGAAATTTTCCTTCACCAGACAAACAAATGACCATTGATTTCCATATTAAAAGAAATCCATCTATCCAGATACATGACAGTGTTGAGGCCTCAGAAATCTATTGCAACAACAAGGGGGATAACCACCTAGTCCATACCTTAAGGTAGTTCCTTTTCCGTTTGGGATAGTGGCTCTGACTAGGTATAATGGGACCAACTTCCTAGAGTTGGGTTTTTGTATGATTGTTGCACTTTTCTCAAAGGATTTGCATGAATCATTACTAAAAACTAAAACAAATTTATTCTAGAATGAAAAAATTTGAATTAAATCTAATCTAATCTAACTCGGGATAATTCTTATTTGATGCGATCTAAAATGATATCTATTCAATCTGTGATGATTTAGATCATCACAGATTTAATAGGATTAATACTTTTGCAAGATGATTCTTTTGAGAAATAGTTAATAAAAAGAATATGTAAAATATATCGCATATATCTGATGATCATATATTAAACAAATCAATTTCGATCCTTATATCGTACAATAGTGCAACTAATATTTGAGTCAAATTAATTGATTTCATATATAATTCATGAAAGATGGATTCATCAATAATATTCAAAATAGAATTAGGATACATGATAATATTACTAGATGTTTACTGTCCTATTCATCTGATCAGTGATAATAGGCCACATTCAACTCTTCTACCAATAAGTCTTTCAAAGAATACAAAAGTGCATCAATAGTGATCAACAAAATGATATAAATTGAAAAGGTCGTGTTCCATTATTTTATCGAGGCATTCACAAACTTACTTACAATAAAGCATTCTTTGTAAATATTCTCAATAAAATTCTAGACCCTTCTCTAGATGCATGAGAAGGGTTTAAAGACTACTTTAACTACTTACAAAAAAATAGATTATACAAAATACCTGATGATGTGGTTTCAAACAACCTTCTTCATCTTTAGTATCTAGTTACTAAAAATTGAAATTATATAAAACTAAACTAGCTAATAATCATGCCCAATGATAAGTTACCACCAACTCTTCTTTTCTGCTCACAAATGTCAGACATCGGTTGAACTTGTGGAGGTTTTCCAAACTGTGCCTTAATTTATGCAGCAAATATAGCATCTAGTAAAAGTGGTTGTATTCTCTCTATAGAATTCAGAGAACAATTTAGTGTCATGATATCACTGTGCGGTTTAACCAGTAGCTGCTAGTACGCTTCCCAATCTGTCTTTTTCAATAGTGTAGGTGCTTCTTCTCAGAGTTGACCTGTGTCTTTCCAACTTTGATCTAAACCTCTGATATCAAGAACAGATTTGTAATTTCCTTCTTTAATCAGACTAGAAGTATGCAATATGTGGTTAATCATTTTGACCATATTCATTGATATACCTGTTGCTCTAGCTATGGAAAATTCTGCCTGTTTCACCTATGCATCCTAGTTAGTAAAGAGAATATCTTTGAAAGTCTCCTTGATCTTTGGAAGACCTAACTTTCTTCCTTCCTCTAAATCTTTCCATTCAATATAATCGGAGATTTTGGTATTGAGTTCCTTGAACTCAATTTTTTGATCAATGACTGCATTTGTCAATTGTTCACTAATTTCAAGGTGTGGAATTATGTCTGAAATTTGTACAACAAAAAGTTTCTGTTTTTTTGAGAGTAAGGCATTTAATGCCAATGCTTCTTTTATGAATTCCTCTGCAGTAGGAATACCTTCATATTTAGTAAGATCTTCTCTCAATTTTTCAATGAATGAGGTTTTGTTAGATAAGTCATTTTCATGACTTATGTTAAGCATTTCCATCTCTTGTTGTACTCTGAGGAGTTGTTGTTCAACTTTCTGATTTAGAGTCTTTCTTTCTTCATCTAGTTTCTATTGTAGCTGCATAATTTTGTCATCCTTTTCCTGAACCAAAATAGATAATTTTGCTGCCCTTTCCATTGTTGCAGTGGTGTATGCACCGGTGAATTGAGATAGCCGAGTTAAATTTTCAATTGGATTTGATGGAGTATCTTTCCATACTACTTCCATTACCTCGTTTCCTAGAGGTGTTTCAATCCTTCTCCTTTTTCTTTGTTTACTTACTACATATTTATGGAAAGGGCTATAGAATACATATAGTGGAAGAATATCTGATACCTTTTCAACAATTTCATCATTTGGAAACACAGGAATAAATTTTGTGTCTTGGGAGGTTATCTCAAGAGTTTCAATGATTTATTTTGTCAAAACTGTTTGTCCCTTTGGAGTCGAAAATTTTGTATCTTTTTGTGAAGATGATACCTCTGGGGTATTTATCAATGTATTATTAACTGGAGTCCAGATTTTATCTAGTTCACTTTGACTTTGTGAATCTGTTTGTTCTGCTCTGATTTCTTGGCTTGCTTTAGTCATATAACTGGTAACCAAAACATTCTGAGAGATACGTCTGAGTCTTTGTTCTCTGAACTCATTGAATCTCTATAACTCTTTTGGATTTAGGTTCAATTTGACAAATTTTGGACTTCTTCAAAAGCCCCAACAAATTGCAAAATATCTTCAAATCTATCATCAGTGTGTATGATAGGTTTGAGTTTCACTGACAGAGTCAATATTTTAGCAATATTTTCTGGGTCAAACTACCTTAAGGGTAAAATGGGGAGCTTCAAAAGCTCAATATTTTGACATTATTTCAATGCATGATTGAAATTTCTGAGGGTAAATGTACCACATGAAATTGGAAAACTTGGCCATAAAGACTTCTCACTGTCTTTCAAAGATTTAGTGATTCCATTACCAACAGTTTGGTAAGCGACTTCTCTTGCCATCAATTTATGTCAAACATATAAAGGAAGAACATGCGGGGGAGCGAAGCTTCCAAAAATTTTGATGTATGAAAATTACTCTTCAATAAAATATCTCCCTATCATTTTAAGGTCTGAAATGGCTTCTTTAGTGAACCTAGGGTTCATTATGTCAAACATTAGTTGATGCAATGGTAGTACGACTCCATAACACAGCCTATGAAAATGTAGTGCATAATTATGCTCCCATATCTCTTTATGACTCAAATGTATCGGGGTAGGATCTTCAGGAGTCCATTTATATCCCATAACTAGAAAGTTGGTAGAAAAATTGATGGCATCAAAAACATAGACACTCATGAAAAATTGGGGAACAGATTTGGAGGAAGTTCTTGATTGGTGATATTCATTAATTGCCTTAACTAGGTTCTTAGAAAGGATAGTTGCCCAAATCATTGTGTGGGAATTAACACAAGAGTCAATCAGGGGAAGCCAATTTACAGAGAACTTGGTATTATCAAGTAAACCATATAATCTTCATAGCATTGCTACTGCAAAATTGTAGGGATTTGCAAGTGAATTGGTATTCTCATATTTGAACTTGTTATCTAGTTTCCTCCACCCTTGAATTTCCTTGAATGGGTCTTCATTATTCTTAGAAAAATTTGCAAAAAACTGACTGTTGTAAATGCCTTGCGGGTCGGGTAGCTTATACATGATTTTCAGATCTTCAGCTTTGAAAGAACCTAGAATCTCATCCCTAGAGGTTCTTAATTGTCTGTCTTTGATTGTTGAATTGTCGAGCACCCACCTAATCATGTCGGTATATGAAAGAAGAGTAGCCCTTGCTACTATCCTATGGAGGAAAGAGCATGAAATATATTTGAACTGTAAATTTGAGGGTGTCGCATCATCGGCAGTCGTCGTGACTTCCACTACTTTGGGCTTTTCATCTTCAAGCATAGTGTAGATAGCTTTCCATTTCATAGTACCTCCATCAGTAGTGCAGACTGTATCTAAGACTATTGGTGACATTTCTGTTTGTTCCAGTTCTGCAAGAATCTATTTGTCATGTTTCTGAATCACTTTGCGGATGGACATATCTTGAAGGAAAATCCCTCTTAAAGACAAAGTGAATGATCAAATCATGGAATATCTATTGAAATGATCTATTTTGAAAGAATAAATCTGGGAAATAGCTATATCTTTAATTAAATCATAACGAATCAATAATTGTTTGTATTGGGATGATAAAACACAATTAATGTTTCCTGACATGATTCATTTCACGTGAAACCTTTATTTAAAACCTGTCAAATCCATCACATCGCTCCCTTTTGAACTTGTCTTTATGAAGTGTATTACCTTTTGTTTATGCGATATGGGATTTCACGATATCACGAAATTGCAAAATCGCAGAAGTCGCAGTATCGTAAAATTGCAAAATCGCAATATCGGAACTTTGGTTAGAATTTCTTAAAGTTTTACAACGTAAATCTCTGATATGTGATTTGTAATGTCACTTGTGAAACCTCAAATCGGCGATCACAAAATCAGGATTTCGCTGTTTTATTGTTTTAACTTTCAATAAGAAAAGATTTATACGAAAATGTGATTTGCAAGAAGGATGTTTTATTAATTTCTTTTCATTTAGTTTTTTATGCTTTTTTATTTAATAAAAGCAGTGATGTTTTTTGGAGTTCAATTTCTATCAAAAACAAAAGTATAGTTTTAAGAAGGGTCCCTATTTCTATTTATCAAATGACTAGATTATTTTGAAAATAAAAATGGGGGCGAGTTGTTGCATAGCACAACAAAGAGTCATATTTTATACTTTCTAGTTCTCTATGAATCCTTTTAATTTACATGATTCATCAACATGTTAATTTATTTCTTAATCATAATGCCAATATTTTCATATTTTTGGATTACTCAATCTCACATTCACCTACTAAAACTAAAATTATTCAATTTGATACCAAGAAAGTATATAATTACACTTTCCACCCTTCTACCTACCTTGCGGGTAATTTCAAAATGTGACGCCTTAACCAATCTATGCAGAAGAAGTATACATGGTACATGATTACATGTTTGTCCTGATTTAACAAATCTTGCAAAACACCAAGGTAAAACAAATTTCTTATGATTTATAGGGCATTGGGTGGAACTAAACATGAACCCCAAATAAAACATACACATCATTATATATGTTCATGTTAGGTACAATAAATTCTTTACAAAATTCCCAACAATTTTGAAGCCCATTACCTATACTCATATACTTACTTTCCTAGTAGATTTCATTTGTTTTAACTCTTAAAATATTAATTTACAGTTCTCTTGCTAGAGATTTCATAATTTTACATCAACTAACAATTTGATTTTAACTCCAATTTCCATTTGAATGTACTATTCACACATGACCATAAAATGATATTTAATGTGCTAGGAAAATCCAATAATGAAACCATGCCATTCTTGTAATAATAACATTATATCAATATATTTTATCTAATAATTTTTCATTATTGTTTAATTTACCATGAAACCACTTTTATAAAAATATATCATTGGAAATATGAACATATTATCAAGAAAATAATTGCTCCTCGGCTTTGATGTGTACTTCAAGCTTGTGTGGTTGTCTCTCTCCTCTATAGTGTAACCTTCTATTGCTTGGAAGAGGTCGTTTTGTAGAGTATTATTTGAATCATAATTAACCAATTTTTGTTTACATACTCTTAGCCTCACTTTGACTCTTTACATAAATACTTTTTCCTCCTCTTGAACTTCTAAATTATCCTTCAAAGAAATGGCCTTCTTGTGCAAAAAAAAAATATTTGAGCCACTGCCATAGGCCTTAATGGGATGTGAAAAAACATACCAATCCTCATATTTCCTACCTAAATTTGTACTAGTTGTGAGTATGGCTCCCATGGATTGCATTATTGGGAATATATTCTGATGTTTATCCCTTTTGTGGTGTAAATTTTCTCTATAGATTTACAAAATTGTGTCTTAGTCTCAAACCCATGGCAATTGTCTCATAAATGTAGTTTTTGTTAAATATTAAAATAGGATATTTTTTGTCTCTAAGGTTTTCTCAATACAAAGAAATATTCCATTTTAGAAATCCTCTCAGTGGTTATTTATATATTTTTATTTTTCATGGACTAATTCTTCTCCACTACATTAAAATGGAACTCATTCTAAAGTAGCAAACCTCTTCATACACATACATGTCACCTTCTCCTTAAAACTAAAATTCTCTGATACAAATTTCTTCTTTTAATAATATGTAAAAAACACATTCAAGATAATACAAAGAAATATGAAGTAAGGCCATAGGGATCAAGAAACCCTTAGGAAAAAAAAATATTAAATTATGTCCTCCCTTAGGTTTCATTTAGACTACAAATGGTCCTTTATATAACTAAGGTGACCATAACTACTCCTTTCGAACCAAATTAATAATTTTTAATCAAAAAATTCCTTGATTTGTAGTGTCACGAGTAAGAGTAATTACGTCATAATTCCCCTTAGCTAGTACTTGTGATCTCAATAGGAATTTCTCAACTCTTTATGAATTAATCCCTTTTTTATCTTCATATTCCTTGCTTTTTTTTCACTATTATTTATTTCCATATTAAATATTAAGAGATATTTAGTCCTTCAACCTCCTGGATCCACCTCTATGAAATCAATCACTATGTGCTCTAAATATGGGATTGATTTCTTGTTAACCACGAACCCTTTATTGATATTTTGGAACACCATTGGTTGTATATGTTAGTGGTTCCTAGGAAAATATACTTATCAATAATAAACAAATATTGAAATTTGAATGAAGGTACATTCTCAAGGTTTTCATACCATGATCTAGAGGAGTAGAGGAAAGATTAGAAATGATGGACCTTCTAGTTTGATGGTGCCTCAAAGAAGAATCCCAAAGTGGCAGGAGGGGGAGGGGTTTTCTATAACCTTGAAGGAAAAAAATTAATAATGTATTCATTGGGATTAGGGAAAATGAACAATAACTAGGTTAATATGCATATCCTACTGTAGGGTTTTTGTCTTGGCCAAATTGATAACTAATTCCAATATTGTTATTCTTGTGGACTCACAAATAATTATAAAATATCTCCGTAGCAAAAACTTGGAAAAATAATCAACATTTGAAGCTCCTTATCCAAATAATATAAAAATTACTTGAGGATTTCTCTCAAAATATCTTCTACCTTGTTCTCTGAAACCAAAACAAGGAAGCACATCTTCAAGCCAACAATACATTGTTGGTAATATGATGCAATGTGTTTTCCTTGATGGCAACCTACTTGATGAAGTTGTCCTTGATGGAAACTGACTTGATGAGTTTATTAATGATGTAAATCTGATGTATCTACAAGCAGCTCAGAAGTAGTAGAAAAAGAAATTTCAGTAAGTACCAGAGAGATGATAAATATGATATGTCACAAAGCATACACATGTTTGTAAAGGAGAAGTAGCATGTGTACGCAGAAACGTACGTGATAAGTAGCGTATGCCTATTTGCACTCTAAATTTATAAGACTAGGGGACATAACCATGGTATTGGTCCATAGTATTGAGCGTTGGATTATATATTTGATCCCGTCCAGGAATACCATCGGAGGTTGAGTGGTTTTGACTGATGGTATTGATAAAGGCTAAACCTATATAAGGAGAAGAGAATAATAGTGCAAGGTGTGCATATGTCTTGGTTTTTAATGAATACTTCACTCTGAAGTATATCTGCATGGTTGAACTCTGATCTTAATTGATAGATCTGAATCTATGATGCACCTATGGATATGATGAAGGTTCAAGATCTCTAGATCTAGAAATGATGAATCTCTGGGATGATCTGAAAAGAAATGATGAAGACCTGGCACAAGTCTGATGAAGAAATTGAAGAAATCTGGGTAAGTTTATAGATCTGGACTGTTCTGCAAAGTTTATCTTTTATACATCTATACGCTAGTTTGTCTTGGTAAAAGCGCGTATATACGCGGGTCCGCCTAAAGAAAAGCGTGTATGGTAGTCAAGGTTTCTGAAGAATAAAATACATTGAAGTATACGCAGGTTTGTCTTGTGAAAGCGCGTATATACGCAGGTTCAATGAAGTAAAAGCACGTATGGAATCTAGGGTTTTGCTGAAGTGTGTGGAATGAAATGTATGATCTGTTATGCTGTTTTACTACTGTCTGTCAAGGAGGTATTCATACAGATATGGGTTGTTTGAATGTTGATTGTGCTGCTAATTATGATTAAAGATCAAGTTGTTGGTTGATGATTCAATGAAGGAAGAATGAATGTCTAAACAGTTCTGCATGGTTGATAGATTGTCTGAACATAAATCTAATTTCAGATCTGAATTTGAGTTTGATCACATTCTGAAAAATCAGTGTTCTCAGAAGTATAAGCAGGTTGATACGAAGAGAAGCGCGTATACATGCATCTTCAGTAAATAGAAGTAGCGTATGCATTCCATGTTATGCACAGAGGCATACGCAGGTTGGTAAGCAGGAAAGTGCGTATACACGGGATTTTAGTAAAGAGAAGTAGTGTATGATATTTGATTCAATAAATCTTCAGGGTTGAGTTTACATCTGCATATCTATTCTGAATTCTGGGTTATTTCTGATATTCTGGTTACAGTGGTCTCACTGTTCTATTTGAAGTATTGGGCAAAGTATGAAAATTGATGAAACGTGGTATGTAGTAGTGCTGAGGGTCGAAGCCTTCAGTGAGGGGGTAGTAGCTTCCTTCCAGTGGTAGCTGGTAAATGAGAGCAGGGGGTAGTAGCTCCCTTCCAGGAGAGGTTGGTAAACAAGAGCAGGGGGTTATAGCTCCCTTCCAAGAGAGGCTGGTAAATGAGAGAAGGTTGTAGCCTTCTGCAGGTGGGTGCCTACGTGCTGGTATGAGTATGTGCCAGTACAATGTTTTAAGAAGTTTTCTTTATAATAAATGTTGAAGACTGAGATGACGACAGTGGTGGTTTTCTCCCGAATTGGGTTTCCACCTTAAATCCTGGTGTTCATGTGTGATGCTTATGTGTGATGATCTATTCTGTTCTTACTGCACATGTTTACTGCTTACTAAACATCTAATGAATGAATGATGCAATAATCTAAGTAAAGAATTATCTGCATAATGAGATCTCTGGTAATACGCAAGTTTTGTTAAGGATATCCGCGTGTATACATGAGTTGGGTTCAGTAAAGTAGTGTATGGGTTTTTGAGAAAGAAAAAATAAAAGTTATCAGTCAGATCTAAATACTGATTCACCCCCCCCCCTCTCAGTATTTTTCCCAACAATTGGTATCAGAGCAGGTCCTTCTGAAAAGGCTTAGCCGCTAGAAGGAAGATCAAGCATGATGAGCAATCAAGATGGAACAACATCTATCAGGCCTCCGCTCTTTAACGAAAACAATTTAATATTCTGGAAAACAAGGATGAGATCCTATCTTCAGTCTCTGGGAGCAGATGTATGGGCCATTGTTGAATGAGGATATCAATATCCATCTGCAGTACCAACAGATCCGACGGAAAAGAAGAATTATGAAACAATTGCATATGCGGCCAATGCTCTAACAGGAAGTCTAACTGAATCAGAATTTGTCAAAGTCATGCAGCTGAATACAACAAAGGAAATATGGGACAAAATCATTCTAAGTTATGAAGGTGATGCAAAGGTAAAAAGTGCAAAACTCCAAACTCTCAGAATTGAATATGAAAAGTTAAGAATGCATAGTGATGAGAGTATTGCTAGTTTCTTTTTATGTCTTGATGACATTGTAAATCGTATGAGAACTGTAAGAAACAACAACTCAGAATTTAGAGTTTGTCAGAGAAAATTTTGGAAGATCAATAATGGCAAATTTGAGTCAGGAAAGTTTCTCATTTCGAAGAAAACAAAGATCTTCAAAAATCTTACTGCAGTGCAACTTCAAGGCATATTAATTGTGACAAACCATCATGACAAGAGAAGCAAGAAATAAAAAGATTGATATTGAAACAAAGAAGAATACCTATAACAACTTTTCTCCTCTTCTAAATGAAGTTGAATGTGCTTATTGCAATAACTTTGGCCATGAAGAATCTGAATGCAGGAGCAAAGTTCAGTCAAAAGAGAATTTTCCTTCAAGCTCCAAAGTATGGAAAAAGAAGGAATTACAGGTTGAAAATTGTGGCATAGCGTTATTTGCAGAAGGTGAAGAAAATCAATGGTACATTGATAGTGGATGCTCAAGACACATGACAAGTGACAAAACCAAACTTCGTGCATATAGTACACTAGAAAAGGAAAAGAAAGTTACTTTTGGAAATGATACTCCTGCTGTAATTAAAGGAAAAGGGTCTATGTTTCTAAAAGAAAAGGTGAAGGCTAATGATGTCATGTATGTGGATGGATTAAGGCATAACCTGTTAAGTGTAAGTCAAATGTGTGATCAAGGAATTGAAGTTGTCTTTAGTTCAAAAGAATGTGTGGTACGTGATCTTGATATAGGTAAAACAATTATAAAAGGAAAAAGAACTCCAAGCAACCTGTATGTATTGAAGAGCTGCAAAGAACAATGTTACTTGAGTAAATCTTCAGAAAAATAGCTATGGAATAGAAGGTTGGGGCATCTGAGCTTCTCTCAGATCAACAAATCAAGCAAACTTAAAGCTGTTCGTGATCTTCCCAATATTACTCTACCTGAAAATATCATATGCAAATCTTGCCAATTCAGTAAGAAAACCAGAGTACAATTTAATGCGAAGGAAGGATCTTCAAGTAAGCCTCTTGAACTCATTCATATTGACATATGTGGACCTGTGAGGAAAAATTCACCACGTGGTGAACAATACTATATCTTATTTATTGATGATTTCTCTAGAATGTGTTGGATTGGGTTGCTTAAACACAAAGATGAAGCATTTGAGAAATTTCAGATCTTCAAAGCTCTGGTTGAAAATGAATTAGATCTAAAAATAAAGTGTCTTAGATCTGATCGAGGAGGAGAATATACTTCAAATGAATTCCTTGAATTTTGTGAAAAACATGGCATAAAAAGACAATTTAATGTAGCCGACACTCCACAACAAAATGGCGTAGCAGAAAGAATGAATAGAACAGTTCAACAAATGGATAGAGCTATGCTTGATGATTCTAGAACACCTGACACATTTTGGGGAGAAGCAGCACATGCAGCGTTAAATATTCTTAACAAGGCACATGTACGAGTAAATAGTGATAAAACTCCATATAAACTTTGGTATGGTAATCCTCCCACTGTGAAGCATTTTAGAGTTTTTGGAAGCAGATGCTTTATCAAAAATAATGATGAAAAACTTGGCAAGTTTGAACCCAGAGCAGATGAAGGAATACTTCTTGGTTACTCCTCTAGGAGTAGAGCATATAAATGTTACAATAAAAGACTTCGGAAGATTGTTGAATGTATTGATGTTGTTATTGATGACTCTCCTACAGCCCCAAAAGAAGAAAAAAAAACAACAAATGAAGACGATGGTGACATATGTCCTTCTACATCAAATAGAAATGATATAGACAGTGAACCCAATGAAGAACCTGAAGATGATTTATTTGAAAAAGCTCCATCCAGATATGTTCAAAAGAATCATCCAGAATCTCAAATTTTGGGAGATAAGGGATCAGGTGTACAAACAAGAAGGACTCTTGTGGGATCTTCTAGCTATCTGGCATTTCTATCCACTATTGAACCACACAATGTCAATCAAGCTAGCAAAGATGAATGTTGGATTCAAGCCATTAATGAAGAGCTTGATCAAATTGAAAAGAATCACACTTGGGAATTAGTACCAAGACCTCATGACAAAAATGTCTTTGGAACTAAATGGATATTCAAAAACAAGTTAAATGAGAATGAGGAGGTTATAAGAAATAAAGCTAGACTTGTCTGCAAGGGGTATGCTAAACAAGAAGGTATAGACTTTGAAGAAACTTTTGCTCCTGTAGCTAGACTTGAAGCCATAAGAATGTTTCTTGCTTTTTCAAGCTTCCAACAAATCAAAGTTTATCAAATGGATGTTAAATCTGCATTTCTCAGTGGTGATCTAGAAGAATAAGTTTATATAGAACAACCATAAGGATTCATTTTGGGAAATGATGAAAAACTTGTTTGTAGACTTAAAAAGGCTCTATATGGTCTCAAACAAGCTCCAAGGGCATGGTATTATCATCTTGACAAATATCTTCATCAACAAGGATTTTCAAAGGGGTCTACTGATAGCAATTTATACACAAAAACTAAAAATGATAAACCATTGATTGTTGTTGTATATGTTGATGATATCATTTTTGGAAGCAATGAAGAATCTATGAGTCAGAAATTTTCTTCTGCTATGCAGCAAGAATTTGAAATGTCTTTACTTGGGGAACTAACATTCTTTCTTGGCTTGCAAGTGCATCAAACTACAGATGGAATATTCTTATCACAAGAAAAATACCTTAAGCAAATTCTGAAGAAGTATGGCATGGAAGAGTGCAAACCTGTAAGTACACCAATGATAACCGGATGTAATCTCAATTCTCATGATGATTCTCCCACGGTGAATCAACCAGAATACAGATCTATGATAGGAAGTCTACTTTATCTCACTGGGACTAGACCGGACATTATGCATGCAGTTGGGATTGTTGGACGATTCCAAGCTAATCCAAAAGAGTCTCACCTTCAGGTTGTCAAAAGAATATTCAAATATCTACAAGGAACTCAAGACTTTGGACTATGGTATCCAAAGAATGCTGATCTCACTCTTCATGCTTACACTGATGTAGATTGGGCTGGAAATGTTGATGATTGGAAAATCACTAGTGGTGGTGCATTCTATATGGGGCCCCGGTTAGTATCTTAGTTCAACAAGAAGCAAAACTCTATTGCCTTATCTACAGCAGAAGCATAATATGTGGCTGCTGTATCATGTTGCACTCAACTTCTTTGGATGATGCAAACCTTACAAGACCTTCAAATCAAATGTTCACCTCCTATCTCCATTATGTGTTATAATACAAGTGCCATCAGTATCTCAAAGAATCATGTTATGCATTCCAAGACCAAGCACATTCCCATCAAGTATCACTTCTTACGTGAACAAGTGCTTGAACAAAAGGTCAAGTTGGAGTATGTTCCCTCCAAAGAAAAAGTTGTTGATATATTTACCAAACCTCTACCCAGGGAAGCGTTCGAATATCTCAGACAGAATATGGGAGTAGTCTCTGCCATGCAGAAGATCAAATTTGCTTAAATGTAGAAGATTAAATTGGATATGTGGATTTACTGAAAGACAGTCGCGTATATACCCGAGTTTATACAAAGAAAACCATGTATGGGTGGTTGCTGACAAATTTTTCTGGGTCAGCATTCTTCATCACAGCTATGGTACTGTTGGGTATCTCTGGTGATTTTTCAGCTCTCATATTTCTGTTTCATTCTCTGATATTTGATGAATATGCCTTTATGATTTGCTGTAGAAAGTGTTCAGGATGCACAAGCTAAGGGGGAGATGAAGGAGTGAAATGGCTCAAGAACAGGTGTACAGGTTCAGGGGGAGCATTAGCCTTGCTGAGAATAATGCATTTTTGGCAGTATGATGGTTCTGAAATATGATATCTCTATTGAGGTATTTTTGGTATTTGTTACAAAAGGTCATTGTTGTAATTTGATGAAAAGGTCATGTTGAGACCTATGATGAAAAATTGTATTTTTAAATCATGAAAGGACTTGATGAAATATGTAAACCCACTTGGTTGGGTACTTGAGTCACATATGTAAATCCACTTGGTTGGATCATTGATGTAAGTATGAGTCTCTGGTGATAGGAAAGGTCATAGAGTCATGTACTTCATTGAAAAAAAAATAATATGTTTGAAGATTAAACATGAACTCAGGGGGAGCATGGTAACTTCAGTACACATCAGATCTACAGAGCTATTTTTTCTACATGAGAAGAAAAACCTTGTTTTAGATTTGATCCGCCCTTTTCCCTTGATGTCAAAGGGGGAGAGTATCATGGTGTTTTGTATCTGTTGTGATGATCAAACACTATCATGGTTGCCAAAAAGTCCAAAGGGGGAGATTGTTGGCAATATGATGCAATGTGTTGTCCTTGATGGCAACCTACTTGATGAAGTTGTCCCTGATGGAAACTGACTTGATGAGTTTATTAATGATGTAAATCTGATGTATCTACAAGCAGCTCAGAAGTAGCAGAGAAATAAATTTCAGTAAGTACCTGATAGATGATAAATATGATATGTCACAAAGAATACACGGGTTTGTAAAGGAGAAGTAGCGTATGTACGTGGAAATGTACATGACAAGTAGCGTATTCCTATTTGCGCTCTAAATTTATAAGACTAGGGGACATAACCATAGTATTGGCCCATAGTATTGAGCGCTAGATTATCTATTTGATCTCGTCTAGGAATACCATCGGAGGTTGAGTGGTTTTGACTCATGGTATTGATAAAGGCTAAACCTATATAAGGAGAAGAGAATAATAGTGCAAGGTGTGCATATGTCTGGGTTTTTAATGAATACTTCACTCTGAAGTATATCTGCATGGTTGAACTCTGTTCTTAATTGATAGATATGAATCTATGATGCACCTATGGATATGATGAAGGTTCAAGATCTCTAGATCTAGAAATGATGAATCTCTGGGATGATCTAAAAAGAAATGATGAAGACCTGGTGCAAGTCTGATGAAGAAATTGAAGAAATCTGGGTAAGTTTATAGATCTATATGCTAGTTTGTCTTGGTAAAAGAGCGTATATACGCGGGTCCGCTTAAAGAAAAGCGCATATGGTAGTCAGGGTTTCTGAAGAATAAAATACATTGAAGTATACGCAGGTTTGTCTTGTGAAAGTGCGTATATACGCAAGTTCAGTGAAGTAAAATCGCATATGGAATATAGGGTTTTGCTGAAGTGTGTGGAATGAAATGTATGATCTGTTATGTTGTTTTACTGCTGTTTGTCAAGGAGGTATTCATACAAATCTGGGTTGTTTGAATGTTGATTGTGTTACTAATTATGATTAAAGATCAAGTTGTTGGTTGATGATTCAATGAAGGAAGAATGACTGTCTAAACAGTTCTACATGGTTGATAGATTTTCTGAACAAAAATCTAATTTCAGATCTGAATTTGAGTTTGATCACATTCTGAAAAATCAGTGTTCTTAGAAGTATATGCAGGTTGATATGAAGAGAAGTGCGTATACACGCGTCTTCAGTAAATAGAAGTAGTGTATGCATTCCATGTTATGCACAGAGGCATACGCAGGTTGGTAAGTAGGGAAGCACATATACACGCGGTTTCAGTAAAGATAAGTAGCGTATGATATTTGATTCAATAAATGTTCAGGGTCGAGTTTACATCTGCATATCTATTCTAAAGTCTAGATTATTTCTGATATTCTGGTTACAGTGGTCTCACTGTTCTGTTTGAAGTATTGGGCAAAGTATGAAAATTGATGAAACATGGTCTGTAATAGTGCTAAGGGTCGAAGCCTTCAGTGAGGGGGTAGTAGCTTCCTTCCAGTGGTAGCTAGTAAACGAGAGCATGGGGTAGTAGCTCCATTCTAGGAGAGGCTGGTAAATGAGAGTAGGTGGTTGTCGCTCCCTTCCAGAAGAGGCTCGTAAACAAGAGAAGGTTGTAGCCTTCTGCAGGTGGGTGCCTGTGTGCTGGTATGAGTCTGTGCCAGTACAATGTTGTAAGAAGTTTTCTTTATAATAAATATTGAAGACTGAGACGACGTCAGCGGTGGTTTTCTCCCAAATTGGGTTTCCACCTTAAATCCTGGTGTTCATGTGTGATGCTTATGGGTGATGATTTATTCTATTCTTACTGCACATTTTTACTTCTTACTAAACGTCTAATGAATGAATGATGCAATAATCTAAGTAAAGAATTATCTGCATAATGAGATCTCTGGTAATACGCAAGTTTTGTTAAGGATATCTGCGTGTATACACAAGTTGGGTTTAGTAAAGTATCATATCGGTTTTTGAGAAAGAGAAACTAAAAAGTTATCAGTTAGATCTAAATACTGATTCACCCCCCCCCCCTCTCAGTATTTTTCCCAACATACATACCTTCTCACAATTGGAAAAACTCAAGTCAATGGGGTTCTAGGGGGAATACATGACACACTTGTCATCATGGTAGTCGTAAACTCCATGTTGAGTGTATACATCGATACGATGTCCTTCTCACAACCTAAAAACATATCAGGATGAAAAAAATATGATCTCAACCTATGTCCTACACCTTCATTGGTTATTACTCGTCACGGTATTGCAATTATGATTGGATGTGGTGCCATTAACACCAATGCATAGTAAAAATATTCTAGACCTCTAAAACTAGTGTTAATAATAAGTATGAAGGAAGCACCATTCCATACATGAGTCAATTTCTAGATGAAGACATCCACCCTAATTTTTAATAGTTCTGTTGATGCCTCAAAATTCGGTGCAATAACATCGAGGAAATCCACCCAGTCAAGGACTTGAAAATCATCCCTTATCTATTTGAGATAGTGGCTCTGACTGGATTTATGGGACCAGATTCCCAAGGAAATATAATTGAGTGGATGGGTGGCATTATAACTGACTATGATTTGGTGAATGGCAGTGAAAACAAATTTAAAGTAAATATGTATATATACCTATCTCTATCCCGAGATGAATTATATCTCTATTATATGCGATTTAAAAATATAATATTTAAGTGAATGAAAATGAATATTTACCAAACACTTGAGAAATGTAAAAAAAATTAATATAATTAATTTTATTAAATAGTTAATCAAATCAATTGATTAAGTACATATCACATCTATTATTGCATGTATTGTATTTGTATAAAAAATGGTAATCAAACATGTTCAGAAGTGAATTAATGTTCGATTGTGTTAATATATATATATATATATATATATATATATATATATATATATATAAGAAAACATCATAAGGAAATTTAACTATTTCTTGAAAGTACCATATATATGCCAACTCTATTCATTTGAAAAAAAATCTCTCGTCCAGCCTTTTCTATTAAGAAAAAAATTAAGAGTACAAAAGTGCAACTTATGTAAAGTCTTCCTTTCAAAATTTCAGGACCCTTTCTTTAAGGAAATGAAAGGGTTTATACAGTAAACTAAAAAGTACAAAAATAGAAAATACATAAAGAGCTCGGGAGGTTTAATCAACTCTCCTTAAAAACAGAAATATATTTTGGGGGGTTGACTTGCTTCAGGATTGGGTTGTTGTCTCTTTTGTTATTTGTTCCTTCAACTGAAGGATGTCAATCATAGGCTGAACCTTAGAATGCTGGTCTGGCCTGGAACATAGTTATCCTGTGTAGACCACATATCATAGTGGAGGCATCATGTAAGAGGAAGTGTTGGTTAGAGAATGCAACATTATTCATCGACTATGTGGTTCGACTAAGTACTTCCAATACATTTCCCAATAAAGCTTCTCAATTTTTTTTATTCTTTCTTTCTTCATCTTAGACATTTCCTACCACTGTCGTATCAAATATTTTTCAATAGGTAGAGAACCAAGTGGACATTTATCAATCAAATTGGCATCAAAGAGGTTTTGGTAGAATTTTTCAACAATGTTGTTGGAAACATCCCAGCCATGTAAATTTACCTTTAAGCTTTCTTTAACTGTATGTCCCAAGTAGTGAATAAGATTTCATTTTCAGAATATTTAATCCTAGGAATATTGTCCTATCGTCCTTCAACAATATCTTGCCATGTGACATATTGGGAGACTTTATCATCAATTTCATCAAAGAAGATCCTCTAGTTAGCTACTCGATTCATCAGTGAATCAATTTTTTCACACAACTCAATTATGCTAGATAGTTTTTTATAGAAAAAATCTTGTTGTTGGGCCAACAAAGTATTTAGTTCTATAGCTTCCATTTTAAATTCATCCACTTTAGGATTATCTTTCAACTTTTTAATAGTGAATTGTAGTTGGTGTATGTGAGCATCTTTAGCACCAACATCAGATTGGTGCTACAGATTTAGTTGATTCAAGCTCTATTGGAGCTATGACACTTATGCTTGTAATTGACAATTAATGCTTTTATTTTCCACTAGGAATTAATTTTCTATTTGAAGGATTATTTCATCGCTCTATTTTACTAATTGATGAACTTCAGTGGCTTTGTCAATGGTGGTAGATTCATAAGCGCTTGCAAACTGAGTTAACCATGTTAGATCCTAAGAGGGATGTGCTTGAGGCTCCTTCCAAACTATTCTCATAGAGACATCCCTAGGAATGAGAGAATATGATTATTCTATTCTTCTCCTCTTCCTTTTCCTGCTCATAACATCCTTATGCTTTGGGTTGTAAAATATATCTAAAGGAGGTATTCCCTCGATTTTCAACACAATGTTTTACGTTGGGTAGGCCAAGATAAATTCGAATTCTTCTGTAATAATAGATTTTTCATTTGATCCAGCACTAAATGGGTTCTAAATTTTAACATGATTTGTTCCAATTGTTTCTTGATGATAAATGATCACCAGTTGTTGGTATTGCTTAAGTTTTTGATCAAAGTCTTTCCAGACTTCATCCATGTCATTGGAAAATAGTGGACCTTTAGTTTGAGTTCCAGTAGACTTATCTTCTTTTGTTCCACTAAGGAATTCAGCATCATTAAGGGGTTGTTCCTTTCCATGTTGTTTCTTCTGCTACTTCTTATCTTCTGTTTGCTGCTCTTTCTATGAGATAGGTTGGGATACCTCCATAATATTTAGAGGAATACTTTCCAACCTTATATTCATCTATTTCTATTGCTTTAAATTTTCTAGTTGCAGAGAATTAAGGTGTGATGCTTGTTGGTGTCCAAGTGTGAATGAATATTCAAACCCTTTCCCACATTAATTATCAATCCGGGTGTGTTTGGTTATTACAAGGCTAACACGCACAGTATGTGCAGATACAATAGCATAATACTGATATAAATCATGGATTCGATAATTTAAACAATAAAAAATCATTGTAATAGAAAATAAAGAAATGAGAGAAATAAATCGTAAATCTTACAATGAATTCGCATCAATAAGAGTGTCAACAAATACATCTACTATCACAAAAATTGCAAATTATACAAAACATGAAATAGAAATAACAACACACAAGAAATACGCAGCACCTAATCAGAGAGTGGGCCTAACTCTCTGATCAGGGCTGTGGTATGCTCACAACTTATAGAAGTAATAGGAAATTAACTTGCATTAACTTGAAAAAATAATTTTCTATGGCACAACTCCATTCCTTGCATAGCCAACCCTCTATGCGTTATCTCCTATGCCTTCTCTCCTCCATTCTAATTTGTGCCCTTTTAAATATACAAACAGCAAAGGGGAAATAAACTGATTAAAAAATATCAATAACCAATATAAGATATAAAATATCTTTCCATCATGATTCAGCTGGCAAAAGTGGAATCTGGAAATTATAATTGAGGAAATTTTGGAAAATGACCACAGCAAAAAAATCTGCAAATCTATCCTTCAAAGAACCCTGTGTTTCTCTCAATGAAGACCAAATTTTGGAAAATTTCTCAATAGAAAACTAATTTGGTTCATTATTCACAAAACCCATATTTCTAATTTTCAGGATTCATCTTCGTTTGCCCGAAACGTTCAACGCATAAATTTCTCTTGTTATTCCAGCAAATTTCTGAGTTGGAATATTTAATTATCATTTGAAGATCAAATCTATAATCTGGAAGAGATATTGGAGGCTAAAATAGTGAGTAATGTTATAACGAATTCATTATTAAACCATCATTGGCAAAATCATGCATAATAATCATTAATTTATTAAAATAAAAGAGAATAAGTGTTATTTATCCAAAAGAGCATAAATAATTATGAAATGCAATTATATAATAAATTGTGATAAATAATGTGATAAAAGAACATTATCAATGGATGAAATGTATATTAATAAGTGATAATAATAATACAAATTAGTGGCCCAACATCTCCCCCAAACTTAACATGTTGCATGTCCTCATGCAGCCCAATGCCTCAGTATTAACCAAGTTGTTATACAATAATCAAAATTCTCACCCCAACACATGATATTGATGGAAGGGAAGGCTTCTTCCTCAAATGCTTCCTTAAAATAATTTTCATGTATAATTTCAATTGTATGTATATGAAGTTGCAACAAATTATGATACAAGTAAATACAAACTTCATTACAAACCAGATTTTGCCGAAATTTTGTAAGTAAATTTATACTATATTAATGTTTCTCCACTCTGAAAATTGAATCAATGCAATGAAGAGATTTCAATATATCAACAAAATGGTTTTAGGTAATAATGCAAGACAAATTGGTTTATCTTGAAAATTTCTGGGTTTAATGATACATCTTTGTTGTCCAAAAATTAGAAGAATCTAGTTGATAGTTTTAAGGATATACACAAATCAATTTTAGGATTGTATACCTTAAATGAGGAAGAAATCAAAAATCATTCATCATGCATAGAAACCCTTCCCTCAAACTAGAGAATTATCATGCCCTCATGCTACACTAGAAAACAAATTAGGGTGGTTTCTACAATCATGGCTGAAATCTTTGTTTGGTGTATAACAAAATGGAATAAGGGAGATTTTGATAATGAATAATGAGATCAATGGATGATAAAGAATATTAATGGCATGTTCATGATAATGAAAGTAAAACTCCCCCAAACTAAATATTTTGTCCCTAAAAAATGGGAAGTGGTAAAGAAAGGGAAATAATGGTTGAAAAATATGAGTGAATAATGCTCAATGGTTTTTCATGACATTCTCCTAAAATTTTAATAAATCAAAACCTTATGCTATTTTACCTCAAGTTATATCTCCATAAAAATGTGGAATGGCATGTATGGATTGACAATTTTTTTTTTTGAAGCTAATGTAGATTGAGCTGATGCTGAAAGTGATGCGAAAGGTGGAAGCCATGCATGTTGGAAAAAGTAACCAGGAAGTGTAATAGGGTTTCCTTCTACCAAAATAATTAGTTTCCTTGTCATCCATAAAACATATCATGAGTATCTTTAATCAGTAATTCATCACCTCAATTACCCCATATATAAAAGTGACATAAACATATTGTGAATGAAATGGGATAATAATGGATAAGAAGGGAAAAGATGCATTCCCTATACCCATAAGCTTTGGTTGTCATGAGCATAGAAATTATGAGAATTAGTCGTCTCAGTCTTTGCTTCTCACAGTCTGTCCAATTACTTGGGATTCAAAATCAGAATCAGGCCTCTTAGTGGTGTTGTTAAGATATGAATAAATGGTGATTGACTGGGCAAGAAACTATCTTTGGTTAAATGTATGATACTTGTAGAATAAAGGAATTATAGATTAGATGATACAAAATGTCAAATATATAATATCCTAAAATTTTCATCCTTGACATGTAAAGTAAATATTTATAACTAAATAATATATATAAACCATAACCACCATCATCTAAGAACTAATTAAATATTACCCCATGAACCATGAGTTCTAAAAAACTTTGTATATGCAACAATCATCTTTATCAGAAATTAGCTTTTAGAAAACAAGGTAACCAAGTAGATTATAGTATTAAATTAACTTCTATACCATAGACATAGCCACTACTCCTAGCAGGTGTCCATAGCCTTGACAGGGATACCTTTTTAACCCATTGAGATGTCAGTGTCCCATCTATTAGAAATAAGTACATAGTTGCAAAAAGTCTTTCAATTTACTTAGATGTCAAATGAAGATAATTTTTCTGGCGTGGTAACAAGTTAATAACAATGCCATTCACGGGGGCTAACAAAAGTGAAAAATTATGCTCGTGATGAGATCTCTTGTCCTTCATTTTTATGACCGAAGGCCATTACCATGGCTTGGTGACTAGTAGTGGTATTGTCACTTTATTATGACCTATGATCATGGTAGGTCGGCTTGTAATGAGACCTCCTATCCTCTAGTTGACCATTTATGTTTAATATTAAACTATGGTTTTTTTTAATCAATGACAGATTATTTAATAGATGGGGTGGCAGATCAGCTCCTTAAGAGCTAGGAATGGCGTAAAAAGTTGTGTAGTAACTATTTTCAACTTTGATAGTTTTGTTTCTCAAAAAATAATAACCTTAAAATGACTGCTGATAAATATATTTTTCATTGTTGAGATTGGGGTTGAGGAACATCTCATTAGATAATGGTGGAAATACTGAAATACAATTATGTGGTCATCATCATAAATTTTACAAGATCTGGGATTTGACCAATTAGGAAAGTTGAAAGTTGACATGATGAAATCATCTTTGCATGATTATTCCTTAAAAATAAGATCATGTTTATGGATAAAAAAAGATAAATTGACTACCCAATCATTATGTCAAAGAGGGCCTACACCATTAAAAGTATTTTCTATTCACTGAAGAGAAAAACAAATCAGAAAGACCTATAGATGTTGAATTCAATGTGAAAATTGGCCAACAACAATGGTTGTGACTAAGGTAAAAACAGCCATGACTTAGGTAATAACAGGGAAAGGGGAAAAATAATTATGTTAGGAAGGTGACATGAAGGAGTATTAGTCACATTACAAAATAATGAGGAATTAAGAGTGAATCATTCCTAACAAGACTTACCATATTAATCATCCTTTAAACACGAGATCTCCCCCCAAGTAAAGTATGTCTACCATCAGTTATAGTTTATCACGTCATAAGTAAAATACCAAATAAATCCACGGAGTCGGTCAAGGACATATGTGGTGACCTAATTTGGCAGAGTAAAATCACTAGAGGAGTAACAACACCAAGTACTTAGAAAAATATCATCATGGAGTAACATCATTGGAGGAGTAACAACATTAGAGGAGTAACAACACCAGATACTTAGAAAATTTTAGGAGTAACAACAATTTTAGAAGGAGTAAAAATGTCCAACACTTAGAAAAAATTTCCAGAGTAACAACAGTGATGGATTCACAACACCGACAGAGTAACAACAGTGACAGATTCACAGCACTGACAGAGCAACAACAGTGCGAGTAACAGCATCGCGGAGTAACAACATCTAGAGTAACAACAGTGCAAGTAACATCATCGTAGAGTAACAACATCACAAAGTAGCAGCATCCTAGGAGTATCAACATCCCGAGTAGCAGCATCAGAGGAGTAACAACATCCTCAGTAGCAACATCCGGAGTAACAGAAACCAAGGAGTGACAACATTATGGAGTAGTAGCATCCAAGGAGTAACAACATCACGATTACTAGCATCAAAGAAGTAACAACATCATGAGTGGCAGCATCCAGAGTAATAACATCACAAAACTTAAGAACTCGCTCCTTTTATTTTGAGAACAAAACAAACAAAATGTGATTTTGAAGTAAACAATACCTGAAGCATAAGAAACATAAGAGAAATCAGAAAATAAAGGAATCTTTATTTAAAACCAATAAATAAATAAATAACCTAAGTTACTATGGTTATGATTTTTGTTGAAACAATGTTGTTTGTGAATGGTGGATAAGTGGAAAATTGTTTTTTTATTTTTTTTCAGAAATGACTTGGATCTTCAAATAAAAATCAATTCTCCATTTCTCATGTTATAAATTTATTAATTGATGAAAAATATTCATGTTGTTTCCTCTGTGTGAGGAAAAATCTTTGAAAATATTTCATTATCATTGTCTTCAGGAATCATTTGTTCATAAATTGACCTCATTTACTCTCTTAGGACCTGAAAAAGAAGAAGTGTCTACCTGCAAAAAAACATGAAATAAAGGAAGAAAGAGGTGATCGGGCTCTCATAATCCAAGAAATATGCAAAAAAAATAACAAGTGGCTACTCTTCATAACATATCCACAGAAAAATAAAACAAAATTTATTTGTCACCTGCGAGAGAGCAGTGGTCGACCATACTAACCAGTAGTGTTTCAATCATAAATTTTTTGTTTTTCGTTCCATTTGAGTGATTAGAAATCCAAATGAAATCTAATTCAAATATATATCACCAATAGAAATAGTTTTTAAAAATTCCATGATATGATATGCCAAATTTACTTAGAACAACCAACATAACAAAGTCATTTTCAATTTCCCAGCTCAGACCAACAATTGATATTTTAAGCATAAATTTTTCATTTGATGGCGGATTGAAATGATTCAAATTGGAAATTAAAATATATTTATTTATATTTCTTCAATAGAAACATGTTTTTAAGGCATGAATAATTTATGGGAAAAATTATCTAGTGAACAATCGGGAAAAGAGAGTTTCAAGAGTGTTGATTTAAGATAAACAGTCAGTACTTTGGTCGTAAATTCCTCATATGATATCTAGATAAAGTGATTCAAATTTCATTGTAAACTATATTAATAGGGGAATATACCATAGAAATATGTTTCCAAAATCTAGTCATTTAGGCCTCCAAAAATGGACTGTCCCAACTCTATTCCTGAGTTGTCTACTAAACATCCTGTCATTGTTTTGGTCATAATGTTTTCATTTCAAATCCAAATCAAATGATTCAAATTGGATTAGAAATTAGACATAAATTTATATGTAGGATAGAAACAGGTCTTGAAAATATGCCCATTTGGTCCCACAAAAGATGACTGTCCTGATTGTTTTTCGAGGATTTTCGTCAAGTCCTCAGGACATAAGTTATGATAATCAAGGAATTTTTCCAAGAAGGTGATAAAAATGAATATTAATGTTTGTATAAATTGTATTTTCAATATAATTCATCTACATACATAAATAAATTTTAATATTGATCAGCGATGTTAATTTTCACAACGTGTTGCAAAAAAAACAACTATTTTACATATAAAGAAATTTATTTATTTATCTCTTTATTAATTCTATATTATACACTATACTACTCCACTTTGAGAAATAAAATATATTTACATATAAGATTACTTCCATTGAAGCCATTTTCAAAATAAGGCCTCAAGTATGCACATACTCGTATTTGAAAAATGTATGTTAATAAATACACAGGTATGAGAGACCAACTTCCCTATTAAGGATGGTGTCAAGAGTTGCTGAAGTGTGGAATGATGTTGTAAGTAAACAATAGAGTCAAACCATCCTTCAATATAGTCTTGATTTACCATATTTGCCGCATCCTGAAGTTCTGTGACTGTGTTCTAGATTATGTTGATGATTTCTTCCTTAACCTCATCCTATGAGTTTTGGGGGTCTTCCTCTACCTTTTTGTTTAGATCTCTGTTCATAGAACTGGAGGAGGGAAAAAAATTCAAACAATTCTTAAAGCTCAAGACCTAGAGCAAGGTGAAACTTACCTCCCTAGGATGAGAGATTGGGCACTAAGAAATCAACAGAAATAAAATCAAATAAAAAGAAAGTAACTAACGATCAAGACCTAGAGCATGGTAGCATTTCCCTCCTTAGGACAAGATATTGGGCCCTAGGAAATCAACAGAAAGAAAACCAAAGAAAAATAAAGAAACTAACATTCAGGACCTAGAGTAGGGTATCATTTCCCTCCCTAGGACGAGAGATTGGTTCCTACGAAATTAATCGAAAAGAAAAACAGAAGAACTACACTCAAGACCTAGAGCAGGGTAGCATTTCCCTCCCTAGGATGAGAGATTGATCCTTAGGTCAATATGAATCTTGTTCTTGCAACTTTTTTAACCTCCCCAATAATGGAGCCAAATTGTTGGTGTCTAATTGTGAAGGAATATTTAAACCCTTTCCCACATTAATTATCAATCCAGGTGCATTTGGTTATTGCAAGGCTAACGCGCATGGTATGTGTAGATACAATAGCACAATATTGATATCAATCATGGATTTGATAATTTAAACAAAGAAGCAATCATTGTAACAACAAATAAATAAATGGCAGAAATAAATCGTAAAGCTTACAATGCATACACAACAATAAGAGTGTCAGCAAATACATCTATTTTTACAATAATTGAAAATTATACAAAACATGAAATAGAAATAACAACACACAAGAAATATGTTGCACCTGAGTGAAGAGTGGGCCCAACTATCTAATCAGGGCTCTGATATGCTCACAACTTGTAGAAGTAACATGAAATTAACTTTCATTAACTTGTTCAAATAATGTTCTGTTACACAACTCCATTCCTTGTGTAGCCAACCCTCTATGTGTTATCTCCTACGCCTTCTCTCCTCCATTCTAATTCGTTCCCTTTTAAATAAAAAAAAAAAGGGGAATAAACTGATTACAAAATATCAATAACCAATATGAGACGTGAAAGATCTTTCCATCATGATTCAGCTGGCACAAGTCGAATCTGGCAACTACAATTGGGGAAATTTTGGAAAATGGACACAACAGAAAATCTGCAAATTTATCCTTCGAAAAACCATGCTTTTATCTCAATCAAGACCAAATTTTGGAAAATGGTTAATAAGAAAACCAACTTGGTCCGTTCTGCACAAAACCCATGTTTCGTATTTTCAGGATTCATCTTCTTTTGCCCGAAACATTGAACACAAAAATGTCTCTTGTTATTCCAATGAATTTTTGAGTTGGAATATTTAATTATCAGCTTAAGATGAAATCTGCAATCTGGAAGAGATCTTGGAGGCTAAATAGTGAGTGATGTTATAACCAATTCATTAATAAACCATCATTGGAAAAATCATGCATAATAATCATTAATTTATTAAAATAAAGGAGAACAAGTATTATTTATCCAAAAGAGCATAAATAATTATGAGATGGAATTATATAATAAATTATGATAAATAATGTGATAAATGAACATTACAAATGGATGAAATGTATGTTAAGAAGCGATAATAATAATACAAATTAGTGGCCTAACAATGCTGCCAATTTCTCCATTGTTGAATAAATATCAATTGACTCAAATAAATCAACAAAATCGTCATTTTCATGGGGAAATGGCTTGATTTTCACTTGAGCTGTGAAATTGAATGCAACTTGGTCCAGGTCATATTGCATGTTAGGAATTGTAAATAATTTCAAAAATTTGATTTGGCTAATTTTTAACCCGACATGTTTGAAATTTTCTAATGCATAGACACCACAGTAAATAGGAAAGGAAGGTCATGAATCTTTCTTTTCCTCTTTCAAAACATTGGTCAATCCATGACCCACTGTATGAAAAGAAATTTCTCTTGCAAGAAGTTCGTCTCGAACATATAATGGGAGGACATGTTGTTGGGTTAAGATTCCAAAAACTCTAACAGAAGTAAATAAATCTTCCCCAAAACATTTCCATATAGATGTGAAGTCATCCTACACTTCTTTAGACAATCTAGGGGAATTTTCATCAAACAGCTTGAAACAATGGGAGCATAAATCCATGGAAAATCTTGTAGAAATCTATTTCATATTTAGATTCCCATAGAATATTATGATAAATATAAATGGGAGTGGGGTCTTTGATAGTCCATTTCCAACCCATGGTTCGAAAATCTCATGTAAACACATTGCATCCATAATGTAGGCACTCATATATAATTGGGGAAGCATCTTAGATGAAACAGAATTTTTTTTCGAGTACCCAAGAATCTGGGTAGCAATATCATTTGAAAAACTGGTTCCCCAGTCCATGATGTAGGAGTCTATCATGACATCCATAAGGGAAACCCATTCAACGAAGAATTTACTAGTATTCGATTGGTGAAAAAGTCTAGACATAATAGAAGAAATATAACAGTATGGACCAACGAGTGAAGTAGTGGAATACATACCATTATCATCATGCTTATTCTTGTTAGAGTTACTCCTCCATTGATTTATGGGATCCAAAAGCAACTTGTCTTCCTTTGTGAATTTTGCTAGTAAATCTTTATCATACACCTTCTGGGGTCTGAAATGTGGTACATTTTCCTCAAATATTCTTCTCTGAATGACCCTATCATTGTGCCTATGGTTGTTAGGAAGGTTCTATCTCCAATGTTTAGTTTGTCAATAATCCCTTTTACCATATCTGTATATGGTAGAATCTTATGGTGTGTAGCAATTGTGTGCAAAAAAGAGTTGGCGACATCAGATATAGTATCTTTTGAGGTATCAGAGGTGTTTGCAGTAATTTATTCACAACACTATAGGGTTTTTCATCTGTAAACAACCTATATATTGCTTCCCAAGAAGCAGAACCAATTTTTGTTATGCATATAGTATCTGTGTATATGGGCGGCATTTCTGTTACGTCATTAGAATGAGGTGTAGGAATAGGGGGAGCCACGGGTTTCTTGGACTTCTTTACGACCTTAGAAATTTATGAGAAACTCCTTTTGTTTGGAATTTCCTGTGAAATAAGAAGAACAATGAGTTAAAATGCAGTTTTTTCACAATACGAGAGAAATGTAAAAATAATTGAAGGGATGGAAAATAAAACTTGGCACATAGAGTAATCTAAAACATTAATCATTTTTCGGTCAAATCACATTTGGAGGCTCAAGTTATTAAAATATTAAGGCGTGGCTTTAATGGAAAGCATGGGTTCACTTGCTTGAATGGACATTTAGATGTTTTAATAAGATATATTTAGCTCAAAAATTCATTTGTTTGTCAATGTTCTAAAACACCAAGAACATATGTTTTTTCGATTGCAATTAATTCCTTTTCATGCTATAAACATCCTTTTAGTTAATATATTCAAGTTTCTCAAAGCTTCTCACATTAGCAGGGGAAAGGTGAAATGAAAATCTTGCAATGCAATATCACAATTGAAATCTTGGTGAAATTGGATGGCATAAGGAAATGGTCGCTGGAAAAATTGCAATGTGATGCGATGTGATGTAATGTATCACATTGGGGAAATGAAAGCAATGACATATAAAATGATGGCGGGATGGAAATGCGATTTTCGATTACGATTACTGATGTGGTGAAGCCGGGTCCCGTAGTTTGTCTTTCATGAAACATGATTTGGTCTAAAGCATTTTACATTTATTAACTATTTTTATTGATATCACATTGCAAATTCATCCACAGTGGCTTAATATGTCATACGTTGTATTTGTGATTTGCGATTGTGATCTGTAACCACGTTTCTTTTGAATTTTTTGCCTAAGTGCTTTTTTAGTCAACAAAAATGACGCCTTTTAGCTTTTCTACCTATAGAAATTATACAACAAGAATGTATGTCATGGATTCAATCTGATCTAACAATGTACTAAAGTTAAATACTGAATTTCTTCTATAAATATTTGCGGAATTAAAAAAACACAATCGCTAATCACATGAAGCAAAGAAGAATCAATCAAGCCACAACATTGATAATTTCCCGGGGAAAGCTTGCTGCTCAAACCCCCACTATCTTATATTGTATATTCAACATGGAATCATGAAAAAATTACATACAAATCTTCTCACAAAAGCCCTCCTATACTCACCTAATTGTCTCACACTTTCATAAATAAAACTTACCAATACTTAGCCAATTTACTGCTTCGAGATAGCCTATCTGCCTTGCGCAATCCCTGATTAATGAAATCCCTAATGAATAGCTATTTTGGCCTTCCTTGATAGCGCAAGTATCATGGGCACTCCAATGGGAGTTTGGTCGCATGGGTGCCACTAATTAATCCTAAAAATGATAGTAAACTTCCCTTTTACCTAGATATCAACTGGGTCTCCACTTGATATGACTTGCATGAAGCTAATAATAGTAAATCCTCAGTTGCATGTGAGATCACTGATTGTGAATTAATTAATATTTAATTCACTTGATCTCTCATTAGTGTATCTAACAGTTACAACTAGCACAACCGAGTTTAACTTCCTTAACTGAGTTAAACTAATTAAAACCTACATTAACTAATGCACCATTGCACTTCGAACTCCGTTACAAATAGAATTACTCTGCATGCCTCACAAACTACCTCTAACTCGAAATTCATGAACTAAATAGGTTTATCAAACTCAGTTAGCTATTACAAGTTATTTTGAGACTAGATTACATTTTATTTTCCATATTAATTAAGGGATAACTAAAATAGACATGCACCAAATTTAGCCCTGTGGGCCCCACCCTAGTCTTAGTTTTGCATGAACTAGGCGTGGGTGTTGAAATTTTCTTGTTGAATTTCAAAAATCCCTCTCAGAAAGAAAGGAATTATCCTTCACCACGATCCTGCCTCTATGGTATTCGAATTTTCTCCTAGTAAGCTCCTTCGTCAGAGTATCTCCATCCTGATATTTACTGAAGCAAAATTATTCTCCTCTGCACACAATATATGAGATGATGATACTGGATATTTATGTATTTGGACCTATCATGAAACACAATATTAATCGAGAGTTTAATTAAACTTTGATTATCACAATGTATCATTGTCGGATCCATCTGAGAACCAAACAAACCAACCAAGATCTTTCTCAGCTCGATAGCCTCACATGCAGCTTGACTTGCTGCCATGTACTATGTTTTCGCTGAACTAAGTGCCACAGGTCACTACTTCCTATTGTACCAAGAAACTGATGTTGATCCTATGCTGAATATCCCTCCTGATGTGCTCTTTTTGTCTAATGGACTTCCTATCCAATATGCATCCATGAAGCCTTGAAGCTTCACTCCTCTATCCATATGTACCATAGACCATACTCTGATGTGCCCCCCAAGTATCTCAAGACATGTTTCCCCATCTTCCAAAAGAGCTTGGTAGGCTTAACCATACCTTGACTCAGCTGGTTAACTGTGTTAGCCACCTATAAAATTTGTTATAGAAAAAGGTGGCTAAATTTTTTTTGGAGCCTTCAACGAACAAATTTTATCACTAAAAAGTGTTGGCTCTTGAAGACTCTTGAAGGCCTCATGCCTCTATCCAAAGTCTTCACTGTTGTTCCCATTTTATATACTCAGAAATTTTGCTGATTGCATAAGAAGAAACTGCTACAAAATCATCATTTTCCCCCCCTCCTCCACTCAAAAATAACCTTCATTTTCTCCCCTTTTTTCTCCATAAAATTCCTCTGTTTTTCATGATTTCCCTTCTCCCATTCATGAAAGTTGTTTTTACATAGTTTAAAACTTATTTTTAAACTATACCGAAAGCCCCAAATCCATTGAAAACTCTGAAAAAATTCATAAAAAACAAGTTTTTATTACTAAGAACTCAAGCCCCCTTGGGCTAAGTCCTAACCACTTCCCCACCATACGCTTTGGGGCTAGAACCAAGCGCTAAACCTTTTCAGCGCTTATCACATCGTAAAATTCCAATGGGTTGACTGAAAAGCTCGAGCCCGAGGCTTCGATTTGCGATTAGCCCTTTGTTATAATGCCCCGGGCATATTGTATTTCACAAAGACCAAAGGCCCCACAGTCGGGCACCAGCCTTTTCATATATATATATTCCACCACCAAAACCTTTGTGTTATTAAATTTTTTAGTTTTCATACGTTATAAAGGGTTTCCACCCATTCTCTTTAAAAAGCAATCCCCGACCATTGATCTTGGGCCGATCAAATGGAAAACGCTCTATTGCATCGCCTTCCCCGATCGCTCAATCACATCGCATTTTTTGATCAGTACATTTGTTTGTCCCCTCTGATTGGCCATCCCTCTGATTAATTACCCACCATTGATCTGATCCTCAGATCAACGGTCATCGCTCAATCGCATCGCGAGTTTTCAGTGTTGTGCCATTTCTTTCCCTGCCGATTGAAAGTCTCCGATTACATTCGGGCCATCCGTTTGATCTCATCTAACAGCCCATAAATCACTCCAATTATTAACCCTTCCTCTACCCTTTTAACCCCTCTGATTCACTCTCCACCGTCGATCTGATCTGCAGATCGACGGCCAGCACTTAATCGCATCGTTGTTTCCCTGTACATCGGCACCATTTAACTTTTTCCCCCGATTGTGATCCTCCAATTGGATCTGGACTGTCCACGTGTCCAGATCGGACGGTCCAAGATAATTCTATCTTATTCATTTCCCCGCTCTCCTTTTTACCTTCTTTTGACTGATCTCTACCGTTGGATGATGCCATCCAGCAGCCATGATCGCTACCCACGCCCTCTGAAGCAGTATACCAAGTAACGCAGAATTTTATAATTATTGTTTCTATTTTGCAGGAATTAATGGTTTTCCATTATATCTAAAGAAAGGCTGAAGGTTTGGAAATACATTTCACGTGCCTTTGATTCATCAGAGGAGACCATTCGCGGGGTTCAAATTCCACGTTTCGTCAATGCTCCATGGGGGTTGATGCCTTGAGAACCCTGCGCAGCCTGCATATCAACAAGACACTATGATTTCAATCAAAGTTAAAAGAGTATCAGTTTTTTATGACAGAGCACAGCAGAACAGAAGATTGAAGACCGATTTGCGGGGATTACAGCTAATATTGACTATCAAAAGCCTAATCCCCCAAATTAAAACAAAGTTAAAGGAAAATCATAAGTGTTTAACAGACAGAAAGGCCTCCATCACCACATTTGAGGCAAATTGATTTCTCCCAGCTACCATAAGTGCCATTTGTGCCTCAAAGCATTCAGACAAAGGCCAAAGTTATTGTTCATAATTAGATATTTTCCTCAACGCAGCCGAAGAATTAATTCAACCACAGGAACTTAATGCAACAAATATCAGCAGAGTTACTTTAACATAAAATAGAGCCTCAAAGTCAACAAGAGCTCCCACCGAGATTAATTCATAAATGTAAATCAATTAATACAGTAACACACATGTAAAATTCTCCATCGAGCCCCTCAAAGGCCGAGAAGTCATTAATTTGTATTAATTTTTCTGAGAGATCTTTTATCAGATCTCACCTCCTCCTTCTTCTATAAACACTTCTGTAGAAGATGAGAAATTTTTTGTTGCAGAACTTTGAAATACATTTGAGCTTAAACTTCTGATTGTAAATAGTGTTCACTGACCCTTGGAGCTCTGCTTGTGATAGATAAGCTAGGCTGAGATGAGTAGATGATTGCTAAACTAAAGCATTGGACTTAAGGCTGTAACTGGTTTGGAGCATCAATACAAGTTGATTTATGGGACCCTAGTCTATGTTGATGGTGATGTTTTTCTCATTGTAACTTGTCATTTTGTTTCTGTTTTCGCTATGTTTCATATTCTCTTATAAAGAACAACATGCATGGAGTTAGGACCTATAGTATATCAGTAACCTTCTCTGACTGAAAATCTTTATTTAGATGTTTTCTTCCAATCTGTGTTATTTGGGAATGATTTAATTCAGTTTAAGCATAGGAATGCTGGCGTTCCCTCATATTATTGCCTTAGATGAATATTATTCTTGAATGTTATGTTTAGTATTAGTTAAGTAGAGATGAATTATGGAAGATATGGTGTGCCCTAGTCCTAGTTTTATCCCCAAATGTTGTTTGAATGTTTCCCTTGGAATGTGTTAAAAGCTAGCTAGTTTAGAAGTAGTTACCAAATCTTAGGCCATTCTGTGTTATCTTTGTGTTGGTCTTGAAAGTAACCAAGTAAAGCGGAGCTAGGAGAGGATTTGTGGTGAGCCCGGCTCACTAGTTTCTACTCCAACAATTGCCTTCAAGTTTCCCTTTGTTTTAAAGTGTTTTATGTTGAAAGTGTATCAAAGGCTGGCTAGTTTAAAAGCACTTACAAGATCCTATTTTGCTTTTATGTTCTTCTTAAGTGTTTGTCAAAGGCTGGCTAGTTTAAAAGTACTTACCAGATCCTGGGCTGCTCTTTGTTCTGCATTTGTTTAATTTTCCTTCTTGTTGTATCATTTCATTCCATAAATCACTCTTCAAAGAGATCCCTAGACATAGATGACTTGCCCCATGGACCATTCTTGCCTCTTGTTGTTCCAATTAAAACCTATTATGACTCCATAGCCCAATGGAATAAAACCTACAATTATCTATTTTCCTGGCCAAGGCTTATTATGATTCCTTGCAACTTCTCACCTTTGAAACGCTTTGCATTTGGAACTTTCCACCTCAAATAGTAATCATGCTCAACCATCCCAAAAAAAACAAAACCCTTGGCCTTCATAACTAACCTAATATCATTACCCCAAACTTCAAAGGCAAATCCATCTTTGTACTTATTGGAGAGATCCCTCTCCGGATTCAGGAGGGCTAGATCCTAGAATCCCAAAGTGGTTGAAATGATGTTGCTTCTGCAGTTTTAGTCTCACCGATCTGCTAAAATTACAGATTCCTAACATTTCTGGCGACTCCACTAGGGACGAAACCCAAAAAAAATTTCATTTGAGGGTAACCATATGATATGAGGTATTTGGTTCTAGAACATTTTCTATATTAACCAGCTGAGCCACCAGCAACTAACATTTCTGGTGACTCCACTGGGGACCGAACCCAGAATCTCTGTTTCCCTTTAAAAGTTCATTACAAACCTGGTGAGTAAAAAGCAACCTTTTCAAGCACTACCAAATAATGGTAATCATGGTGAAACTTGTTTGAATAAGTGAAAAACTAGGTAAACCCTAGGAGTCTCATAAGATTTTATCTAACCCTGAAAAATCAGCTAGCTTAGCTATAAGAGTGGACTGTCTTTGTCTCATAACCGTAGCTAAGTTTTGAAATAGAGTTAGGATATTCTTAGAAACCACACAAAAAAAAACTCTGAAAACCTAAAAATATTTCAGATTGGTATTCAATAAACATGGTGGTGGATCATAAAACCTTTTACCTCTGAAAAGAGCTAAAAAATTCCACTTGGTGACTCCACAATCCTTAACAGACCTTAAGACTCCACTGGGAAGAACCTTTGTCATTTTAATATCATTCAAACTCATTTATAGGACTATAGGATTAAAATTTGTGTAAACAGATTAGTTAACATCTCAAATACTATCATACTTGGTTGAACTTTTCTTGTTTATTTTGGTCTGAAAAACACAACATAGTGGCTCCTAGAAAGATTCACACTAGAGCCCATCCTGACCCTGATCCACCTGAGATAGTTGATAATCCAGAAACTATCCTTAGGAAGTCTCCTAAGATTAAATTATAACCTGTTTTCAGATCACCCTTGAGAGCTAATTCAGTCCCTGAAAATCTTTCAGCTCTACAAAAATCACAAGTTGACTTAGTAAATCCCTTTAGAACTAGGTCTCTTGGTGATTTAGATCAGTTAGATTTTGAGTCTTCGCTTTCATCTCTTGAAACAAGTGAACATCCTGGAAGCAGAGAAACAATACCTCCTGATTTACATTTCCTTCACAACTTAGGTGTCTCTCACCCAAGATCAACTCAGCAATCTACTCCTGGTCCATCCACTTTTGCTCACCCTGCATCCAATGTTCAAACCACTCCACTTCAGCCCACTTTCCCTTTTGGTAATCCACCACTTGTAAATCCACCTACACCACATATCATGGCAGCATGGTATGCTCCCTTAGTCCTTCTTGTACCATTAGTCAATCTTCCACAGGATTATCAGTCCAAAATTCCATTATATGATGCTAGTAATGCTACAACTGCATCGCAACATGTGGATAATATGAATGAATACTTTGACAGAAATGAAATTGATGATGATTCTGTCAATATTAGACTATTTGCTCAAATTCTGGGGGGAGAAGTAATAAAATGGTTTAAAGGCTTAACCCCCCATAGTGTTAATGATCTCCAAGATTTCCATCAGACATTCTTAAACAAATGGGAAGTAAAGAGGAATCATCTCCAACTCCTTTCTAATTACAAGAACCTCCATAGAAACACTAGGGAAAGTGTGCAAGCTTATTGTACTAGATTTAACAGTGTGTATAATGCCCTTTCCCTAGATCTAAAACCTCCACAAGGCTCACCTTTAAACAAGTTAAGGGTTTGACATTGAGATGGCCTATCAGCTGAGAGAGAGAGATTTTACAACTCTTGAAGAGATGAAAAAAGGAGCTCTTGCAGTGGAAGTAAATTTGATAGAGAAGAGAACAAGAATGAAAAATGAAAAGAGAGTATCCTTTAGAGAGGAATCTACACCCTCTACTTCCAACTCAAAGATGTAGAGAATGATGGAAGAGATGATGAAAGAGATGAGCATAATTAAGAGAGCACAAGCCAGTCAAAACCAAACTGCTCCTCAAAATAAAAACCAGAACCAAAACCAAAATTTTAGAATGAATCAACCTCCAAATAGACCCAGGGAATATGATAAGCAGATCACTCCTCCCTTTCATCAAAACTATGTAAGTGAGGTTGAGGAAACTGATGAAATAACAGAGGAGGATGATATAAAAATGATGGGGGTAGATAATGATGACTTCGAGGTTCATTATGATAGAAGACAAGGTCTTCATACACCTTATGATGACAAAGGAGATGATGATGAAAATTATTATCAAGACATGGAAAATGTCATCATAGAGCCTCAAAGAGAATATGACCTTAGAAGCAAAACCAGTCAACAAACCCCCAACAACAAAACCTTTGAAAAACCTTTACAAAAAATATCTGCAACCAAGCTTGAAGTTGTCAAACAAAATGACAAAATAGGGGCTGTAAATTCTGATAATGGTAAAGAGAAAGGCACTCAAAACAATGAAAAACAGAGTGCAGACATTAGCAGCATTAAAATCTCAACTAGTGCTCCTATTAAAACCATTTTTTCAAATGTAAATAGGACAAATTAGCAAGATGATATTGCTGATAAAGTGACAGCTAATAAGGCTGATACCAACGCTTTAAAAATTCAAATTCCTTTCATCCTGGAGCAGGAAATTTCCAAAATCAAAATCTCTATTCCCCTGACAGAGTTAGTTGCCCAACATGTATATAGGACCCAAATTTTGAAGGCTTTAAACATTGAAGAGAATGAGGACACTGTCAATCTTAATGATGACCAACCAGAGCTTATTTTTGGTCAAAAGATTAAAGGTATGTATCAAGAGAGACATGTTCCTCCCTTTCACGTGAGTTTAAACGTTCATGACAAAAATTTTCACAACGCTATGCATGATTCCGGGGCTTCTCATAATTTAATGCCTAAAGCTGTGATGGAGAGCCTTGGTTTAGAAATCACCAGACCTTACAAGGACCTGTACTCCTTTGAGTCAAGCAGAGTAAAATGTTTAGGATTAATCAAAGACCTTTGTGTTAACTTAGCCCAAATTCCAGCCAAATGCTTAGTAATGGATATCGTTGTGGCTGATGTTCCCCCCAAATATGGAATGTTGTTATCAAGATCGTGGGGGCTAAGTTATAAGGGACTATGCAGATGGACATGGCCTATGCGACCATCCCTGTTTTCAATCAGACTAGAAGACTTTATAGGGAATCCCATATGCAATACACAGTTACAAGCCAAGACAGACCACAAAACTCTCCCCTCTATTCTATAAATACATGCCTTGATTCTTTTATTATGTTTAACGATGAAACATTTAGTGAACAAGTCACTATAACAGTATTAATGACAAATAGAGAGGAGGAACAAGAAAATGTAGGTGTGTCAGAACAGTTTGCTGAACCTATAAAATCTAGCAAACAAAACACAGGTCTTGAGCTACAAATTACGTGTCCTTTACTTTTAAACATTGAGAGTCAAGAAATAAATCCTCAACCGAATAATATATCTGAGGAAATGAAAAAAATTCAACTGAGTTCTGATACTCAAGAACAATCAGAAAGCACAGTAGTTGAAGAGGACATTCACCAAACAGATGAAATTAAAACTAGTCCTCTATGGAGTATGCACCTTGACGGGTCTTGCACTAAGACCAATGCTGGTGCAGGTGTCTGGATTTGTAACATTGAAAACAACCACACAGAAAGCATTTCCTGCAGATTAAAATTCCAGTGTTCAAATAACGTAGCAGAATATGAATCCCTTCTTTTAGGCTTACGATTGTTGAAGAAGTTAGGAGCCAAAATAATCAATGTGTATGGGGATTCAGAGTTAGTCATTAGGCAAGTCAATGAGGAGTATAACACAAATCACCAAAGACTTAGGGCCTACCGCAATGATGTCATGGATATTTGGAAAACATTTGAGGAGTCCAAACTGATTTTTGTCCCAAGAAAAATAAATATTGCCGCCCACAATTTAGCCTTTGCAGCTAGAACATGCTTAACGCCATATGAAACCAAATATTGTACAACTCAGATAAAATTTAGACCAGTCATGCCTAATAAACAAAATTATTGGTAGGTGTTTGACGGAGACAAACAGATAGAAGACTTCATGCAATTCAGAAATGAGTTCAAACCACACAGTTCGGACTCAAATTATGAGACAGACTGTAGTGAAGAAAATTTCCTTGGTGAAGAAGAAACGTCTCCTGAACTTGCTAATATAAACTTGTTATCTAGAAAACTTGAAAATGAAACAGAAATGAATGCGGAGTTTGAAACAGAGGAGTTAGAAACTCTGAACTCTAAAGACAAAAGTTTGCCTAAGGGTCTGGCCCCTTTAGAAGAGTTGGTCAATTTTAACGATGTACCAACTAAACCAAAATTGGAACCTGTAGAGACTGAAGTGGAAGAGTGAAATATAGGCAGTGAACTTAAACCTATGATGATTAAACTGTCTAAGACTTTACCAGCTCACATTAAACTCAAATACATAGAGTTGTTTAAAGAGTTTTCTGATGTTTTTGCGTGGAGTTACGAAGATATTAAATCCTATGACACTGAAATAATATAGCACAACATTCCCCTCAAAGAAAACCAAAAACCATTCAAACAGAAACTGCGCAGAATAAATCCTGTTCAGTTGCCTTTGGTTCAGAAGGAGATCATGAAAATGTACGATGCTAGTATTATTGTCCCTATTAGATATTCTGAGTGGGTGTCTAATCTGGTGTCAATTAGGAAGAAAACAGGAGAGATCAGGCTTTGTATAGACTTTAGAGACTTAAACAAAGCTTCATTAAAAGACAACTACCCTTTACCTAAGATGTATCATATTTTACAAAGGGTGGTAGGGTCTAGAAGAATTTCTTTACTTGATGGCTACTCAGGGTACAATCAGATCCTACTCCACCCTGCTGATCAATTAAAGACAACCTTTACTACACCATGGGGCACTTTCAGGTATGTGAAAATGCCTTTTGGTCTAATGAATTCTGGAGAAAATTTTCAAAGAGCCATGGACATAGCATTCTCAGATCAACTGGGCTTCTTCATCATTATATACCTTGATGATGTCACTGTGTTTTCAAAGATAGATGAAGAGCACTTAGAACATTTAACAAGAGTTTTTGTGACATGCAAAAAATTTGGGATATCTTTAAACCCTAGGAAGACACTTTTTGGTCTCCAAGAAGGTAAACTTCTTGGGCACATAATTTCAGAAGAGGGTATTAAGATAGATCCAAAGAGGATTGAGGCCATATTGCAAATCTCTCATCCTCGGAACATCAAAGAGTTGTAATCTTTCATTGGAAAGATTAAATTTTTGAGAAGGTTCATCCCCAACTTAGCTGAGCTTCTTAAGAATATCACAAACATGTTGAAGAAGGAGCAAGGGGTAAAATGGACCGTGGAAGAAAAGAAGTCCTTTGAGCTGGTGAAACAAGCGTTAACCAAAACACCGGTTCTAATAAGTCCTGATTTTTCAAAATATTTTTATATTTTTTTGTTTGCATCAGAACATTCCATAGCTGCTGTCCTTTTACAGAAAAATCCACAAGGACAAGAGCAGCCCATTGCATTCTTTAGCAAGGCATTGAGGGATGCCCCTTTAAAGTATAACATTATGGAGAAGCAAGATTTTTCTTTGGTTAAAGCTTTGAAAGACTTCAGAGTGTACATCCTTGACTCAAACATCATTTCCTTTGTCCCAAACTTAGTTGTTAAAGAAATTCTAACATAGGACCCAGATGGTAAGAGAGGTAAGTGGATTACTGTTATCCTTGAATATGATTTAGAGATAAAACCCACTAAACTAATCAAAGGCCAAGGTCTGGCTAGATTAATGGCTGAATCCAATTTTGAAGTTCTTGATATTAATATGATTGATGCTTTGGATGACCAAGAAGGATTCTGAACTCCTATTGTTGAAGACTGTTTTATGAATTCTCCTTGGTATGCTGATATTATTTATGTTTTGCTTAATTTGAATACACCTTCTAGTTTGACAAAGACAAAGGCAAGATTCCTAAAGTTAAAAGCTGTAAAATATTGCATTATTGATAAATGTCTTTATTGGAAAAATGCAAGTGGTCTATTGCTTAAATGTTTGACTGAGTTGGATGCAGAGAAGGTTAAGCACGAGTTCCATGAAGGAGAGTGTGGAGGACATTTATACTGGAAGACAACAACCAACAAAATTTTGAGGGCTAGTCTCTATTGGCCTACTCTTTTTCTTGATATAAACAAAATGATCATTGACTATCATAAATGTCAAATTTTTGAAGGAAAAAGAAAACTGCTACCCCTGTCTCTGCATCCAATCACTATTGAAGCCCCTTTTCAACAGTGGGGACTTGACTTCATAGGAGAAATCCATCCACCATCTTCTGCCCAGCATAGATGGATCCTTACTACCACAGACTACTTCACTAAATGGATAGAAGCCATTCCTTGTAGGCAGGCCAATGACTCTGTTATTATAAAATTCATTGAGACTAACATTCTCTCTAGATTTGGCTGTCCTGCCAAGATCATCACTGATAATGCAGCAGCATTTGGATCAAAGAAGATAGTTGAATTTTGTCACAGATATCAGATAACATTGGGGCATTCCATGGCCTATAACCCCCAAGGTAATGGACTTGTAGAATCCTCAAACAAGAGTTTAATGAACATAATCAAGAGACTGTTGGAGGACAACAAAAAGTCTTGGCACACAAAGCTGGTCCATGCACTTTGGGCTGACATATTGACTTTGAAGAAATCTATTGGCATGTTACCTTTTCAGCTTGTGTATGGTACTGATGCATTTTTTCCAAATAGCCTTGGTGTACCAGTGATGAATTTGATTCAAGAGTTGCAAACTGAAGATAATGACATGATCATAAGAATAAATCAAACCATTCATCTTCAGCAAACCAAAGAGCAGGTTTATAACAAAGCATTGCAGAAACAGATTAGCATTAAAAATCTTTTTTACAGAAGAACAAAGGCTAGAAATTTCAAGATTAGGGACAAAGTTTTAAAGTGGGACTCAAGGAGGGAAGACAAGGGCAAGCATGGAAAATTTGACAACTTATGGCTTGGCCCTTATCTCATTCATTTAGCTGCTGGTAACAATGCCTATTTCTTACAAGAGTTGAATGGAGCAGAATTGTTTGGAGGCCCTGTCAATGGCAGGATACTTAAACATTAATTCTCTTGATCCATGATATGTTTTGAAGCCTTTTATCCTTTTTCCATTATAAATATTTCATCCAACATTGCATTCAAAGTTATAAAAATCAAAATACAAAAAACAATGAAAAAAAGAAAAGAGGGAAGATTGTGAAAACAAGAAAGGTATAGCCCCATACCAAAAAAGAGAAACAAATTCTGAAAGTGTGCAAGCTTAAATGCCACTCCTGAAAACACACTTCTAGTTAGTCAAACAGCCTAATCTTGACTAATTAGCTTTTAAATTTACTACTGATAGGATAGTGAATTCGATTTTCCAAACTGTTTAATCTTGGCTTATCAGTAGATAGATTAGGATAGAAATTAAAGGTTCAAACATGCTCAAAATCTGAACCTAAATTTCCAAGAAAAAGAATGACCAAAACTGCTTTTAAATCCCAGTCACTGGATATGTAAAACTGTCCTAATCAAATTTCAAAATCTGAACCAGAGAACAAGGAAGAAACAACTCAAACAAGAGTCAAAACAGAGCTGAAGAAAAGATGAATGAAGTGCTTTGAAATTTCAGATCTCAAGCCTTCCATTTTTGTTTTAAATTTTGTGAAAAATAATGTCTATGTGCAGCTTTTTTTTATGCCATAGACCAGCATCAAGTTAGATTTTTTAATCCTGACTTGAATGCTTCTAAATTTTTGTTGTAGAAATTAGAGAATAAAAATCTATTAGACTGTTTAATCCTAAGAGATTAGTAGATTAGGTAGAGAAGCATCTGAACTCAACTGTTTAATATGAGTTCAGGGAGAAATAAGGAGTAGAAATAGATTAGATTTCCTGCTTGCAAAAGAAAAAAAATTTGTAAAAGAGTTTGCCAATCCAAGTGCACTCTAATGAAGAAAAAATGTTAGATCTGTAGGATTGGGTAGGTAGAAAGCTTGTTGTTGAAATATCCATTGTTTTATGGCTACTAATATTTTTTCAGAGCAAGATCATCCTGGAAAAGGAAGGGCATCCCAATGGATGAGGCACAGGTCAGCCTCCCAGAGAATGCAAGTCTGAAGTTCTTGATGCCTTCAAGAAGGCACCATCCCCAAGTGGAGCCACTGTTAGCCACCTATAAAATTTGTTATAGAAAAAGGTGGCTAAAACTTTTTTGGAACCTTCAAGGAAAAAAATTTATCACTAAAAAGTGTTGCCTCTTGAAGACTCTTGAAGGCCTCATGCCTCTGTCCAAAGTCTTCACTGTTGTTCCCATTTTATATATTCAGAAATTTTTCTTATTGCATAAGAAGAAATTGCTGCAAAATCATCATTTCCCCCCCCTCCACTCAAAACTAACATTCATTTTCTCCCCTTTTTTCTCCATAAAATTCCTCTATTTTTCATGATTTCCCTTCTCCCATTCATGAAAGTCCTTTTTACATAGTTTAAAACTTACTTTTAAAGTATACTGAAACCCCCAAATCCATTGAAAACTCTGAAAAAATTCATAAAAACAAGTTTTTATTACTAAGGACTTAAGCCCCCTTGGGCTAAGTCCTAACCACTTCCCCACCATAGACTTTGGGGCTGGAACCAAGTGCTAACCCTTTCCAGTGCTTATCGTATCAAAAAATTCCTATGGGTTGATTGAAAAGCCCGAGCGCGAGGCTCCGATTTGAGATTAGCCCTTTGTTATAACGCCCCGGGAATATTGTATTTCACAAAGACCAAAGGCCCCACAGTCAGGCGGCAGCCTTCTCATATATATATATTCCGCCACCAAAACCTTTGTGTTATTAAATTTTTGAGTTTTCATACGTTATAAAGGGTTTCTGCCCATTCGCTTTAAAAAGAAATCCCCGACCGTTGATCTTGGGCCGATCAAACGGACAACACTCAATCGCAACGCCCTCCCCGATCGCTCAATCGCATCACATTTTTCGATCAGTACATTTGTTTGTCCCCTCTGATCAGCCATCCCTCCGATTAATTACCCACCATTGATTTGATCCTCAGATCGATGGTCATTGCTCAATCGCATCGCAAGTTTTTAGTGATGTGCCATTTCTTTCCCTGCTGATTGAATGTCTCTGATTACATCTGGACTGTCCGTTTGATCTCATCTAACGGCCCACAAATCTCTTCGATTATTAACCCTTCCTCCACCATTTTAACCCCTCTGATTCACTCTCCGCTGTCGATCTGATCTGCAGATCGACGACCAGCGCTTAATCGCATCAGTGTTTCCCTGTACATCGGCGCAATTTAAGTTTTGCCCCCGATTGTGATCCTCTGATTGGATCTGGACCGCCCACGTGTCCAGATCAGATGGTCCAAGATCATTATTTCTTATAAACCGCTCTCCTTTTTACCTTCTTTTGACTGATCTCTACCATTGGATGATGCCATCCAACGGCCATGATCGCTCCCCATGCCCTCTGAAGCAGTATACAAAATAACACATGATTTTATAATTATTGTTTGTATTTTGCAGGAATTAATGGTTTTCCATTATATCGAAATAAAGGCCGAAGGTTGAGAAAAACGTTTCCCATGCCTTTGATTCATCAAAGGAGACCATTCACGGGGTTCGAATTCCATGTTTCGTGAATGCTTCATGGGCGTTGATGCCTTGAGAACCCTGCGCAACCTACATATCAACAAGACACTATGATTTCAATCAAAGTTAAAAGAGTTTCAGTTTTTTAAGACAGAACACAGTAGAACAGAATATTGAAGACCGATTTGTGGGGATTACGGCTAAGATTGACTATCAAAAGCCTAATCCCCCAAATTAAAACATAGTTAAAGGAAAATCATAAGTGTTTAACAAACAGAAAGGCCTGCACTGGAACATTTGAGGCGAATTGATTCCTCCCAGGTACCATAAGTGCCACCTGTGCCTCAAAGAATTCAAATAGAGGCCGAATTTATTGTTCAAAATTAAATATTTGCCTCAACGCAGCCGAAGAATTAATTTTGCCACGGGAAATTAATGCAACAAATATCAGCAGAGTTACATTAACATAAAACAGAGCCTCAAAGTCAACAAGAGCTCCCACCGAGCTTAATTCATAAATGTAAATGAATTAATACAGTAACACACCTGTAAACTTCTCCATCGAGCCCCTCAAAGGCCGAGAAGTCATTAATCTGTATTAATTGTCCTGAGAGATCTTTTATCAGATCTCACCTCCTCCTTCTTCTATAAACACTTCTATAGAAGATGAGAAACTGTTGGTTGCAGAACTTTGAAATACATTTGAGCTTAAACTTCTAATTGTAAATAGTGTTCACTCACCCTTGGAGCTCTGCTTGTGATAGATAAGCTAGGCTTAGATGAGTAGATGATTGCTAAACTAAAGTATTGGACTTAAAGTTGTAACTCGTTTGGAGCATCAATACAAGCTGATTTATGGGACCCTGGTCTATGTTGACGGTGATGTTTTTCTCATTGTAACTTGTCATTTTTTTTTTGTTTTCACTGTGTTTCATCTTCTCTTATAAAGAACAACATGCATGGATTTAGGACCTATTGTATATCAGTAACCTTCTCTGACTGAAAATATTTATCTGAATGTTTTCTTCCAATATGTGTTATTTGGGAATGATTTAATTTAGTTTAAGCATAGGAATGCTGGCGTTCCCTCGTCTTATTTCCTTAGTGAATATTATTCTTGAATGTTATGTTCAGTATTGGTTAAGTAGAGATGAACTATGGAAGATATGGTGTGCCCTGGTCCTAGTTTTATCCCCAAAGGCTGTCTGAATGTTTCCCTTGGAATGTGTTAAAAGTTGGCTAGTTTAGAAGTACTTCCCAGATCTCAGGCCAGTCTGTGTTATCTTTGTGTTGGTCTTGAAAGTAACCATGTAAAGCAGAGCTAGGAAAGGATTTGTGGTGAGCCCGACCCGCTAGTTTCTACTCCAACAGATGCCTTCAAGTTTCCCTTTGTTTTGAAGTGTTTTCAGTTGAAAGTGTATCAAAGGCTGGCTAGTTTAAAAGTACTAACCAGATCCTAGTTTGCTTTTATGTTCTTCTTAAGTGTTTGTCAAAGGCTGGCTAGTTTAAAATTACTTACCAGATCCTGGGCTGCTCTTTGTTCTGCATCTATTTAATTTTACTTCTTGTTGTATCATTTCATTCCATAAATCAATCTTCAGAGAGATCCTTAGACATAGATGACTTGCCCCACGGACCATTCTTGCCTCTTGCTGTTCCAATTAAACCCTATTATGACAGCATAGCCCAATGGACTAAAACCTGCAATTATCTATCTTCCCGGCCAAGGCTTATTCTGATTTCTTGCAACTTCTCACCTTTGAAACTCTTTGCATTTGGAACTTTCCACCTCAAACAGTAATCACGCTCAACCAACCAAAAACAAACAAAACCCTTGGCCTTCATAACTAGCCTAATATCATCACCCTAAAATTCAAAGACAAATCCATCTTTGTACTTATTGGAGAGATCCCTCTCCAGATTCAGGAGGGCTAGATCCTAGAATCGCAAAGTGGTTGAAACGATGTTGCTTCTGCAGTTTTAGTCTCACCAATCTGCTAAAATTATAGATTCATAAAAAAATGCATAGAAAATGTCTGGTCTGGTGTTCACTAGATACATCAGGGAACCAACTAACTGTCTGTAGATAGTAGCATCCACTACCTCTCCTGAGGTAGCATCATATTTTCTCCAATTTCCTGGAAGAGAAGTATCCATCAATTTGTGGCTCTCCATGTGAAACTTACCCAGTATCTCCTTGGCTTACTTTCCTTGAGAAACAAAAATTTCACCATCCCGCTGCCATATTTACAAACCAAGGAAATAATGAAGGAGTCCCATATCATTAATTTTGAAATCCCTTGCAAGATCCTCCTTGCATGAGTGTATCAGCTGATCATCACCAGTAAAAATTATATCATCAACATAAATAACAATAATCAATAGCTTACCCTCAACCACAATCTGGTATAGGTTTGCATCTGCTTCACTTTTGGTGAAGCCCAATCCAATGAAATAGTTGTATATTCGAGTGTACCAAGCACGAGGTGCTTGATTCAGCCCATAAAGTGCTCTCTTGAGTCAGCATACATTTGACTCACTATTGAAGATCTCCAAACATTCTAGCTACTCTATGTACACTTCTCCCTCGATGATCCCATTGATAAATGTATTTTTCACATCCATCTGATGAATGCGCTAGCCCATCTGCATTGAGAGTGCAAGTATGGATCCAGTGGAAGACTACCTTTCAAGAGGTGTAAAAGTTTCATCATAATTGATCCCCTTGCTCTATGAGAATCCCCGGGCCACAAATCTAGCCTTCTATTTCTCCACACTCCCATGAGCAAATTTATTTACCTTGTAGATCAATCTCGATCCAACCACTGATTTGTCAACCGGTCTTGGAACAATCTTATATTAACTTTTCTTAACAATGGAGTCATACTCCTCCGCTATTTCATCAACCCAAGTTGGTTGCTGCACTACTTCCTGAAAGTAATATGGTTCAGTCACAATACATTTTCTCATAAGAGCCATGTATCCAGTAAACCTATTAGGATACTATCTATGTCTGCACTGTGAAGTAGGGGCTCCTACATTCTCCGCAGCATCAAGTCTAAATCTATCAGCTTATGTGGTGTGCCTTCTGCCATTTATGATGGATGGCTCTGCATGAATGTTTTCCACCACTCCATGATCCTCCTCATGTGGTTGCTCCACATCTTTAGGCTCATCCTTGGGAACCAATAGTTCCTACTCTGCAAGCAAGTCAATCTCCCTCTCAAAGGACAACCGCATGGGTCTCTCCTCATCAAATTTTATAGCTTTTCAGGCAATAGTCGTTCTGTTGTTTGGAAAATACACTCGATAGTTGTGGGGAATTTCATTGTACACCACAAAAATCCTGATATGAACTTTCAGTTCAAGCTTCTTCCTCTCGTCCTTGGTCATATGCACATAAATAGATGAGAAAAAAATCTAAAGTGTGAAACATCAGGTTTCTTACCAGTGAAATCCTCCTCAGGTGTACTCATGCCAAGTATCTTATGAGGACAACGGTTCTGCACAAATACCATAGTGTTGCATGCTTCTGCCCATATATTCATCGGTACGCATTCATCATGCAACATTTCTCTTGCTCCACCCACAATCGTTTCTTTCTTTGTTTACGGGACCCCATTCTGTTGTGGGTTATGAGGTGCTATTAGTTCTCTTTCAATTCCTTCTTTGTTGCAAAAGTTCTTGAATTCATTAGAGATGTATTCTCTACCATTATCGCTCCTTAGAGCCTTCACTTGCTTCCCCGACTCTTTCTCCACCAGTGCCTTAAACTCAAGAAACTTTGAGAATGTTTTATATTTTTTCTGCATGAAGAAGATCCAGCACTTACAATAAAAATCATCAACAAATATCACATAGTACTTATGTTTTGTTGTCGAAGAAAAAGAGAATGGTCGACACACGTCTATGTGAACTCTCTCAAAGATCCCCGAAGCTTGATTCTCTTTCTAATGAAAGGTGGCCTTTACATATTTTCCCATAGTACATCCCTTTGATGTGTCTAACTGCGCAAGCGTACCATTGGGAAGACTAGTAGGAATTTGATGTATGACTTTCAAGGCTCCATGGTGAAGATGACCCAATCTCATGTGCCATAATTCACCCTCATCCTGGCTCACCACTTTGTCTGCCTTGCCCATCAATGTTGTCCAGCCATCTACATCCAAATTTTAGATATTCTTAACTTAAATCCATATCTTCTTGGCTTGTCCTATTATTTTGTGTCGCATGAAATCTTTTCCTTCACTAAAAACAACATTATAGCCTCTATCATCCAACATTGCAACTAAGAATAATTTTTTCTTCAAAACTGGAACATGCATTACATATTTTAATTGAAAGGGTTTACCTGACTACCTTTGGAATGTAATGGTACTAATCCTGGTAGCACTGTAGCACCCGTCATCACCCATTTCAATACGCATCTAGAGATCTTTCTCCTCCATGGTACTGAAAAGTTATTTGTATCCCGCCATGTGAAAGGAATCACCACTATCCAACTACCACATAGATCCCAATGCACTTCACACCATGCATGCGATCAATGAGAAGTCAAGCTCAAATTGCAAGGCGAAAGTCTTACAAGTTGCAGATCCTCCAGCCTTCTTGTTCTTCTTCTTTTGTGGACAATTAGTAGCATAATTCCCATGCTCTTGACAGTGAAAACACTTCACCCTAGACATGTCCTGCTTCTTGCCATCTTTGGAATTAGATTTGGAATGGAATTTCTTCCCCTTCCCATTCTTCTCCTTGGCAGCCAAAGAATAACCTTCTTCATCTTCATTCTTAGATGAAGATCCATCTCTATTGTTTCGTCTGAACTCCTCCTGCACAAAATCCAACCACAGTTGTTCCCAATCTGGCAGCTTTTCCCTTCCATTGATAGAGTCTTGATAACTCTGCCAACTCTTGGGAAGTCCTAGGAGAGCCAATCTCACCAAATCATTATCAACAACAGTTATACCAGTGCTCCCCAATTCATCCCGACATTGGAATTTTTTTATAGATATTTTGGTATGGAGTCACCTTTCTCGATCTTGATCTTCTTGACTTTATCTTTGAGCACCAATTTCCTATGGTCGATGATGCTCTGAAATACATCCGTCAATGCCTTCCACATTACATACGGTGTGGATTTCCCGTGGAGGCTTGAGAAAATCTGGTCTTGTACTCCCTCTAATAGGATCCTCCTTGCCTTCGCCACTTTCTTTTGCAATGCATTAAGATTTGCAACATCTGTCACAGAGGTTTTAGGAAAATCGTTGTCAATGAATTCCTTTAATCCACTATCTTAGAGTACTTCTCCCATCCCATCCTTCCAGGCAATATAGTTTGGATCTACCCTCGAGTGAATACTCCAACCTCAAGCCATTGAAATCCATTTCGATCCTGAATCAAATGTAGCACCAAGAAAGTATTTTTTCAAATTCGAATTCTATCCAGTCACAAAATCATATTATTCTTCACATTTGTCATTTCCTATGCTCTGATACCATGTAAAATTTATACAAGAAGCATGTATGTCATGGATTCAATATGATCTAACAATGTGCCAAACTTAAATACTGAATCTTTTCTACAAGTATTTTGTAGAATTAAAAAAACACAATCGCCAATCACATGAAGCAAATAAGAATCAATCAAGCCACAACACAGATAATTTCCGAGGGAAAGCTTGATTCTCAAAACCCCACCATCTTTTATTGTATATTCAACATGGGGTCATGAAAAAACTACATACAACTCTTCTCACAAGAGCCCTCCTGTACTCAGCTAATTGTCTCACACTGTCATACATAAAATGGACCAATACTTAGCCAATTTATTAGCTCCATACAACCTACCTGCCTTGCGCAATCCGTGATGAATGAAATCCCTAAAGAATAGGAATTTTGGCTTGCCTTGACTATGCGAGTATCATGGTCACTCCAATGGGTGTTTGGTTGCATGGGTGCAACCCAATAATCCTACAACTCATACCCTTTCACCTACATCTCTACTAGGTATCCACTCGATCTTACATGAATGCATCTAATAATAGTAAATCCTCAGTTGCATGTGAGATCACTGATTGTGAATTAATTAATATTTAATTCCTTTGATCTCTCACTAGTGTATTTAATAGTTACAATAAGCACAACTGAGTTTAACTCACTTAATTGAGTTAAATTGATTACAAATTGCATTAATTAATGCACCATTCCACTTCAAACACTGTTACAACTAGAATTACTCTACATGCCTCACCAACTGCCTCTATCTCGAAATTCATGAGCTAACTAAGTTTATCACATTAAATTAACTATTACAAGTTATTTTGAGACTAGATTACATTTTATTTCCCATCTTATTTAAGGGATAACTAAAATAGACATGTACCAAATTTGGCCTTGCGAGCCCCACCCTAGTGTAGGTGTTGCATGCACAAGGCGTGGGTGATGAAATTCTCTTCTTGAATTTCAACACAACTCCTATTTCTATTTTAATCAATCACTTAAGGGTCTTATCTGTCCTAGTCTAAAAATTATAAAAAGGGTCCCCATTATTTTTCTAAGGAAAATATTCTAAAATAATGGGGTTTGTTGAATAGCACCAAAAATGGCAATTTACTGCATGAACCAGTTATCTCTGAAAAATGAGATTCATGATATTTCAAATAAGTAAAAGTAACTAAGGAAATGAAAATTGACTTCAAAATATTTGGATAAGTAAAATTACTCTAAATTATAAAAAAACTCATATTATTGTGGCTCTTTAAAAACCTTTCATAGATAAGAATATTTATTTCACTATATCAACCATTCAATAGCTTAAAAGATAAATTCGGTGGCTTTATAAAACTTATCCTTTTGATATATTCATTTTTTCACAGGTAGAGCCATTGTTGCCAGCACACAATTATATCCTTGAAAGATTTAACTTTTAACTATCAATGATCTAGTATCCGATCCATCTATCATTACAATCTTTGGAGATAATTTCAAAACTATATATTTTCTTTTTTTTTCTTATTCTTAAAAATTCATTGTCCTATTTTGGTGACCAGATAGCGACAATGTCATTCACTGGTTGTAATTGGACTGAAAAAGTTAAATTGAGATGAGACCCCTTGTCTTATGGTTATTTAATAATCATAAGCCATTACCCTGGTTTGATATGCAGTAGTGGTAATGTTAGTCTATTATTTTCCTATGATCATGGTAAAAAGGCTCATGATGAGACCTCTTACCTTTTAAAGTTTTTTTTTTTAATTACACTGTAAAAAAAGAATAATTACTAGATGTGAAGAATGTAGGTTTTAACCCTGAACAGAAATTATCTACACACGAATCTTATAACAGAAAATAAACAATAGCGAGAGCATAAAACATAAAACAGATAAACACAGAGATTTTCCCCTGGATCCCAAATTGGGATGACCAGCTAGATTTTTCATTATATTCCTTTTAGTGTTACAACACATATATATACATGCCGAAGCATACATAAACCCCAATCCATTAACCCTCGATTAGATCATAACTGTAGTTCCCTTGACCAGATCTACAAAATACCAGGGGATGAAAACCATCATACCCCAAAACCATGTGCAAAATCATGCACAAAACATGGGTGGGTCCGCCTATGAGTGGGTCCACACACCAAAAAAAATTTCGTCGGGGTGCTGCCTCCCCCTGCCATGCCCAGTGCAACGTACAGTGAATGGGGCTACTCATGGAATGAATATAACACATACCTAACATTCTCCCACTTGTTGTTTTCTTTCCACAGGGGGCCACAGAAGAGCTTAGTCATTGGGCCAATTATTCAACACCCATTGTTTCTCTACACCAAGAGAACTTCTAAGTGCTCACAGACTTCGTCAATGCCTCTGCAACATTCTTTAAAGTGTCCACCTTTACCAGCAACACCCTTTTAGCCTCAACCATATCTCTAACAAAGTGATATTGAACATCAATGTGCTTTGTCTTTGAATGGTAAGCAGGGTTCTTAGCCAAGAAAATTGCACTTTGGCTATCACAGTCTATCCTTATAGCTTGCTGTACCAACCCCATACTTGAACACAATCTTTGCAACCAAATTGCTTCCTTGCTTGCATGAGTGGCTGCTATGTATTCTGCCTCTGTAGTTGAAAGAGCCACTACAGACTGTCTTTTACTCATCCAACTGACTGCGCCTCCAAATAGGTTAAACACATACCCACTTGTAGATCTTCTTTGGTCCAAATCTCCAGCCCAGTCTGCATCAACAAAACCACGAATGTCCAACATTATTTCCAATCCTGGTCTTCCCTGGTAGCACAAGACATAATCACTAGTGCCACGTAAATATCTGAAAACCCGCTTCACTGCTGTCCAATGCTCCTTCCCTGGGTTTGACATAAACCTGCTCAATACTCCCACTGCATGTGCAATGTTTGGTCTAGTATAGACCATTGCATACATCAGGCTACCCACTGCACTTGCATATGGAACATGGGACATATCCTCCTCTTCTTCTTGTGTCTTGGGACACTGTTCAGCAGATAGCTTTACACCTACAGGAATAGGAACATTCACCGGTTTACTATCCTGCATATTGAACCTCTGCAATATAGTCTCGACATACTTCCTCTGGTTTAACCATAGCTTCCTCTTTGCCCGATCTCTCTTAATTTCCATGCCCAAAATATAATTTGCAGCACCCAGATCCTTCATGTCGAATTTGGAGAACAGTTGGGTCTTCAAATCTTGGATAATTTCTTCGTCATTTCCAATCAACAACATATCATCCACATACAAGACCAAATAAATAACACGGTCACCAATTAATTTAAAATAAACACAGTGATCCTCCTTGCTTCTCGTGAAGCCAAGTCCCCGTATATAGGTATCAAATTTCTGATACCACATCCTTGGTGACTGTTTTAACCCATACAGAGACTTCTTCAACTTGCATACTAGTTCTTTCTTACCCTTCACCATAAAGCCTTCAGGTTGCTTCATGTATATCTCCTCTTCTAGATCCCTGTGAAGAAATGTTGTCTTCACATCCATCTGTTCTATCTCAAAATCAAATGCAGCAGCAACAGATAAAAGTAATCTAATAGAAGTAACTTTGGAAACAGGAGAAAAAATATCGGAAAAATCAATTCCTGGCACTTGGGAATAAACTTTTGCTACCAACCGAGCTTTGTATTTGTCCACCTTGCCTTCTACATTCATCTTCTTCTTAAACACCCATTTTCTCCCGATGGGCTTCCTTCCAGCCGGCAACTCCACCAGATCCCATGCCTCATTTTTGTGCAAGGATGCCATTTCATCAACCATGGCCTCCTTCCAGAGTTTTCCATCCTCGAAATCTACTGCCTCCCTGACAGTTCTGGGATCATCATCAGTTATAGTTAAGGCAAAACCTGAACAGAAAGCAGATGGACTATACCTTTCTGGTTGCCTTCTTTCCCGAACTGATCTTCTCAAAGCTGGAGTTTGTGGCTCTTCATCTTCTGAGTCTTCTTCTGTTGTAGAGTCTGTTTCATCCTCCTTTAGCTCAAACTCTATCTTCTCAGGTTCCTTTGGTAGGACTTCATGTTTAACAACATCTTTCACTTCTCTAAACACCACATCTCGACTGTACACAACCTTCCTTGTTTCTGGGTTCCAAAGCTTGTAACCCTTTAAACCATCCTTATACCTAATAAAGATGCACCTTTCAGATTTATTATCCAACTTGGTCCTTTTCTCCTTTGGGACATGTACATATGCATCACATCCAAATACCCTTAGATGTGAAAGAGAGGGTTTTTTACCATTCCATACTTCATGTGGAGTCTTATCCTCGAACGTTGATGAAGGTGATCTGTTAACTAAGTAACATGCAGTCTCCACTGCCTCTACCTAGAATTCTTGTCCTAACCCGGTACCACTAAGCATGCTTCTTTCCTTTTCCATCAGCATTCTGTTCATTCTTTCTGCAACTCCATTTTTCTGAGGTGTGTATGGAGTAGTCTTCTGCCATGCTATACCACACTTCTTACATAAATCTTCAAATTCCTTCTCGCAGAACTCCCCACCATTATCTGTCCTCAGCACCTTTATCTTCTTCTCTGTCTGGTTTTCCACCAGAGTCTTAAATTATTTAAATCTTTCAAACACTTCAGATTTCTTCCTCAAGAAATATATCCATGTATTCCTTGAGAAGTCATCTATGAATGAAACATAGTACACAGACTTTCCCAGTGATGGAACTGACACAGGTCCAAACACATCATTGTGCACAAGTTCTAATATCTTGTTCGTCCTCTTAGCACCAGAAGGAAAACTCACCCGATTCTACTTCCCATATACACAATGTTCACAGAAATCAAAATCCAGAGATAAATTAGACATACCTTCTACCATACCATTTCTATGCAGTATCTGAAGGCCCTTCTGTCCAATATGTCCAATCCTTTGATTCCATAGCATGGTCTTTTCTCTAAAGACAGCTAGGCTTTCTGCTCCACTTTCAAGAACCATAGAACTATTACACCCATCAATAACAGTGCTACCTTGTAGCTTATACAGAGTTCTAGTCCAAACTCCCCACATTAATACCAGTGATCCCCGAACCATCTTGTAGGCATATTTCTCGAACACTATTTTTACACTTGCATCATCCATCTTGCTTATATAAATCAGATTTCTGGCCAATGAAAGAATATGAAGAGCACCAAGAAGTGTTCTAATCCTTCCACCTTGTAGCTTCAGCTTGACCTTTCCACGTCCGATGATTTTGGCCTTCCTATCATCCCCTAGGAAGACATCACCATCATATTTCTCATACTCGCAAAACCACTCCCTATGGGGACTGAAGTGAAAGGATGCACCTGAGTCAATCAACCATGACTCATGATCTACATGTGTATTTGAAGAAGAAGCCAAATACACATCCCCACCATCATCCAAGGTGGGTTTTGCCTTTGCAGAAGGAGCATCATCAGATACCTTTCCTTTCTCAGGAGCTTTAGATCTGCAATCCTTTTTGTAGTGCCCTTCCTTTCTGCATTTCCAGCATACCTTTACAAACTTTCCTGAATATTTAGATTTCCCTCTAGATTTGGATCTCCCACTCGAAACCTTATTCTTGTTTATGTTTTGGGACCTTCCTCGTACAGATAACGCATCTCCATTCTGGCCCTCCTTATTTCTCTGTCTCATTTCCTCTGACAGCAAGGCTGAGACAATGTCATCAAAATTCAAGGTAGTTGTATTGCTACCTATTGCAATAACCAGACTATCCCACGAGTCTGGTAGAGAACACAGCAAAATGATGCACTTATCTTCATTTGAGATTTTAATATCAACAGATGACAGCTGACTTACCAGAGTATTAAAGGCGTTCAGATGCTCTGTCACCGAGTCTCCATCCTTCATCCTCAGGTTATACATCTTTTTCCACAGGAACAACTTATTCACCAAAGACTTAGATTGGTACAAAGTCCTAAGTTTTTCACACAAATTCTTCGATGTAGCTTCCCCAGATACATTCAACAATACTAAATCTGAGACACACAACCATGTTGTGCTCTTAGCCTTCCGATCCAGTTTCTTCCAGTCTTCATCTGACATTGCCGTTGGTTTAGTACCTAGATCTATCACGATCCACTGATATTTATCCACTAGAAGATCCTCCATCTTCAGCTTCCATAACTCAAAACTTTGACCATTAAATTTATCGATCTCTATCTTTCCGCCGCTTGCCATCTTCTTTCACCGCAAGAATCGATCCCTCAGATCTCCCACTGAACAGGGTCTACCTCAGGCCCAAGCAAAAAACCCTCAGCAGCAAAGGCATCCCCTTGAAGCCGAAACAGCTCTGATACCAAATGTAGGCTTTAACCCTGAACATAAATTATCTACACACGAATCTTATAACAGAAAATAAACAATAGCGAGAGCATAAAACATAAAATAGATAAACACAGAGATTTTCCCCTGGATCCCAAATTGGGACTACAAGCTAGATTTTTCACTATATTCCTTTTAGTGTTACAACACATATATATACATGTCGAAGCATACATAAACCCCAATCCATTAACCCTAGATTAGATCATAATCGTAGTTCCTTTGACCAGATCTACAAAATACCAGCGGCCGAAAACCACCGTACCCCAAAACCATGTGCAAAATCATGCACAAAACATGGGTGGGTCTGCCTATGAGTGGGTCCGCACACCAAAAAAAATTTCGCCAGGGCGCTGCCTCCCCCTGACGTGTCCAGCGCAACGTACAACGCATGGGGCTAGTCATGGAAATAATATAACACATACCCAACAAAGAATCATTGACTCCTTAAGGGTTTTTGATGACAATTTAGAGTTAAAGATGCTTAGTAGAAAATAGTATTTAATTTTTAAAAGAAAACATTTACTGACTTATAATAGGGTAAAATACTTTATGAATTTTGAGGTTTACAAAAATTTACAATTTCAATGGAAAAAAATTCGGATTTTTATGGTAATTATCCATATTTTCCAGTTTGTAATCATTTCTTTAATAATTTTTATTCTTCAAAATGAAAAGTCATAAAATGATTCAGAGGTTTTGGGAAAAAACCAAAAGTATGTAATCAAACATTATTCTTTCATTAACCTAAGAATTCTAAATATAAGTATGATACATTAGAATAAATGCTCTTCTAAGAAAATATTTTTTTCAAAATCAACTCGTTGAGAGGAAGAGAATATTTCTTCCCTTGAAGATCTTGCAATATGAAGGTTGATGGGCCACATTGTTCTGCAATTTGAAATGGTCCAAGCCACATTCTTTGGAATTTGGTATGCTTAAATTTTTCCTAATGTGCCATGTCCCACTTAATAACGAGGTCTCCAACTTCAAAATATTTTTGGGTAACAAAATTTGCATCAAAATAATTGTCAACGATCTGTTGATGTCGAGCATGTGTTAATTTGGCCTTTTCCCTTTCTTCTTCTAATTTAAGTATTTGGGACATTCTTAGTTGTAAGGAGCAAGAAGGTACTCTCAATAAATTGAATTAGGGATGGTAAGAGAAGGGATAAATTTGATGGAATGACAACTTCTTTCCCATCAACTAGATTGAATAGAGAAGTTCCTATGGCGGCCTTCCAATTTATTTGATCTGTCCATAGAGAAAATGTTAAAGATTTATGTCAATTATTTTCACTCTTCTGAATAGATCTTTTTATGATTATTATGAGATTTTTGTTGGTCAAATCTGCTAAACCATTCCCTTTGGGATAGTAATTAGCAGAATATTTGAGCTTAAAACATCTCTTGAGAGAAAATTCAGTCATACTATTACCCGAAAGGTAGGATGCATTGTGAAACATAAGTGTGTTAGGTAAGCCAAACCTGCTAATGATGAATTGATCGATGAATTCAATAATTGATTTAGAATTAGCTACCTTTAATGGAACAAATTCCACCCACTTAGTAAAGCAGACTATTGCAGTGAGAATTTATTTATGTTGTTCGAAAGAGTTAGGAACAATCTCACCTATGACCTCCAGTCCGCACTGCTCAAAGCGTTGTTCAATGTTGACCCGCTACAGAGGTAAGGCTGGCTTTCTTTATCTTCCAACAACAATTTGACATGTTTTTAATTTTCTCACATATGCATGAGTGTCCTTGAAAAATGTTGGCCAATAATACCTTGCATGAAGGATTTTGTGTGTGGTGGTATCTCCTCTGAAATGTTCACCTGCAGGTCAATTATGGAGTTCCTGCGAAACCTTTTGTGCTTTAGACTTTTCAAGGTATCTTAATAATACAAAGTCATAGTTTTTCCTGAAAATACATTATCAATGATCTAATATTGATTAGTTTCTAAAATTAAAGCTATTTTTCTTTTATGATTGAATTTTGTGGGAGAATATCCATTCTTTAAATAAAATATAAGATCAATATATTATGATTTAGAGTCAATCACGCTTACCTTAGAAACTTTTATAGTATTACTTGAATCCTCATCATCGGATATGCTGGATGCTCCAGACAACAATTTGCAGAGACCTTGTCCTCTGACAATTTTAGCTGGTTTCATGTCAATATAATATTCCTATAGAGTTGTAACCCAATTTTCCATTTTTTCTCCTAGTTCCTTTTGCATAAGCATTTTCCTTACTACTGGGAATGAAAGTATTACCTTGGTATGTGTTTTTAGGAGCAAGGGCCTGAAATTCTTTAAATTTTTATAAACAAAAAAATCTTGTTTCTCCACATCTGAATAATTTAGTTTAGCATCTTCAATATTTGAACTAAAGAAAGAGATGGATGCTTCAATTTTTTGATCGTTAACTTGTGCTAGTACAACAACATAGGATATTTCAGAAGAAAAGGTGTACAAAATAAATTGATTTTGGGGTGTTTAGAGAAGGAGCATTTACGATGGCTTGCTTGATTAAATCAAAAGCTTCTCTTTCATTGTGTCACCACTTAAAGAGTGAATTTTTATTGATCATGGGTTGCAATGGTAAAACAATTTGGGAGAAATTCGGAACAATCTCTTAACAAAATCTATTTGTCCGTACAAAGGAATGCATGTATTTCTTGTTATGGGGTACAAAGATTTTAGAAATTGCCTTTATTTTTTCTAGATCAATATAAATGCCTTATTTTGATACGATAAATCCTAAACTTTTTCCTTGACTTAAAGTGAAATAAGAGTTTTTTGGACTTAACGAAATTCCATACTTTAAGCAGCATTCAAGGATTTTCTTAAGCTCGTGATAGTTTCCGATTCTTTTCTTAGAGTAAATGGTTATATCATTTAAGTACAGAACCACAGTTTTTTTTATTAGTCCTCTAAAAGAAATATCCATTGCTCTTTGAAAATTTTCCCCTACATTAATTAAACCAAAAGATATTTTATGATAATCAGAAGTGCCCCATTTTGTCCTAAATGTAGTCATCAACCTATCATCAGGATGAGCCAGTATCTGATTGTAACCTAAAAATACATCAAGGAAAGAAATTAATTTAGATCCAACAATTGATTGCAGGATTTGTTCCATAGGTGGTAGTGGGAATTTTTCTTTTAGGCAAGCTTTATTGATATTCCTAAAATCTATACAAATGCGGATGTCACCATTTCTTTTCCTAACATGAACTAATTTTGAAACCCACTTTGAGTACCTAATAGGAGAGATGATCTTGGATTTGAGGAGTTTATTTAGTTCATATTTGATTTGAATTTCAATATTGCGGTGAATTTTCCTTAACTTATGTTGTACAGGTTTCTCAATGGATGTCATTGGGATAGTATGTTGGATAATGGAGTTATCATATATCTTGAGATATTCATATTTCCATGCGAAAACATTCTTATACCGCTTCAATAAATGGATGAAGGCTAATATCTCATCAGATGAGAGACCAAGTCCTAGATTGATATTTTGTCTCTGAGTTCAGTGCCAAGGTTTACTAGTTCAAATATCAAGGTTGAACTTTGTATCTTAGAATTAGTAACCTTATTAAATATTTGTTTTAGGTCATAAAGATCTTCAAGTTTTCCCACAGATTTAGGTATGGAATTTTCATCATATTTTGTTTTAACTGACTTTCATGTTCATCCTCATCAATCAACTAATCACTGCATGGTCCAAGTTTGGATGTTAGAAAGGTTAGAAGATATTTATCATCATTAAATATTGTCCAGTTGTTGACATTATTGGGAATATATGGGAAAAAAATTAATTCTATAGAATATATATCTGGACTGTAATCCTTAGATGGAATTAGCCTCGATGCTATATTGGCTAGGAGATCCGCACTTGCGTTTTGGAGCCTTGGGACGGGTGAGGTACTGAATGCTAAGAAATTTGAGGTAAGGCCATGCACTAATGACTCGTAATATTTGAGATGACTAGAAATAAAGTGAATATTATTTCTTACCTATTTAATAACTATTTCAGAATTGCCATATACTTTAAGGTATTTGAAATCAATATCTATTGTTTTATACAACCCTTAGACTAGTGTCTCGTACTCTGCATTATTTTTTATGAATTCAAATTATAACCTACATGTCAGCATTGTATCTTCTCCTTCTGGATTAATTAGTATGCAACCTACTCTTGCACCATCGCTTGATTTTAATCCATCAAAGCAAAATGTCCAAAATAAAGTTTTAACAAATTTTTTTTCTATAATATTTATACATTTGGAAAAATTTTAATGAGAAAAGTTTTCAATTTGAGAATTAATTGAATTGATAAGAAATGGAGATCATTGTGCATTGAAATTTCACAAGAATGATTCTGCAGAGTAATTTCCAAGGATGTTATTGGTAAGGCCATTGGTTCATTTTCATCCTCAAAATTGGTGACTGAGTATTTGATGTGTTTTTCATGGTCAACTCAAATTTGATTTGGCTTACCATTGTCGGGAAGCCACATATGAGACCAGTGCATGGAAAAATAACCGTGAAGATTTTTTGACCAATATCTACTCAAAATCAAACTGTAAAAGTCAGGAATATTAGCAACTGGAATGTCAATTACTTGATGAACTTTTGAATTATAAGAAAGTCTAATAAGGATAGAATTCATTTCTCCTAAAACCTTGAACTTGGTTATATCTAATTGAACAATGTGTACAACAAAATTTTTGGGTGCGATGTTTAACTTCAAACAAACAGAATAATGCATAATATTTTAAGAATCCCCTAGCGTTTATCAAGAAATTGTGCACATTTTTATTAAGAACTTCAAAAGTTAGAAGGAAAGGAGAAGTGTGAGAATTGGGTCTGTCTCCAATTAGGATACCATCAGTTGCATCAATCTTTGCATATGAATCTGTGGGAGATTTGACTACTCCTTTTGAGGCTTTATAAGTAAAAGGAGAAGGTAAAAGAGAGGCAGGAGCCACATTAAATTCTTTGAGTAATATTTGCTACTGCTATTTTAATTTACTCATCTCATACATAGAGATATTTTCTTTAACTTTCTTCATATCTTCCACTATGTTATACTCAATGGTATCTGAAACCACTAAGGTCTTTGATGTAGATGGAGAGTTAGAATAAGTTGGGCTTGTTTGAGGAGAATGAGTCTTTTTATTAACAACTTTGTATTTAGCAACAAGGGTTGAATATTTATGTTTTTTAGAAGACAAAGGCAGATTAGTAAGATTTTTACTTCTAGTGCTAACTAGAAGCGCCTCGTTTTCATCTTTGTTATCGGATGTACGAATAATGAAATCCCATAATCCATGAACTTCAAATAGCTCTTGATCCTGTGATTCATCTGTAGGTAATATTTTTTCGTCCTTGTCTTCATCTTGATCTGACTCAGCATTAGAAATTACATTTGGAGGTTGAGGATTTGAAGTTTGAGTTTCCTTGAAATATTTAAAATATTTCTTAGAAGAAGGCTCAACTACTTGTTTTTTGATTTCCACCATGTCATTTGACATGGTTTTGAGAACCTTTTGTAATCCTTAAATATCATAAGGATCCATAGGTTATTTATTTTTGGGCTCATCCTTAAACATGACTTTTTTAGATTTTCTATCTTCTTGGCCAGTCTTCTTTTCTAAACCAAAAATTATGTTTTCTATAGACATGGCTTATTTCATGTTTTCTACCAATGTAACCATATTGGCTCTATCTACAAAAAATTCTATATTATAAGGAAGAGAGGATATATACCATTCAATTTGTACATATACACGAGGTTTAGATGTAGTTGGGATTTTATTCACCAATTTGTTAAATATGGAATTGAAATATTTGACCTTTTCACCTAAATTTCTTTAAGATTTGAAAGATAATTTATGAGAGTAGCATCAGTACAATCATCACCAAATTTTTTCAAAAAATTTTCCTCGAATATGTCCCATATAGTAATAGTTCTTGATGGCAATGAAAGTATCATGATCCAACTGATCCTTGAAAAGTATAGGGAAACAATATTACTACACAATATTCTTCATAGACATCATTTAGGTTCATCACAAGCATGAAATTATGGATATGTTCATCAGTAGGGATACCATCATCAGGATTATACTTAGGCAACCATCTCTCGAGTTTCTTAGGTAAATTATGAAGAGGACCTGGTAATTGAACAACTCCAAGATTAGTCCATGGCCTATTTTCCATTGTGTGAATTAGAGGATTGGTTTGTCCTGAAGACATATTTGAGGAAGAAGAGTTAGTTCTAGAGGTAGATTTAGTTGAAGAATGAACAACAACGGAAATAGTATTACTCAAAGCAGTGCTTGTTGACTGAGATGAAGAGATATGAGTAGAAAAGGAAATTTGTAGAGAGGATGTAATTGAAGGAGGAATAAATCATGGAGTTTGAGGAGGAGAATATGAAATAATTTCACATGTAGATGTTTGAGTTTCATATTTTGGAGTCTTCCTACGATGGTAATGAAAATTAAACTCAAATGGAGTTATTCCTACTTTTCCACTCCGAGAATTAGTCAATACACCAGAACCTTGAAAAATTGAAGTAACACTTCCTTAAGAGGCTTCAGAAAGAACATGATTTTTTGTTGAAATAGAAATTTATTATAATTCCTTTATCAAAGTCTACACTTCAGGTGATTCTGGAGTATATTCAAGGGAGAGCTCTTTGGAAATTGAACTAGGAGATTTGGGAGGAGATTGAACAACTTTTGATCTAAAAGTAGGAGATTTTGAGTGTGGGCTTCAATTTTTAGGATATTTGGAGGGGGATTGGCTATTTTGATGGTATTTTGTTTTAGGATTAAGCTTTGGTTCCATTAATGGTCTAGTGGCCCTCCTTATAGTGCCAAAAATGTTAATGCCTCGAAATTTTCTGCAACAACATCAGAGAAATCCACCCAGTCAGGGACTTGAAAACTGTCCCTTATCCGTTTGAGATAATAGCTCTGACGAGATTTATGGGACCAATTTCCTAATGAAATATAATTGAGTGGATGGGTGGTATTATAACTGATTGTGACTTAATGAATGAGAGTAACAACAAGTTTAAATAAAATATGTATATATACATATATTTATCCCGACATGGATTATCTTTCTGTTATATGAGATTTAAAAATATAATCTTTAAGTAAATCCAGATGAAGTTTTATGAAATACTTAGAGAAATGTAAAATATTTTAAGATAATTAATTTGATTAAATATTTAATAAAATCAATTGACTAAGTGTATATCACTTCTATTATTGGATGTATTGTATATGTATGAAAAATGGAAATCAAACATGTTCATACATGAATTAATGCTGGATTGTGTTAAAAAAATACATATAACAAAAAATCATAAGGAAATTTAACTATTTCTCATTTTAAATAGAACATAAACATAAGGATAAATGTACCATATATGTGATAACTCTTCTCATTTCAAAAATAGTCTATGGTCCAACCTTTTATTTTAAGAAAAAATTTAAGAGTACAAAAGTGCAAATTTTGTAAAGCCTTGTTTTAAAACCCTTTCTTTAAAGACATGAAAGGTTTTATATAGTAAAATAATAACTATAAAAATAGAAAATACATAAAGAGTAAACAAATATCCTTAAATTAAGTGAAATAAAAACAAAAATAGCTTTTGGGGGGACGAATCGCTTCAGGATTGTGTTGTTGTCCCTTTTGTTATTTGTTCCTTGAGTTCAAGGATGTAAATCATAGGCTGAACCTTAAGAGGTTGGCCTAGCCTGGCACATAGTTGTCCTATGTAGTCCGCATTTGATATTGGATGCATCATGTAAGAGAAAGTGTTGGTTAGAGAACGCAACATTAGCCATTAGCTATGTGGCTTGATTAAGTGCTTCCAATACTTGTCCCAATCAAGCTTCTCCAAATTCTGAAGCTTTATTCCTTCATCTTAGACAATTCATGTCATTGTCTTATCAAATGTTTTACAATAGGTAGAGAAAAAGGTGGGAATTTATCAATCAAAGTTGGCAACAACGAGGTTTTGGCTCATTGTTTCAACAATGTTGTTTTCAACATCCCTAGCCCTATAAATTTCCCTTTTATCTTGCTTTAACTCTATGTCCCAATCAGTGAAAAAGATTTCCTTTTTAGTATATTCAATCCTAGGAAGCTTGGACCTTTAGCCTTCAATAGTATCTTTCCAGGCGACATATTGGGAGACTTTATCATCAATTTCATCAAAGTTTATCCTCTAGTTATCTACTTGATTCATCTCTAAATCACTATTTTCACACAGCTCAATTATGCCAGACAAGTTTTGACAGAACACAACTTGTTTCTAGGCCAAAAAAGTATTTAGTTATAAAGATTCCTTTTTAAATTCATCCACTTTAGGATTATCTTTCAACTTTTCAAAAGTGAATTACATTTGGTGTATCTGATCATCTTTAGCACCAACATCGGATTGGTGCTGCAGCTCTAGTTGATTCAATCTCTGTTGGAGCTGTGAAACTTGTAATTGTTGATTAAAGCTTCACTTTTCTCCTAGAAACTATTGCTCTAATTGAAGGATTCCTTCATCCTTCTCTTTGACTAATTGATGAACTTTAGTGGTTTTTTCAATAGTGGTAGGGGCATAAGCACCTAGAAACTGAGTTAATCGTGTTAGATCATGAGATGGATCTAAGTGTGCGTCCTTTAAAACTATTTCCATAGAGCCATCCTTAGGGACAAGAGCCTATGATTGTTATGTTCTTCTCCTCTTCCTCTGTCATCTCATGAAAGCCTTATGATTTGGGTTGTAAACATATATCCAAAGGAAGTATTTCCTCAATTTTCAACACAATTTTTCATGTTGGGTAGGCTGGGATAAATTCTAATTTTTCTATATTAATAGATTTGTCAGTTGACCTAGCAGTAAGCAGGTTCTGACTTTTTCCATCAATGATCACCACTTCTTGGTCTCCCTTAAGCTTCCAATCAAAGTCTTTCTAGACTTCATCTAAGTCACTAGAAAATAGTTCATCTTTAGTTTGTGTTCTAGTAGAATTATCTCCTTTTGTTCCACTAGGAACTTCAATATGCTTATGAGGTTGTTCATTTCCCTATTTATTTTTATGCACTTATGTTTGTTGTTCTTTCTATGAGATAGGTTGGGATACCTCCAGAATATTTATAGGAATACATTTCAAACTTATATTCTTGTATTGCTTGAACTTTTCTAGTTGTTGAGGATTAAGGTGTGAATCTGCCAATTTCTCCATTGTTGAATAATTATCAATTGACTCAAATAAATCGTCAAAATCATCCATTTTATTGGAAAATGGCTCGATTTTCACTTAAGTTTTGAATTTGAATGCAACTTGGTCCAGGTCATTTTTCCTGTTAGGAATTGTAAATGATTTCAAACATTGGATTTGATTAATTTCTAACGTGGCATGTTTGAAATATTCTAATGCATAGACACCACCGTAAATAGGAAAGGAAGGAAATGGAGCTTCTATGCTTATTTCAAAACTTTGGTCAATCCATGACCCATTTTATGATAAGAAATTTCTCTTGCGAGTATTTTTTCAGTTGCATATAATGGGAGGAAATGTAGTCAGGATAAGCTTTGAAAAAATTTGACATAAGTATAATTCTTCCCCAAACCATTTCCCTTTGGATATGAAGTCAGCTTGGGATTCTTTAGACAATTTGCGTTCCTTTTCATCAAGCATAGCTTCAAACAATGGGAGCATAACTCTGTGGAAAATCTTGTAGAAATCGGTTTCATATTTAGATTCCCATAGAATATTATTATAAATTTGAATGGGAGTGGGGTATTAGATAGTCCATTTCGAACCCATGGTTGGAAAATATGATGTAAAACACACTTCATCCATAAGGTAGGCACTCATATAGAATGGGGGAATGATCTTAGATGAAACAAAATGATTTTTCTTGTACTCAAGGAATCTGGGTAGCAATATTATTTTACAAAATAGTTCCCAAATCCATGATGTAGGAATATGTGACGACATCCATAAGGGGAACCCATTCAATGGAAAATTTACTAGTATTGGGTTGGCCAAAAAGTCTAGGCACCATAGTACAAATATAACAGTAGGGACTAGCGAGTGAAGCAGTGGAATACATACCCTCATCAATGTGCTTATGCTTGTTAGGGTTACTCCTTCATTGCTTTATGAGATCCGACTGCAACTTGTTTTCCTTTGAGAATTGCGCTAGGAAATATTTATCATACAACTTTTGGGTGTTTGGAATGTGGTACATTTTCTTAAAATATTCTGCTCTGAATGACCCTATCATTGTGCCTCTACTTGTTAGGAAGGTTCTATCTCCAATGTTGAGGTTGTCAATAACCCATTTCACCATATCAACATATGGTATAATATTGGGGTGTGTAGAAATTATGTGCAGAAAAGAGTTGGTGAGGTCAGCAATAGTAGCTTCTGAGGTATCTGAGGCATCTACGGTAGCTTTTCTTTCAACCCTGCCAGGTTTTTCATCTTCAAACAACCTATACATTGCTTCACAAGAAGAAGACATACTTTCTATTGTGCATGTAGTATCTGTGAATACGAGCGACATTCTTGTTACTTCATTAGCAAGAGGCACAGGATTAGGGGGAGACATGGGTTTCTCTGACTTATTTGAGGCCTTAATCATTTTTAAGGAACTATGTTTGCTTGGAATTGTATGTGAAATAAGAAGAGCAATGAGTAAAAAGTAAATTTTGTCACAATAGGAGAGGATGTAACAATAACTCAAATGATGGCAAATAAGAATTTGCATGTAAATTAATATAAAACATTAATTATTTTGCGAACAAATCAAATTTGGAGGATCTAGCTATTAAACCATTAAGACGTGGCATTAATGGAAAGTGTGGGTTCACGTGCTCGAATAGACATTTAGATGTTTTAATAAGATATCTTAGCATCCCAAATTAATTTGTGTCAATGTTCTAAATCACCAAACACATATTTTTTGTCGATTATGATTAATTAATTTTCACTCTATAAACATTTGTTTGAGTTAATAGATTAATTTTCTTGAAAGAATAGAACCAGGGTAAAGATGAACTGGAAATCTTGTTATGTGATATCGTAATCACATTCTCAGTGAAACTGGATGAAGGAAGGAAATGGTTGATGGAAGAAGTGTGATGTGATGTGATGTATCGCATTGGGGAAATGAAAGTGAGGGCAGATCGAATGATGGCAGGATGGAAATGTGATTTGCGATTTTGATTAGTCACATAGAAAATCTGGGTCCCGTCGTTTGTATTTCATGAAACATGATTTGGTCGGAAGCCTTCTTCCTTTCTTAAATATTTTTATTTATATCGCATCAAAAATTCATTTGGAGTAGCTTAAGTGATTATATGTTGTACTCGCGATTTGTGATTACAATCTGCAACTGCGTTTCTTTTGAATTTTCTGCCTAAGTTCCTTTTTAGTCAATAAAAATGATTCTTATTAGAATTTATAATTCCTATTTCTATTTTAATCAGTCACTTAAGGGTCTTATTTGTCCTAGTCTAAAATTTTTAAAAAGGGTCCCCAGTATTTTTCTAAGGAAATTATTCTAAAATAATGGGGGTTGTTGAATAGGACAACAGGTTGATAACCTAATTTTTTCCTTCTGGTAGGTTCGTACAAGTTGCATTATTTTCATCATATAGTTAATTTAGTATTATTAACTAGACTTTTTCTTCTATCTATGCTCCCCTCTCTGGAGAACAAGTCTCTTGAAGAACATATGTAATGCACTTCTAGGGTATTTCTAGAGACCACAAGTGGATTTTATATAAAAAATACTCCTTTGTGGAAAAAAGAAGAAAAAAATTCAATTTTTTTCAATTTCATATTGTATATAAAGGACGATAAATAAAATAGAAGATATGTAACTAAAAAGAAACCCTATGGAACAAGTTAATGGATACTATAGCTAAAAGGTAAATTTGGTAAAGGGGATAGATATTATTTTTTGCATCTGAACATCATGAAATATGCATTGAATATGTTTGAGTCTACAACTAACATTATTTCCATGTGTTTTTAGTGCACCAACAACCACTTGAAAAAATAATATTTTCATCTATCAAAACTAGGGACTTTGTATAAAATATAATTCATAGAGGAAATTGTCAAAGGTTCGTTTAGACCGTCTTTCCTGTTGCAAATCTCAGTGCTATTTGAGAGAAAACTAAAACCTTGTTAGCGCATAAATGTTGGAGAAAATCATTCCAACCACCTGTTCTTATATGTTTGGTGTGATAACTATGAATCCAAGTTTCATAGTTAGTTTGATTTTAGCGTAGTTCAGTTGAGTTATAGTTTAGTTCCAGTTCAATTATTAATTATTGTTGTCTCTTATGTAGTCTTATTTACCTATTACTGAGTAATGAGAATATAGAGGTCACTCCATTTCCTATTATGATTTTATCATAGCTCAGCCTGAACAATAATCCTTGAGAGTAGTAGATAGAACATGAGAAAATTTGAGGTAGACATGAGAAGCGTCCACCATTTGAGGAATCCACCATTCCTACTGCAAACAAGATAGCTATTGTGAAGAAAATGAGTTAGATAAGTTCAAAAAGTAGAACGAAGAAGAAAATCACATTTTCTGTTTTTTATTTCATGAGGGGTTCACAATAATGCATCACAAGAAATTAATAATTTATTTTATAATGTAGCTCATGCAGTTAATTATTTTCATTAAGTTTCCTCACCTACATGCCTTTTGGATTAACGTAGGCATGCACCAATGAAACGGGCATTAGCAGCAAAAAAATCAAATTTTGTAACCTCTAGCCTCCAGTTAAAAATGAGTGCGAAGAAAAAGGTAAATCATGAGTAGAATATGATGTAAGACACATTATCAAACATCTCATCGTAAGTATTTGAATTTGAAAACAAATTTTTACTCCCTTACACTATTGGAATGGTGAAAGGGTGATTCAAATATGTTCTAAAAAGATGTTTTTTTAGAAAGTGATCATTTGGGCTTGATTGATACTTCTTCTTCTAAAACAAAGGCACTCATTTCCTACAAAAACAACTGAAAATCTCAAAAAAAAATTGAAGAGAGTATCTTAAGAAAAATAAAGGGGGAATTGCTCAAATCAATTGTGGGAATTATACTATTTAAAAGAAAAAGGGGATTTGTGAAAGTGTTGCCTTTGTAGAGACTTTGTACACTTGTTTGTTTTGTTAAAACTAAGAAACTGAGACGATCCATGTGGAAATTTATGGCCAATCCCATATTCTAATTGGACCCCCACCATTGTTTCTTTCATTTTTTCAGTTTCCTTAATTGTAGCATATTTTACTATTTTTGGCAGGTTTTCGGGTCCTGAACTTCCGAAGCTATTTTAAGGCCCTAAACGACATTTTTTGGGAAATTAGGGGCCAACATGAATCTTTCATTGATTTTGGCCACTTTGAAGTTGTATTCCTTTGATGGATATTTTTAGCAAGTTATTTTCTGCGTCAAACAAAGATCGTATTACAAAGTTACGACCCCGAGAAATTGATGTACCAATTTACCCAAACAGGGCCCATGGTTTTGGCACTTCATCTCCTAGGGTTAGGTTTTTGGATGTTTAGGATTCTCCATTATTTCTGAATAATAAATACACCTTCATGCCTCATTCTAACACAATTCATAGGAATGTATCTTCTACATCTCTTTTCGAAGATAGGCTACCATTGCCTGAGGCAATTTATTTCCATTATGTATGTAAGCATATTTCAATATTTGATATTATTTAAATGAAGTTATAATTATGTTCCATATTTTTTTCCATGATTATATTTTTATTTCGTTGCATTCCTACATAAATTTGGATCAGTGGTATCAGGGCTCTCTTCTCTTTCTCTAATTTTCTTTGCATGTCCCCAACATGGTTAGGGTATAAGGATTTAGGGCTCAATTTTATTGAACCCTTGCAAGATCAGCCTCGCAAACCTTGACAGCCTCCCACGATAGAAGAAAATATAGACGAGGGAGGAGGAGATCCTATCAAAATATTTCTCGAGGAGGCCCTTGAGAAACAAAGGTATGTGATGATGGATAACTTTGCTCGGATCCCTCAGCGGATGCCCACAGGTGACACATCTTCATCCAGAAGCCACTCTGGAGGCAACACTCCATTTAAGGTACAATTCAACTCTGAAATTCCCACATTTGAGGGCTAGATAGATCTAGATTCCATAGATGAATGGTTAAATCTGTTGGTACAATATTTTTCTGCTCATGATTTTTTCAATAGGGAAAATATTATTTTTTCACTCTTGAAAGTTGCCCTCCAAGTCAAGGATTGGTGGGAAAATTATTATGAGCTGAAGGATGAGGGGGAACCCTCACTATTTTCAGGCACACCCACCTAGAATTATCTCCGAGACACCATCAAGGAGCAGTACTACCCTGTTGGGAGCTATGAATGCCAACACATACAATGGATTACATTGCGGTAGTAGAGGGATCAAGATGTGCATGAGCTCACAAATATTTTCCATACCCTACGCACAAATATGGGTATCAAATATTATGAGAAACATCTGGTTCTTAGGTATCATAGTTGTTTTCAAAAATAAATTCAAGAGGAAATGGAGTTCCTGGACATCTCCTTGCTTGGTGTAGCATACCGGTATGATGCCAAAATTGACCAAAAATTCAACCAGAAGAAGCGAGGCTTTGGATCTACAAACCCAAAGTAGAACAAAGGTGCCCCCAAGCCACAGAGAAATGGACAGAGCCCAACCAGGACCCCCTAGGGAAACTCCTTGAAGCTGTAAGCCAAGGGTGATAGGAAGGCAAAAGATGACACCGCCAAGTTGTGCGAGTTCCATAAAAGCCCCACTCACAATATGCATGAATGTCGTGCAAAGTTGGCACTAGTGTCCAAGCTTAGAGACTCAAATATGGATGCATTTTTTGATTATGAGCTAGAACCCAACAAGTGAACCGAAAAGTGTAATAATTTCATTGACATAGAATCCACTTCGATGGTAGCCACCACCAAGATCCAAAATGCGAAATCCGAATGTCCAAAGGAGGGGGAGTGCCTATTTCAGTCATAGATGTGGGTGAAGGGTTCACTGCTACAATTCATTATGAATGACGGGAGGCAAAATAATCTCATTTCAAAATAGTTCATGAAGTGGTTGGGCCTACTGACCACACAACACCCGCATTTGTACACCATCGAGTAGCTACACCAAGGACAAGATCTCTACACTAGCCAAGAGTGTTGCCTTTCCTATAGCATCAAGCCCTTCACGGATGTGGTATTATATGAGATAGCTTCTCTTGAAGTTTATAATGTATTATTAGCCTAACCATACTTATGGAAGAATCATGTCATGTATGAGTCTAGGCCTCACACTATTATTATCTCTCTTCGTAATAAGTTATGCAGGATACCAGAGGTAGCCCCGACTACCGACATCTCCTTGATATCTACCAAGGAATGTAGTAATATCATCTCCCATACTAGGAAAGCCACATACATGGCCCCTGGGAAGGGTTCCTCCACGCACCAGAAGTAGGTGAATACGGTCGTGGAAGAATTCAAGGAGATATTCTCCTCACTCGCAGGGGTACCTTTCCATTGACAAGTCAAGCATTTGATCGATTTCAATCCAGTAGAACCTCTACCTAATAGCCCTATATATCTTCAATCCATTCTGGAAATGAAGATATTAAGAGGAAAATCTAGGATTTCCTACCAAAATGGCACATCTAACCAATTTCCTCGCCTTTTGGGAGGCCGATTGTACATGTATGGAAGAAGGATGGGACATGGAGGCTTTGCATTGATTATCAACCACTAAAAAATATCAATGTGAGGAACAGGTATCCAATCCCACAAATTGATGGCCTTTTGGACTAACTCAATGGGAGCGAGTACTTAACAAAGATCGATATAAAGTCTGGCTATCTTCAGGTTGTAATAGAGCCCACAGATGTATGGAAGACTGCCTTCGAGTCCAAGGAAGGCCATTTTGAATTGTTGGTTATTCCATTCATCTTGAAAAGTGCCCCTACTACTTGTATGAGGCAATTGGATGACATCTTGCGGCCCTTCACTAAATCTTCATTGGTTTTTTATCTGGATGACATCCTCATCTTCAACAATATTTAGGAAGAACACTTGCATAAGTTTTGCTAGGTCCTTCAAACCCTTCGGTAGCACAAATTGTGTGCCAACTTGGAAAAAATCATATTTGGCATGAGCTAGGTCCAATATATAGGTTCCATTATAGATTAGCCTGGCATGCATTCATATCCGACTAATATCCAAGTAATTCGAGATTGGCTATCCCTAAGCACTCTAACAGAGCTTCACATTTTTTCGGGGCTTGCAAATTTTTATCAGAGTTTTGTGTTGGGATTTTCCCATATCACTTGGCCTTTGAGTCAGATTACTAAGGGAGGGGTGAAAGAAAATTTCTCTTGGTCGAAATCCAAATTGAAGGTGTTATTTGAGTTGAAGCACCGCCACTGGTCTACACTAATACTCATGTTTCCAAACCTACAACAACCATTTGAAATTGAGACATACGCCTCTGATTATATTATTGGTGTAGTTGTCAACTTGCATGGGCATCTAGTGCCCTATCATAGTGAGATACTTTCCAATACAATTCAGAAGTACCCCACCTATGATAATGAGATGTATTCCATCGTGCAATCTTGCCGGCAATAGAAGAAGTACATTATGGGGAAGGAGATGGTCATCCACACCGATCATCAATCTCTTCAGTTTATACAAACACAAGGGAAGTTATAGAATTATCACCATAAGAATTGGTCTACATATATGCAAAAATTCCACTTAAACATTACATACGAAAAGGGCAACACCAATCATGATGTAGACTGCCTCTACCAACCCCTAGTTGCAGAACTAAATATTGTTCTCAACTCTTGTGGCCATGAAACCTTTGGATGGCCACAATGATATAAAAACTATCTAGATTTCGCCTCCACATACCAAATTCTAGTTGATGGAAAGCAAGTTCATGATTTCCACCTCCATAACACACTATTATGCTACCTCGACCACCTTTCTGTTCCTCCGATCAAGAATGCAAAGCTGATTTTGGAGGCGCACTATAGTCATGTCGCAGGTAATTTTCATGCAGAGAAAAATGTGGTTGTAATACAAAATTACTTTTCTTAGCCAAAAATCCAACTAGATGTTGGCAAATATATGATATCCTTCACTTCCTGTGCCATTTCCAAGGTAGCCATCAACAAGCAAGGTGATCAGATGCTCAAAATTATGCAAAAAAGTTAAAGTTTTCATAATGGTTTGGAATGTAAACTAATGTGTATATATTTCGATTCATAATCTGGCACAACTCATTTCACCAAAAACTGACAGCATATGCTCGTAGGAAACACGTTGTCTCTGTATTCCCAAACAAACAAATTTTGGTAAAAAAATGTGCCAGGTACCCTGTCAACAGTCCGTATAACTAACTGGACATGGATGACTAGTCCAAGGATGAGTGTACATGATGGGAAAATCTTAGCACGCAATTTTAAAAGCTTCATTGGCTATTGGTTGGCATGATTTCATTGGTTGAGAAAGTGGCCAAACACATGCTGCCACATGGCACAACTGAAGGCCACCACGTGGCATCACAGGGGCCACCAAAATTGGTTGAAGGCCAAATTGCCCCTCTATAGTATTCAAACTCCAAACCTCACACATAACATCACAAGTCCTTACCTCTAAGCCACATGAGTTCCTTGTTATATATGGTGGAGCAAACCTTATATAAGTTTTATGTATGGGGGGACCATGGAAAAGGGCTAGGGCTTAGCCTCAACCCCCCATATGTTTTGACAATGCTACCATTTCCCAGAACTAGGGGCACAAAGGCTAACTGCCACCCCAAACCGCCACTGTCACCACACCATGTAACTGCTACACTAACCATCTGGTGGAACCGGGGGCACAAAGGCCCTAACCGCCACCCAGTTGTCACGTAAATCGTGTTATGTGACAATCGTTACACTAATGGTCTAACAAAAAACGTGACAACCAGGGTAAATTGTCATGTGTCTAGAACAATGTATCAAACTCCCATGTGTGTCCTCACTGGAGCCTAACCACCGGTTGTTATCAAACAACCCAGTGATTTTATATTAAAATTTTTTAATTCAACGCCAATGATATCTAATTTGAAATTTTGAATATAGGCATTATTGGTAATTTTAATGCTCAAACAATTTCAGTTGGGATTCTGGGAAATTATCGCACAGTTATCTGAATTAAGGGCGAAATTGTACGTCAGGTCTAGATATTGGGGAAATTGTGGTGTGGTTGGGAGGAAAACTAGAGAGGCTCATAACTTCACGAGTTGTTTGACCAATTTTGGATCAGAAAGAGGCTAGACAAACATTTTTGGGCATTCTGAATCTTATAGAACATGTTTTGAAGTCATTTGAGCAGTGTAAGTGCATGTAACCACCATTTTGAGCATAATGAAAGAGGACGAAGCCATTGGAAGCTAGACCAAGGAGACGTACTCCAGGAGGGGTGAAATCCTTCATCATTTCTTGTGTTGTGGTTATTATTATGGTGCATCTCTCTTGTTTTATATGCTATTTCTATGTTTTTGTTTTTGCATATTTTATGTGTTCCGTTTCTCTCTAATATATACTTTTCTAACATTTGCAAGTCCTCAAGTTAGGTCGAGGACAAGCAGAGCAAATTTTCCTCAAGCTCCACCACAAATCCTTCCTCAAATTGCAGTTGAAGCTTCAGCAAACATGTTTCATGAAGGAGGAACTGATAACATGTCAAAAGATGAAAAAACTTTCAAAAAATATTTCTTTGACATGAATTAAATGGTCAAGGTTCTCTATGAAGAAAGGATTTCAGGATTGCAAGGTGAAAGTTCCAAGCCTTCAAAATCAGAGGGTTTTTCTGGAGGAAAATGAGGATATGATGACAATCCTTCAAAGGGAAATGGTGACAAACCAGCCCCTTCTCCACAATCATATTCATCTCCATCCTCACCCGCATATTCTTCCTCTTCCACAACCACTATTACTCAAACACCTCCACATGCCCCAGGGGTAGATGGTAAAAATCCTGTATTAAAAGTTGATATGAAAGTTGAACTTTTGATCTATAATGGTGAAGTGAATGCTCAAAGACATGATAATTGATTTCATCGAAATGAAGTTTATTGCAGGATCTAAAACATCAAAGATGATGAAACATAGATCCAGTTGGCTTCATTCAGGTTGGAAAGCGCTGCTTTGATTTGGTAGGAATCCAAAACACAAGAGGATATGAAAATGTATGTTAAGGTCTCCACCTCTTGGATAGATTTATTACTGAACTTAGAATAAAATTTTATCCATTAGGTTATATGAAAAATGAATTATGGATTGGCATAATTTTAGACAACTAAAGGGTCAAAGTGTGCAAAGCTACACTCAAGAATTCAGAAGAGGATTCTCAGATATTAGTTGTAGACTTGAATTCACAAGTGATCAGGAGATCAAGTCTCTTATAGAAAAATGATCAAAAATGAAGTTGCTCATAATTGGTCCAAACTAGCATGACTGGAAAGATCTCGGAAAAATGATCCTATAGACATGAACGACACTGAAAACCGATGTTCTATGAGAAAGTTATTCAGCTTTGAAGTTTGCTAATTTCAGTTAAAAAATGGCCAAAATTGACTTTACAAAAAAAAATTATTAAAAAAAAATATTCCACAGAATATTTTGGGAATATTTTGTGGAATATTCCATAGGAGGCCAATCACAGGGTGCCATGTGGCCAGCCCGGAGGCCGCCACGTGGCCCGAAGGTCAAACGAAATGGCGTTCAAAATTTTTATTATGTTCGCGGTAGGGTTCGACCCCGGGTCGGGGCAGACAAAGTCAAGCGGCCCAACCGTTGGGCCATAACAATGGTTCTTATTATACAACTCAGTGAAATTATATTTAAATTGTTAATGTTGTTTGGGACGTGGTCCTATGGACCAGCAGATGCACGTTATAATATTTGTTATATATTAAAGTTATCCGCGCAATCAACTCAATGTTATTCAATACATTCCGTTCGGTGCGATCACATGGAATTATCCTTCAGCCCCTCATTTCGGCAGAACTTTTGGCGATGTGCCAATTATGGCGCCATTTCCAAATTTTTTAGAGCTATCTGGAGTTCCCCCAGATTTGGTGGAGCTTTTCTAGCCCTAACTGGACAAAAACTTCAGTTAGTCATAACTTTGGCTAGGGAAGTCCAATTAGGACGATTTTTTTTCTTATTTTGGGGTATTGAAGCATTATGGAGCTATTGGGATAGGTTGAAAAGCCATCAGGGCATTCTGTTAGTGATTTTATCAGCAAATTTTCTTGTGGAGCCACTAGGGCTTGGTGAAAGATTAGCTGTATTGGACTATACTCATCCATTTGAGGTGAATGAATAGTCAATTTTTACTATTTTCAGTCCTCTGTTTCTGAATTTGAAGCTATCTTAGCCTTTTGAGGCTTTATTCACAGTGTAATACTTCATTTGAGCATTAATGAAAGGGGGAAAAGCCTATTTGGAGGCTTTTGGACCCAGTAGAAGTAGCCCAAGAGAGGGATGAACTGCTTAAAAAAATGCTTACTGTTATGCTGTGCATTTTTGCTTCCATATTCTAGATTTTACTACATTAAATAGTAATTTTTAATAAATCCACTTTTCCCAATGAGACTTATAGAGTGATCAAAACTCATTAGTTTCACTTCAAACCACATTAATTCCATTGCAGAATACTTGAACTTTCTTATTCACACATAAAATTTGGGTAATGAATACTTTGCAAACATAAAAAAATATTTTCATGGACAGATCGATTTAGTGTTTACCTTATATTTCTTTAGGCAGAACCAGTAAGAGGGCTAGAAGCTTCTGGTTTCATCCTTTCTAGTAAAGGTGAAATAACCAGTAAATGCCCCTACTATATATCTCTGTATAAGAAATATTTTGTTCACACATTTTAGATCGGATTGGTATCAGAGCTCTAGGTTTTGCTTAAGAGTTTGTGAAATTTGTGCAAGAATATTGTGTTATTCTGCAAAATTTGATGCTTACTAGGCTGAAATTGAAAAGAGGGGAAGGTCGATTGGTTAGAGAACAAGTTAATCCTCAACCATGGAGGGCTAGGGTGCCATTATCTCCACCTTCCACTTCATCTTCATTAGCCTTAGAATCAGCCAAAAACATGTCTCCCAGAGAAGGAGAAGTACATGAGGAAGTGGATCCCAAGGAAGAAGAAAGAGTATTTAGAAAAGCTTTCTTGGACATGACTAAGATGGTTAGGATCCTATACCAGGAAAGAAATGATAGGATTGCTGGAGAAGGGTCTAGAAACCAAAGAGAAGAAGGAGATTATTCAGGAGGGAAGAAAGACAATGATAAGTCTAAGAAAGGGAATGGAGGAAATGGTGATCCTTCATCTCCATCGTCATCCTCTTCCTCCACATCATCCTCTTCAACTTATGTTAATCAGTCACACAAAACAAAAACATCTCTTAAAAATCCTTTGTTAAAGCTTGATGTGAAGTTTGAGTTGCCGATGTTTAATGGTGATGTGAATGCAGAAAAATTGGATAACTGGATTAGACAACTGGAATTCTATCTAAGAATTCAGAATTTGCATGATGATGAAACAAAAAACCAATTAGCCTCTTTGAGAATGGATGGAGCAGCTTTGGTTTGGTGGGAAGCCAAGACTAAGGAGGAAATTAAAAAGCATAGTAAGATAACTCTAACTTGGAATGAGTTTATTACAACTATTAAGAAATATTTTTATCCTCTTGCTCGTATTCAGAAAACAATCATGAATTGGCAAAATTTTAGGCAACTTAAGGGTCAAAATGTGCAAGATTATACCCAAGAGTTTAGAAGGAGAGCACTTCTACTTGGAGTAGACTTACAAAGTCAAGACACCTTGTTGAAATACATAGGAGGTTTGCACAATTAACTTCAACATACTATTCTAATGTTTAATCCTACCATCTTAGATGAACTCTGTGTGCAGGCTACACATTTAGAAGCTAGAAGAAAGAATACTTTTGATGAGGATACTAATTTCAAAAACAAAGGAAAGAAAATAATTGCAAATTCAATAAAAGACAAAGGAAAGTTCTTTTGCAAGAACTATTCAAAGACAAGTCATGATGAAGATAATTGTTGGAAGCTTCATCCTAAACTAAAACTAGAAAAATACAAGAACAAAAACAAGACCAAAGAAAAGGAGAAAACTGTAGCAACAGTTGAGCACGACTTAGGGTCAGACTTAGGAGATGAGACAAAAAGCATCGCCATGGTTTTAAAGAACATTAAGGGGAAAGAAGTGGTGCAAGACACAACTCCAAGTTCTAGCTCTTTGAATTGTCACAAAGATACTCATGAAGAAAATAGGATGATAGAGCTTTTCCATGTGAGGGTAATTTCAAAAAATACCAAAATTGACACACTATTTGACAGTGGGTCACAAGCGAATCTTATATCTGAAGACTTGGTCAAGCGGCTTAAACTTGAGACCATTCCACATCCGAAGCCTTATCCACTTGGATGGATATGCAAGGATGCCAATTTGCAAGTTTCAAGGAAGTGCATATTGCGCTTTGCAATAACTGCACACTTTATTGACACAGTTGAACTTGATGTGGTGCCGCTTGATATTTCAGGTATTGTTTTGGGAAGTCCTTATTTATTTGACAGGAAGGCTATCTTTCATCGCCATGAAAAAAAGTATCACTTGTTCAAATATGGTAAATAGTACATTGTGAGAGCACACAAGAATAAGTTGGAATCTTCTTTACTCCATGCAAGTCAATTGAAAAGACTGGTTAATGCAAGTCAAAGTCTAACTTTGTTAATGTTGAAATGACCAGATTTTGAGCATTCGCCTTTTTATGATGTTGCTAATGATTTGTCTCAGTTTTATAACAGTTTGTCTTTGAAACAAGATGATGTTATGTTGCAAAAACTACCTTTTGGTTTAGCCAATGTAGTGAATGAAGTGTCAAAGAAAAGCAGTGCAAGCAAGGAGGACACACAATTCAGCATGGGAAAAAGTTGGTTTCAGAATGGTAGAAATCGCCATGGGAACATTTTGCAAGGTGCAAGTTATTTTAAGTCGTTTGGGAAGTTTGATCAGTGTAGAAAATGTTTTTTTTCTGCAGTTTACAATTGCTATTCTGCAAATTTTAATAATTTGCATCATGACTCCGTCAATCTTAGCAAGGGTCGATCAGTTGATTCCAAAGACAGTTTATCATTTTCTCAAAAGCTTCATTTGATGAAATTGGTTAGATTTTAGTTATTCAAGGGTGGCAGAGTGGAGAATCAGTCTCCACATCATCATTTTCAATAATCATAAATCTTTTGGGGTCCAAAAGCTTTCCATTTGGGAGGTGTGATCAGGAGATCAAGTCTCTTGTAGAAAAATGCTCAAAAATGAAGTTGCTCAGAATTTGTCCAAACCAAAATGACTAGAAGGAGCTCGGAAAAAGGATCCTCTAGAAATGAATGGCACTAAAAACCGACTCTTTATGAGAAAGTTATTCATCTTTGAAGTTTGCCAATTTCAGTTAAAAAATGGCCAAAATTGACTTTACAAAAAAAAATTATTAAAAAAAGAATATTCTGGGAATATTCCACAAAATAGTTTGCGGAATATTCCACATGTGGCCAATCACAGGGTGCCATGTGGCCAGCTCGGAGGCCGGCACGTGGCCCCAAGGTCAAACGAAATGGCGTTCAAAATTTTTATTATGTTCGCGGCAGGGTTCGACCTTAGATCGGGGTAGACAAAGTTGGGTGGCCCAATTGTTGGGCCATAAAAATGGTTCTTATTATACAATGCTGTGAAATTATATTTAAATTGTTAATTCTGTTTGGGACGTGGTCCTATGGACCGGGGAATGCACGTTATAATATTTGTTATATATTAAAGTTCTCCACGCAATCAACTCAATGTTATTCAATACATTCCGTTCGGTGCGATCACATCGCGTTATCTGTTAGCTCCTCATTTTGGCGAAAATTTTTGCGGCATGCCAATTATGGTGCCATTTCCAAATTTTTCGGAGCTATCTGGAGTTCCACTAGATTTGGTGGAGCTTTTCTAGCCCTAACTGGACAAAAACTTCAGTTAGTCATAAATTTGGCTAGGGAAGTCCAATTAGGATGATTTTTTATTTTTATTTTGGGGTATTGAAGCATTTTGGAGCTATTGGGATAGGTTTCAGAGCCATCAAGGCACTCTATTAGTGATTTTATTAGCGAATTTTCTTGTGGAGCCACTAGGGTTTGGTGAAAGATCAGTTGTATTGGACTATACTCATCCATTTGAGGTGAATGAATAGTTTATTTTTACTATTTTTAGTCCTCTATTTCTGAATTTGCAGCTATTTTAGCATTTTTAGGCTTTCTTCACAGTGTAATACCTCATTTGAGAATTAATGAAAGAGGGAAAAGCCTATTTGGAGGCTTTTGGACCCAACAGAGGTAGCCTAAGAGAAGGGTGAACTGCTTAAAAAAATGCTTACTTTTATGATGTGCATTTTTGCTACCATATTCCAGAATTTACTACATTAAACAATAATTTTTAATAAGTCCACTTTTCCCAATGAGACTTATATAGTGATCAAAACTCATTAGTTTCACTTCAAACCGCATTACTTCCATTGCAGATTACTTGAACTTGCTTATTCACACATAAAATTTGGTTAATGAGTAATTTGCAAACATAAAAAAATACTTTCATTGACAGATCGATTTAGTGTTTACCTTATCTTTCTTTAGGTAGAGCCAGTAAGAGAGCTAGAAGCTTCTGGTTTCATCCTTTCTAGTAAAGGTGAAATAACCAGTAAATTCCCCTACTATCTATCTCTGTATAAGAAATATTTTGTTCACACATTTCAGATCAACAAGACACTTTTTTGAAATATATTGGGGGTTTACATAGTTATTTACGACATACTATCCTTATGTTTAATCCTACAAGTTTAGATGAATTTTGTGTCCAGTCAACTCATCTTGAAGAAAGAGGGAAGAATGTTCCACAAGAGGTTAGAGAGAAGCCATTCACAAGTGGAAATAAGGGTAAGAACAAGTTTGAAGGAAAGAGAAAGAAGAATGCATCCATAAAAAAGGACGAAGAAAAAATAACATGCAAAATTGTTCCAAAGAGGGTCATGATGAAGCTCATTGTTGGAAGCTTCATCCTGAGATGAAACCAAAGATGTTTAACAACAAAGGGAAGAAAAATACAGCTGCAACTACACAACATGACTTAGGCTCTGATTTGGGAGATGAAACAAATATCACAACAATGGGAATGAGAGGTAAGGACATAGAAATCACTATCTCTTCAAGTTGTCCTAATGATACTCTAGATGAGCAAACTAGAATTGAACTTTTACATAGTCCGATTAATTCAAAGCACACCGAAATTGATACACTTTTTTATATTTGTTAACAAGAAAAATGGATTTCTGAATACTTTGTCAATAAACTAAACTTATATATGATTCCTCATCCAAGACTGTATCCTTTAGGATGGATATGAAATCATTCAAACTTACAAGTTACGAGGAAATTCATCTTTAAATTTTGCAATTACAGAAAAATTTCTTGATGAAGTTGAACTCAATGTAGTACCACTATATATTTCTTGAATGTTTTTAGGAAGCCCATCTTTGTATGATAGAAAAGCTATTTTCCATCGCCATGAAAATAAGTATCACTTGTTTAAATATGGCATAGAGTACATTGTTAGAGAACATCTACAGAAACTAAATATTTCACTTTTAAATGTTGGAAAAATGAAGACACTCATTAACTCTAGCAAGGATTTTGTGGTTCTATTGGTCAAGAAAAATCATTATGTTGAAATGAAGCTTTTCCAGGTTGTGATTCAAGATTAAAATCTGATCTTGTTGAGGTTTTTAACTATTCTTTTGAGACATTTCAGGAAACTAAAGCATTTCCTCCCAAGAGGCGAATCCAACATGAAATATAATTGCAATAATATTGGCCTCTTCCTAACATTGGCATGTATAGGATGTTAGTGGTAGAAATTTCAGAAATTAAAAAGAAAATTCAAGATTTTTTGGACATTGGGATCATCAGACCAAGTACTTCGCCATATGTGCCATCTATTTTTTTGGTGCCAAAGAAGGATGGAGCATGGCACATGTGTGTGGACTTCCGTGCATTGAACAAAATTACTATAAAGAACCATTACCCACTTCCTATAATTGATGATTTATTTGATCAATTGAAAGATGAAAATTATTTTACTAAGTTGGAATTGAGTGGATATCATCAAATTAGAACTGCTGAAGGTGACATATGGAAGAAAACATTCAAAATCGGGCAAGTTTTTCTTGAATGGCTTGTTATTCCTTTTGGTATTTGCAATTCTCTCGATACCTTTATGCATGTGATGAATGATGTATTGAGGCTATTTCTAGGTGAGTTTCTGATAGTCTACTTAGATGACATCTTGATTTTGGGTAAATATCATGAAGAACATGTCATGCATGTCAAAAAATTACTTTATGTTTTGAAGAAATAACAATTGTTTTTAAATATTTTAAAGTGTGAATTTTGAAAAAATTCTTTAGTGTATTTGGGTCACATTGTTGGAGGAGGTGAATTGAAAGTAGATCCCTCCAAGGTTGAACTCATTTTGAATTTTCCAAAGCCGAAAACTGTTACTAAAGTAAGAATATTTTTGGGAGAAGCCCAATAATGGAGGAAGTTTATTGCTAACTTCTCTTCTATCATGACTACATTGCATGCATTAACAAGTGTGAAGTAGGTATTCCAGTGGGGAGGTAAACGGAAAAATGAATTTGATGCATTGAAAGAAAAGATTAGTTCAGGTCGAGTACTTGTACTTCCAGATTTGAGACATTCATTTGAGATTCAGAATGATACTAGTGGTTATGCCATGGGTGTGTTCATCATGCAACATGGTAAGCCTATATGTTTTCATTCAAAAGCTTTTAATGGTGTAGTGATTAATTATCCTACATATGACAAGGAGTTTTGTTAGTTGGTGCAAACTCTGAAAAAGTGGAAACACTACTTGATGGGTAAGGAAACAATCATTCACACTGATCTTCAACCATTGCTATACTTGCAATCACAAAAAAAATTGCAACAATCAAGGCACTTCTCATGGATGGGTTTTCTTCAACAATACGACTTGGTGATAAGGTATAAGAAAGGTATCTACAATAAAGTTGTTGACATGATTTCTAGGCCTATTGTTAGTGATGCTACTATTATTAAGCATAATTTTGTTTTACATGATAGCTATGTTGAAAAATATGCTTTATATAGTTATTTTCAAGATGTATATGAAACTTTAAGTCAAGGGAACCAAGTAGAAGAATCGGATTATCACATGCATGATAACTTGTTGTACCATCTTGGTAAGATTTGTATTCCAGATGGAGAAAGAATCAACATCATAATAGAAGTGAATACTTCCCTTATTGATGTTCATTTCGGTGTAAGTATGACATTGGCACATCTACAAAGGTATTTTTATTGGCCTCATATGCTTGAAAGTGTGTCACGTTTTAGTAGAGGTTGTTCATTATGTGTTGTTAGTAGGCCTAGCAATAGAAAGTTAGGATTGTACACTCCACTTCCAATACCTTCTCATCCATGGGAGAGTGTCTCTATGGATTTTTTTGGAGAACTTCCAATGTCAAAGAGGAATCGTGATTATCTTTTTGTAGTTGTTGGTAGGTTCAGCAAAAACTGTATTTTTATCCATGTAAAAAAAAAAGTTACAACTAAATAAACTGCTCAGTTATTCCTTCAAAATGTATGGTTTAATTTTTTATTTCCCACATGCATTCTTAGTGATCGATATTCCCGCTTTGTTGGGAACTTTTGGTCAAGCTTGTGGGGATTCATCGACACCAAATTTAAAAAGAGTACAACATCTCATCCGAAACTTGATGGTAAAATAAAGGTGGTGAAAAGGACGGTGATACATCTTCTTCATGGTTATTGCGACAAGCATCGTAAGTTGTGGGATGAAAACTTGCACTATATTCAACATGCTTACAACGGGGCCAAGCACTCTTCAACTCAAACATCGCCATTTGAGGCATTTTTGGGATACTTATCTAATTCTCCTTTGGATTTCATTTTCAAAAAGGTGGTTTCTATTGATGGTCATAGTGACATAGAAAAAGCTAAAAGTTTCATGGAATAAATCCAATTGGTGCATCAAGGAGTTGAAGAACAGCTGGAAAAGAGCTAATTCAAGTACAAAAAAATGCACGATAAGAATCGTGTAGATAAAAAAATCCAAGTCGGTGATGAATTTTGGTTTAACATTATCAAAGAAAGGCTTCAAGGATAAGCTATAAAACTAAAACCAATTCAATATGGTCCATTCCACATTTTAGAAAAGATTGGTTATAATGCCTTTAGGTTGGATTTGCCTTCATATATGCAAATTTATGATGTTGTCAATGTTGAGAACTTAAGGTTGTATGAGACACCTTTGATTGAAGATCAAGAAGAACATGTTCAGATTCCTTCCATTGAGGATTTTTCTCCTCAATACCTTGATGAAGTACAAAAAGAAACCATTCTTGACAGAAGAACAAGCTCTTCAAAATGAGGGAATGTGGAGTAATTTTGTGTGGGGCTCAAAGGCACGAATCCAAGCAAGGCCAAATGGATCAAGATTGGAAACATGAGGGAAATTTACCATAATCTACTAGACAAATAAAATTGATCTTTTGGGGTCCAAAAGTTTCCAGTAGTAAGGAGTGATAAGGTGCTCAAAATTGTGATAAAAAATGTTTTTTTTTTCATAATGGTGTGGAACCTGAACTATCATGTAGATTTTTTCGTTTTGAATTTGGTGGAACTCATTTCGCAAAAAACCGACACCGTATGCTCTCAGAAAAATGTTTTCCAAAATAGATGACTTTTGGCAAACAAATGTGCAGGTTGCCCAATCAGCAATCCATACAATTGACTGGGCATGCTTGACTCGTCAAAGGATTACTGTGTATGGTGGGCCGATATTAGCGTGCCATATGTCTAAGTTTCAATTGTTGTTGGGTGGTATGATTTCATTGGTTGGGAATGTGGCCAACCACATGTTGCCACGTGGCCCAACCGGAGACTACCACATGGTAGCATAGTGACCACCAAAATTGGTTAAAGCCAAACCTCCCCTCCAAATGATTCTAACTCCAAACCTCACATATAACAATGTAAGTCCTTATCGTTAAGCCAAATGAGTTCCTTGTTATATTTGGTGGCGCAAACCTTATATAATTTTTATGTATGGCGGAGGTGGGGGTAGGGGCTTGGGCTTAGCCCAGACTCCCCATACGTTTTCACCATGCATCCATTACCAAGAATCAGGGGCGTGAAGGCTAACTACCACCCCAAACCACCACCGTTACCATGCCATGTGACCGCTACACTGACCATCTGCTGGAACCGGGGGCGCAGAAGCCCTAACCACTGCCTAGCCACCACTTAAATGTTGTTATGTGAAAAATATTACACTAATTGTCCAACAAAAATTGTGACCTCCAGGGGAAACCATCACCCATCCATACCGTCGGCTCAAACTGCCACATTTGTCCTCACTGGAGCTTAACCGCCTGCAGTTATCAAACCACCCCGTGATTTTATATTAAAAATTTTATATTTTGGCACCAATGATATATAGTTTGAAATTAGGATTATAAGTGTTATTTTTCATTTTAATGCTCCGACAATTTCACCCAGGATTTCGGGAAATTGTTGCCCAGTTAACTAAATTGAGGGCGGAGCTGTAGGAAATTATGGTGCAGTTAGCAGCAAAACTAGGGAGGCTCATAATGTCTCCATCCTTTTGACCATTTTTTTATCAGAAAGAGGATATACATGCATAATTGGGCATTCAGAAGTTTATGGAATAGGTTTTGAATCCATTTGAGCACTACAAATATATGTAATCGTCATTTTGAGCATAATGAAAGAGGGTCAAGCCATTGGAAGTTGGACCAAGGAGACGTACCCCAGAAGGGGTGAACCAATTCATCATTTTCTATGTTGTGGTTATTATTATGGTGCATTTTTATGTTGTTTCTATATATTTCATAGTTTATTTACATGCTTTATTTGTTTAAAAAATAACATAAAATCTCTCAAACACTCAATTTAAATACTTGTCATTTACAAACCCTCAAGCACAATTTTATTAAGATCTCATACATATCACCAGTCAGGTACACTCCTCTGTCTACTCCCATCTATCCATGGGAATCCATATCCATGAACTATATGTCTAGCCTCCCTTCTACCAAGCATGGTAATGACTGTGTATTTTTTGTTATGGACAGATTTTCCAAGATCGCTATATTAGCAACCTGCAAGAAGAGTATCACATCAGAGGACACTATCAAAATCTTCTTTGAATGAGTGGGTACATTTTGGGATCCCACAAACCATTATATCAGATCAGTATAGAAATTTCCTAAGCACATTCTGGTCAAGCTTCTGGACAATATTGGACAACAATCTCACCAAGTCGACTGCATTCCAGCCCTAGACTATTTTACAGACACAGGTCATCAACATAATCATAGTGCACATACTCCACATGTACAATTCCAAGCATCCAAAAACTTGGGATGAGAGCCTCCTGATGTGCAACACAATTATAAAAAATCTCTCTAGAGATATATTGGCCACAGTCTCTTTCAAGTGGGTCTAGGATTTCAACCATTGTTCCTGATTGATGTTTCCATACCTCATGAAACTACACAGACATAATCCACACATGTATTGTCTGATTTGGATAAAGAAAGAATATTTATTGAACGTATCTAACACATCCTCCAGTAGGTTCACAACATCTTGGATAATTCCAATTCCAAGTAGAAGTAGCGATATGATCAACATCAGGTGCCAGACAAGTTTCAGGTGGATGACAAAGTTTGGTTGCATTTGTAAAAATAATGCCTAAAAGAATCTCGTCCAAATCCCATACCACTCTGATATGGGATTTACACCATTATCAAGGTCATGGGAGACAATTCTTTTGAGTTCAACATTTCCCCATACCTTGGCATGCACCCAATGTTCAATTTTGACTGCCTTCGACCATAATTTCCACCATTACTTGACACATCAGATACTGCTGAAAAAATCACACCAATAGAGATAAACCCAGAGTACATGAAATCGGCCACAACTGATCTGATCATGGACACATAGGTTAATAACACTCGCACTCATAAGATCCAGCTGTATCAGGTTATCAAATATGGCCATCTCTTGCACCAAGGCAAGTGGCTCACGAAGGACCAAGTTCAACAGAAATTTCCTCATCTCATAGGGTGGAATGATCTAGGTGGAGATTAGCAGCCACTTGCCTATTCCACTTGCATCCCAACCATTATTTCTTTTAGTTTTTCAGTTTCTTTAATTGTAGCAGAGTTTACTATTTTCGGCAGTTTTTCGGGTCTTAAACTTCCTTAGCCCCTTTGAGGCCCTAGAATATGTTTTTTTGCGAAATACGAGGCTAACATGGGTCCTCAACCAATGTTATCCACTAAAAAGTTGTATTCCTCAAATATAGCTTTCTAATGAGGTATTGTGCCCATCAAACGGAGATCTTATGCCAAAGTTATGATCCCAGTAACTTGATGTACTAATTTACACAAACATGGCCCATAGTTTTGGTGCTCCATCTCCTAGGGTTAGATTTTTGGATGTTTATGTTTTTCCATTATTTCTCAATAATAAATAGTAATTTCAGCCTCATTGTAACACAATTCAGAGGCATGTAGTTGCCACATCTCTTCTTAGAGATAAGCTACCATCACCCAAGCTAGTTTGTTTCAATTTTGTATGTAAGCATATTTCAGTATTTGATATTAATTAAATGAATTTATGTTTATGCTTGATATCTGTGTCCATGTTTATATTTTTATTTTGTCGTGTTCCTGCATAAATTTGGATCACACAGAGACACAACGGTAGACAATCGCTATGTTTGCAGGTTTATTTGCTTATTGAGTCACAGTTAGACAACACTTAAGAAATGGGAAAATCCAAGAAGCTGAGAAAGTACAAGAAATAACAAGAGTTTTTTGAGGTCTATTTGGAAGAGTTGGAAGCCAAAAGGAATAAGAAACCCTTTGCATTCAAATTCGTAAAGGAATGTTTAGATGATAGAATTATTCGAGTCATTGCAGATGAAAATACAAGCAAGGAGTCCACGGATACCATTGAGAGGATTTTTGGTGTAAGGGGTAGTATTCAATTTTAATATGAAGGTAGATTTATAGCAAAAAATCAGTAGTGAGGTGAAGAATTTGGTGAATCCCACTTGAAATTCGATGAAAATGTTGATGGTGTGTTACCAGCAGAAGAGAAAGAGTGCATAGATGCTCATGAAACCAATTATGCGCATACACATGTGAATGGTGATTTAATGAATCCAAAAGCAAAGAATATTGATGATAGCAAATCTACCATTGGAATAGCCAGTAGAATGGTGAATCCAATGATTAAATTTTTTGATGATAACTTTGATGAAGAATAATTAGCCATAAATGAATGGTTTCAGATGATGCAAGATAAACATCATATTGGCATGATGTTATTTAGTTATAGAATCCCATTTTTGTTTGAAAACAAAGAGAAAGTGCAAGCAACGGACACATAGAAGGAAGTGAAAGAGGACAAATCTCTCATTGCATAGTAGAAATAATAGAATCAATATGGCTCTTCAGATTTTTTTTAACTTAACATTTATTAATTTGAATGTGTAGATGTTTGCAGCAACCCATAAGAACCAATAAAATTTGAAGAATAATTAAATATCCTTTAAGCGTTCTTTGCAACACCATGATTTGATGAATTTTTCATAAAGATTGTAGCAATGAATGTTGAGAATGACATGGGTGTTGTATAAAATGAAAACCTTAATGAAATTTTCAGGTATTGGAGTCCTAAAGAGATAAAATTATATTCTCATATTATCTTGGAGAAAATTGATGATCAAAATATTAGTGATGAGGAACATACAATTGAACATGACATGTGGTAGCAGTCCACATATAATATGATTTTCACAATCATCAATATTTTGTAATATATGATATGCATGGAAAACCTAGAAGAATGGAAGAGTGGCACCAACAAACTAAGAAGCTAAATTTTGAATCCTACAATTAAAAGAGAAATATGAAGTAATCCAGAGGATACAAAATATGAAAGAAAAGAAAAAGAAAAGGAAATCTAGCAGATGTCAATTTTTTTAAATTGTAAGCCTAGCTAAGACTTAGACCAACGGAAATCTTAGTTTACTTATTTTTTGTTGTAATTAAGGGGATGTGTTAGAGAAAATAATTTTAACCACTTGTTCATGTCTGCTAGGTGTCATAATTGTCAATCTAGACGTCATAAATAGTTTGAGTTTAGTATATTTCAGTTGAGTTATTGTTGAGTTATTAATTATTGTTTTGATCTCCTATGTAATCTTATTTAATTATTACTAAGTAATATTAATATATAGTTCACTCGATTTTCTATTTTGAGTTTATTCTTGTCTCTGTATTTCTGCCTCTGCAATTTTTAAAAATAAAGGCATCTCGAGTAATCATCTATGTGAAATATAGGGTTTTGGAATTTCTAGTTCCTCAAGTTCATAAATTTCCATTATAGAATAATTCTTGTGATCTGATATAGAAATAGAATCAAATATCTTGAAAAAACTAATGACCAAAGATGAATATAATGCTCAAGTTTCGTATGGAACTTTTTAACTGCTAATGCTAGTTAATAAAAATTAAGAATAGGCATCACCTAAATGGGTTACCTAGAACGTGGAATACATACTAAAACATTTGTGTATTTTCTCCTTACCGCAGATTAGAACCTACAAGGCTCCACTAGAAGAAACCAAACAATAATTCAAAGAAATCTATACAATCTAGGGATTATGTTTTATAGAGAGTTGTGTTCCCTTCATGTAGCTTCAATACTAAGGATTACAAAACCTGCATATTTGTAGCATCAGAATTCACATCTCTTCTTCGTCGTCTCTCACACTGTGTGGAACATATAAACAATTTCATATATGGTTGCATGACAAATTTTTTTTGTGAATGCATCCAATGGAGTTTTATTCATTATGTTGCAGTTTTTTGAATTTATAGGAATCCAGTCATAGAAGAAGGTATAATTTTGAATGATTTTTAATTTTAATAGATTTTCAATTATGGGGATCCATTAAAATATAACAATGCTTGAATCATAGTTTCATCATTGATACCGAAAAAATCATCAGAAAAATTCTTTGTAAGGTTCTTTAATGATGGAGTTAATTATATTATAGAAATTTAATCTTGTAAAAAATTAAAATTAAAGTTATGTGTTATTTTGAATTTTGATAAATTTTAATGAAATACTTGAATTTTAATTTATGTTATGTATTAAAAGGAAAGGTAAAATAAATATAATCAAGAACATTATATCGAAGAAATCATACATATAAAACACCGAGAAATACTCTAGGAAAACCCCAATTCTCATAAAAACCCACCCTAATAGAATTTTATTAGTGCTTGCCAGAACCCTAACCAAGTCTCTCCGGGAGCCCTATTCAACACTTGGAATGTTACACTGGTTGGGGAGGCTTTAATAACCCTTGGCCCCTCACATTCGTCATACAGTCCTTAGTCCCTGCTCAAACATTCACACCTCGGCCCTTGGCCCCTTAAAATGCAGATAAATAATCCTATTTATAGGCCCTCATTCCACCCAAATAAAAATGGAAAAAATTGATGGGAAACAAAAAAATGGAAAAAATTGATGGGAAACAAAAGAATGTTGTTGGAACCACTAGATGTATGCTATCATTCCAAGGTTAAGGTTAATACTAACAATCCCCCTATTCAACTTTTCTATGGAATTTCTATGGATCTAACCTCCCGCTAAATATTTGGGTACTCAAGAAAATCATACATGATCTCTATCAGGGTACACATGCTCGTCAAGTCTTACAACAGTATGCCCAAATAGATCATATCCATTATAATTAATATATTTCTTGGTTCATTGTTTCTTACACTCTCTTTCCTTTCCTTTCTACATGTGTTGCAAACTTAACTTTTACATCCACATAAAAATAGCCCATATACCATATTACATGGGTCATGGACGGTTTTAACTTCCAGTTCTCTAGAAGTTCTTTTTCGGTACGTGGTTCATGAATCTATTCACACATGCTCATATCCTCCATAGCCACTAACAACTACTACACATTTACCTTCCAAATTATTAGTCAACATGCAAATTCTCTTCAGACTTGAAAGAAAACCTATGGGAACTTTTGAATTATATTTCCCCTCTAATGAGAATATCCCAATTATACTTCATAAAAAAATGTAGGTCCACGGCTTGTACATGACAAAATTTCCTTAAACAAATGTACTCAATAATTCCATCTTAATAAAAGAGTTGTTAGATGTATTTAACAAAGGCATGGGTGTGTCCATCCATGATCCACACCTTTAATTTTAATTTATCTAGATTCATAACAATGCAAAGTTTGTCTTCAAACTCCACCAAACAAAGAGGAACATAGTTACCGATCAAATGGGAACTATTACCTCAAAACGGGAACTCTAACCAAAAAAACATCAAAAAACCATGAAAAAACAAGCTAAAAACGAAAAGTTGTATTCTGGAATAACCTTTTTTTTCGGGGTAAATTTTCAACATTTTTTAAAATTGGAAGAAAAAGCCAATTTTTTTTTGTGCAAAAAACACCCCGAAAACGAAAATTTGTATTGTGGTATAATTTTTTCTTTTTCGAGGTAAATTTTCAACATTTTTAAAAATAGATGTAAAAGCCAACTTTTTGGTGCAAAAAACACCCCGAAAACGGAAAGTGTTCAAACAAAATTTTTAGAATAATAAATATTTATATTAAACAATTAAAAAAAAAACAAACAAACAAATTTAAAATAATTGAAATAAAAAATAAATTTCGTTAATTTTTTTTCATTAAAAAAAATTTAAAATTCAAAAAAAAAAAATAAAAGAAAAATTTATTAAAAAAAAAAAAAAAAAATTTAAAAATATATTAAGAGTGAAAAAAAAATTCACAATTAAAATATCAAATAAAAAAAACAAATTTTAAAAGACAAATAAATTTTAAAAACAAATTAATTAAATTAAAATATGGAAATTAAATTTAAAAAAAAAAAATTAAATTTTTATTAAATTAAAAACAAAAGGATTTATATTTGAGAATAAAAAATTAAATTAAAAAAATATATTAAGATTAAAAGAAATAATTATTTAAATTAAAATTTAAAAAAAATATATTAGAGATTATAAATGAAAAAAAATAAATTTAAAAAACAAATAAATTTAAAAAAATAAATTAAATCTAAATTATAAAAAAATAAATTATATGTATATATTAAATTAAATTAAAATATATATGTATACTACATCTAATTAAATAAAAAAAAAATTATTAATCGAAAAAATTAAATTTCAAAAAAAAATATGAAATTTTAATAAATAAATGAATAAACAAATAAATTTAAAAAAAAAGAACATTTTTAAAATTAAAATTAAAAAAAAAAAAAATACAAATTAATTTAAAATATTAAAATTTAATTTAAATAAATAAATATAAAATTTAAATAAATTGAAAAAAATAACAAAATTTATTAAAGTTTATTAAATTAAATTCAAAAATTAATATTCAATTTAATAAGTAAAATTAAAATTAAAAAAAAGAAATATGAAATATAATAAATAACAATAAAAATTATAAAAGAATATTAAAAACAAAGCAAAAAAAATTATTAAAATTGAATAAAAAATAAAGAAAATCAAATTAAAAAGAAATTATTTAATTGCGTCGCTCAGGTTGCGACGAGGGTCGGCCGCTGGGCCAGCAGGGGGCTGCTTGCAGCCTTCCCACCTTCCCAACGACCGACCCCCACTGCTACCTGGGCAGGAGGTCGATTCCGGGAATCCACCTCCCCAAGTCGATTCCGGCAATCGCCCTCCCCAGGTCGATTCTGGCAATCACCCCCCCCCCCCCCAGGTCGATTCCTGGAATCGACCTGGGGTTCCGCTGGAATCGACTTCCCCGGGTCGATTCCCAGAATCGACCTCCCCAGGTCGATTCTCGGAGTGAGCATCCCAAGGTCGATTCTCGGAATCGGCCTCCCATGGTTGATTCCCAGAATCGACCTCCCTATGTCGATTCCTGGAATCGATCTCCCTAGGTCGATTCTCGCATCAACCTCCCCATGTTGATTCCATGAATCGACCTCCCCATGTCGAGTCCCAGAATCGACCTCCCCAAGTCGATTCCGAGAATCGACCTCCCTAGGTCGATTCCGAGAATTAACCTCCCCATGTCGATTCCGAGAATCAACCTCCTGCTGCCACTTGAGCGGGGCAATTAAATTTTTTTTTTTAATTCAATTTTTATTTATTTATGAAATTTAAATATTTTTTTTTGTTTTTAATAATTTTTTTATTATTTAATATATTTCATAATTGTTTTTTTAATTTTATTCTAATTTTTTAATTTTTTTATTATTATTAAATTTAATATTTTTTGGTTTATTTATTTATTAAGTTTTTTTTAAATTTTAATTTGAAAAATTCTTTTTATTTATTTATTTTTTCATTTTTAAATTTTCAAAATGGTCTAAGTTTTAAAAACAATTGGATTTTTGTTTTTTTTTTTAATTATTTGAAAATGTTTTTTCTAAATTTTGTTTTTTTGTTTTTTAATCTCAATTTTTTTATTTTAAAATTTCTATTTTAATTTTCTTTTTAATTTTTTAATTTTGTTTTTTTTTTATTTAATGTTTTATTATTTAATTTTTTTTTTCTTATTAATTTTCTTTATTTCGTATTTTTATTTTTCTATTTAAATTTTTAATTTATAATTGTTTTTAAATTGTCATATATATATATATATATAATTGTTTTTGATGTTTTTTTATTATTTTGGTTCATTTTTGTTTTCATCTTTAAATTATGTGTTTTCTTTAATATTTTCCCCCTTTTTTTATTTAATTTTCGAATTTTTTCTTGTTTTTTTTGTTTTATTTATTTGTTTTTTTTTTTTAATTTTTAATTTTTGTAAGTTATTATTGTTTTTTTTTACATTTTTATCGGTTTTTTTATTATTTTTATATATCTGAGTTTTTTCTGTCATGCTTCTTCTTCTTTTTTCATGTTTTATTACCAACACAAAAATTACCACTCTAAAAAATATGGTTGATGCTACATCAACAGTTTTCAAAATTAGCATAGAAATTGCCTCTAAAAAAATGGTTGATGATGCATCAATGCTTTTCAAAATTTGCACGAAAATCACTAACATTTTAAAACAAATGTTCATACTTCATAAATAAAAAAATTAAAGAGTCAAAAATATGCCAAAAAAAAAGGGGGTGATTCTACATCACCACCTTTCAAAATCGGGTGTTTTTTTTGCTAGCTCAAAAAAGTAGGTTCGAGTTCAGTTACCTATTTGATCGGTAACTACGTTGAGGGTCACTCAAACCTTTTTCTTCCAGGAGAATCAACTCCTTTTGGACCTTGTTTACGATGTCAATTATGATCACGCAACAAGAAAAAAAACTACATATATTTGGTTCTCTTTCCACAGTATGGCTAGCTAACTTCAAAAATCGTTCGTCTGCAACCTTTATCAATCATGGATCTCTACAAAGAGTCCCTTACTTTCAATTCTATCTCGTATATATCCTTGATGAGGTGGTCCTTGAGATAAATTGATGCACTAGTGTCATCATGAGTATCATAAAATGTAGTTTTTATTCACTACCACGACACGAGATATTAGGATCATAGAGCACTGACAGAAGTGGTGATGTGTAATGACATCGTTTCTTAATCCCACAGGCCAGCAAGGTGAAAAATAATTTATCTTAATAGTCTATAAACAGGAAACATATAACACAAAAACCATGGGAAAATCCATGGGTTCCCATATACCTGGAACCAGAAAACAACCAGTAACCTAACCGAGTCAATTTTACTGAAACAACCTTAAAAATCCCTCCCTTAAACTCGAATTTGGGAGAATTACCTAGTCCCATTCATCAACCATATTATCTTTGTTCGCACATCCCCCCCCACCTCCCCCCCCACATGCAAGTATAAAAGTATGCCTACCACGATGGTACCTCTCCAAGTGGTCCATTACATATCTTGACGACTCCATGCAGCATTGCATGGCATGTATTCTTGAGAAAAATCTTAAGGCCTTACAACTATGCATGCTTCCGAGAAATATGTCTGCCAGAACATCAAGTCTTACAACTTCCTCGAGAAATTCCATGGACCAAAACCCTTACGGTGTTCACACATCACACACACCATATTATTCACTAAACATCAAGACCATTTACTCCATCTCCATTCTTTTATTTCTCATCCAAACAACCACTCTCCACTTTTTTACCTTTCCAAATCCAAAATTTTCTTAGTCCATGCAATATCTCATCAGCACAACTCATGCCCATCAACAATCACTTTCACATCACACTCCATTTGAGCCTATTGCAAGGAGAAATTCCATAATTTTTTATTGGCTTTCTTCCATATTCACGCACTTCATCCAAATATAAAAAAAATTAAAAACCTATCCATAACCAAAATCCACATTGACATTTTTGGATCTCCTAAATAATTTATTATGCACATAGATGTGTTTTTGGTCTCCTTTAACAACAAGGGATCTTCCTGCTCAACCCAATCCATACTTTTCACTCTTTGACCCTGATGCTTTGTAGCCATTTTTTATGTTCTCACTCCGAGCACCCAATAATATTTCTTCTCGAGCACTTCTCGACTTAAAAAAACTCTAGATCAAATCATTCATAAAAAATAAATTATGTTTGGTCTAGAGCTCACTAGAACGACAACTTTTGGAAGCAATTCTTCATATTTTTCCTGTGCATCATGTGTACTACAATTGTGATTATGAGTTCCAATGAGAAATAATTGTGTCATTTGTAACTAAGTTTTGTCCAAGTCATAGATCCACCTTCTATGGAGCATATCATCTAGAGTCAGTAATATACACCTATATATGTAATGTTTTATGTGATTATAATGCATTGTGATTTGTGTTTATGTTAACTTTTTCCATTCTCCATTTTTTCCAATATGGTATCAAATAAGGTTCAACCTTGACCCTCAAGAAAGGGGTTGAGATCATGCAATTTTAGCCATCATACTCTATTTTACATAGAGTAGTTTAACAGAGTGTTTGATCTATCATTTGTGTGTCATTGTGTGAGTAAATTTTATTTTTGTGTGTGGATTTGTTTGTTGTGTGTTTTGATTTTTTGAGGCCGCAAAATTTACCAAAATAAACTTCCTTCCAAGAATACAACACCCATTCTCAAAGCGATTAGATTGGTGTTAATGAAGAAATGAAGAGCAAGCTTTTTTTTGTTTCTATTTCAGTAGTTTGGGCTATCTATTTAAGGACAATGTTATTCAAAATTGTTGAATTTTGTTTGCATTTAGCCCTTTCCACGTATCATTTTTATTCTTCCCTTAAATGGGTTCATTCGAGGAATATCAAGCTCTTTTCATATGCTCTTAAAATGGCCACAGTGGTCGCATGGATTATGGAGCATGGAAGGATTATTCATTGATGGCCTATACTAGGGTCTTTTGGGAGGATGATTTGAAATTACAATTCCCATGATAATTATATTTCTCAAAACCCACATTGAAACTGTTGATGTAGATGGATCTGTGAAATAGTATGGCGCTCTTGTGGGTAGAAAAGATGCCATTATCATGTAAATCTTCTAGACATCAGATGTTTTCTTTGTTGTGTGTGATTTTCTTCTTATCTTCATAATGTGTATTCTGTTCTACGAAAGTGTACATAAAAATTTGAAGTTAAGTCCATGTTGACTTTGGCTTCAATGTATGGGTGCAAGAAATGTCGCGATATCTATAATTTAGCTATTACTTGTGTATGTCATATTTATTGTGTGTAAATTTTTTAATGGATATATGAGGAAGGGTGGTGTTTCGCTGCTAAATTTGTGAGTTGATCTACATAAAGAATAAAAAACATGTGAGTTATTGAACATCTTACTGTGACCCATCGTGCTATAGGAACATTAGCTATAGGTTTTTATTAATAAGGCAAACATGATGTGACTCATCATGCTTCGAGAGCATCAATATAAGTTATTTTTTATGAAAATTTATGATGTATAATTAACCATTAAAGACATTCATTATATAGAATTATATCCTTGATAACATTCGAGTATAGTGGAAGGCCATGTGTTCAACTAATGGTGTTAGTTCCATAAAATGATTCCATATTGAGATTCTCCTTCAGGAGTTGAAGAAGCATAAATTCTAGAAGTTCTTTAATGATGGTGAGAAGTAGTTATATTTTAAATGCAGGTAAAGTTGTAGATCAAAGCCACGGTGATAAAAGTATAGTATTATCTATGAGATTTTAGAGTGGATGTAAGTGTATATGAGTATATCAGACATATATGAACAAATATTTATATGTATTATTTTTTATTATTGTAATTTTTCATGTAAGCATTAAAGAAGGGTGTTGGAAGTAAGGCTTCCATATGTGTCATGTGTATTATAATAGTGATTATGCATTCCAAGGAGAAGTCATTTTGTGAGTTGTATATGAGTTATATACAAGTCATAGATGCACCTTCTATAGATATTATTGTTTAGAAAGTGGTAATATACACCTATATATGTAATATTTTATGCGATTATAATGTAGTTTGGTTTTTTTTTGTGTTAACTTTTTCAAATCTCCATCTTTTCTAATAACCATGATCATGATCTTCTCCAGTGTGTCTTCTAGCTACAGATACCTCAAATTTTGAGGTCTTGGATCACTCAATGCCCATATTGCACTACATGTGTGACACCTTGTGCAAGGCATTCCATCCCTTCTCATTTTAGAGGCTCCAATTAGTTGCGAAGACGATCAACATTTCCATGGTTGTGCTTCATCATTAATTTTTCCTCACAATTAATGCACCCTTTGACACATTTGGCCATTTATTTCATTGTCGGCCTTCACCTCAATGATCGTAAGGCATCTTTTTCCAGGGCTATCCTAAGGTCGGCCTTCTAGACCATTAATCTATGATATGTGGATCATGGCTTCTCATATGGTGCATAGGATTTGGTAATGATGGCTCTAAGATCCCCGAGGTTCTCCTTATGCCTTTCAAATTTTAAATTTGATTCAAACCCACTAACAAATTCAGCCAGGCAATGTTCTTTATATGTTATCTCATGGCACAAAAATTACAAGCCCCTCGATCTCTATCACACACTATACTTTATAACTAATACAATATTGTTTCATATTTTTCTAACTCACAAACATGACTCTTCTCTTTAGATCTATGAATGAAACTATGTGTATATCTCTTCATCCAAATTCAATTCTATATCATATATTAGGATACTCGATGTTTCATATTTTTCTAGCTCACAAACATGACTTTTCTGTGTAGATCTATGAATGAAACTGTGTGTATATCTCTTCATCCAAATTCAATTCTATATCATATATTAGGATACTCGAAGTGATAGTGCCTAAAAACAAAAGTAAAAACACCATTTCATAATCTCATTGGATAGCATGAGGAATAGTCATGGAGCTTTTTCTTGCCTATAAATAAGCTACATCAAATAAGAATACCCTGAGAAAACCCGTAGTTAAGTTTACAATGGGAAAATCCATAGCATTTTCCTATATTTTCTCACTTACATGACATGATTCTTGGTTTAAGGACATAGCTATAGACAAAGGCTATAATCTACACACAACGAACGATTATGAGGATTCTCGATCCTCATAATCCACTCAGATAGGCATGTAGTTAAACACGCAGATAGTGAACGGACATGCTACACACAGATGAGCACAAACGGACCAGACACATTGACTGTTCGAGCATACCACAAAAGAAACCATTCTCGAGTCAAATAGAAGAAATGAAGAACTCCTTACGGATAGGGTAGAGGGAATATTAGATGTGACCAAAGGTGTAAATCTGGCGGAGCTTTGAGAGCGTCCAAGATTTAGTGGAAGATTTTTATACCACTGTTAGAAGGTACTGGATTGATTTATGATAAGTGTGTATTCCATTTCATTAATGGAGTATACATACAAATATAGTAGCCTTTCGTTAACTGTTTTTCTTTATTTGTATTTTTTTTAAGATAATATCATAATTTATAAGGATTTGGTATTTGTAAAAAGTGATGACTGGTTTTTCTATTTATTTATAATAGAAATGATAATTTTAAATTATGGATGATATAGCCAATGTTTTTAAAAGAGTTTCATGATGTTTTAAGATAATTTCATAATTTGTAACGGTTAGGCTTTCAATACTAATAGTAAATTTACACAAGACTGCATTATCCAAGGGGATGAGAGGCTCTTTTTATTTATTTAAATAAAAAGTATTATTTTAAATCACGGATGATATAAGTAATGTTAAAGAGAGTCATAAAATTTTAAATTTATACTTAAATTTAAAATATAATTTAAAATAGTGTTATGTAGTAGCTAGTATGTGCTATGTGCTATTTAGTTTAAATATAGCTGATTGGAATATGAGAGAGGGTCTGAGATGATCAATTAAAGGCTTTATAAAAAAAATAAAAATGAAAATGAAAATGTTGTGTTAAAATGTTGTTTGATGAGTGTCTTATCTCATTGATTGTAATGAAGCTTTATTATTTTAATTTTTTGGCAGTGAATTTGGTTCAAATTGATATGGAGAAATTTAGAGGCATAAATTATAAGAACTATGCTTAAATAAAATCAAATTTAACAAAATTAGGAAACAAATGCTCGTGAGATTTTAAAAATTAGTAACTATACATCAATAAAAATTCCTTAATAAAATTAGGAAAGAGATAGTCAGAAAATTCTAAAAACTAATAACTAATTATTAGAATAGTTATTGATTATAAAATGGATGCCTAAACAACAATTGTTTTTTCTTTTAAAATTTGTTATCTTATAAGAAAAAACATAGAAAAAAAAATTAAAAAATGAAAATATGGAGGAAAAAATATAATTCATGAAAATGGAATTTATAGAAAAAGGAAAAAAAAAAAAAAATTAAATAAAAATGAAATAAAAGTAAAAACAAAAAATTAGTAATTAATAGAAATGGAAGTTAATAAACAACTCTAATAAGGCATGAACCAATAAACAAATTTAAATAATAATAATAAATAAGAAAACATGAATTTTTGGAATATGGTTTCTGTGATCCATAATTTATATAAAATTTCTTTTGGTGATAATCACATATGGTCATTGTCGACAAGTTTTGAACCAACCAGTGTTGTTCACCTTCAGGACAAGATGTTAAATACTTTCAAGAGACACTGTTTAAAAATATGGAGATGAACCAATTAGCCCTTAAGGTATAACAGCTAGTTTGACTAAGAGAAAGAACTAAACAATTTATTAAAAAATTTAACGCAGCGTTCACTGCATGTACCCACAATTACGCATAATCAAAATGCATGTCTCATTTATGCCCAAATATTTCCATTTACCAACCATATAACATAATAAAAATTCTATATCCACTTAAATGTTTATGTTTTTTATTTAAAACAAAACATGACGAAAAAATCATATACAACCCACCCTTAACGCTCAATGCTCCTTTCCACCCTCGATCATATGTGCTCACCAATCTGACGACAATTGCACCCTAACATGCATGATGTTTAAGGTTTTCATAACTTGCGAAATAAGTGCTTTTATGTTGCCACGTGTTTCTTCTGGAGGCTAATCACACGCTTTTATAGAATACCATTTACTATTTCCCTGGCTGTGTGATATACCATTACCGCCCTTTGAAGACTACTTCAATGTTTCGTATGCTAAATGTTGGGACACGGTTCCAACAACCAGATCCTTAAGCAATTAAGAGTTAAAGATTTCAAAAGGGATTTCTGAACCCATTTCATTGTTATTTCATAATAAAATGTGTAAATAGAAAACATTACCAATTTTCCGCACAGGGATTAGATCACTGGTATTTGCAGAGAGGCTGGGTTTCGTTCCATATGGTTATTTCGCATAGAAAACCCACAATTGAATTCAATTGAATTCGACTCCTTTTCTCAGTATCACTCGTCATCCAATTATCCTCCCATCCAGCTTAAGATAAGTTATGTGATTCGGACGCCCGCAGAAATTGCATTCAAAGGGATAATGCCAAGTGATCATAATGAGTCACGGACGCGAATCTCATCTGCTAGAATTGTTCATTTACAGTCACTCAGCTTTGCAAAGGAAATCTATCGAACTCTTATGTGAATTTGATTTTCATCTCTGTCTAATATTCTTCTATTGATGTGAATATTTGGTGTGTGTGGCTCTCTTCTGAAATCATTGATATCACTTCATTTTTATAGTATTTACTTGGAATCAGTGGATCAAAACTTTGTCTCTTTCGACTCTGCCCAAATTCGACTTATATATTATGCAAACCTCTGATTCACACACAATTTCAAATCAGTCATTCACTACACACAATATAACTCAGTAATGAGACACGAACTCATAAATTGAGTTTTGTGTATTAATACTCAATATTTACGTAGGAATTCTCTTCTCGCTAGATATTTGAATTGGTGGCCTTTTTCTTCCTACTAGCCATAGGCTACAATAAAAAACCCTTGACTATCTGATCCTAAATCTCTCTCCCTTTATGCATTGAGGCTTATCATTTTATACAAAAGGTTCTTAAACCAATTTTGGTTTCAATCCTTTATCTTCTCAACAAAATCCTAAATATCCTCTAAGTCCTCATTTGACTCATCTAATCCCTACGGATCCTCTCTCATACACAAAATCATGAAACTAATTCCTAATTTAGGATTTACAATTAATTCCCAAATCTTCCAATACTTAATTCTTTCGTTAAATTCACTCAACTCTAAACAAATTATTTTAATTTGTTACATAGGAATCCAAATTCCTTTAAAACACAAGACCCCCCTATGTCTACTAAATTACAATGAAAATTTTGAGCCGGATGCTCCTGCATTAGACTCCCAAAGTATAAATTAATCATGATCTCCTCATCATATGCTTCCAACCTTTGACCTCCTAGATCCCATACTCTGTTTTGATGCTTTCCATAAGCTACATTGTCTTCATCATTCTTTAGCTATACTTTTCCAGGCTTCCATACTTTATTCTGCATCTTCCCACTAGCTATGCTTTCACAGTCTGTTCTTGTCTTTTCCTTGTTATTGTTTCTTTTGCTTTCTTGCTGTTGTCTTCTTCTGAGACGCCTTCATCATCAACCATCTTATTTTTTTGATTTCTATATCCAGGTTATCTTTTGACTAGTAACCACTCTGCCATTTGTTCGTACTTTCAATTTTTGCTGAAAATATTGTTGTAGATATTGCTCCAAATACTTTTGTAGATATTTTTGCCTCCCAAACTTCCTGAATATCCCTTAAAATATATCCCTCTGCAACATCCTTCTTCTACTCACTACCTGCAAATTTATTTTCAAAAAATAAATTATCTTCTGATTCTTTAATTGTAGCAACATACTTATTCATTGTTCCTTGTATACTAGCAAGCACAATCAATTTTGACAAACTAGTATATGCTTCTGTCTCTTCCATAACTTTAGAAATTTGCACTTCAGTGTCTGCAATTCCTTTCTCTTGCACAATTGTTTCCAGCAAGAATTTCAACCATTCCCTTTGTACTTGTTTCATCTCAAACATATCATCAATATGTTGCAATTCAGTTTTAGCATAACCTTCTTCTTCTTCCTTGACAACCTTCAGTGATTGTCCTTCACCTCCTTGATTGATTTTAGTAATCAATTCAAATTCTTCCAACACTGTATCTTCATCCTTTATCAGAATAGAATTCTGATTCTCGGCCACTATGACAGTTCTAAGTGTCTTCTCTTGACCAATCGGTTAAGCCAATTCCTCATTGTCTTCAACAATAACAGGTTCCTTCATATGAGACATGATTGTCTCACCTTCCTTGGAATTTATGATTTCCTTATTCTGCAAAAATTTAACTTGGTTTTCATCATAAAGACACTCTTCAACATAGCTTACTTGACAATTCTCCACTTCATTCAAGACAACTCCAAGAGATGGATTGCATTTTGCAACACTTGTAAACACATTCAATTTATCAACATCAAAATTACAATGCTCTATGGTCTCATTTGAAGATCCAGTCACCAAATCTTCCTCTTGTAGTTCTAAGTCTCTTTCAGGACTCAGAAAATCTTTATTGTTTTTCTTTCCAGCTTCCAAGGTTATCTACATTGTGCCAATCACCATGATAGGATGATGATCCTTCACTATGTTTTCAGCTAGCATATTTTCCTTTTCATTGGATTTTTTGACATTTTCCATTTTTTGTCCTCCTTTACCTGCATAATTAAAACATGAATTATCAGTATTAAAAATACAAGGTCTCAATGCCTCTTCCTCCTCTGGCAACATCTCAGTATGCTGCTTTGAGTTTTCATTTAACTCCTTTGTCAGCACATCAGTATGCTGATTTAAGTTCTCCATGAGACTATCAGCAAGTCTCTCCTTCATATCATTTGTTTCAAGGATCTCTCCATGCTCTGGTTCACAGTAATGAACTCCTTCAATTTGTTGGATTCTTATTAGCATTTTTTCATTCTTACACTATGTTTCCTGATTGTCGTTCATAACAATTTTTTGTCTTTCTCTTTCAGCAATTCATCCTAAGTATAGATCCTCTGCTTTTCCAACTCTCTTATTTGAAGATCGAACTTTCTATATAACTCAAAAATTTCAATTGGGGTAGAATTTGGAAACTTTACACAATTTTTCACACCTTCACTTGTTGTTGACCAATCATTAGATGGCCCTTCTTCCTCTATTTCAATATTCTGCTGTATATTTCCATGAGACCCTTCTGTCTCCTTTTCTTTCTAAGATATCAAGCTATCTCAGCATTAATCTGAACATATTTCAAATTCATCTCCTTCTCCTTAACAATCTCTAAAGCTTGTTCATCATCCTCTAATGTACCTGTAATCATACAAAAATCATTAGTTTTAAAAACACAAGACCTTTTAGTCTCATTTGCTTCCTCAAACACCAATCTTTCATAATATAGTTTCTGGTTTCCAATAGATCCTATTTTCTATGACTCAATTTCTTTGAGTCTTTCCTTTTCCAACAAAGAAATATGCATATGTTGAAGTTCTCTGAACTTGTTCATCAGCTTAGAATTCCATTTATTTTGTGATAGTTTCCATTTAACCCATTTTCTCATTCTCCATCCATGCTTTCAGCATTCATTTTCTTTCTCTTGTAGCCATCCCTGTAGTACCTCCAGTTGTACATTCATCACTGCAATATCTCTCTCTCGATCCTCATCACTTATTTTATCTTTGTGGAATTATTTAGAATCTCTTCTTTGATCCTCCATGGCCATCTTCCTCATGAGCTCATCCATGCTTGATTGGTGATATGCAAAATAGCCTTCCCTTGTAGCAATCTCCTTTTGCTACTCAATAACCTATCAAGCTTCCTTTCTGAGCTTGACCTCTTCCAAGTTATTCTTTTGGTTCACTCTCTTGAACCTACTGTTCCTTTGGCTGCTACACTCAGTCACCTTCCTTCTTTCAGAAATATTTACCAGTTCCTCCATCGTTGCTTCTTAAGGCTTGATCTTCCTTTTTAATCTTGTCTGCAACCAGAAGTTTCAAACCAGATTAAAATAAAAACACTATCTCACCTTCAATATTTTTACATGACCTTGTTCTTCCATTCGCTTGTAATTTCAATGGACTGTTCTCATTTATTTCTGCAAATGTATGTTACACATCAACTCTTTGTATCTGCTACTTATCAGATTAAAAATTTTATCTTCTCTTACTTTCTCCATTACACATGCACTCTGTACAATTCTAATTTAATAAAAAAATAATAATCTTCAAAAGGGCTTTTGCCAGCTCTGATACAACCTGACGCAGCCTTAGCTGCATTTACCCACAGTTACACATATTCAAAATGTGTGTCCCATTTATGCCCAAGAATTTTCATTCCCCAACCATATAATATAACACCAAATTATATATCCACTTAAATGTTTATGATTTTGATTTAAAAAAAAAACATGCTGAAAAAAATCATATACGACCCATACTTAATGCTCAATGCTCCTTTCCACCGTCGATCATATATGCTTATCAATCCGACGAAAATCACACCTTAACATGTACTATGTTTAAGGTTTTCATAACTTGCAAAATAGGTTATTTTATGGTGCCACGTGTTGTTTCTGGAGGCTAATCACACGCTTTTATAGAATACCATTTACTACTTCCCTGGCTATGCGATATACCATTACCGCCCTTTAAAGACTACTTCAATGTTCTGCATGCTAAATGCGAGGACACGGTTCCAATAACCATATAGTTAAGTAATTAAGAGTTAAATATTTCAAAAGGGATTTCTGAACCCATTTCACTATTATTTCATAATACAGTGCGTAAACAGAAAATGCTACCAATTTTCCATAGGGATTAGATTACTGGTATTTGTAGAGGTTGGATTTCGTTCCATCTGGTTATTTCACATAGAAAACCCACAATTGAATTCGATTGAATTCAAATTATTTTCTCAGTATCATCCATCATCCAATTATCCTCTCATCTGACTTAAGATAAGTTATGTGATTTGGATGATCGCAAAAATTTTGTTCAAAGGGATAATGCCAGCTGATCAGAATCAGTTGCAGGCGCCAATCTCATCTGGTATTCATCTGGCTACTAGAATCATTCATTTATGGTCACTCAGCTTTCCAAAGGAAATCTATTGAACTCTTATATGAATTCGATTTTCATTTTTGTCTAATATTCTTTTGACTCTATACATATTTGGTGTGCGTGGCTCTCTTCTGAAATCATTGATATCACTTTATTTTTACAGTATTTACTTGGATTCAATGGATCAAAACTTTGTCTCTTTCAACTCTACCCAAATTCGACTTATATATTATGCAAACCTCTAATTCACACAAAATTTCAAATCAGTCATTCACTTCACACAATATAACTTAGTAATGAGATACAAACTTAGAAATTGAGTTCTCTATATTAATACTCAATATTTACATAGGAATTCTATTCTAGCTAGATATTTGAATTGGTGGCCTTTTTCTTCCTACTACCCATAGGCTACAATAAAAAACCCCTGACTATCTGATCCTAAATCTCTCTCCCTTTATGCATTGAGGCTTACCATTTTATACAAAAGGTTCTTAAACCAATTTGGGTTTCAGATCCTTTCTCTTCTCAAAAGAATCCTGAATATCCTCTAAGTCCTCATTTGACTCAACTAATCCCTAAGGATCCTCTCTCATCCGCAAAATCATGAAACAAATTCCTAATTTAGGATTTACAATTAATTCCCAAATCTTACAATGCCTAATTCTCTCATTAAAATCACTCAACTCTAAACAAATTATTTTGATTTGTTACATAGGAATCCAACTTCCTTTAAAACACAAGACCCCCCTATATCTACTAAATTACAATGAAATTTCTAAGCCAGATGGTCCTGCATCAAAATTTATTGTTACATTATATTTAATTCAGTTTAAACTATTAAATTATAAATAAATGACACAAATTTTTGGTCAAAGACAAATTAATAAATAATAAAAAACATAATAGATAATAGTAAAATATTACAATCAATATCACTCCATTTCCAAAATATTGAGGTCGTTCGAATAGGGACTTGTAACCCCACACACAATTTCAATTGTAGATGGAAGGAACACTTAAATAGGGATTTTTGGATGTTTCCTTTTACATATTTGAAGTTGTAATAATTGCTCGTACCAGCCACTAAGTCAACGTAATCACATTGTGAAATGTTTTATTGAATCCATGTGAATGCAAAGTAGCTTGCAATTGCTATACAACGTCACACTAGTAATACTGTTAATTACGGAGGAAAATGGGAGAGCGGCAGAACCATCAAACGCTATCACCTCGAACGTTGATGCTTTCCAACATAATTATAAGAATTTGATTGGATTTGGAAAATGAGCTATGATTATGGTGAGTGTTAATTTTTAACATAGTGAGGTTGATTTTGTCCATTATATTAATAAAAAAAATAGTCTAATAGTTTACATTTAATTTTATCATAACTTATAACTTATTAACTAATTTATAAAGCTATGTCTTTCAGGTTTTTGAAAAGAATGGTTAGAGTAGATTCTAAGATATTAAAGTTTTTTTTAAAAGCTTGCAAAATTTTGAAGATTAAGAAAGAAATTAAGATTAAGAAATAAATTGGAAATGGGTTATGAGTGTTAATTTATTTTTAATCTTACGGACAAAATTGTTTACATTGTCATGAAGCACAATGTTTTTTTTTTGTAAGCTTAGTAGTTCCTTACAATTTTCCATTAATATAAAAAAAGGGCATAATAGATACAAAAATTAGACCTTAACCTGCCTGAAGGAAACTAGGTCTATTAGCCATCGCAGTGCATTATGTACCATCCAAAACATGTACTTCCTTAATCTCCTGAAAAGAGTTTATAGGTAACTGATATCAAATTTTAATAATACTGACATTTACAGGATACATAAGTAACATTTAATGAATATATAAGTAAAGAAAACCGCTAAAAAAATAGAACTAATAGTTCCAGTAATCATCTGACTCCATCGGGGCTAGGTCTTTGACACTGGAACCTGGCATCTCAACTTGTTGCATTGCTTTTATGTCTTTCTTCATTTTTCCAAGGCGAGCATACTGATGCAGTTGCCACAGGTTGATTTCCTGGATGTTTCTATTAAAATCTGCCAGAGTGGAAACTAACTTGGGCTCTCTTGCTTCTTGAATTGACATTATGGCCTTTGCCCACAGGCATTTTACTAACCAATATGTTCTAATTGAATTCTGGAACAACGATATTCTGCCATGTGTATGCCCGGATTATCAATCATTTGTTGTAATTCTTCTGCTGCCAATTCATCCTCCTCTTTGATTTTAGTTATGGCTTCTGTCTCCCATACAAAAATGCAGGATTTTAATTACCTCTACCCACTTTAGCCTTTCTTCCTCTGTTTTTCTTGACCATCTTTACTGGAAAGAAAATGAAAACTCCTGGAGCAACAACATGATAGACAATTCCAAGACAGTTAATTCGCAGGATATTTAAATTACAATAGTTGGATAATGCAGTAGATGGATAGCAGTCACAGATGCCATATCCCTTCAGCACTATAAAAACAATCTGGCCTAGACCCTTAGCCTTCATACCTAAGATACTAACATTCCACAACCAGAACAGAGGTATAATATTTAGCAGAGTTAACGATGGCCCATGACAAAATGAACAAATGGAAAGCCTACTAAGAACAAAAATTCTGCATGCCTGCCATATTCCTAAGTCCCATAAATTGAAACCGCTGTCAACCCTATTCAACAAGAGATGATAATACATAGAACCCTCATGAGAGAGCGCAACACTACCCTCCCAGACTCTACCCTCCCATACATTCGCATCATTGACCTGCATGTAGCCTCTTTCCCAGACAAACCCGCAGAAAGTATCGTCATAGCTTCTAAAATCCTAAGAATTAAAATCCTGAGGAGGAAGAGTAGCAGTTTTTAAAATTTCTATCCTTACAGAACTATGATCAGGGCGGTAGTGCAGGCTTCTATCACTGGCTTTATAGACACCTCCACCCTTGTAGACTTTACAGACCTTAGAAAAATCATTATACAGATAATCTAAAAAAAACTAAAATTTTTGCCTGCATGCTGTGAAATTCCGATACTATCTTCATTTGCATAGCAAGGAGGAAATTAAATACATACCAAGCCACCCACATAGTCCACCAACTTCATCAAAAATTTCTTCCAGAGGAGGCGACTTCTTCAGAGCCGAGCAAAATTATGAGAATGGTTAAAATGCCATTATTCTTAACATGCCCCGAAACTTTCCTCCGACCCTTATCCCAACACAATTTTCACATCCTCGTTGGCTTTTCTAGCTATTTGGCATACGAATTAATTACCATACTTATGGTATCACTTGGGTGATGTCCCCTCAATTCGCCCACTGGACAATATCTGTCACTCCTTGCATACGGTGGCCATGTTGCCATCCTACCTCTCCACGTGGCATTCCCATTTCTCCAACGTGTCTTCGTGGCTTGTTCCTTGCCCGTAAACACCTCGATCGGGGGTTATTTTGTGCCCGACCAGTATGGTTTCCATCCTATTGCACTATGCGCTAGAGCTCCCTCATGTCTGGTTCTAGCTCCTGCCTCCATGATTGATCTAGGAGTTTACCTCCATTGTTGTAGGCCTAATTTGCTAAACAATCCGCCGCTTCATTGCCTGCTCTCCTAACGTGATGAGGCACAATATAATGGACTGCTCCCATTATTTGTTTAATTTCCTCCACTAGCCTTTTTGTTCTCCAAATTTTACTGATATGTTCCCAACTACCACTGTGTTGAAGATTTCTTAATATCCCGGTGGCCATGGAAGAGTCTCCCTCTATTTCGATTCTATTGTACTGTTCTCGACGCGCAACTTCAAGCCCTAGTTTCACTGCTGTAAGTTCTTCTTCATTATTAGTTGTGTATCCTAGATCAATGGAAAAAATCCTTAGGACTGTCCCTGTGCAATCTCGAAATATGCCTCCAGCCCTTGCTTGTCCTCGGTTCCCTTTTGAAGTTTGATCATAATTAAGTTTAATGAATCCTGGCTGTGGTCGAAGAATAACATCTCTTATTACATATCCTGGTACTCTTTGTTTCCAGTAGGATGGTGCAAGCATATCTTACTTTAGGTTTAACTGATGAAGCACAATGTTTCTTCTACCTCTAGATGCTTGAAAAATATTTGTAGCTTCCTAAGATCACTCAAAGACTGTGTGGAACCTAGCAACATGAAAGGTGTTTATTTTATCTCATGTTTTTGTGGGACCCCTACATTGGAGAGAATAGTCATTCTATTAACCAAAGGATTCAAGAAGAAGCCACTAGCATAAGACATTGTAGGACTCACTCCTCAGGTTTAGTCGAGAGTGCTGAGAAGACAGAACATCACAAATGTATAAAGGATTCGTAGGTCATTGCTAAGAATGATCATTTACACCATTGTAAGTTTAGGGAGACCATTGAAATTGAAACATTTAATAAGACTCTAGATAAAGGTGATGGTTGGAAGGTTAGCACTTGTTGGATTCCTTCCCTTTATTTCTACATGTCATCCTTTATTACTCTCCCTATTTCCCCAAATGTTCCATCTCTTTTTTTCTCTGTCTTTTGTTATTTTTTGATTTGATTGGTCTCTTTTATGCCAAGATATTTAGTTAATTTGTATTGATTGGTTAATAATAATAATAAAAATAACAAAAATAATAAAAATAATAAATCATCCTTATAGATTTTCTTTTATCTCATTAATTTATTTAACTTTTGAATTTATAGATTTTCTTTTATCGCATTAATTTATATAACTTTTAAATTTCTACGGTTTATAAGTTTTATAGGTTTTCTTTTATCTTATTACTTTATTTGACCTTTGAATAAAAATTTTGAATTGATAGATTTTTTTTTATCTCGTTAATTTATTTAAGTTTTGAATTTTTATGGTTTATAAGTTTTAGAGGTTTTTTTTATCTTATTAATTTATTTCACCTTTGAATTTTTATGGTTTATAAGTTCCATAATTTGCGAGAAATATTGATTTTGGTTGTTTTTATTTTATTTATTTCTTTTCATTTTATTAGTAATATGAATAATTGGTCTCATATATATATTTTATTTATTTATTTATTTTTTAATATTGAAAAGATTTCTTTATTTTATTGACTTATTTTTTAAATTATTTATTCAATTATTAAAAAAAACATTTTTTTATATTTAGTTATATTATTATTAAATTAATTATTTTCATTTATTACTATTACTTTTGGCCTTTTATGGTATTTTTCTATTTTTTCGTTATTTTATTATCTGTTAATGTTTTTTTTTTAAAGTTTCGTAGTTCCTTTGATTTTTCACTTTTTTCTCTTCTTTTTTTTTTTACTCTATTTTCATCAACATGTCCAAATACATCACCCCAATCGGGGAAGGGAATTGAACCTGTGATGAGTGCTATAACAACGTTATTAATTGTTTTGACTTTCAGTTTTATTTATTTATTTACTTTCAAGGTTTTGGATTGTTTATTTATTTTCTAATTTTCTATGTTAAATATAATATTATTTATTAGAATTTAATTACTGCATTTTTATTATATTTATTTATTTCTTGATGCAGGTTAACTATATCAGTTTTGATGATAAATCTGATAATGAACCTTTGTGAGTGGTTCCAAACAAATAAATCTTAAAATTTATTTGTGATTTATTTAGAAAAACATGATATATAATCATGAATTACAAAAGTCTACATTCAATAAAAAATATAAATATAAATATATTATAATACTAAATTAATCATTATAACTTATAAATATAAATATATTATAATACTAAATTAATCAGTATAACTTACTTTGATAGTGTTGTTGTTGAGAATCTGTAGTTCTGCCAAGAAGTGTTGAGTGTTGAGAAAAACTTCTTTAGTGTTGTTTAGAACCTTCCAATGCCGCGGAGAATTTTTGTACTGTTATCGGAATCATTACAATGTAGTAGAAATTTTCTTGAATATTGTGGAGACTATTACATTGCTGTGAAAATACCTTTGTAGTATTGATGACATTATATTTCCGCAAAACACTTTTGTAGGGCCTGTTGGAAATTTGAAAAATTCCAGAACTCTCCTTCTTTAACACAGAGAAATAAATATCACTCTACAGAAAATAGAATTTCAACTCTATAACACAAATTTTATTTCATAAAATTGTTTACAAGTTCTTCCTCAATCACAGAGGGATTTACAATTGCTGGACTGCTTCAAATCACAGCTCCAAAACAAACAAAAAAAACTCTTCTCTCTCTCTTAAAAAAAAATCTGCTGTGAATTTCCAATTCACTCTCTCTGTCTATTTAAAAAAAACAACTCACTGTCTTTTTCAAAATAAACATACACTGCTGTGTATTTTTTAATTTGCACTCTCTGTCACTTTTTTAAAACCATTGCACTGCTGTGCGTATATATAAATCTGTTCTGTCTATGTGTAAAAAAAAATTAAATTACATTTCTGTTCTATTTATAAACAAAATATCTAAATTCCATTAAATGTCATTCGTTGACAAAATTACCCAAAATATCACCGCTTAAAAAAAATATTTATGGTGCCTTAAATTTCTGTCAGCACCGCCAAAAAAAAATTAATGGCAAACTCTGAATTTGGTGGCAGCAGTGAATTTTCCGCGGTGGTGGCGTTTTGGTGGCGCGCGGGTGGCTGGTGGGTGAAGCCACCACAAGCTGGTGGTTGCGGCGGGTATGGTTCTGCCCGTACGCATCAAACGGGTGAGCCCCCGCACTAAACATCAACCGTTGATCGGTTGGTCAACCCAGATCATCGGGTCAACTGTAGGGGGTGGCTTCCCATTAACCACCGTGCTGTTTGACCCCCCGCACACGGTCGATCTCTGTCAACATGCCGCCGCGATAACTCTCTGCGCCATCAACCTGTTTCCATCCAGATTTCCTTGTCGACATGCTGACCTTCGCGCAGTTGGAGATTACATTCCAACACTCCCCCTTAATTTCAACTGCTGGGTTTTCCTGCATACCCAAACATTTTCTGAAATGTTCAAAGCTTTTCTGCGCAAGTGGCTTTGTGAGGATATCTGCAAATTGATCCTCCATTCTGCAATGTTGCAAAACTATCTCACCATTGTTAACCAATTCACGTATGAAGTGAAACTTGGTGTCAATGTGTTTAGTCCTCTTATGAAAAACATAATTTTTAGACAATGCAATCGCTGAGCTATTGTCACAAAATATCACTGTCCCTTTTACCTGTTCTTGACATAAGCTTCTCAACATTTTCCGCATCCAAACTGCTTGACATGCTGCTGCTGTAGTTGCCACATATTCTGCTTCTGCCGTAGACAATGCTACAATGGGTTGTTTCTTAGAAGCCCATGAAATGGCTCCTGAACCCATGTGAAAAACATAACCGGAAGTGCTCTTCCGATCATCAACACTTCCAGCCCAATCATTGTCTATGTATCCAACTAAATCTGAACATTCTGAAGTAGTATAAAAAATACCAAACCTTTTAGTACCTTTAACATACCTCAAAATTCTTTTGCTGCTTGCCAATGTGCATCCATTGGCTTTTCCATGAACCTAGAAATCAAACTAACAACATGCATTATGTCCGGCCTAGTTGCAGTCAAATACATAAGGCTGCCAACTATGCTCTTATATAAACTAGGATCAAAATCTTTGTTGTTGTCCTCTCTGCTGAGTTTTAATCCCATCACTGTGGAAGTGATTGTTGCTTTGCTCTCCTGCATGTTAAATCTTTCAAGCACCTCATTAACATACTTTTCTTGTGAGATGGAAATCCCACTTTCATCTTGTTCTACTTCTATTCCCAAGAAGTATTTCAACAAACCCATATCAATCATTTCAAATTCTTCCTTCATGACTGTTTTAAAATGTTCAATAAGGCAATCATCATTACCTGTAAAAATAACATCATTAACATATAAGACTACAATCAAGATTTTACCGTCTTTTTATTTGATGTAGAGGGTGGGTTCTCCCTCACACTTCTCAAAGCCATTTTCCAGTAAATATGAATCTATCCTACTGTACCATGCTCTTGGCGCTTGCTTCAGCCCATAAAGAGCTTTCTTCAACTTGCATGCTTTGTGCTCTTGGCCTTTCTTTTCATAGCCAAGAGGTTGATCAATGTAAACATCTTCCATTAACACTCCATTCAGAAATGCTGACTTCACGTCCATTTGGTAAACTTTCCATTTGTTTTGTACTGCTAAGGACAACACTGCTCTCACGGTTTCCATTGTTGCAACCAGTGCGAAAGTTTCCACATAATCTATCCCATGTTTCTGCTTATAGTCTTTGACAACAAGCCTTGCCTTGTGTCTCTCTATTTTTCCTTTAGAATTACTCTTGGTCTTGTAGACCCATTTAACACCAATTACATCTTTACCTTTTGGGAGTTCAACCAAATCCCAAGTTTAGTTCCTCTCTATGGCATTTATTTCCTCATCCATAGCTTTTATCCATTTCTCATCCTTGATGGCTTCTTCGAAATGAACACGATCATCAACATGACAATATAAAGCAAACAAAGAATTGATACCTTCATTAGCTATATCTTGTTCATAAATTTCTTTCAAACTTCTGAATTTCTTATCTCTTTCAGTAGGTGTACAAATGCTTGAAGAAGCACTTGAATTTCCTCCTTGTGGTGTGCTTGGAGAAGCACTTTCATTTCTCCTCAAGGGTGTGCTATGCTGCTCTTGTGTTGGTGCTGCTGTTTGGGGATGTATTTCAGCCAACTCATCATCATTCTCATCATGAGATAAACAGTGTTTAACATTCACTGTTTTCTCTATGCTTCCATCCCAAGCGTCCTCTTCAATGAACTGAACATCCCTGCTCACAAGAAACTTCTTGCTGGATGGGTTATATAACCTATATGCCTTGGATTCCTCACTGTATCCAATGAAAATACATTTCTCCCCCTTGCTGTCCAACTTCTTCCTTAGCTGATCCGGAATGTGTGCATAAGCCACACATCCAAAAACCTTCATGTGTGTGACACTTTGCTTTGTGCCACTCCATGCCTCTTCTGGCACTTTGTTCATGACTGCTTTTGTAGGACATCTATTCAAGATGTACGCTTCACAATGTACAACTTCAACCCAATAATCATTAGGCAAATACTTTGCCTTTAACATACTCCTTGCCATGTCCATTATGGCTCGGTTCTTCCTTTCGGCTACTCCATTTTGCTGCGGAGTATATCTAGTTGTAAACTTCTTTTGAATACCATTTTCTCTACAAAAACGTAGAAAATATTTAGAGATATACTCACCTCCTCTATCAGTCCTTAAGACTTTGATATGCAACCCACTCTGGTTCTCAACAAGTGCTTTGAAATTGCAAAATTTTTCAAACACTTCACTTTTGTTTTTCAAAATGTAAACCCAAGTTTTTCTTGTAAAATCATCTATGAATGTTAACACATAGTGGTTGCTTGCAAGCGATCGAGTTTGCATCAGTCCACACACATCTGAGTGGACAATCTCTAAGGGTGCTTTTGCCCTTATGCTCTTCCCGGAAGGAAAAATTTCTCTGTGTTGTTTCCCAAGAATACAACCTTCACAAAGGCTGTCTGGTTTCTCTATCAATGGTAAACCACTTACCATTCCTTTTCTGTTCAACAAATTAATACCTCCAAAGTTGAGATGTCCAAATCTCAAGTGCCACAACCAATTATCATCCTTTGGTTCGCTTTGGTAAGTCTCTTGTGCAACTCCTGCTTTCTCTTCACCATTCTTCAAGTTTGCTCTCATTTTGAGAGGGAACATCCTGTTCCTTGTCATCTTCACTTCAGCAATACATTGATTGCTGGGTGGTTTGTCCATGATGGTACAAACATCATTATCAAAGAAAACATTATACCCCTTATGGACAAGCTGTCCAATACTTAAGAGATTACACTTCATTCCTGGAACATAATAAACATCTGCTATGGATTTCTTTGCACCTAATCTTGTTAAAACATTCACATCTCCTTTTCCCATAACAAAAACTTTGTTATCAGTTCCTAGTGTGACTTGTGACTGCACACTCTCATCTAACATAGAAAACATGGCTATGTTTCATGTCATATGGTTACTACAACCGGAGTCTAGAAACCATAAATCCTCATTCTTTTCTTTAGCCATATTACAAGCTAAAAACAAATTGTTTTGGCTGTTATTTTCTCTTGTGAAATTTGCACTAGTTCCATTTCTCATATCTTGTTTCTTCTTTCTACATTCATTTCCATAATGACCATATTTTTTACAATTGTAACATTAAACATTGGATTTATCATACCTTTGTCCTTGATCATTCTGATGTCCACTTTGTTGGCTGCCTTGGCCTTGATGCTGATTTGGATTGCTGCCCCTTCCTTGAGCATTTGATGGACTGTTCCTTCCACCTCTGTTCTGGCTTCTGCCTCTTCCTCTTCCTTTGCCTTGCCCTCTTCCTCTTTCGAAAGACATCTGGGTCTTAAAAGCATGTTCAAGAGATGAGTTTTCACTCCTACTCAATCTCTGTTCATGGGTCATCAGTGAAGCATGTAGCTCATCAACTGAAAACTTTGTGAGATCCTTAGTCTCCTCTATGGTGGTGACAATCACATCAAATCTTGAGGGTAGACTCCTCAAGAGTTTCTCAACAATCCTCTTGTCTTCAAGAGTCTCTCCATGAGATCTGATTTGTGTGACCATTCCAATCACATGAGTGAAGAATGAGTCAATATTATCTGACTCTTTCATACAGAGAGTCTCAAAGTCTCTCCTCAGCAACTGAAGTTTTGCTGGTTTCACTTTCTCCATGCCCTGATAAGCTGTCTTGAGAGTTTCCCATGCTTCTTTGGATCTGTTAGCTGCTGCTATCCTCGGAAACACACTCTCATGCACTGCTTGATACAAAAAGAAAAGAGCCTTGGCATCTCTCTTCTTATTGTTCTTCAGTGACTCCCTTTCTGCCTGAGTTAAAACATAAAATTCTGCTTCATTTGCTGGCTCTTCAAAGCCATCCTCAACTAATTCCCATAACTCTTGTGAGGTAAATAAAGCTCTCATAGTTATTGACCAGTAGTCATAATTTTTTCCATTAAATTGTGGGAGATGGATATTTCCCAAACTCATACCAGTGTTGGCTCCAGCCATTCTGCACTCTTAACTATGATTCAAAAACACTTGATTGTGTTTAAATTTACTAACTATACTGCAACAGTAACACAGAATAGTATAGAGAAATACCTTCGAATTCTTCTTGTCTGAACCTTCACTCTGCTGGAGAGGCTTATGCAAAAATGAATTCCTTTTCTTCAGCTTATTTGACCTTCAAATAGCCTGAATTAGCTCCGATACCATGTTGGAAATTTGAAAAATTCCAGAACTCTCCCTCTTTAACACAGAGAAATAAATATCACTCTACAGAAAATAGAATTTCAACTCTATAACACAAATTTTATTTCATCAAATTGTTTACAAGTTCTTCCTCAATCACAGAGGGATTTACAATTGTTGGACTGCTTCAAATCACAGCTCCAAAACAAAAACAAAAAACTCTTCTCTGTCTCTTAAAAAAAAATATGCTGTGAATTTCCAATTCACTGTCTCTGTTTATTTAAAAAAAACAACTCACTGTCTTTTTCAAAATAAACATACACTACTGTGTATTTTTTAATTTGCACTCTCTGTCACTTTTTTAAAACCATTGCACTGCTGTGCGTATATATAAATCTGTTCTGTCTATGTGTAAAAAAAATTAAATTACATTTTTGTTCTATTTATAAACAAAATATCTAAATTCCATTAAATGTCATTCGTTGACAAAATTACCCAAAATATCACCGCTTAAAAAAAATATTTATGGTGCCTTAAATTTCTGTCAGCACTGCCAAAAAAAAAATAATGGAAAACTCTGAATTTGGTGGCAGCGGTGAATTTTCCGCGGTGGTGGAATTTTGGTGGCGCGCGGGTGGCTGGTGGGCGAAGCCACCACAAGCTGATGGTTGCGGGGGGTATGGTTCTTCCCGTACGCATCAAACGGGTGAGCCCCCGCACTAAACATCAACCGTTGATCGGTTGGTCAACCCAGATCATCGGGTCAACTGCGGGGGGTGGCTTCCCGTTAACCACCGTGCTGTTTGACCCCCCGCACACGGTCAATCTCTGTCAACATGCCGCCGCGATAACTCTCTGCGTCATCAACCTGTTGCCATCCAGATTTCCTTGCCGACGTGCTGACCTTCGTGCAGTTGGAGATTACATTCCAACAGGGCCACTGAGAAGTTCAATAGTTGTCTTAAAAACCAATTATGATTATTCCCGTAGCTGTGAGGATAAGGCCACTGAGAATTTCAATAGTTGTCTAAAAAAGAAATTATTATTATTCCCGTAGCTGTGAGGATAAGGCCACTGAGAATTTCAATAGTTGTCTAAAAAAGCAATTATGATTATTCGCGTAGCTGTGAGGATAATATTTCAGCGGATTCAATAATTTTGTGCTAATAATATTTTTGCGGTGAAGAGAATATTTCAACAATGTGTCGCAGAGACAATTGCAAAGAGAATTTCAGTAGATGTGTAAAAAAAATCTTTCAACAATGTGCAAAGACTATATCGGCTACTTCTAAAGGAAATATGTTAGCAATTTTGTAAATAATATTTAGCAATTGTACATGAAATATTTTAGTAATATGTAGTAGAGAGATTAATTAAGGAATCGTGTAAGAATATGCAAACAAAAATAATTACGAATTGTTTAAAGAATATTTCAACAATGTTGGAGAGAATATTTTAATTACGGTTCATAGAATATTTCAGCAATGATGTAGAAAATACTTTGGCAAATGTGTTTAAGCCTCAAGGAGTGTGCATGATATTATTTTAACAGAGACCGGTGGTAGAGAATAACCTATTAGTAATTTTCTCTATTTAGAATATTTATATATATGTTTTATGGCTTTATTATGCCACCACTGAACACTCTAGTGAGAGCATAACAATTTTACAGTGTAACCATTAGCTGCTAAAATAATACAAAATGTAGGTTTATTTTACTTTTATTTTACTTTTATTTGGATATCATATGGTTCAACCTCTTTTTCCTTTAAATTGGATATCACATTGTTCAACCTCTTTTTTTCTTTAAAAAGGATATTTTTTAACTACCAATGATGAATAATTGATAATATTAGAGAGCGATGGTGGATTTCAAGTTTAGATTTGTTTTAAAAATATTTATCTTAGTTATCCTCTTTTATTTTTAGATCTCAACCAAAGTCTCTGGTTTCTGTCTTTGAATTTTGGTTTACCCTTTGACAATAGTACAATATGTCTTTGAATTTTGTTTTACGCTTTCACAATAGTATAATATAAACAATTACACAGTAGTCAATTTTGGTTTTTTGTTCTTATGTAGCGGAAATTTCTGTCTGCAATCTTCTCTCTTCCTTTTGGAATGCCTTATTTTGCACCTTTAAGCAAACTTTGAATTTTTTTGGACTCAATGTTTTTCAGAGGTATGAATTGCAAGCATGATTTGTATTTTTATTAGAAAATATTAATTTAAATTCTCTCTGGACAAAGTAAGACTAAGTTTGTAATCATTTTTCTGCCTTTTGGATTGGCATGCTCTATTTTTCACCTATCTCACCCGCAATGCTTTTGGATCTAGTGGTGCAATTTAGGGGATTGAACTTCAACCTTGGCTTATTCTCAAATTAGCAAAGTTCAATTTCAATCCAACAATCCTTCTCCAAGGTCATTAGAAGTAACACTGTTGCACTCTTGAATTTGATCTGAAACCTACATTATAGTGGTGAAAGTATTGGGTGTTTCATCCTTCCATAGCATAGTTTATCTTTTTAGGGTTCCAACGATTATTACAAGGAAATTTAGATAAAGAATAGGATTTTCTCACACTCACCTAACCTATTTTCTAAGCCAATAAGAATTTCGTTAAAATCATTAGGAAAGTTCAAGATAATTTCTTAGTTATGGATTGACTAAACATTTAGGAACTTCACAAGGTCATGCATCATTATGAAGAATTGATTTAAGATGGAAGGAGTGCTTTATTTGTTCTGTCCTCCAAATTTGTAGGGTACGAGTAATTTCAATCGTGTACGAGTAATTTGAATCTTCTTAATTAAATAATATCATAAAGCCTTTAAAATAAATATAAAGAGAACTTGGAAAAGGAACGCTAGATATTCCAAGATTTCACGCTTGCGTAGTACAAGAAGTCCAATCAATTTTTATGGAGATAAAACAATCAATTTACCTTTTGAAGTCTAAATGAACCAGACTTAATTTACTGATTGGATAATCTATGAAGATAGAAGGGCAATGCTTTACTCAAAAATTCAAGTTGGAACTGAATTTGGAAAATATAATTCCTACTTGTCTTTATTGTGATTCATTTTATGTTCACTAGTATCTTTCTAGTATTTGGGAGTATGTTGAGGACTAGTTGGTTGAGAGATTCTCTCCAACTAGTTAGTTTCCTAAATTTATGTGTGGTTGAGATATTCACTCAACCAAGAGATTGCGTGTCCTGGATAGAATAGTTATCTTCAGACATATTTATATTGTATTATTATTTTCATGTGAATACAATTTTGACTGCATTTAAAAAATCTTTGTTGGTATCAAAGCCCATATGTGTCTGTCCATGCCTCTACGAGATCGAGGGAAATAGACATTTTGGTCAGTTTTTCTTGGTCCATTTATTTGTTTGTAAGGCACGTCCATGTAAAGAGTACTAAATGCTTGGATCATGGCATGTATAGCACCTGTCTGATTTGTTGTTATCAATAATGGGGTGCCCTCCGATTTGTCTCAGGCTGGTCATGGAATCTGCCAAGGATCTTTCCTTTCTCCCCTTATTTTCATCTTCATTATTGACGGTCTCATTGTCCACATCAAGGAGGCTCATACTCGCAGTGTTTTTCAAGGAATCTAAATCTCTCCTGGTATCTCTGTCACCCACTCTTTGTTTGTGGATGACACTACGTTTGGAATAATTTCTCGGGCACAGCGGTCTGCTTTGCATTACATTTTCTGCTTTGCATTACATTTTTCTTCGCTATGGTGTCGCTTCGGGCTTGGAAATTAACAGCAACAAATCCATATTGACTACTGCCTTGAATTGTAATGTCGATCTAGAAATTATTGTTGCCATTTTTTAGGTGAAGATTTCCCTAATCTCAAATGGTTTTAAATATTTGGGATTTCATCTTAAGCCTTGTGGCTATCACTCCAAGGATTGGCAGTAGCTGTTGGAGAAGTATAAAAAGTGGTTGAATACCTTGACGCATAAGTGGCTTTCTATGGGCGGCCGCTTCATACTCGTTCAAGCGGTACTCCAACAACTTTTTGTCTTCTAGGCACACTTATTTCATCTGCCAACTAATATTATTTCCTTGATCAAGGCTATCATTTCAAATTTCCTTTGGTTGGGTGCCCTCGGACCCAGGAAATTTTTATCTGTAATATGGATCAAATTATGCTCCCTAAGCGGCTTGGTGGATGGGGTCTCCTAGACATTGCTTCCTTCTCATAGGCACTTCTGGTTAAATCACTTTTCCACAAAGTCACTCGTTCAGGCTTTTCATCTATCCTTTTTCAAGACAAATATCGCATAACTAGGGATTTAGTGTTAGGTCCCTATATTACTAGTATAGTCCCTTATTTTTATTAGTGTAACCCCCTTATTGTTATTATTGTACCCTTGTAACCCCCATTTTGTTATTATTGTTCCCTTAAATTATTATTGTTAGGTCGGCAAGGATTACATTGTGGCCCACTAGGATTACATTATGGCCACATGGACTCCTATATATAGAAAGGAGGTTTTGTAAATTGTATCATCCAAGAATTGTTCATTTATGTAATGTATTGGAGGTTGCCCTCTCGAAGTGGCTTATTTTTAAGGCGTTGATATCTCTTTTCTTCTATTTTTGGAGCTGGTTACACAACATTTGGTATCAGAGCCTTTGGATTCTAGGGTTTTGTTGCTCCAAACTGGTCATCGTGGCATTTTCGCTATAGTTGTTTTTCTACGAAGTTTCAGAAGCTAAAATTTTTAGGGTTCGAATCTGAAATCCTGAAGAACAACGTCGAAAATTTTTAGAGCTTGGTTCAAAATATTTTTGGAGATATGATCTGTGGAAGTTAGGTCTTTTTCCAGGCTCCTAAACAAGTCATCATGGCATTTGCGCTATAAATTTTTTTTCTGCGTAGTTTTAGAACCTGAAATTTTTAGGGTGCGAAGCCAAAATCCTAAGGAAAATCTTCAAAAAAAATCAGAGCTTGGTTCGCAATAGTTTCGGAGATATGATCTATGGAAGGTAGTACTTTTTCAGGCTCCTGAATTTCATCTCAAAGAGGTGATCATGGGAAAATCTTCATAACTCTCTCTCTAAGAATCAGATTGGAGTTCTGTAAAAAGTGGTTGCAAGTACACAGACTTTAGTTTTTTTTCTATCAATTTCAGAGCCAAAGGATGAAATAGTGACACATGACAAGTCATACAAGTTCGCTCTACTGAACTAGTCCATAATTAGGTCATTGTGGGAGATTGGACACAACATTGTCTTGGAGAATCCAAATCAGGTCAGACCTATGGCATTCGAAAGAAAATTCAGAGGGCTATGTCTGTACAGAAATTGAAATATTGAAGTGATACAATCATAGAGATAATCCAATTTCAATATCGAGCTCCTCAAAAGAAAGAAAAATGTGTGTTTTTTTTTCTGAATTGCATAAGTCTTGAAGAATCAATTTGAATTGATTCCAAGGGCATATTGTAGAATAGATATCAGTATTTAGCTCTAAAATATGCCCCATAAAAATAATTCAACACCCATTAAGCCTTTAGAAGGCTCTACTATGACTCATGAAGATGAAGAATTGCAGCATGATCTATCAAAATTACAAGAGCAAGTGCAACAAATTTCACTCTCACAAAGAGCAACAAAAAATGAAATGGAATTTTTGAAGAAAGGCGTGGAAGCTAAGATGGATGGCATGGAAGCTAAGATGGATGATATGAAATACAACATGGAAAACATGAAGAATGATCTAAAAGTAGACATAGAAGGTTTGACAAAGTTGATACAAGAAATGTTTCCTAATGGTGAAAATATAGTAGAAGAACCTCATGATGAGAACAAAATAAATGTTAATCGTGATTTCATAAAATCTAATGCTGGCGGGAAGAACCAGCATATTCCAAAAATGGATATGAAGAGGTTTGATGGAAATGATCCTGTAACATGGATACTACAAATGGAGCAATATTTTGATTTCCATAACGTGCAAAACACACAAAAGGTATGCATTGCAACTTTACATTTAGAACAAAATACATTTGTATGGTATCGATGGCTTTGCTCCCGTAAAAAAATTGTCACTTGGTCAATTGTTACGGAGGAAATGAGAGCACATTATGAGGATACAAAGAGCAACACCTTCTTTAGCCAATTGATAAATCTCAAACAAAAGGGTTTAGTGGGGCAGCACATTGAGGACTTCCAAAAATTGAATATAAGTGTAACTGATATTTCAGAGGAGCAGAGGATCGATCTCATCATAGGCACTTTAAAGGATAACATCCAACATGAAGTTCGCGTTTTGGAACCAGATTCATTGGAGAAGGCATTCAGATTGGCAAGAAAAGTTGAATGTAAAATAATGGCGACAAGGAAGCCTACCACTCAATTCTATAAAGAAGGAAATGTTGCTACGCCTAGATTTCCACAACCTACAAGGTTGAAACCACAATAGTTGGAAGAAAAAAGAGAAAAAGGGTTTTGCTACAGTTGTGATAGCAAATACACTAAAGGTCATAAGTGTGCTGAGAAGAAATTATTTTAAATAGATTGTGAAGAGGAAGAAGAAAATGAACAAGAAGAGGATATACACCAGGAACCAGCCCTAGAAGAGGAGGAAATGAATCCGACCATATCATGTAATGCACTGGCAGGAATTACCACTCCTCAAACTCTCAAGATAGAAGGACATATCAAGAAGAAAAAGGTAATAGTGTTGATTGATTCAGGTAGCACCCATAATTTTATTCATTGTAAGGTAGCCAAGGAATTAAATTGTTTCCTATACCCAGCACCAGAATGTCAAGTGATGGTTGCAAATGGAGGAACTATAAATTTCTCTGGAAAATGCCATAATATCAAGCTAACCATATGGGAATATGTATTGACTAGTCCAATGCTTTCCATTCCTATGGGAGGTGTTGATGTTGTACTAGGAGTACAATGGTTACAATCTTTGGGGACGGTAGCTTTTAATTTTCAAGAAATTTTCTTGAAATTTTTTTCAGAAGGAAAGGAAGTCGAATTACGGGGTATTGCGGGGAAGCCAGGAAGGATAATAAGTTCTAATGTCATGACAAAGCTTCTAAAGAAAGAACAACGAGGCGTAATTGCACAATTATGCTCACTAGAAGTTCCGACATCAAAATCATCTATTTCTGCAGATCTCCAACAAGTCTTGGACAATCATTCCAAGGTGTTTGAAACTCCCAAAGGACTCCCACCTATTCGTGATCAAGATCATGCTATTCATTTGATTCCAGAAGTGTTCCTCCAAACATAAGGCCTTATAGATATCCTTACTTCCAAAAGAGTGAAATTGAACGTATGATTGCAGAAATGTTAGAGGCAGGTATAATTCAACCTAGTCAAAGTTCTTTCTCTGCTCCTGTAGTATTGATACACAAGAAGGATGGATCATGGTGAATGTGTCCGGATTATAGGGAGCTCAATAATCTCACCATTAAAGATAAATTTCCCATTCCTGTGATTGACAAATTATTGGATGAATTACATGGAGAAATTTATTTTACCAAGTTGGATCTTCATTCAGGATATCATCAAATTAGAATGAAGACCGAAGATATTCCAAAAACAACATTTCGAACTCATGAAGGTCATTATGAATTTTTGGTCATGCCTTTTGGCCTTACCAATGCACCTTCTACATTTCAAGGGTTGATGAATTCCATTTTCAAACCCTTCCTTAGAAAAAATTTTCTAGTATTTTTTGATGATATACTAATCTATAGCAGGTCTTGGAAGGATCATGTTGAACATGTTGATAGGGTGCTCAAACTATTGCAGGAGAAACAATTATATGCAAAAACATCCAAATGTTTCTTTGGAGTACAAGAGGTGGAATATCCGGGTCATATTATATCTCACGAGGGTGTTAAAGTGGACCCTAACAAAATTAAAGCCATTAAGGAATGGAAAGTCCCCAAGACAATAAAGCAGTTGCGAGGATTTCTCGGGTTAACAGGCTATTATCGCAAGTTTGTTAAGAATTATGGGAGAATAGCAGCACCTCTAACAACATTATTGAAGAAAGATGCATTTTCATGGACTCCTCAAGCAACTAAGGCCTTTGAACATCTTAAAGAGGCAATGTGCCTAGCACCGGTCTTAGCTACGCCAGACTTCACAAAACCTTTATTGTGGAATGTGATGCCTCAGGAAATGGAATTGGTGCAGTTTTAATGCAGGAAGGAAGACCCATTGCTTTTGAAAGTCGTCCAATCAAAGGAAAGTATTTACATAAACATATTTATGAGAAGGAAATGTTAGCAATACTACATGCACTAAAGAAATGGCGAACTTACCTAATGGGAAGACACTTCAAGGTAAAAACTGATCATGATAGTCTTAAACACTTTTTGGAACAAAGACTATCGTCAGAAGAACAGCCAAAATGGGTCACAAAGATGTTGGGTTATGACTTTGAAATAATCTACAAAAAAGGAAAGCTTAATGTTGTTGCAGATGCACTCTCAAGAAAGAATGAAGAGGTGGAAGCGTTTCTTTGTGCCATTTCTATTATCCAACCAGATTGGATAACTGAAGCAAGAGAGGAATGGAAGAAGGACAAAGATGTATGGACACTCATTCAAAAGTTGCAGCAAGATCCTAGTACATCTGATACATTTAGTTGGAAAAATGATTCCTTATGGTACAAAGATCGCTTATATCTTTGTAAGAATTCCTAACTAAAACAAAATATTCTTCTGGAATTGCACACTTCTCCTTTAGGAGGACACTCAGGATTTTTAAAAACTTACCACAGGGTGAAGAAAGATTTTTTTTGGGATGGCCTTAAATCTGATATTCAAAAGTTTGTGGCAGAATGTTTGGTTTTCCAGCGGAATAAAGTTGAGACAATTAAGACCCCAGGACTTCTACAACCTTTATCCATTCCAAGTCAACGTTGAGAGGATATTTCAATGGATTTTATCACAGGTTTACCTAAGTCCGAAGGAAAGAGTGTCATCATGGTGGTAGTTGATAGACTTACCAAGTATGCACACTTTTGTGCATTATCCCATCCATTTAAAGCAAGTACAGTTGGTACTACATTTATGGACAGAATTCAAAAGCTACATGGAAGCCCAAGGGTTATTGTGAGCGACAGAGATCCCATTTTTACTGGAAATTTTTGGACGGAGTTATTTTCTTGTTTGGGTTCTCAATTAGCTCATAGCTCATCTTATCATCCTCAATCTGATGGTCAAACTGAGATAGTAAATAAATGTTTGGAAGGATATCTTCGTTGTTTTGTATCCGATAAACAAACACAATGGGTCAAGTGGTTACCTCTCGCTGAATGGTGGTATAACACTTCCTTCCATACTGCAGCAAAAATGACCCCATTTATGGTACTTTATGGATATCATCCACCATCGATCACATCATCTTTAAGGGAAAATTCGAAGGTTCAAGCAGTGGAAGATCACGTCGAGCATCAGCAAGAAGTTCTCCAGCTCTTAAAGGATAACCTGAATTTGGCACAAAATCGAATGAAACAACAGGCAGATCAACATCGCAGCGAGAGAAGTTTTGATATAGGAGATTGGGTATTTTTACGGCTACAACCATATAAAAAAATGTCCCTCAAGCAAGCTAAGAAGGATAATAAATTATCGCCAAAGTACTATGATCCTTACAAGGTGTTGCAAAAGATTGGTACTATGGCATACAAATTGGAGCTTCCTACTTCTTCACGAGTGCATCCAATTTTCCATGTTTCATGCTTAAAGAAGGTTATAGGTGAAAATCTTCCAGCTCAAACAATATTGCCAGAACTTGATGAGGAAGGAAAAATCATATTGGAACCTGAAGCGGTCACGGAAACAAGAACTCGACAGCTACGGAATCGATCAATTTCAGAGTATCTCATCAAGTGGAAGAACTTACCCACTGAAGATTCTACATGGGAGGATGAGAAGTTTATATAGAAGCACCCAGAGCTAGTCAAGCGTTTAGGACAAAACTTTTTTGAAGGAGATGGGCATGTTAGGTCCCTATATTACTAGTATACTCCCTTATTGTTATTAGTCTAACCCCCTTATTGTTATTATTGTACCCTTGTAACCCCCATTTTGTTATTATTGTGCCCGTAAATTATTATTGTTAGGTCGGATAGGATTACATTGTGGCCCACTAGGATTACATTATGGCCACATGGACTCCTATATATAGAAAGGAGGTTTTTTAAATTGTATCATCCAAGAATTATTCATTTATGTAATGTATTGCAGGTTTCCCCCTCGAAGTGGCTTATTTCTAAAGCGTTGATATCTCTTTTCTTCTATTTTTGGAGCTGGTTACACAACATTTAATATCCCTGTTTAGATCACATTCCCTCCCCGTGTGCACGGGCTCCTTCATCTGGCTTAGTTTATAGCATGTGGCTTCCCTCATATCCAATCTTCTAATATGGGACTCCACGAATGGACAATGAATCTTCCTGTGTGCTAAAAAAAATATTACTTGCATGTTGCTTTCTCTCTCAATACTCATTTGTAGAACATCTTGGCACAAACAGGTATATTTTTTTTTTACCATGTTATCCTCCTGTATTCTACAGTTTCACTATGTGACTATGGATGTTCTACAATATCTTGAAGATACCATTCCTTGAGTGTTAGCTATCTTCAGAAATCTAACTGCCTTCATTGTCCTCATGAAACCTTTTTCACTATGCCTCATCTTGCCTTCTCAAAATCACCCTGCTGCTCTTAAAAACTCATGTTGGGCTTAATCATCTCTTATTCACCATTTTTCCCTACCAAAATCCTCATTTCCTCATTTTCCCCACTGAAAATCCCGTTGACCCTCTTACCTTCACCATTATTCCCTATTTGCACTAAAACAATATAAAAATTCCATTTTTACATTATTTTAAATATAAAATTAAGCCTCTAGGGACCCTTTTCTTATAATAAGACTATTTTTTATTAAAATAAACCCTACCACTTTATAAAAATTTGAGCCCCACCTTAAAGGTTTTTATCCCCATGCACTTTTTTAAAAACCTCATATAACCCCTCCCCTTCTCCTTATAAATAAGCACCTCCTCATATTCTATTAACCCATGGGCCCCACTCTTTACCAAATCCCAAGCTATAATAAAGCCCCACAACCTATCCGCCCGAGCCCCACCATCCAACTTGCCGCTACTCCTTTCACCCCGACCACCATCGATCTATATACCCCAAGATCCGATGGCCCTGATCCGATATCGCAGCAATTCCTGCGCAGGGGTTAAACAAACCCAGGCCTTGTGAAGTAATCTTTTTGACCACTTGTACCCTCCGCCATGCGTCAATCGATCAATGGAATCACACACCTTCCCCCGAAACCATTTATCACCTTTGTTCCACACGAAAAAGACCTCCCTCGCTTACGAAAACCTCTGTTCTTCCTCCCACCATAAATCAAAACTGTCACCCAATTCAAATGATTCCAAAGCCCTGTGGCTTTGTGACGGAGCCTCGCAGCCTCCATGAAACCTTTGTAACTACTCCTAATGCTCGAAAACCCCAAATTAATGCAGAAAGCCCCTCAACCTAGTTTTTTATTAATGAATTGTTTTATTGTGCAGGTATCATTGTAGGAATTCGAGAATTGCATTCCTACAGTCTAAAATCATTTAAACAAGTGTTCTCAGTGATGATAAAGATAAACTTGTTTCATTAAAAGGACCAGAGGCATAAGATCAAGCATAATCATCAATGGATCATGACCATTAATGGTTATTTAAGCACTCCAACCACCAAAAGGTGCTCCACTGTGCAACAGGCCATGGCAGTGAAGATTAGAGGATTAAGAATCAAATCAGGGATTAAATGGTTAATAATAAATTAAATGAAAAATCGGAGATAAAGGTAGAATTAGAAAGAAGATAGTAAGATACAAAGTAAAGACAAATCCAAGTGCTAAAGGCTAAAGAAAAGTTTAAATTATAAATTAGAGGCAGATTAGCACAAAGGCATATTCAAATCACTAAACCAAAAGCAATTACTTCTTCAAGAACACATATTGCCGCCTACAACATGTTTTATTTCAATAAAGACATTAGTAGTTATTGAAACAGTCACAGATATTTCTCAACTACTCAAAAGTCATTGTAAAAGTTTTTGAGAAGCCTTAAAATTCAAATATTTCCAGAAGCTAGCTCAAATATTTAATTTAGGAGTTAGTATTATAGTGAGTGACTCTCAGATATTTTACCTTGGGCCTTCCATGGTCTCAAAGGTCAAAAACTCATTAACTCTGTAATAAATACAAATCTAAAACCCTAGCTTAGGATAACCTCCTCATTTTTCAGATAAATACTGCATGTATGTTTCATTTTTAGTGTTCGTTGGTTGGTTGGTGGATTGGATGGCTCCTTGATTAGTTGATGACTGCTAGGCTAGATTTGAGAAAGCTCTGAGTTGTACAGATCTATTGTGCTGGAGTAATGTAACTGTTTTGAACATGAGTAATATAAGCATGTTCACAAGATTCTTGAGCTATATTACTGGTGAAATTATCCATCTTTGTCAATGTATTCCTTATGTTTTCCATTCTGTCCATTATTTATCTGATAAAAAAACATAAAATTATATTAGGATATTTTTTCTTGGCACCGTAATTCTATCTTCTTTATTTATCTTAATATTTTCTTCTGCAAGGTCTAATTGGAGAATTCTTAATTTCTCTCTGGTTCCACCTAGCTTGATGTCTTGGAAATGATTTAATACATTCAAGCCAAAGAAGTCTATGGTATGCCCTGTCCTTTGGTGTAGCTTGAAATATTGTTTTTAATGCCTTTCTTTGAATTTCACTTAGTAGATTCTAGCCAAAGAAGTCTATGGTATTCCCTGTCCTTTGGTTTGTCTCAAACTATATGCTTTGAAGGTCTTTTAGAGTGTTTGATTAAAGAAGAAATTTCTATCTTGCTCTTTAGTTGCACTCATTGTTATCTTAAATGTTTTCTTTGTGTCAAAGTAATTCTCGGATTGTTGGATTGTTATTCTAAAGGTTTTCTTATTAAAGTCTGGCCAAAGAAGTCTATGGTATGCCCTATCCTTTGGTTTGCCTCAAACATCTACCTAAAAGGATTTTCTTGTTGAAATAGAGTTAAAGGATTCTTAATTTCCCTTTAGTTTTATTGTTTTCACAACTTACTGTCATTTCATATTCCATCTAATCCAAGAGATCCACTTGATATAGTTAGCTTTCCCTATGAAAACCCTTGCAGAGTTGATGAACAATTAAATCCTTTTATGACTCCATAGCCCAATGGATTAATATTTCTCATGGCCTATCTATTCAATTGAAACACTCCCTAAATTAATCACACCATTGATCTATCAACCAACCAATCAATCAAAACAAACAAGTCCTCAGAATTTCAAAACTAGCCTAAAATTATAAAACAAAAGCATAAAGGCATATCATTTATAAAAAATTACATAGAGAGAGATGTCTTTGAGTCCAGGAAGTCTAGGTCCATGGACTCCAAATTGGTTTGATGTGGTTCCATGGAGAGTTGTTATTTCCAATCTTTCAGATCACAGGGAGCCAACATAGTGGTGGCCATATTAGGGAATATTGAGTAATAAGTAGCTTAAATAACCTCAAAAACTCAGAAAACCTCAGTTTGACTTAGATGAATCAAGTGATAGCCAATAATGGTATCTGGTTGCTAATGGTGAACAACAACCAGAAATAAAACAATTAAAAATCCTCCACCTGGTGACTCCATTGGTTTTCAATAGGCCTGCTGACTCCACTAGGTTTCCATAGACTCCATTGGGAGGATCATTTTATCATTAGACATCAACAAAATCCATTCGAGAATAGTTTGTGGATTAATTATTTCTTTCATAGATTGGTTTTTCCTTTAAAACTATTATAATTCTCAACCCTTCTGAATTTTGGGTCCAAATTCTGGCTTCTAGAAGAATTTTTACCAGATCCAATCCTGACCCAAATCCTCCTGCAATAGTTAACAATCTTGAAAGCATCCTTAGGAAGTATCCTAGGTCTAAAAGTCCAATTGTTGGAAAACCTATCCACAAAGCTATTTCCCTACCTAAAAACCTTAAAAACTTGCATAATATCCTATCTGACTCACCCCTAGAACAAAGCTTGTCTAGGACTAGATCTCAGAGTTTGATAACCGAGATAGTTTTAGATCCATCTACCTTACAGCTGAATCCTGTTGTACTTACCTCATCCCCCATTATTAACCTTCCTACATTTAACCCTGTACCCCCTTTTGTAAACCTTCCTCTTGTTAACCCTCCTTTGTTTCCCCAACCACAGATCATAGCAACATGGTATGCTCCACTAGTTCTACCATTGCCTTTAGTTGTTCTACAATAGGACTACCAGTCCAAGATTCCCTTATATGATGCTAGTAGTCCCACTACTAGTCAACAACATATGGATAGAATGAATGACTACTTTGACATACAGATTAAAAAATAAAAGGTTAATTGGTATGTCTCCCTATCAGCTAGTGTATGGAGCAGATGTAGTTTTCCCAACAAGTTTAGGAGTGCCAGTGATGAAGCTTATCCAAGAAGCACAGTTTGAAGAAAATGATATGCAAAGAAGAATAAACCGGACTGTTCAGCTACAGCAAACTAGAGAAGAAGCATACAATAGAACACAGCAAGTGCGGGAAAATATAAAGAAGCTTTTTGACAAGAGGACCAAGGAAAATGATTTCAATATTCGAGATAAAGTGCTGAAATGGGATTCAAAAAGAGAGGACAAAAGAAAGCATGGAAAATTTGACAATATTAGAAAGGTCCATACATCATCCATTCTACAAGAGGTAAGAATGCATTCTTTCTACAAGAAATGGGTGGAACAGAATTATTTGGAGGTCCTGTCAATGGCAGGATGCTCAAGCATTATTTTTTTTGAAGACCTCAGTTTACAGATTTATTCATCGTATATAACAATTTTTGAATAAAAATATTAGAAAAGTAATCACAAAAAACAAAGAAAAGAAGAAAAGAGGGCAGATAAAATAAATGGTAAAGCCCTATGCCGAAAAAGAATGTAGTTTCTGAAAGTGTGCAAGTCCAAATGCCACTACTTTTGAGAAAGGAAGCCTTGTTAAATCATATAGCCTAATCATGTTTGAACAAGTTTTAAAATTCTGCTGATAAGTTAGAAAATGAGGATTTTCCAAACTATTTAAACTTGGCGCATCAATAGATTAGATTAGGAAAAGATATTGGTTCCAAAGTTCATATCTGAACCAAAGAGAAAAGAGAGGGATGAACAACAAATTCCAAATTATAGCCCTCAGTTTTTTACCTTTTGCTAAAATAAAATCTATGTGCAGCTTGTCCAAAAAGGCCACAACTCATGACAAATCAAATTTCCTAATCTTGATTTGGTCATGATTTCAATTTCCTATTGATAAATTAGAGAATGAAAACATGTCAAACTTTTTAATCTTTACATATAAATAGATTAGGTAGAGAATAAAATAGCTCACCAAGTTTAATATGAACCTTTGGATGCTATAAGGGTAGAAGTAGATAGTTTCTCCTTTCAAAAAGAAAATGATGTCAAGGGTTTTCTACTAAATGCACCCAAATGAAGAAAAAAATGCTAGGAGAGTATGATGGGTAGGCATAAATGAGTTGCAGCAAAAATGTTTTTCAAGTTTCAAATGTCCAAGATTCAAGGAACAACAGCAAATCAGAAATTAAAGAAAGAGAAATCTGCAAAGTACAAACAAGGTACTGATCTAAAAATTCTAGAGAATTGAACTCTGAGGCTCTTGACACCTCCTAAAGGAGCTGCCCTCCCCAGAATGAGCCACTGTTATCCTCCTGTATTCTATAGTTTCACTAGGTGACTATGGATGTTCTACAATCTGCTAAAGATAGCATTCCTTGACTGTTAGCTATCCTCACAAATGTCACTACCTTCATTTTCCTCATGAAACCTTTTTCACTATACCTCATCTTGCCTTCTCAAAATCACCCTACTGCTCTTAAAAACTCATTTTGGGATTAATCCTCTCTTATTCACCAATCTTCCCTACCAAAAGCCTCATTCCCTCCTTTTCCCCACTGAAAACCGCGTTGACCCCCTTACCTTCATCATTATTCCTTATTTTCACTAAAACAATGTGAAAATTCCCTTTTTACATTATTTTAAATATAAAATTAAGCCTCTCGAGACCCTTGTCTTATAATAAAACCCTTTTTATTGAAATAAACCCCGACCCTTTATAAAAATTTGAGCCCCACCTTAAAGGTTTTTAGCCCCTCGCACTTTGTTAAAAACCTCATATAACCCCTCCCCTTCTCCTTATAAATAAGTACCTCTGCTTATTCTATTAACCCTTCGGCCCCGCTCTTTACCAAATCACACGTTGTAATAAAGCCTCGCCACCTATCTTCTAGGGCCCCACCATCTAATTTGCTGGCACTCCTTTCACCCCGACCACCATCGATCTATATCTCCCAAGATCTGATGGCCCTAATCCAATATTGCATGAATTCCTGCGTGATGGTTAAACAAACCCAAGCCTTGCTGACCACTCGTACCCTCCACCACGCATTGACCAATCAGTGGAATCCTTCGCCTAAAACTATTTACCACCTTTCTTTCGCATGAAAATCACCTCCCTCGCTCACATAAACCACTGTTCTTCCTCCCACCATAAATCAAAACTGTCACCCAATTCAAATGATTCCAGAGCCCTATGCCTTTGCGACGAAGCCTCCATGAAACCTCTGCAAGTGGTCCTAATGTCCAAAACCCCAAATTAATGTAGAAATCCCCTCAAATCAATTTTTTATTAATGAATTGTTTTATTATGTAGGTATCATGGTAGGAATGTGATAATTACATTCCTAGGGTCTAAAACTTTTTAAACAAGTGTTGTGGGTGATGATCTAGAGAAGCCTGTTTCATTAAAAGGACCAAAGGCGTAAGGTCGAGCATAATCATCAATGGATCATGACCATTGATGGTTATTTAACCACTCCAACCACCAGAAGATGCTCCATTGCACAGCAAATTGCAGATAGAGACACAGTGAAAAGACAAAATAGTCAAAAGAGAGTGGCAGTGAAGATTAGAGGATTAAGAATCAAATCAAGGATTAAAAGGTTAATCATAAATTAAAGGACAAATCAGAGATAAAGGTAGAATTAGAATGAATACAGTAATATACATAGTAAAGACAAATCTTAGTGTTAAAGGCTAAAATAGAGTTTAAAGGATAAATTAAAGGCAGATTAGTAGAGAGGCAGATTCAAATCAGTAAACCAAAAGAAATTACTTCTTAAGGGACACATATTGCCACCTACAACATGTTTTATTTCAATAATGACATCAGTAGTTATTGAAACAGTCAAAGGTATTTCTCAGCTACTCAACAGTTATTGTAAAAGTTATTGAGAAGCCTTAAAATTAAAATATTTCCAAAAGTTAGCTCAAACAGTTAAGTTAGGAGTTAATACTACATTGAGTCACTCTCAGATATTTTTCCTTGGGCCTTGCATCATCTCAAAGGTCAAAAAATCATTAACTCTATAATAAGTGCAAATATAAAACCCTAGCTTAGGATCACCTCCTCATTTTACAGACAAATATTGCATGTATGTTTCATTTTTAGTGTTGGTTGGTTGGTTGGTGGACTGGTTGGCTGCTTGATTAGTTGATGACCACTAGGTTGGATTTAAGAAAGATTTGAGTTGCAGAGATCCATTGTATTGGAGTAATGTGACTGTTTTGAACATCAGTAATATAAGCACGTTCACGGGATTCTTGAGCTATATTAATGGTGAAGTTATCCTTCTTTGTCAATGTACTCCTTCTATTTTTCATTATTTCCATTATTTCTTTGATAAAATAACATAAATTTTAGATTAGGGTATGCTGTCTTGGCACCGTAATTCTCTCTGCTTTATTTATCTTAATATTTTCTTCTGCAAGGTCTGATTGGATAATTATTAATTGCTCTCTGGTTCCACCTAGCATGTTGTCTTGGAAATTATTTAGTAGAGTCAAGCCAAATAAGTGTATGGTATGCCTTGTCCTTTGGTGTAGCTTGAAATATTTTTTTTAAGGCCTTTCTTTGAAGTTCACTTAGTAGATTCCATCCAACGAAGTCTATGGTATGCCCTGTCCTTTGGCTTGTCTCAAACTGTATGCTTTGAAGGTCTTTCAGAGTGTTTGATTAAAGAAGACAGGTGTATCTTTCTCTTTAGTTTCACTCATTTTTATCTTAAATGTTTTATTTTTCTGAAAGTAATTATAGGATTGTTGGATTGTTGTCTTAAAGGTTTGCTTATTAAATTCTGGCCAAAGAAGTCTATGGCATGCCCTGTCCTTTGGTTTGCCTCAAATAGTTACCTAAAAGGCTTTTCTTATTGAAGTAGAGTAAAAGGATTCTTAATTGCCCTTTACTTTTACTGTTTTCACAACTTATTGTCATTTCATATTCCATCTAATCTAAGAGAGCCACTTAATATAGTTAGCTTGCCCTATGAAAACCCTTGCAGAGTTGATGAAAAATTAAATCCTTTTAGGAATCCATAGCCTAATGGACTAATGTTTCTCATGGCCTATCTATTCAACTGAAACACCCCCTCAATGAATCACACCATTGATCTGTCAACCAATCAATCAATCAAAACAAACAAGTCCTTAGAATTTCATAACTAGCTTAAAATCATAAAACAAAAGCACAAAGACATATCATTTATAAAAAATTACATAGAGAGAGCCCTATTTGAGTCCAGGAAGTCTAGGTCCATGGACTCCAAAGTTGTTTGATGTGCTTCCCTGCAGATTTGTTCTTGCCAATCTTGCAAATCACGGGGAGCGAACATACCACATCATCACCCACTAGCAACAAGGTTGAACAATATGGAAGACCTCGTAGCAATTGGATTTGGTGGGTAGGGCCGCGGATGAGTGGTGTTTTGTTTCACATTTATTGAAATCAATAGGTCTATGTTTAAATCCTTCGGATGACACGATCAGCTTGTTTGGCAGTTTGGTCAATGCTTATCTTATGGTTGTTAACATATATGATAGTATAATCTCCAAAAACATCTCTCCAGACGAGTCGTTGTTCTTTAGGAATTTTTGGATCTGACCTATCCCTCTCAAGATTGTCTTATTCGTTTGGTTAGCCATGAGAAATAAGATCCTCAAGTGGGATAATTTGATAAAGCCTGGCTTCTAGGCGCCTGAACACTGTATTTTCTGCAAGACTTCTTCTGAATTGATTACTCACCTTTTCTTTCATTTCCTTTTTAATTTAGATATTTGGCTTGTGTTTTTGGATCGATTGAATATTATTGGATGGCAACCTCTTTATTTTCAACAATGCATTGAATATTGGGGAAATTCAGTCCATGGATCCCACTCCATGCCTTTTTTTCTCTTTTTTGAAATGTGGTTGCCTAGAAATAGATCCATCTTTGAGGGATGGGAGATTTCCCAGCTCAAGATTTTTCATTCCACTCTGTTTCAACTTGATTTCCTTCCCATTCCTACACCAATGGTAAAATAAATCTCCCTTCATCATCATCCACATTTTGTGTCCCTTCTAGCGGGATTTTTTGATGGAGCACAACAATGTGACATTTGCGGGTAAGGTGCATGGATCAAACTAGAACACAATGAACATTTCTGCATTTGTTGGAATGACAAATCTAGTTTGAACACAAAGGCGAAGATCCTTGATCTTTGGAGCTTTTTATGGGTGGCTTTCAACTTGTAGCTGGTCAATTTACACATCTATGGTGATGTCAAATCCATCATTGATCGTGTAACTGTACTTACCAATTTTTAGGCTCCAGCTCTCCTCAGTTAGTTTCACCGAGTTCAGAATTTTCTCCACTGTCTTTAGGACCCTCCCATTCGGCACATCTCCAAGGAAATCAAATCCAAGGCATATTCTCTTTCTAAGAACGTCTTACTCCTTCAATTTAGCCACATCCAAGTTCATCATTGCACTGGTGATCACCTTCTTGCTTCCAACTCTTTCCCGCTTCGTTCTTTGGGTGCTCAGCGTGCCTCTTTTGTCTGCACTTCCATTTTTGTTTTCTTTGTTTTTTGTTACTTGGTATAATATGGAATTTATTTTAGGAAGGATTCTACAACCTGATGTTTATCTTCTCGTCTCATATGGTCTTCATAAGTGTTTTTTCCATTTTCTATGTCGACTTTTGTTATTAGTCTTATTTTCCTAACTTATTGATGAAATTATTTTTGAACAATGTATTATTTTTTTGAATTAATATAAATAACTCAATGTACTATTTTGGTGAATTAACATAAAAAACTAAGTGTCTTTTTTTCCTTTTGAAAAATATAGAGAGAGTAGTAAATGCTAAACACCAGCTAAACTCCAATAAAGTTGAATGTCATGGAAACTAGTTGTTTGTTGTGTGTGCAAAAGCACACCATTCGACTTTGATTTTTCCCACTTCAGGACATGCATTAGTGGTTCCTTGCCCACGTTTAGAGGGTAGTATCTAGTGGAACATTACCTACATGGTGTTTGAGCCATCATACCAAAGTATTGTTGGCGTTGCACGTTCTTGCAACTTGTGTGTGTCTATCCACCTATTGTTGAAAGGTCGAGTCGAGTAGTGTAGCTATAGATTTGAAAGGGGAGAGAACTATGGCATTGTTTAGTGAGCATGCATTGTTGCATGTATATTCAAAAGGGGAGTGCACTACTAAATGGTGTGTGGAAAATGGCACTTTCCTCATGTGTGAAAATAATTATTAGTTTGTGTTGGAAATATTGAATGAAACAATAACACAGAGGGATGCTTCCCCCACAACACAAATAATGCTAAAATACTACAAAAATTAAATTCATAGACACAGACAGCGTAAAAACATAGGAGCGAAACGAAATTCATTTTTCTATTCAACTCAAAAACATAATGAAATTACATATGCTTAATACAAATGGCTGAAGCCTGAAAACCTAATGCTATCAATTCAGATTCTATGTTGAATGGATGTTTAAAAAACAAATGTCCTTCTACTGTCAAAAGGACCCATTTTGTCATTAAAATGGCACGCAGGCCATATTTCTATTTATACACGAAAGAACATACAAACACATTCAAAACACAAAATCTCAGACCTGAACTATTATCGGTTCCAGCTTTGAGACGGCATTGCATTCACGTCCTTATCACATTTTAGCAATATCAATTCTTCACCTGGGCATTATCCATTAACCATTGTGAACTGTGATGTGCGATTGTGACGTAGCACATATCGCATCACATTCCAAAGAAAAAATACTTGCGGGCGCTTTATGGGAAATCTTAAACTTGTACGATTGAGATATGTAGAGGCGTTATCGCATCAAAAAACAAATTACTTGTGGTCGGTGGAAGGGAAATAGAAAATGTAGTGATTGCGATGTGTGGTTGCACTAACGCATCGCAATGCGAATAACATATCTTTCTGAAGTAGCAGAAAGGTAAATTATAGAAGTTGTGATGTGCGTTGTTGCGGGCGGTAAATAATGGTAAGTGCGGTAAACGAAATGCAAAGGGATTTGGTGGAAAAAAAAGGTTTGGTTCATACGGTAAAGATAAGGTGGGTCCCGCGAGATCGCATTAGCGCAGATTCAACATTTGGTGAAGCGTTAAGGCAAAATTCCAAGAATTACGACGTGTGGGTAGCGAAGCAGAAAAAGCACGATAAGTGCGAAATCTATAAATCAAAGGAAATGGAGGTTTGTAAAGGAATTCAAGTGTTTGCAAAGTGCAGTGGAGGTAATTAGGTCCTGCTGATATCACATTGGTAGAAACATAACATTGCGAAAGGCTTAAGGTTTAAAACTTAAAAGTTGCGGGCTGTGCCTGTGGGAAAAAAAAGTAAGTAATGCAGTGGCTGAAGAAATAAATGCAGAGGGTGGCCACGGGTACTCTGTTATGATCTTTTGCATGAAATGCCTCCGATTTGAAAGTTAAGGCTTTTCCTTCTCTACTACAAAATTGATGAAGTGTGGGCTGTTGCCACTGCTTCATTCATCGCATTGGTTGGGAGTTAATTCCAACACTCCCCCTTAATCACAACTACTACCATCAGTCATTTCTAGACACTATCTGAGATAAAAAAAACTCTTTTGTCCCAATGGCTTTGTGAATATATCAACAAAATGTTCCTCTGTCCTGCAATGTTGCATAACAATATCACCATTGGTAACCAATTCTCTTATAAAATGATATTTGGCATCTATGTGCTTTGTTCTCTTGTGGAAAATAGAATTTTTTGATAATGCAATTGCTGAGCTATTATCACAATAAATTGTGGTTCCTTTTTCTTGCTCATGACTCAAATCTCTCAACATCCTTCTCATACATATTGTTTGGCATGCTACTATTGTTGCTGCCACGTATTCAGCTTCAGTTGTTGATAATGAAACTATTGGTTTCTACTTGGAAGTCATTTAAATGGCTGCTGATCCCAAATAAAACACATTATGCTCTTTATATCATCTACACTTCCACCCCAATCACTACTAGTGTAACCAATCAATTTAAAATTATCATTTGAGGAGTATATAACACCATACTCCTTTGCTCCATTCACATACCTCGGTATTCTCTTGGCTAATTTCCAACGTGTCTCCTTTAGTTTCTCCATGAATCTTGAAATTAAAATTACAACATACATAGCATCAGGCTTAGTTGCATTCAATTACATTAGACTACCAACTATGCTCTTCTACAATGTCATATCGACATTCTTGCTGCAATCTCCTTTTCTTAACTTCAACCCCATGACAGTTGGAGTTGCTTCTACACCTTTGTTCTTCATGTTAAAACTCTTTAAAACTTATGCAAAATATTTGGCTTGGGAAATAAAAGTTCCCTTTTCATTTTTCTTTAATTCAATAACCAAAAAATATCTCAATAACCCAAGTCAGTCATTTCAAATTCACTCTTCATGGCTGCCTTAAAATAAACAATGACAGAAACTTCATTGCCTATGAAAATTAAATCATCTACATATAAAACAACAATAAATATTTTACCATCATTTTCTTTTATGTAGAGTGTGGGTTCACCATCACACTCTTCAAACCCATTATCCATTTGGTAAGCATCAATCCTACTGTACCATTCTCTTGGTGCTTGCTTCATCATATAAAGAGCTTTCTTCAACTTGCACACTTTGTGCTCTTGGCCTTCTAACTCATATACTGGAGGTTTTTCAACATATACCTCCTCTTTCAACACTCCATTCAAGAATGTTGATTTTACATCCATTTAATAGACTTTCCACTTTTTTTGTGCTTCAATGGACAACACTGTCTACATTGTCTCCATCCTTGCAACTGGTGCAAAGGTTTCTTCATAATCTCTTCCTTGCTACTGCTTGTAGCCTTTCACAACAAGTATTTCTTTATGGCTTTCTATATTTCCTTCAACATTTCTCTTGGTCTTATAGACCCATTTTACTCCAATAACTTCTTTACCTTGTGGGAGGTCCACTAACTCACATGTATCATTCTTTTGTATTGCTCCAATCTCTTCATTCATTTCTTCAATCCATTTTTCTTCTTTTACTGCATCTTCAAAATGGATTGGGTCATCAACATGAAAAAACAAAGCAAATAAGGAATTCATACTAGTATTATTATTTACTTCTTCTTGCTCATATATGTCTCTCAAATTTTTGAATCTTGGTCTTCTTGGTGTGCTTGGAGTTCCACTTGAACTCGAGGGAGTTGCAGATCCCTATGGTGTGCTTGGAGAAGGAATTACTTGATTTTTCACTACTGCTCCATTTCTTGCTTGTGGTGTGCTCTGCTGAGCTTGTGTAGGTGGAGGAGGAGAAGTCGTGGAGGAATTATTTTTTGCAATCACTTCCTCTTGCTCTTCGTGAGACATACATGCCTTCACATTCACCATCTTCTCTAAACTTCCATCCCAAGCTTCTTCTTCAATGAACTATATGTCTCTGTGGATTATAAATTTCTTGGTTGATGGATTATATAGTTTGTAGGCCTTGGATTCATCACTTTATCCAAAAAATATACACTTCTCCCCCATGTTGTCCAACTTATTTCTTAACTGATCTGGGACATGTGCATATGCCACACATCCAAATACTCTTATGTGAGTAAAAAACTACTTTGTTCCACTCCATGCTTCTTTTGTAACTCTGTTCATAACAATTTTGGTTGGACATATATTTAAAATATAAGCTACACAATTGACATCTTATGCCCAATACTCATTTGGCAAATGCTTTGCTTTCAACATAATTTTGACCATGTCCATGATGGTCCTATTCTTTCTTTCTACAACATTGTTTTTCTATGGTGTATACCTTGTGGTAAACTACTTTTTTATGTCATCCTTCCTACAGAAACTTAGGAAGTATTTGGAGATATACTCTCCACCTATTTTAGGTCTCAACACTTTTATGTATTGCCCACTTTGCTTCTCAACAAGAGCTTTGAAGTGGTAGAAATTTTCAAACACTACACTCTTCTGTTTTAGGAAATAAACCCATGCCTTTCTTGTGTAATCACCTATAAATGTCAAGATATAATGACTGGTAGCTAATGATGGCGTTTGCATTGTTCCACACAAATCTGAGTGGACAATCTCTAAGGGTGCCTTTGCCCTTATACTCTTTCCTGATGGAAAGGATTATCTTTGTTGTTTGCCCAAGATGCAGCCTTCGCATAGGTGGTCTGGTTTCTCTATGAGTAGTAATCCTCTTAACATTTCCTTTCTATGCAACAGGTCCAAACCTCCAAAATTGAGATGTCCAAATCTAAAATTCCATAACTATTTTTCATCTTTCACTTCTTCTTGAAAGACCTCTTGTGTTACAGCTGCTACATTGCCTCCTTCCTTCAATTTTGTTCTGATCTTGAGAGGAAACATCCTATTGCTTGTCATATGCACTTTTGCAATGACCCTTTTACTTGGAGGTATGTCCATGATTGTTTACACATCATTCTTAAAAAACACGTTGTAGCTTTTATTCATGAGTTGTCCAATGCTTAAAAGGTTACATTTCAAGCCAGGTACATAATAGACATTTGGCATAAACTTCTTCTCTCCCTTCCTTGTCAGTTTTGATACTCTTCCTTTCCCCATGACAAAGACTTTACTATTAGTCCCCGTTGTCACTTTAGATTTCACATTCTCATCCAGATTGGGAAACATTGCTACGTTCCCAATCATATGGTTACTACAACATGAATCTAAGAACCATACATCTTCTTGTTTTTCTTGTGCTACATTACAAGTTAAAAGCACATTTCCCTAGTTCTGATTTCCTATTGTAAAATTTACATTTTTTTTATTACACATGTCATTTTGCTTCTTTCTACATTCACTGGCATAATGCCCATAATTTTTACAATAATGACATTGGACTTGGGATTTATCATTCCTTTTTCCTTCTGCTTGATTTTGTCTTGAGCCTTCTCTTTGATTCTGGTTGTTGCCCCTTCCACTTGTGCTTACAGGGCTTCTTCTTCCACCTCTATGTGGGCTTCTTCCTCTTCCTCAGTAGTTTGATCTTCCTCGACCTCTACCTAGACCAAAATACATTTGTATATTCAAATCATGCTCCAATGAGGAGTTCGTTGTTCTGTTTAGTCTACGTTCATGAGACATTAGTGATTCACAAACCACATCCACTGAAAATTGTTAGAGATCCTTTGTCTCTTCTATGGCCACTATTATGGCATCAAATCTTGATGGTAGACTTCTTAAGATTTTCTCCACTATTATTCTTTCCTCAAGTGTCTCTCCATGAGACCTTATCTGGATAACCAACCCAATCACATGTGTGAAGAATGAGTCTATGTTATCAGACTCTTTCATATAGAGAGTTTCAAAATCTCTCCTCATCATTTGTAATTTTGTTGTCTTCACCTTCCCCATCCATTGATAGGTTGTCTTGAGAATATCCCATGCCTCCTTGGACTTATTTTCTACTGAAACTCTTGGGAAAATACTCTCATGTACTACTTGGAAGATATAGAAGAGGGCTTTGGAGTCCTTCTTCCTATTACCTTTCAACAAGTCTCTTTATATTGTTGTCAAAGAATTAAGCATTGTTTCATCTGCTGGTTCTTGAAATCCATTTTCCACCAGCTCCCATATATCTTGTGAAGCAAACAGGGCCCTAATTGTAATGGCCCAATAATCATAGTTTTTACCATTAAACTCTGGTAATTGTGGATTTGTGAGGCTTCTGTCTACTGCTGCCATTCTGACTGTGTAAATAAACAATCTCCTTGACTGTGTAAAACAAAAGCCTTCTCATTGCTATAGAAATCTGCTTCTCAAACCAATCTTACAACTTCTTCAGTAAAGAGAAAGCTCGTGCTTCTTTCACTGAGAGCCTATAACCGCTCTGATACCATATTGGAAATATTGAATGAAACAATAACATAGAGGGATTCTTCCCCCACAACATAGAGAATGCTAAAATACTACAAAAATTAAATTCACAGACATAGACAGCATAAAAACATAGGAGTGGAACGAAATTCGTTTTTCTATTTAACTCAAAAACATAATGAAATTACATATTCTTAATATAAATGGCTGAAGCCTAAAAACCTAATGCTATCAAGTCAGATTCAATGTTGAATGGAAGTTCAACAACTAGACATCCTTCTGTTGTCAAAGGGACACATTTCTTAATTAAAATGACACGCAGACCATATTTTAGTTTATACACGAAAAAACGTACAAACATGTTCAAAACAAAAAATCCCAAACCTGAAATATTATCAGTTCTAGATTTGAGACCTCATCACATCCATGCCCTTATTGCATATCAGTGATATCAATTATTAACCTAGGCGCTATCCATTAACCATTGCTAACTGCGATGTGTGATTTTCGTGGCACATATCACACTGCATTCTAAAGACAAAATACTTGTGGGTGCTTTACCAGAAAAATTAAACTTGTGTCAATGTGATATGAAGAGGCGATATCGCATCATAGAAAAAATTACTTACGATCAGCAGAAGGTAAACTTAGAATTCAGCGATTACGATATCCGATAGCAATATCTCATCACAACACAAATAACATAGCTTTGTGAAGTGGCAGAAAGGTAAAGTGTAGAAGTTGCAATGTGCGCTATTGCGGAGGGTAAAAAATGGTAAGTGCGGCAAAAAAAATACGAATGGATTTGGTGGAAAACAAAGGTTTGGTTCATGCGGTAAAGATAAGGTGGGTCCTACTAGATTTCATCGGCGGGGATTTAACATTTGGTGAAGAGTTAAGGCCAAATGCTAAGGATTACGAAGTGCAGGTGGCGAAGTGTAAAAATCACGGGAAGTGTGAAATATATAAAATAAAGAAAATGGTGGTTTGTAAAGGAATTCAAGTGTTTTCAAAGTGCGGTGGAGGTAATTGGGTCTCGTCGATATCGTATCGGCAGAAACATAACATTGCGAAAGGCTTAAGGTTTAAAACTTAAAATTTGTGGGTTTCGCCTATGGGAAAAAAAGGTAAGTAATGTGGTGGTTGATGAAATAAACACAGAGGATGATCATGGGTACTCTATTCTGATATTTTGCATGAAACACGTTCGATTTGAAAAATAAGGCTTGTCATTCTTTGCTACAAAATTGATGAAAAGTGTGCTCCTGCCACTGCTTCATTCATGGCAGTGGTTGGGATTTAATTCCAAGAGTTTGCCTATGGAATTGGATATTGCAGAGAGGTGATATATAAGTGATATAATTGTTGATTGCTTAAGGGTTTGTTCAACAACCCAGATCTGAAATTCCAGTGTGAAAATTAGTACTTCGAAAAGGATTTTGAAAACTATCAACAGTTGGTATTGCATGAAGATTTGTGGGATGCGAGCGAGGTGCATGATCGAGCCAAAGTTATAGTTTTCATAAATTTTTCAGGTTCGAGCTGTTCCTTGGCCACAACGGTCTATAAAGTCAAATTAATCTTCATCCTTTTCGTTGTTCATTTCACTGATGTTTCGAGAGCATTTTCTATTTAATTGGATGTATGTGCGAGGATATGATCATTGAAGGATTCCACTAAACTGATCGCTTTCTCTAGGAAAGAACTAAGAGTTGGCTTCCTGTATTTCAGAGTATGAAATTTTATTGAATATGTGTTTTCTTCCTGTTGGCCATTGACTGAAATTTGAGTGTTGAGCTATTGACATTAGCCTCTAGAGAAAATCACTACGTGATATGAGAAGATAATTCTACACTTTCCTATGGTCCCTGCTATGGTATCTGCTAATTCATTTGAAGTCTAGATAAAATTAAATGGTGTATGCTTGCATTTTTAATTTGGTATTTTTTTTAAATTCAAGTGGTGAAGACATTGTGAACGATTATTGAACTTAGTTTTTTTAGTGGTAACTGGATTTATGTTAGAATATTGCAGGATTGAGCCGTGGATGTGAGAACTTGACTGTGTATTCCCCATGGTTTGATCTCTCTAATGAGAGCTGACTGTGATGTGGCTATAAAATAGTAGCGAGTGTCTGGAAAACCTGCAAGCAGCATCAAACAAATGGTCGAGGTTTCGGTCTTGCTGAAAAACTGGTGATAATCAAGATGGAGGGTCTGAGTGTTGAAGACTTGATTGAGGACCAGCTTGTGTACCTATTAAGGATTTGCATTGAGGAGAAACAATGTGCCACAATGAAGCCCATAAGACACTCTGCAACATTAGGGATTTTTTTATTTTTTTTATGAGAGGAAAAGAAATATGACGAACAACCATCCCACATGGGTGAAAATGAAACCAAAACTTCCACTATGTCACAAATTAGTATATGCTTTGATGAAATGAATTGTCTTCTTGAATTATTTCGGGTTTTGTAACTCAAACATGTTGAGCCTAATCAACTTGACATCTTCACATGTAATTGCATTTTTCTATAGAAATGATCACTCGAAAAACTCCCAATTAGAGTGAGAAAGATTCAATATGAAGGCACTAAGTTTGTATATAATTTTACAAGAAGTTGGTATTGTTTGAATCTTAGTGAAGTGCCATGGTGGTTGTGGATATTAGTTGGTTGTGGCAGTAATATATGGAAAAATGACATAAATGATTGTGTGTTGATTAAATCAGACTCAATACTATGTTGTAATGTGAATCACACATTTATTAGTAATAAAGTATCATGTTTTGTAGTGGTATTTTGAAATTATGTACCTCGTAGATCCATGAGTTGGAGTGTGAAATATAATCTTGATGATGCATGTGTACCCACATAAATTTCGTGGTAACCTTAAAATAATTTTCAATGTTTGGGTTCGTGGTAAGCTAGAAACCACTTTGCAGCTTAGGTTTGTAGTAATCTAGAAACCATGTGTTAGAGTGAAGTGGACAAGAATTCTTGTAGACATGGTTTAGGGTCAGCCAACAAAACCATGGGCATGTTTTAGGGTAAGTCGATAAAACGTATAGCATGGTTTTGGGTAATTCGAGAAAACCCATGATGACGATGATGGAGGGGTATTTACAGATACATGTACATGTATGAAGATAATGGTTAATTGAACTATGTACACGAAGTACATCATATTAGACTCATGCTTGCACTAGTTGGTACTCATGGATTTCGGTAGATGGTTGTTCTTTTATATGGATATCAACATATTGTTTTTTTTATCATTTTTGTAAACACCAAGACAATGAGAATTTGATGTTTGACATCAGTACAAGCAGTAACTAAAGGCGGAATTCGAAAATATAATTCATTCTTTCTGTTGGGGTTCCCATGTTTTGGCAAGGTTGGTAATACCAAAATATGAGACAACATCAAACCACGTTCAGACCTCAGGATCTAGCCTTCCTGGGTCCAGAGAGGGATCTCTCTATGATTGTCAAAGGTATATTTCTTGGAAGTTCAAAGGTTAAGATATTAGGCTAGCTATAAGGCCCAAGGTTTGTTTGTTTGATTGTTTGTTTGGTTGTTGAGAATCAGGAAAGAAAGGTTTCGATATAAGACAAGGATAAGCAAAGAGGATTTTAGGCAAAGGAGAGATGATATAGGGAACATTCAAGACCATTGGGCAATGGAGTCAGGAAAGGATTTACTTGCTACTCAATGTGCAGGCTTTCAGTTGGGCTAGTCATCTAAAGCATTGGATCTTAAGATGATAGTGTGGCGTGAAATCGTAAGAGAGGGGGAAAAAATAAAGATTTTAGAACAAAAAGTTAAAGACCTGAGATCAGAGAGAGACTTTGAACTCTCAATGCTTCAGCCTCCAGCTTGAGGGATCTTAGAAAGGTTCAATTAATTGAAAAGGATCCTAGTGAGACAGAGACAGAGTTCTAGATCTCCCAGTGCTCCGAATTATTTCAATTAAATCTGAACAAGAACATCTAAGAACAGATTCATTTAATTCATACATCAACTAGCAGGCAATGACATCCACTACACTGGTTAAATTAACTGAAATAAACTCTTATTTAACACATTAGTAGAAAAAATCAAAGGCAAGGAGAGCAGAAACATAGGGTACGTAACAAGGGTAAATCCTATGCCAAATTTCTGATGCAAGCAAGTAGAAATGAAATTCAATGAAATGCAAGTTAAAAACAAATACAGAGACAGGAAAACATCACTGCTATTTAAGATCAGGATCCAAAGAAATGTGCTTTTCATATTAAAGAGCAACACCAGTCAAGTACAACATTACCAATAGTTGGATATTCAGTTTGAAAACATCTTCCTCAGTCTATCTTACAACTTAACACAGAGACTATTTCTCAAAAGAAACAGCTTGTAGTTCTCTGATAACTGATCAACAACCTTTACAATGAGTTCTTTCATGAATTTACAGCTCAAGTGGAGTAGAGAAGGTAGGTGAAAACTAAATGCAACATTAAAACTCAGAAGAGGAAGAGGGTCGAAGCCTTGTTCTGCTTTAAATTCTGAGCATTTATCTCTGGTACTCTTTGGATGAAAGAGTGGCCTTCGTCAAGCTTCCATTTACTCCAGGTATGTCTCTGCTGTACTTTTCTACAACATTCTGTAGTATTTTAGGTGGATTAAAAAAAAGTAGAAAAATGAGGCTAGGGCCTGCCATACTGTGAATCAAATGCTTCTGATAGCATAGGACTATTGTCAGGGGGGGAAACTTCACTTGGACACAATGTAGACTGAAACAATAATGTGTACCGTGTCCTTGCTTAGGAGGAAACAATTTGCTGATGTGAACATCCGGATGATATGGTCTTCTATGCAATTGGACCTTCCATGCGATCCGTGATGTCTTTAAACTTGTACCTTCGCCTTCTAATTCCATGAAAAGGCTCAAAATCTTCTGTTACGTGCCTTGAACTCTCTGCCACTCCAGTACTACCTTTTTTTACGCAATCTGAGCTTTAATGGCACCAGAGAGGTTTTGTAGAGTTTGAATTATGTCCTTTGATGAAATTGATGTTGCAAACACTTTTCCGGACATTTTCCTGTAATATTAGGCTCTGATATTTGTTTTCACTGAGCTCTACGTCACTGTAACGGTGACTGCATCATGGTGGTTTCCCACCTGACTGTAACCCTGCAAAACACGAAAAAAATTAAGAAAACCATGCATTGGGGATGGGGAGTGCAGCGGGGTCAATGAGAACAGACGTGTAGACCCGTGGAATGGTGGAATCGTGCAGGATGACGGAGGAAAATGCAGTGAACAGCAAACAATTTTCATGGTGAGAGTTGGCGAAGCGCAGCGAAATTTGAACGCAAATAATTGAAAATTGACCTTTGAACGAAATATATAGGGAACAGATGAAAACGTGATGAAAAAACGTGGACTGGTAACATGGCGGGACCGGGCAATGGCGGGGCTGACTTTAAATCTAGACTGTCTGATCTCAATAGGAGATCGATGGATGAGAACACAATGGAGGGCGATGGATAGTGGGCCAAGGGTATGGCTGCCTTGGTTTAACTCCCTTGCATCTTTGCGGAACGATGACCGTTGGATGTAGGATTGTAGATCGGACGGTGTATAGAGGTATCGCGCTTGGGCAAACGCCGAACTTTAATGCGTGATGGGGGGGTGGTTTTCAAAGAGTCCTCGGGACACGCGACATGTGATGAATGGAATCGTTGTGAAATGGGAAATACCACTCGACCTCCAAACACGGTGCGATAGAAACTGGCGGTTTTGCACAGTACTCGGGTGTGGGGACCATGGCATGGCGCTGACTGCAAAGACCGTCCGATATAAACAGATCGATGGCTGATAATGCACCAGATACAGATCTATGATAAGCGCCTTCTGCCTTGGTGCCTGGTCTTAGCGCTGGATCACGTGGTGGAAATGGGTGAGGGGTTAGGGCCGAAAGGTGTTAAGCCCAAGTACATGGAAAATATGGTTTTTGACCCATTTTTGGTGCATTTCAAGGCTAGGAAAAGGTCACGACAGAGGGGATATGGGTAAAGCAGGCTGAACGAGGGGTATATGTAGGATTAATAGGGGATTTTTGGGAGGATTTAGGGGGTGAGAGGGGAATTTTGACAATGGGAAAAGGGATGAAATGGAGCATTCTGCAGAGGTACAAGGGAAAATAAGGGCCTTTTGGAGCACAATTTTTCATCATCAGTGAGGCTTATTGACTCAAGAACAGCAGAGGGAAACAATCAAAGGGCAGGGAACCTGAAGAGGCTTCAAGGATGACGTGTTTACAAGAGAAATGCATTCCTTGAAGGCTCATAAAAAAAATTAGCCCCTTGCTTTCTTGTCAAGGAATTTATAGGGGGCTAACAGTGGCTCCACATGGGGATGGCTTCTTCTTGAAGGAGTGAAGAATTTAGAAACGATATTTGGTGTAGGCTAGATGCCTGCTACTTAAGCCACCTTTCTTCTTTGATTTTCAGCTGCGACAATTATGAAGACATCAATTTAGCAGAAAACTCTCCCAAGAGATCTACCTACCTGTCCTACAATCCTAGCATTTTTTCTTCTAGGGTGCATTTGAGCTAGTAGACCCTTTACATCATTTTTAGTTTTTACAAACAAGAAAATAAACCTATTCTATTTCTACCATTATTACTCCATGAGACCAAATTAAACTGTTGGTCTCACATGTTTCTCTACCTATTCTAACATCTGCTGGGATTAAATTGTCCAGCAGATTTCTTCTCTACATTCTACAACAGAAATTTGAAAATAGTCAAACTAGGATTAGACAGTCTAGTTTGTTGTGGATCCAAGGCATAAAGACAGTTGCACATGGACGGAAACTTGTAGAAAATTGCGAACAAAATTTTGAAGGTTTGAACTCTGAAATTTTGAAGCAGCCTTCTTTCTTTTGTGACTCAAGTTTTGAGCTTGTTAGAGTCACTTTCTCTTCTTCATTCAGCTTTGGTTTTGGGTATGTTAGAGTTGATCCCTTTCTTTTCCTGCTGGTTCAGATTTTGAGCATGTTAGAACCAACTATTTTATTTCTTTGTCTCAAGTTTTGATCATATTAGAGCCAATATTTTGCACTCCAAACGTCCATTTTTGAGCATGTCTGAACCTCTCCTTTCTCTCTGGTTTTTTGAAACATTTTCTTTTTTTTCGAAAATGAAACACTGCAATGGTATGTACAATGGAAATGGAAACTAGAAATTGAAAATCAATAGAAGTAGTGTTTGAGCATCCTACCATTGACAGGACCCCCAAATAGCTCTGTGCAATCTACCTCTTGTAGAAAAAAGGCATTTGGACCCACAGTGGCCTGGATGATGTAGGGACCTTTCCACAAACTGTCAAACTTGTCATGCCTTCCTTTGTCCTCTCTCCTTGAGTCTCACCTTAGAACTTTATCTCCAATTTTGAAATCAGAAGCCTTAATTCCTTTTTCAAACAACTTCTTTATGTTCTCCTGAACTTGCACTGCTCTGTTGTAGACCTCTTCCCTTGTTTGTTGGAGATGAATTGTTTGGCTTATTCTCCTCACCATACTGTCTTCTTCTGTCTGAATCTATTGGACCAGCTTAATCACTGGTACCCCAAGGCTGGTAGGAAACACTGTCTCTGTTCCATAGACAAGCTGGTATGGTGACATGCCAATGGACTTCTTTGTTGTAAGCCTATCAGCCCACAGGCCATGCACTAACTTGTTATGCCATGACCTTCTGTTCTCTTCCAGCAGCTTTTTGATGATGGTCACCAGGCTCTTTTTTGATGATTCAGCTAAGCCATTACCTTGTGGGTAATAGGCAGTTGAATGATCGAGTGCTATTTGAAACCTGTGACAAAAATCAACCATTTTCTTTTTTTTCCTTGGGCAGCCAAACCGAGAGAGGATATGACCTTCTAGGAACCTGATGATGACTGAATATGTGGCATTCCTAGTAGGTATGGCCTCTATCCGCTTAGTGAAGTAGTCTGTGGCTGTTAAGATCCATTTGTGTTGTGCAGAAGAAACAGGGTGAATTTATCCTATGAAATCTAGGCCCCATTGCATAAAGGGACCTTCAACAGTGATGGGTTGTAGAGGTAAGGGGATGAGCTTTCTTTTGCCTTCAAAAATCTGGCATTTGTGGTAGGAAATTATCATCTTATGGATATCATTAAAGAGTGTGGGCCAATAGTAGCCAGCTCTGAGTATTTTGTTTACAGTGGCTTTCCAGTTTAGGTGGCCTCCACACTCTCCTGCATGGAATTCTTATTTAATCCTTTCTGCTTCAGACTCAGGCAAACATTTAAGAAATAGGCCATTTTCATTTTTCCATTATAAACCTTCATTCATTATGCAATACCTTCTGGATTTTAGCTTTAAGAATCTGGCCTTGGTCTTTGATAGTTCAGGAGGGGCATTGAGGTGTGTAAGCACATGCAGAATGTCAGAATACCAAGGAGATATCTGAAACTTCTCCTCATCAGTGGGATCAGGCAATCCCTGTTGCTCATCCAAGGCATCTACCATGTTAATGTCAAGGGCTCGTAGATTTGTTTCGGCCATTAGTTGAGCTAAGCCCCGACCTTTGATCAGCTTGGTGGGTTTTATCTCAAGGTCGTACTGTAGGATCACAACAATCTAGTTGCCCCTCTTCCCATCTAGGTCTTGGGACAAAATTTCTTTAACCACTATATTTGGCACATAGGCTATGGTGTGGGAATGCAATATGTACACCCTAAATTCTTTCAAGGCCTTAACCAAAGCATAGGCCTGTTTTTGCATTGTGTTGTATTTCAAGGGTGCATCTCTGATTGCTTTGCTGAAGAAAGAAATGGGTTGCTCCATTCCCTCTGGGTTTTTCTACAGTAGGACTGTAGCTACTGTATGCTCAGAGGCAAATGAAAATATCAGGAAATCCTTTGAGAAATCTGGGCTGATCAAGACAGAAGCCTGAGTGAGTGCAAGTTTAACTAATTCAAAATATTTTTTATCTTTAATAGTCCATTTAACTCCTACACCTTTCCTTAACATGTTTGTCATATTCCTAAGGTGTTCAACTAAGTTGGGAATAAACCTCCTGAGGAAGTTGATTTTCCCAATGAAGGACTCTAACTCTTTGATGTTCCTCGGGTGTGTGATTTGTAGTATTCCCTCAACTCTCTGTGGGTCTATCTTAATCCCCTTCTCGAATATGATGTCGCCAAGGATCTTACCTTCTTGCAGCCCAGATACAGTCCTTTTAGGATTCAATGATAGACCGAACCTTCTACATTTTTCAAACACTTTTCTCAGGTGTTCTAGGTGTCCTTCCTTGGTCTTGGAATAGACTATTATGTCATCCAGATAGATGAAAATTAAGTGTCCTATTTCATCTGAAAAAGCTATATCCATTGCTCTTTGGAAGGTTGCACCAGTGTTCATCAATCCAAAAGGCATATTTACATGCATAAAAGTGCCCCATGGAGTGGTAAAAGTGATCTTGAGTTGGTCTTCTGGGATTATTAAAACTTGGTTGTAACCTGAAAACCCATCCAGCAGGGAGATCCTTTTTGAGCCTACTACCCACTGAAGGATGTGTTCCATTTTTGGCAAAGGGTAATTGTCTTTGAGTGAGGCTCTATTAATATTCCTGAAATCAATACATAGTGTGATCTCCCATGTTTTCTTTCTCATAGCCACTAGGTTTGATACCCAATCAGAGAAACTCACAGGCACTATTATGCCTACCTCATACATATTCTTAATCTCTTTTTCCACTGCAAGCAATTGTTTTGGGTTTATCCTGCGGAGTTTCTATCTGAAGGGCTTCTGATTGTCTTTCAAGGGTATTTTCTGTTGTATGATGTTTGTGTCATAGGCCTTTAAGTCCTCATAGCTCCAGGAAAACACATCAATGAATTCCCTGAATAGGTTAATGTATTTCTTCATCATGTTTGTTGTCAAGGACTTAGCCAATTTAATCACCCTGGGCTTATTTTTAGTGCCTATGTTGCATTCCTCCATCTCAAAATTTGAGTGTTCTATAGTGGGCTTTTTAGCTACATCATCAAAGTCAAAAAGGTCCTCTAAAGGTGCTAGACCTCGAGGTATGTTCTTATCCTTCGCCTGCAGCACCTCTACTTCTTCACTATCTGCGTTTTCACATTTTTCGTTTAGATTTTCATTTAAAGTGTTTATTTCTATGTTACAAGGTGTTTCTTCCTCATCTGAGGGCTCTTCACTTAGGAAGCTACTGTCAGATTTAGAGTCTAAATAAGAAAATTCAAACTCGTTTCTACCTACCAGGAAATCTTCAATCTATATATCTCCCTCAAAGACCTGCCAATATTTTTCATTGTCTAGCATTGCAGTTTTGAATTTGGTCTGAATGATGATCTGTTGGTCACTGGGAGTCTTATGATACGAACTATCCATGCAGGCTAGTCCATTTGAAATTTCATTCTGACCTCTAGTGACAAACACCAGATCGTACTCTACAAAGGTTTTCAATAGATCCATGGTGTCATTCTTGTAGGCTCTCACCCTGGGATGTTTTGCTGTGTATTCAACATTCACCTGTTTAATGATCATCTCAGAGTCCCCATGCATAGTTATCCTACGGGTTCCTAATTTTCTCAACAGGTTTAAGCCTAGGATAAAAGCCTCGTACTCTGCTATGTTGTTTGTACATTTGAAGTGCAGGTTGCAGGCACGGCTCTCTGCATAGTCACTCTCTATGTTATGTATCCACACTCCCGCTCCAGCAGTTCTCTTGGTGCATGACCCATCGAAATTCATTTCCCATAAGGCTTCATTCTCGGGTTTATCATCGTTTTGTTCTTGGTGAGGTGTATGTGTTTGTGAAGGGTGACTAATCAGCTGACTGCATTCTGCTTTTGGTTCACTTTGAGCTCTTGTTTTAGTGCATTGTTCAAATTTTTATTCATCATTCTCCTCCGAGTCTAGAGTAGCCATTATGTTAAAGTCCATGGGCTCTATTTCCTTTTTTGTATCTCTGTTTTTTAGACTCTGACCCCTCTAAGGATTCATCATTACAAAGGATGAAGGAGTCAAGGTCTGTGTGTACAGAGTATCAAGGTGAATTTTGAGGCTTTTTGAGGCTATTGACCAGGAATTTAATTTGTGCCTCTCTATACAATCTTCTAAGTTGGCTAAAGACTGGGATTATGGCATAGGCCCCATCCATCTGCATTGTACCTTGCAGCTTGGCTCAACATGATCTCGATAATAGCATGCCATATTTGGGTGGCACATCTGCTACAACAACATCCACGACCATACACTTGGCTAGAATCTGGGTAAGGCTCACACATAAATATTTTATTAAGCCAAGACACTTTACCCTACTAGAATCAAATGAATATAGGTCTTTGTAGGGTCAGGTTATCTCTAGGCCTAACCTTTCCATAACTACTTTAGGCATCAAGTTGTCTGAGGCCCCGAAATCTTGCGTTGCATTGTGAAGGATCTTATCATGGACATTGAGACTGATATATAAAGGAGGTACTACCCCTTCTTGAAACTTCCCTTCTATCTTGGGACCAAACAGAAGGGCTGGTTGATCATCACTCAAATTGATCGTGTCACTGTTCTCACCTAGATTTAACGCTTTCAAAATTTGGCCTTTATATACATCCTGAGTGGCCAGCTCAGAGAGCGGGACAGAGATTTTAATTTTTGCAATATCATTCTCCAAATTGAAAGTGGACTGACTCTTTGGAATGTTCAACTCTATTTTGTTAGCCACTGCATTAGTGGCTAAATCAGTAGGTTGATTCTTACTATGTACAGTGTTTGGAATTGTTCTATTAGGAGCACTAACTGCAATGCTAGTGCTGCTAATTGGTTGACCCTGTTTATCAGTGTTTTGGTTGTCTTTCTCTCTGTTCTTCTCAGAACTCTCAGCTGTTGATTTTTCACTTTCAACAGTCACTTTAGAAGTTTTCTGAGGTCTTTTCTTGATGGTAACCTCAAAAGATTTTGGTTTGGCAGTGTCTAGGCTCCTTTTTCTTCCGAGTTCATATTGTTCTCTGACCTGCATCATGGAATTTTCAAATCCTAACCTGTAATCCTCAGATTCTAACCATTCCTCATCCCAATATGAGGGTGAGGGCTGATCTTCTTCTGTGGAACAGTTGTGGATTGATTTTTCCGCTTCAAACATGTTTATTTTATTTCCCTCAGACTCTTCTATGATCCCCTCATCTTCATCGAGAAATTTCTCTTGGAATGGGGGAATAACTTGCTGATCTGATTCTCTTTGTCTATTGGGAGTGGTGTTGTTTCTTCTAAACTTCTGGTTCTGGTTATGATTTTGACTTCTATTTTGGTTACTAATTGTGACAACCATTTTTTCCATCATTTTTTTTAGCTTTTCCATGTTTTTGGATATGTGGTCATAATTGGGGTCAGATGTGGAAGCTACATTGTCATCTCTATATGTTACCCTTTTCTTAGCCCTCAATCTTGCTTTCTTCTCAATTAGATTTGCCTCTACACTCACTGCTCCCTTTTGCATGTCTTCCAATGTGTTGTAATCCCTCTCCCTAAGCTGGTATACCATGTCAGCATCCAAGCCTTTCGGGTATTTCACTAGAACCATACCTTGGGGAGGTTTCATGTGTGGTGGAAGAGCATTATAAACACTGTTAAACCTTGTAGAGTAGTCCTAGATGCTCTCTCCTATGTTTCTTTTTAGGTTCTTGTATTCTACTAGGATTTGGAGAGGGTTAGCCTTAACCTCCCATTTGTTTATGAAGGTCTGATATAAAGCAGGAAGGTCCTAGATACTATTAAGAGGTATGATTTTGAACCATTTCTTAACATCACCTCCTAAGCTCTAGGCAAAGATTCTCATTTTTACTGTATCATCATCTATTTCCATGTCGTCAAAAGAATCTTCCATCCTATCTACATGGTGCTGAGCTGTGGTGGAATCTTTTGCAGTCAAGTGTGGGATCTTTGATTAATAATCATTGGGTGAGGGTACTAGAGGCTGAGGTAAAACTAGAGGTGCATACCAGACTGCTATGATGATGTTTTGATGAGGTAAAGGGTTAACTTGAGCAGTTGGTATATGGATGACAGGGATATTATGACCAACAGAAGACTGATGAGCAGATTTAGAGTGGCAGAGCCCCAAGTTTTGAATGAAGTGAATATCAGGAGGTGTATATGGATGGGTCTCTCTATCCCTAATGTGTTTTCCAGTATGAGATGGTGAAAAGGGAAGCTCAAGGTCTGGCTGGTCCAGAACACTGAATGACCTAATTCTTGGTAAACTGTTTTGAGCACCTAGGTCAAAAAATGGGTCTGATATAGCTGTAAAGTCTTCTGGTGTAGAGTTAGCTCTATGGATGTGGCTAGAAATAGTTGGTCTTACAGGTGTAGGAGATCTCTTAAGGATTCTCTCACGGTTATCAAATATTTCAGGTGGGTTTGGGTTGGGATAATCTCTCATGTGAATGGTTCTTAAAGCTAGAATGTTGTTTTCCAACAAAGCAGCCTAACCCTACTTGTTACTTCTATTGTGGTTGATGTTGTTATAAAGGTTGGCCTCCCAGTGGAGTCTTATGTGAACCAAGATAATCAGCGGGCCTACTGGTCACCAGTGGAATATTTTATCTTTAAGGAGCTATGGAGTCGCCAGGTGGAAGGTTTAGGATGTTTCTGGAGGGTACACTGTCCACCACAGTGCTTATGAGATGTCCCTTTCAGAGGATATCCTGAAAACACAGCAAAATATAACCAGAGATCGACTAGGAGGGCTTTTACCAGATATGTCACCTTCAAAAGAGTGTGATATTTGGAGGCTACCTGGCCCTTTCCAGACTCTATCTAAGAGTGGAGGAGAAACACAAAAAATAGTGTAGAAAGTGAAATTCAAAAGGAAGTATTTCACTACCAACCTAACCAGAGTTTCTAGGTCTTCTGAGCCTCTTGTGATGTAGTAGGATGGAAAATACTCAGAATGTCCCCAGTGGAGTCGCCGTTATGTTGGTGACGACAATGGGAGACAGAAAAATGTTATCAGTTATAGGCTCTCATATTTTTTCCCCAGCGGAGTCGCCATTATGTTGGTGATGACAATGGGAGACAGACAAATTTTATCAGTTATAGGCTCTAATATTCTTTCCCCAATGGAGTCGCCATTATTTTGGTGACGAAAATGGGAGACAGACAAATGTTATCAGTTATAGGCTCTCAGATTTTTTCCCCAGTGTGAGTCGTCATTATGTTGGGGTTCCCATGTTTTGGCAAGGTTGGTAATACCAAAAGATGAGACAACATCAAACCACTTTCAAACCTTAGGATCTAGCCCTCCTGGGTCCAGAGAGGGATCTCTCTATGATTGTCAAAGGTATATGTCTTTGAGGTTCAAAGGTTAAGATATTAGGCTAGTTATAAGGCTCAGGATTTGTTTGTTTGAATGTTTGTTTGGTTGTTGGGAATCAGGAAAGAAGGGTTCAATATAAGACAAGGGTGAGCAAAGAGGATTTTAGGCAAAGGAGAGATATTCCAGGGAACATTCAAGACCATTGGGAAATGGAGTCAAGAAAGGGTTTGCTTGCTACTCAATGTGCAGGCTTTCAGTTGGGCTAGTCATCTAAAGCGTTGGATCTTAAAGATGATAGTGTGACCTGGAATGGTAAGGGAGGAGGAAACAATAAAGTTTTAAAACACAAAGTTAAATACCTAAGATTAGAGAGAGAATTTGAACTCTCAATGCTTCGGCCTCCAGCTTGAGGGATCTTAGAAAGGTTCAATCAATTGAAAAGGATCCTAGTGAGATAGAGACAGAGTTCTAGACCTCCCAGTGTTCCCAATTCGTTTAATTAAATCCTAACAAGAACATCTAAGAATAGATTCATTTAATTCGTACATCAGCTAGCAGGCAATGACATCCACTACACTGATTAAATTAACTGAAATCAACTCTTAGATAACACATTTGATAGAAAACATCAAAGGCAAGGAGAGCAGAAACATAGGGTACCTAACAAGGGTAAATCCTATGCCAGATTTTTGATGCAAGCCAGTAGAAATGGAATGAAATGAACTACAAGTTAAAAACAAATACAGAGACAGGAAAACATCACCGCTGCTTTAGATCAGGATCCAAAGAAATGTGCTTTTCATATTAAAGAGCAACACCAGTCAAGTACAACATTACCAATAGCTAGGTATTTAGTCTGAAAACATCTTCCTCTGCCTATATTACAACTCTACACAGAGACAATGTCTCAAAAAGAAACAACTTTCAATTCTCTGATAACCAATCAACAACCTTTACAATGAGTTCTTTCATGAATTTATAGCTCAAGTGGAGCAGAGAAGGTAGGTGAAAACTAAATGCAGCATTAAAACTCAGAAGAGGAAGAGGGCCGAGGCCTCGTTCTGCTTTAAATTCTGAGCATTTATCTCTGGTACTCTTTGGATGAAAGAGTGACCTTCGTCAGGCTTCCATTTACTCCATGTATGTCTTTGTTGTACTTTGCTACAACATTCTGTAGTATTTCAGGTGGATTAAACAAAAGTAGAAAAATGAGGCTAGGGCCTTCCATACTGTGAATCAAATGCTTCTGATAGCATAGGATTGTTGTCGGGGGGGGAAAATTCACTTGGACACAATGTAGAGTGAAACAATAATGTGTACCGTGTCCTTGCTAAGGAGGAAAATTCTGCTAATTTGAACATCCAGATGAGATGGTCTTATGTGCAATTGGACCTTCCATGCGATCCGTGATGTCTTTGAACTTGTACCTTCACCTTCTAAATCCCTAAAAAGGCTCAAAATCTTCTGTTACGTGCCTTGAACTCTCTGCCACTCTAGTACTGCCTTTGTTTACGCAATCTGAGCTTTAATGGCATCGGAGAGGTTTTGTAGAGTTTGAATTCTGTCCTTTGATGAAATTTATGTTGCAAACACTTTTCTGGACATTTTCTTGTAATATTAGGCTCTGATCTTTGTTTTCACTGAGCTCTGCGTCACTGTAACGGTGAATGAATCATGGCGGTTGCCCACCTGACTGTAACCCTGCAAAACACAAAAACAAATTAAGAAAACCATGCATTGGGGATGAGGAATGCAGCGGGGTCAATGAGAATGGACGTGCAGACTGGTGGAATGGCGGAATGGTGCAAGAGGACGGAGGAAAATGCAGCGAACAACAAAAAATTTTCACGGTGAGAGTTGGCGGAGCACAGCAAAATTTTAATGCAAATAATTGAAAAATGAACTTTGAATGCAATATATAGGGAACAGATGAAAACGTGATGAAAACACGTGGACTGGTAACGTGGCGGGACCGGACGATGGCGGGGCTGACTTTAAATCCGGACCGTCCGATCTCAATAGGAGATCGACGGCTGAGAATACAGCGGAGGGCGATGGATAGTGGGCCAAGGGTACGACTGCCTTGGTTTAACTCCTGTTCATCTTTATGGCATGATGACCATTGGATGGGCTATCGCAGATTTGACGGTGTATAGCAAGATCGCGCTGGGGCAAACGCCGAACTTTAACGCGCGATGGGGGGACGGTTTTCAAACAGTGCTTGGGACACGCGCCATGCGATGAATGGAATCATTGTGAAATAGGAAATACCGCTCGACCTCCAAACGCGGTGTGATAGAAACCAGAGGTTTTTCACAGTACTCGGGTGTGGGGACCACGGCATGGCGCTGACTGTGAAGACCATCCGATCTAAACAGATCGACGGCTAATAACGTGCGCGATACAGATCTGTTAAGCACCTTCTGCCTTGGCGCCTAGTCTTGGCGCTAGGTCACGTGGTGGAAAAGGGTGAGCGGTTAGGGCCAAAAGGTGCTAAGCCCAAGTACATGGAAAATATGGTTTGCAACCCATTTTTGGTGCATTTCAAGGCTAGGAAAAGGTCATGACAAAGGGGATAAGGGTAAAGCAGGCTGAACGAGGGGTATATGTAGGATTAATAGGGGATTTTTGGGAGGATTTAGGGGGTAAGAGGGGAATTTTGACAATGGGAAAAGGGATGAAATGGAGCATTCTGTAGGGGTACAAGGGAAAATAAGGGCCTTTTGGAGCACAATTTCTCATCATCAGTGAGGCTTATTGACTCAAGAACAGCAGAGGGAAACAATCAAAGGGCAGGGAACCTGAAGAGGTTTCAAGGATGATGTGTTTTCAAGAGAAATGCATTCCTTGAAGGCTCATAAAACAAATTAGCCCCTTTCTTGCTTGTCAAGTAATTTATAGGGGGCTAACACTCTCCTTTATTGTGATTCATTCTATGCACGGGAGTCTGTTCCTAGTATTTGAGAGTTTGTTGAGGACTAGTTGACTGAGAGATTCTCTGCAACTAGTTTGCTTCCTAGATTGGTGTGTGGTTGAGATATTCACTCAACCAAGATATTGTATGTCCTAGATATACTAGGTATCTCGATATTTAGCCTGATGTATTTATATTGTATTATTGTTTTCATGTTAATACAATTTTGAGTGCATTTAGAAAATTTGATTGCATTTCAATGTAAATAAACTAGGAATGTGGAATTTGAGAGAATAACATAGCGGGTCAATGTTTTGTTATAGCCTTACAAGCCATTACTCTTAGGTAAATCCATAGAATGGAGTACTTTATATGCATATCTATACCAAAGAAAAAGGATTAGAGTAGCCTCATATGCAAGATGGGTTTCCTATTGTAAGGATTTTCTATGGAAATATTTATGCCTATTGTATATGGTGTGTGTATTTATTAATATTCTATATTTTTGTATTTTAGCATAAAAATAGTAAATAAAGAGTCTAAAAGCTAAAGTTAATCCACATACAAAGTAAAAAATTTAGTAATTTTATCAAATATATCATGACAAAATTTTCTAGTGGAATATCAAAGGAAAAATAGAAATCAAACATGCAACTTTAATCAATAATTATGTAAAATATGGAAAATAAATTATATCATTTTTAGCACTCTACACAAATCCACTATAAGCACCTCCTATTACTAATGGTTCTTTAGAATAGTTGCAAATTTCTTGATCATGTGGAGGTGTTGTGATTGGGTAAAAGGGTGAAAATATTAACCATTCTCAAAAGAATAGTGGAGCAATCATAATTATGGATAAAGCCATGGGGGTGCCTACTCAAATGAGAATTGAAACTCAAGAGTGCCACTTAATTAGATATTATATAAATATTGGTCAATGAATTTATTTGAGGGTTTGATTCAAGACCTTCAATACCAACACGAGGCAAACATGTATATAATCCCATTCATTTAATAAGAAATACTATTTTCTATAATGTTTCACATAGACAAAAGTGTGGAAAAAGGTGGAGGATGATAATAATATAAATGAAAACTATAACTATTAGATAAAAATTCCATTATGTTACATTATGCTTCAGCTTTCTATAATTCCTTTTTATAAAATGAATATTGGTGTTCTATGTTTTTAGTGAACCCAATTGTTGGCATAAATTCTTAATGCAAGTGTACAAAAAGAGCCCACTTTAGCTGTGCGTGACAAACAACCATAACAAGAAAGATGAATGCTTAACTTCTTTAGATCTACAAGTGATAGTCGAAACAAATGTTGCCAGAAACCTGATATATGCAGTAAAAGTAGCTAAACAGTAAAAAGAAATAAGAAAATGATCCATACATCCAATGGATAAGACAAGATATAAATAATTTTACATGTATTATAACACCTGGGAAGGGAACAAAGAATGATATTACGAGTCCCCCTCAATGGGATGTGTTCTTGGCTATCCTCAATGCTTCAGATCCAAAAATCTCTCTCTCTCTCGATGGTGTACAAAACCCAAAATGTGTTGAACTCTATGGGAGCTCAAGAAGCAAGAAAATTGTAGTAGCAATGAGAATGATCAAAGCGTGACAATGAAAGTGATCAATGTGAATAATTAATGGAAAAACCTCCTATTTATAACAAAATATTGAGTTATCCTTGATAATAGAGAATAATAAAATATTATTAACCAAGATCAAGATCTAGCTGCTTGGAAAATTTTATTATATTTTGTTGGAGGGAAGAAGAATTTGAATTGGTTAAATACCTTTATTTAGAAATAATAATAAAATAAATGATTTATTTATCATCTCAATAATAGGTTTAAGGAATGATTTGTTTAATTATTTCTAGGTGATTTAGTTAAATTTAACAATGAATAATAACTAAATAATTTCTCATAATTGGGTTAAATATGACCAAAAATATTATTTAAATACTCATTTAATTAATTATTCCTAGAGGGAAATCAAATAAATAAGGGTTTATTCAATTATTCCTCATGGGATTTCCCGTTTGAACCAAAAATAACTTAATAAAATATGGTTTATTAAATATTTCTTATAGTGAAAGAAATTTTACTATGGTAAAATTAGTCTTACATGGTGTACTTCGATCCATATAATTGTAAATCGTTAGATGACCAAAAATTGGTGTAACACCAATTGACATATTATGTTATCTCCAATGGAAATTCATTATAGTTTCGTTCTATTAGGTATATTTTTCACGATTTTGAAAAATTTTTATCAATTTCAACAAGACCCAAATTCATGGGCAAATATATGTATCAAATCAATATGGAATAGTCAAGGGATATGCTAAATTCGATACAAATAATGACATCCCGAACCTACTTAATACTTGATAAAACCCCAAGATAACTAATTCAACTCCCTTCCTAGAATATTTTGTCCTAACACCTCGCCCACTCCTCCCAACTATACCTAATTCTAAAACCCCCAAATTTATTATTTTTTATGTATATTAAATATACAAATTGGCCCATTTCGTTTCAACTAGGGTTTTCAATTTGACACTATAATTTTCCAAGTCGGTGTTGTAGAAGCTTACCTAAGCTTGATCGAGATGCTACATTAACTCACGTTTGGAAGATAGAGTGATGAAAATAAGTTATCAAGTGCAGGCGTCCCATGAGTGGCCCCACGTAGGGGTGGAGAGACGACCCTCCTCTTACAATAATGTTGTAAATAGTTGGAAGAGCACTAACAACGGTGGGATGTGAGAAATATTAGGAGGAACTAATGTAGAAAAATCATCAGTAATGGGGGATGATTGGAAAGCTCAGGGGCAAGGGAGATGCCTACCAAGAGTATAAAAAAATCCAGAATTTGTGATTCCCAGAACCGCCTAGAGAAAAACCACTTGTTCATGAAGGATCATGCCCTGATCTGTATATTCATGGGAATATCACTAAAGGAATAGAGATTGTGTAGAGGATCAAAGATAAATGGAACCTGTGAGGCCTAGTAGAGATACATTTACGATCTAAGGGCTTTCCCACATTCATATTTTCATATCTAGAAGACCAAAAAAAAAATTTTGAGAATAGTCAATATTTTATGAACAACGTAAATTTATTTATCTGATAATAGGAAGAGTGCTACAACCAAGAGAAATCACAATTTTTTGATGCCCCATTGTGGGTTTGACTTTTCTCATTGTTGAAATATTTCTAGGAGCCAGATATTCTTGAAGGTATAGGTTATGTGATTGTAGATTTTGTGAAGATTCTGAAAATCACAAAGTGGATAATACATGTAGCCTATTCTTAGATTGATGTTCACATGAACATCTCTTAGCCTATACCTGAATCAATAGATCTGGAATAAAATGACATAGTTTGGACACATCCCATCAACTATGAGAATGTTCCATTCAAATGTCATCGTTTCCATGAATAAGACCAAAATTTTATGTATTTACCACTTACAATAGTTGAGTATCAACAAAATATGAAAACTAATGATGAAGAAGGATTCCAACTAGTAGGTTCAAGAAGAGGAAGAAATTCCCATACTAAGATCCCCAAAAAAGTACTTTCATAACTCAATTCTCTAAATATATTATGAAATTAGGCATGGCTCCAAAGAATTCATGAAAACTGTGGATCAAAACTCTTAAAACTAGCTTAAAACAGGAGATGCTTAAAACTAGGCAAGGCATTTGGTATTACAACTCATGAAGGTATATGAGATGAAGAAAAAAGGCACAAAAATAGCAATGCCCAAGATGAAATTAATGGAGAATCTGTATGAGGATCATAGGCTCAATAAGGTTCTCATTCACACTAGAAAAATTCTAGAGGTAGAAGAGATAAATAAAAACTTAGAAATGAATGGGAAAACAATGATGGAATTTTTTTGACTATGCATAAATGTGGATGTAAAATATATTACCTCTAATGATTTGATCCAATTTCATAACTTATTTAGCCAATGTTGTTACCACCTTTGAAAATCATAGGGGGATCCATGACCTCAAAACCCAGGAAAGAGGGGGATACCAAACTCTATCGCAGTCAGACCAACCAATTATTGAAAAGGGGAAGAAAGGAAGAAATTTGAAAAATGAAGCAATAAGGAAAGTAGGGGAGTTCTTGTTGAACTCTTGTCAAATGATTCAACTGATGTATTATTTCCCATGAACCATCCATCTTACTCAAAGAAAATTGTATCATAGAATATTCGGGGCCTAAGTAATAAAGGTAATATTTATTCTCTGAAAAAAAAATCAACAAGGAGAAACTGGATATCATGATTCTACAAGAGACTAAAATCAAAACTAGAAAAATAATAGAGGTCCTTCAAAAAATTTGGAAATGAAGTTAATCAATGACTATAGCTATGAAAGGCACATCAAGAGGGATAGTTTTTATATGGGACCCCCATGATATTATGTTTCAAGACTGGGTAGATGATACACACAATCTGCCTAGTAGGTTTAGATGCATGGAATCAGAGGACTAGATTACCTTAATTTCCATCTATGGACCTCTAATCCTAAATATCAAGGATAAATTCTTAAAAGTGTTACATTAAATATTATATACCCTCAAGTAAGATGTGTGTATTTTGGGGGGTGATTTCATATGATTCACAATTTGGAAGAGAATAAAGGAGGTGTCTTGTGGAAAAATCCAGTTTCATGTATGTTTAATGACACAATCATAAATTTGAAACTCATATATGTGGAGTCTCAAAATGGAATATACACATGGAAGAACATAAGGGGAGGAAAACACCAAATATCCAATAGGTTTGATATATTCCTCATCTCAGTAAACTTAATTATCGAGGATCGCTTCATGGAAGTGGTAATCCTTTTGAGTATGGGATCAGAGCACACACATATTATATTGGTCATATATTTTAAGTGATCCCCAAATAATATACCTTTCAAATTCGAGAGCTTATGCCTTAGGAACACAGGGTGTATGGACAAAGTGGAATAATGGTAGAAGGAAATTTAGGTGCAAGAGGGGAGTATGATGCAAAACTTTCAATGAAAGATAAAGGAGTTGTTGGGTACTGGATTTGTATACTTTCCTCTCCCATTTTACCCTATTTTTCTATCTCTTTCTACCATTATTATTCTTTAACGCATGAGGTAAAACCCTTATTCCTATCTTTCATGGGATATTTGTTTAATGAAGTATTTGTCATGGAGGTTTTAACTTTTTACATATTAACTCCGATATTTCTTTAGATCTGGCTAAAGCAGAAGCATTGTGGTCGCGAGTCGAGGCACAACCCACCATCTCCAGTGTCTTCCTTATTTGTTGTTACAGCGTAACATACTTGGTTGTATCAGCTCTATCTTAGACCTTTTCACGATTTCTTGCTGGGAAGCTTGGTTTTTGTTGTAACAAGATGTATTTTTGTAACGTGAATTTGCTGAGAGGAATCGGGGGTTTCAGGGTAATTGTATAAAGAGGCCTATGGGCTGTGAATCGGGGTAAAGCCCTTTGTCATACAGATCTTGTAATGAATCTCTTTTATCATTAATTGAATGGACATCAGCTTGTTGTTTCTCCTGTAATTCGTGAGTTTACCACAACCCTGATCAGAGAGTTGGGCCCACCCTTATGATCAAGTGCTGTGTTTTCCCTTTTTCCTTGCAGTGTTTTGTCTTAGTGTGATTTATTTACTGTTGTTACAGTCACGTTTAATTGTTGTGGATGCCCTTTAATTTATGCAGTTCATTTCATTATTGTTACAGTTATTTACGTGTTACAGATTAAACCTGTGATATACAACAGACCATGTGCTTGTATCTGCATATACTTTGCCGTTAGTCTTGAAATAACTAACATCCCTGGGTTGATCATTTATGTGGAGGAAAGGGTTGATTTTTTTTCATATCCAGACACCAACATTTTGGCACCATTGCCGGGGAAGGCAAACAGATGCAAGAACAGAATTTGCAATAGATCTCAGGGTTGATCTATCGTCTTGAGGAGGGAATTTATTGCCCAGCATCAAGTCCTGAGCGTAAGTGCTTTGTATTTTATTTTTTTTTTCTTTCTTTCCTGTTTCTTTTTATTATTTTGTTTTTTGTAGAATTGATCTCTCGTCTTGGGGAGGGCTTTTATTACCCTACTGCAAGCCCTGAGGATAGCATGCTATTTTTTTTTTCGTTTTCTTTTCTTTCTGATTTGTTCTATTTATTTTTTCTCTCCTTAAAAATTAATCCATCGTCTTGGGGAAGGTATTTTGTAACCTTTCCCTAAGTCTTGGGTGGAGTCTAGTTTTTCCACTTTATTTCCTGTTGTTTTTTTTTTAGGGGCCAATTTCTCGTCTTGGGGAGGATATGTAATTACTCTGCTACAGGTCTTGAACTTCCATTTTTCTTTTCTTTTTTCATTTTCTGTTTGAATTTCTTCTCTCGTCCTAGGGAGGAAGCTAACTGTCCTGCTCCGAGTCTTGAGTGATTGCTATTTTGTTTATGAACCCTCTTTACAATTTGTATGAACAAGGATCTGAATAAGAGGGGTAGAGGAAGACCCCCAATGAAAGGGAAGGACATGGGAAGGAAGACATACTTTCAGGGAAATTTTGAAAAATATAGATCTGAGGCATCATCTCATGCTATTGCTAGGTTTAGAACCCAGACGAAGTCCGAAGGGCAGTCTATGGAGCAACCAGTGCCATCCATGGTGCCGGAAGGCTTTCTTTCTACAACAGAAGTTTTAACAAATAGGTTATCAGCAGAGGAGATATCCTTATCAGCAGCAAAAGGGGAAGAAGTGGCAAGAAAGGAATCAGAAGAATTGAGAAACTCTAACTGGGAAGAAGAACCTCAAAAATGGTTTTCATCCCCAAGGGACCAAGGCAGTGATGTAAAAATCCCTGTTGTTGAATTAAATAATTCTAATCTGGTAAAAGAATTTTTGAAAGACTTTGAGTCACCCAGGGACTAGGGGAGCATGGTGCAACCTTCTACGGTTGAATCATTCCAGATACCGGCTGCAAAACCAATCGAAATTCAAAGTGAGTATTGGGGGGTATTTATGGCACCTGTAAGTTCCTCCATTCATTTTCCCATAGGAAACGTTATAGGTGATTCACCAATGAGACCCATACCTTTAACATCCTTGCCTAGTTTTCATGGGCTCTCTTTTGAAGACCCTAATACATTCCTTTTTTAGTTTGATATTGTTTTCCGCAGATATGATTATATTTCCGACGCCCAGAAATTGAAGATATTTCCTGCTACCCTAAAGGGAACAACCCTGAGATGGTTCGTGGGTCTAGGACGGAGTAATATTGCCTCATGGGAAGGAATGAAAGAAGCTTTCTTGGAGAAATACCAAGATTACTATAAGTCTTGTGACATTAAGGAAGAAATTTTAAATTTTCACAGAAAGAGGATGAAAATATGGAGGACTATGTAGAGCGATTTAAATACATATTGCAGAGATCTAGACATAGAGACCTAGACAAGGAAATTCTAAGGATCATTCTTCTTAGAGCACTCAGGGAAGACTCTCTGCAACTCCTGAATATATTGGGAAAAGCAGATATTTTGAAAGAAAACTTTGAAACTATCTATGATTACTGTATCAAGTGTTCACGGGGAGCTGCAAGAAGTGGACAGGGGATTCGGTCATCAAATACTTCCAGCGAAGGGGTCACAAAAGTAGAGATTGGAAATCTATTGGACAATACGAGGATCGATATTCTGAGCACACTATCAGCACAAATGGACACTCTATAGGAAAAGAAGAAGAATATGGAGTTGGAAAAATCCATGGCCATATTCTGCTCTCAGTGAATAAAGAAACACTCTTTGAAGGAATGCCCACTGAACACAGTGGAAGCCTGCACAATCTGCGAATAGACTCAGATGACTAGTGCATGTCCTTCCTTGCCTAGGCTGAAAGCAGTTTTCCAAGGAGCTAGTCAAGAAAGCACGGTGGACCAACTGTACTTTATGGGGCAGAGGAAGCCATGGCAACCTTGACCACCAACAGTGAATCCAGGTATGTTTCAAGACCCATCCCAGTACTTTAAAAATTTTAGTATGGGTCCTCAATATGCACCATTTTCAACCATGTAGTCTCAATATCAGTATCCCCTTTGGGAAGAATAGGTTCCTCAAGCCAGTCTGAATCCTTCATGGAATCATACCTGGCATGGACCCCCTCCTACTGGGCAGTTTCCTCAGCCTATTCCTCAACAGTAACTTTAGTTGCCTTCTAATATACCCCCAGGAAACCTAACCATTAGACCCCAACTTCCTATCCAGCCTAACCCAAATCCGAATAAAAAAGGGGTCCAGCAAATAGACACCCTAAACCTGCCATCTTACAACATTTCTACTGCGGGGCTCAATGAAATAATTTTACGGTCTAGTCGGGTAGTAAATGCACCTACTCCACCCATTATCATAGAATAATTTGGTGGTGGAGATACAGAAGCAGAACAAGGAACATTTAGGGAGAATTTAGATCAAAAAATAATCAAATGGACACCTCCCCAAGATGTCCCTAATCAAGGTCATTTAACTTCTCCGCCATATCCTAAAAGATTTTCCTTGAGCAAACCAAACCCTGAAGCAGAATTTGACTTCCTAGGGGAACTACAAAATCTCTTTGTTAAAATATCCCTATTACAAGCTATGAGGGATGTACCTATATACGCAAAAAATCTGAAAGAATAATTCTCAAAGAAAGCAGGGAGAAAACCTAAGGGTCCATTAACCATTCATGTAGTGGGTAGACTATCTGATATCGTGTTAGGAAAAATCATTCCTATAAAATACGAAGATCCTACGAACCCGATTCTAATAGTACAGATTAATGGGGTGTAAATCCCAAACTTACTGGTGGATTTGCGAGCGACTATTAACATTATCACTACTGAAACAATGAACACATTAGGAGTTGCAAACATTAAACCAACCCCTACTATCTTGTAACTTGCAGACAGATCCACAATTAAACTAGTAGGGAAATTAGAGGACGTGATCATTTTAGTAGACTCATGCCATTACCCTGTGGACCTCCTTATATTGCAGACTCGATCTTCAGTAGGTGGTCACTCACTGATCCTAGGAAGACCATAGCTGGCAACTACAGATGCCTACATAGGATGCCTATCTGGGCACATGATCATATCAAATGGGACAGTTACAAAGAATCTCAAGATTTATCCTCCTGTGGAACCAAGCCCATCTAAAAAATCATTACCCAATTAGAAACCTCTACTTGTGGGAGAGCCTGAACCTGAAAACGAATATGTTAAACCAGTTCCTACTATTGGGCAGGCCCTCTAATTTAAAACAAAAACTAAAGATGATGCCATTAATGCTTTCATTAATGATTCTATTTCTGTTTCCGATTCAACTCAACATATTCTAGAATCTGCCATGAGTTGTGAGATACAAGAAAACATTGAATCGGAGGATGACATTGAAGACATTATTGTAAAATAATCCCACGATAGTACTCCAATTGAGATTGAACCAGGGAAAACACTTAATATGAAGCTGAACCTTTCCGAATCTCCGACCAAACAGCTTTTGAAAGTACTTCAAGATCATCAGGAATATTTTTCCTAGGATTATACCGACATGAAGGGTATCCTTGCCAGCCTATGCACTCATCATATTTATATTAAGGAAGATTGATGCCCTATAAGACAACCTCAATGGAGGATGGATCCTACTCTCAAAAACATTGTTAAAGAAGAATTGCAAAAATTATTGAATGTAGGATTCATTTATCCCATCTCAGGTAGCCAATGGGTATCCCTGCTAGTTATCATTCCCAGAAAGAATGGAAAATGGCGGATTTGTGTAGCTTACAGGGAACTAAATAAGGAAACTCAAAAAGACCATTTTCCTTTGCCATTTATTGACCAAGTCCTGTACACCTTGGCTGGAAAGAAGTTATTTCCTTCCTAGAAGGATTCAGTGGATATAACCAAATCCAGATAGCCCTGGAAAACCAGGATAAGACAGATTTTACGTGTCCTTGGGGAACCTTTGCATATAGGGTCCTTCCATTTGGCCTGTGTAATGCTCCTACTACCTTCCAAAGGGAAATCTTGGGAATTGTTTCTGATTTGGTCGATGATAGCGTTGAAATCTATATGGAATATTTTACTCCATATGGAAACTCATTGGAGGAAGGATTGGAAAATTTAGAGAAAGTACTCAAAATATGTAAACAGACCCATGTATCTTTGAGTATAATCAAATGCCATATGATGAGGGAAGAAGGAGTAGTATTGGGACATTTTCTCTCAGCCTCTGGAATTCAAGTTGATCTGGATAAAGTGGAGGTAATATTACACTTCCTGGTACCCAAAACACCCACATAGGTACGCAGCTTTATTGGTTGTGCTGGTTATTACAGGTGCTTTATAGAAACTTTTGCTAAAATAGCACATCCACTATTTCAATTGCTGACAAAAGATGAAGAATTATTTTGGACTGAAGACTGTGAGACAACTTTTACGAAAATTAAGGGGCTGGTGTGCACGGCCCAAATCCTCCAAGGACCTTATTGGGCATTACTGTTTCACATACATAAGTTGATGCTTCTCAGATAGCAGTAGGGGTTATTTTAGGACAGCAAGTAGAGAAAACACCGTATGCAATATCTTATGTCAGCAAGAATTTAATACCTGCTGAATTAAACTATATGGTGACAGAAAAAGAATTTTTAGCTATCATTTACACTATGAATAAGTTTCAGCACTACATCACTGGGTATTCTACTATTGTCCATACTGATCACGCAACAATCAAGTATTTGATGAATAAACCTATTAATCCTAGCCGTATTACAAGATGCTTACTTTTGATTCAATAATTTGATATTACAATAGTAGATAAGCTAGGAAAAGATAATGTAGTAGCCGATTTCCTATCTAGAATGGATAACAATGATAAATGCAAACATATAGAAGACAGTTTTCCTGATGAACATATTTTTACAATGTGTACTAAAACTCTGTGGTATGCAAATATTGCTAACTATATTGCTACAGGGAAAGCGCCTCCTCATTTTTCCTACGGGGAACAATGGAAGATTATTCATCATAGTACCTGATAGTCTTGGATGGCAGGGTACCTTTTTCATATAGGAGCAGATAAACAGATTCGGCGATGTGTGTCTGAAGATGATATTTGTGAGGTATTGAAAGCTGCCCATGATGGCCCTTATGGAGGGCATTTTGAGGAAAAAAGAACATGCCATAAGGTGCTACAAATGGGATATTACTAGCCTTCCATTTTTCGTGCTGCTGAGAATTATGTTAGGAGAAGTGATAGTTGCCAACGTATGGGGCAGCCCGGTAGAGCTGATGAAATGCCTTTGCAGGCACAGGTAGTCCTTGAGCCTTTTGAGAAATGGGCTATTGAATTTGTTGGACACTTTAACCCACCCTCCCAGCAGAAATTCCACATCTTGGTCTATACCGATTACGTGACTAAGTGGGTGGAAGCCAAAGCTATTGCGAAAGCAACAAAACAGGCAGTCTCAAATTTTCTATTTGAAGAAATTTTTGCCTGTTACGGTACTCCAAGGGAGATTGTTTCAGATGGAGGAGCAGAATTCACATCACAGAAGACAACAAAGCTCATGCGAAAATATGGGGTCAAGAACAGAGTGACATCTTCGTACCATCGCCAGGTGAATGGACAAGTGAAAAGCACAAAAAAAGACATTGGAAAACATTTTGAAACAAACCTTGGCATACCATCATCGAGATTGGGCTCAGAAGCTCCGAGAAGCTCTCTAAGCGTACATAACAACATGGCAGAATAAAATCGAGTTTTCACCGTTTGAGTTGGTTTATGGGAAATCACTGTTGTTTCCAATAGAATTTGAAATAAGTGCACTCATAATAGCACTGGAAGTTGGTTTGGATCTATCAGTTGCTCAGAAACACCCACTGGCTCAGCTTAATGAACTTGATGAAATTCGTTCAATGGCTGTCAAGCGAACTACTGCTATCCAACAGCAGAGAAGGAAATGGCACGATAAGTTTATTAAAAATAAGGTGTTTCAAAGTGGAGATTGGCAACTGCTTTATGACTCCCATTTTAAGGATTTTAAGGGGGATCTTTTCACTCGTTGGATGGGACCTTAAGAGGTGGATGCTATATTTGATAATGGAATAGTCAGGCGTGTCACAATTTATGATATACGTGCTTCATTTATAGTCAATGGACATCACCTGAGACTATACCATTGGTTGGCCTCTAAGGATGCTTTTATTAAACAACTCTCTAAGAAATCCAGTTTGAAGGTCATCAGCGTAGAGAATCCTTCCTCTACACTGTAGATGTAAAAAAAATAAACAAATAAACAAATAAAAAAATAAAAAATAAAAGATAATAATAATAATAATAATAATAATAATAAAGAATAAAGAATTATGTTTTATTTTCTTGTCTTTTTGCAAGAGCTACTACTAAGGAGTAAAAATCATAGAAAATTTTCCCAAAGCACCGATTTTTGCTACTCATGGTGTTGTTACTTGATTTCTGCTACTCATGGTGTTGTTACTTGGTTACTGTTACTCATGTTGATGTTACTCTGTTACTACTGCTCATGGTGTTGTTACTCAGTTGTTGCTACTCATGGTGTTGTTACTTGGTTGCTACTACTCATGATGTTGTTACTCCTTGATTGATACTGCTACTCATGGTGGTGTTACTCGATTGCTGCTACTCATGGTGTTGTTACTCGGTTTCCTCTACTCATGGTGTTGTTACTCAGTTGCTGCAACTCATGGTGTTGTTACTCAGTTCCTGCTACTCATGGTGTTGTTACTCGATGCTATTACTCCTTGATCGATGCTACTACACCAGATGTTGTTACTCGATTGTTGTTACTCCGGATGCTGCTACTGACCAATGATGTTACTCTGATGCTGTTACACCAATGCTATTACACTGATGTTGTTACTCCGATGCTGTTACACCAATTTTTCTACACCGATGTTGTTACTCCGATGTTGTTACACCGATGTTGTTACACCGATGATGTTACTCCGATGTTGTTACAACGATGATGTTACTCCATCCACATCATTAACATGTCATCATCCTACCAACCGTCACATCATCCAGGTAGGTCGTTAGGTACACCTCCACATGACTTTTACTGATTTAATTAAATATCCCATGTGGATATTTTAATGCCGCAGAAAGCAAAAATTTAAGTTGGGGCGGGGTGTCGTCATGACAACGACGGTGTAATAATTACCTCATAAATTAAGTATGAAAATCCGCTCATGGAACACCTTATGATTCCAATAAATATGTGGTATTATCATTTAAATCATATTGGGACCCATAAGATGTCTTTTCCACCCTATACGCACAATTATTATTTCTATTTTACCACACTTACCATATTATTTCATGCTTTTTCTTGGTTTTCGAGAATTACCGGCCGTATTTACCATTACCACCTTTCCATTTTCACTATGTTGTTCCTCCAAATTTGGTACCCACCACCTTTTCCAATGGTCTGTTATTATAGAAAGTGCTACTACAAGTCTCCACAGTAAGGGTGGGATGGCTTTGCAGCATGAGCCTGAAAACACAGTTACAGTTCGTAGCAATCTAGACATTTGGCAAGTCTTTGTTGATGCAGGGTGGGATACCTACTTTGAAAAATTGTAGGGGTTTGATGGAGGTATCATAATGGAATTCACACTCAATTTAGAGGATAATTATTCGTGGGTTAGAGTTCTATAAGTTGTTGTTACAGAAGAGGCAATCACAGAGGTTAGCAGCTGAGACAGCAGGGGCATCAACGGTTTGCTCAGAAATTTTCTCTTCCAGAATTCCCGGAATTGTTCTTACAAGCAGGAGAAAGTGTCGTTCAAATGGGCAGAGGATACGAGTTCTGAGCATAACAGTATCCTTGGAATGAAGTTGCAGTTTTCGTAATAAAATACATTACCTGCGAGGGTTGGGCCTCAAATCTGTTCAAATACCACTTTAAAATTCTAGTGCACCTCCGATTTCCACAAGATTAGGTGCATGCCCTAAACATGCCTTTCTTCCTCTTGAAACAACTATAGCATATGGCACAGGGTGCTCAGCTTTCGCGTCGAATGCCGGTAGTACTTTCCAATCATGTTTTGGTGCAACTATTTGTCATGCATGCAATAAACAAGCTTCAAGTCTCCTGGGAAGAATTCTGTGGGCCCTCAGAAGAAGAGGTAGCAGCCATGATTACTGCTAGAGAAGAAGAACCAACCTCTCCAGCTGATTTGGCAGAAGAAGAATGTTCAGAACAAATTGATCAAGAGGAACCCGAGGAAATGGAAATGGAAATTGATGAGGAGGAACCTGAGGAAGAAGAGATGATGGTTGATTAGGAGGAACTTGAGGAGACGAGAATGGAGGAGGTAATTGGCGATACGGCTGAGGCTACCATACAAGAACTAGCTTCGGTTCAAAAGCTCGCATAAGAAGAAATAAGAATGAAGGAGGTAATTGGTGGCACAGACGAGGCTGCCACACACGAACTAGCATCGCTTGAAGAATCCACAGAGAAGGAAATGATGGAAATTGTGCAGGAATTCAATACCGTTATACAGTCATCAAATTTTGTTGATAAAGAACAAAGAACTGAAATTGTGGATAGAGAAATGGCAAGTGATGTTGTTTTGCAAAAAACATCATCACTTGTCCACATAAATATGAATTCTAATACAGGTGGGGGTGTTACATAAGAACCACCCCTAATTCAGCTAGAACAGGAGATGTCATCCTGCGAAATCGACGTTGGACCTCAAGAACCAGTACCGATTGTGAAAAAAAAGGTGATTCATGAGGAAGAGGGAGGTAAAGAAGGAATGAACCAAGAGGTCGATACTGTTCCACAAAAACTAGTATCGACCCGAGAAGAAGAAATAACAAGTAATGGGCAGGAGGATAGAAGGGAAATAACTCACGGAATTGATGTTGTCCCACAAGAACTAGCATCGACCCTGGTTGAAGTAGCAGTGCACAAAGTCGCGATCCAAACTGGAAATGAAGGTGATGAGTCTATTCCTCATTCTCAATTCCAGTCATTGATGCCTAGAGGGGTGAGGGGATTCTGCTCACCCAAACGGTTAATGGAGGAAGTAGTTGTTCCCCCAATACTAAAATTTGTTGACATGGCCGAGGTTGGCCCAGCCACTACCGAACCAGAACACTTAGAGGCTCGTAAGGAAGACAATGTTCTGTTGGGTGTGGAGCCTGATTATCTGGTTTATTTTGTATCACAGCGTTGGACCCCTATACCTTAATGGGTCCAACAATGCTGCCATTAATTAAACACTGCTTGGGGGGTCCAGGGGGGTGCCTGCGACTTTCTGGAGCCCCCCCCTGGCAGCGGGTTTTCGGGGTAGCTCCCCTGAAGCTAAAAATAGACGTAAAATTGCCTTGTAAGAGGATAGTAATTTCTAGTCAATCTAGGCCATTCATTAGGCGGATGATCTGACCGTAGAAGTTATGTTTATTTTAGGGTTTTTTTCCCTAGAAGCCAACCCCTCGCTTATATGAGGTTATTGTATTGTGGCTCTATATTGTAGGTGTATTCTCAGAGCGAGAAACAGATAGGGAGAATGTGAGAGAGAAGAGAGGATATTATAGTGGATCTACTGTAGGTTGTGTCTCTTCATTTTGCTTGATAATAGAAAGGAAGGACTGGTTGTTCGTGGTGGAAGTAGCCCAAACTGGGTGAACCACGTATATCTATGTCTCTCTGGTTTTATGTGTTTTGTGTGCTTGTGTTTTTCACATATTTTATGTGTTTCATTGCTCTGTAATATATATAATTTTCTAACAATTCATATCAGAGCCGAAGGTCTATTTGGCTGATAAACTCGTAGGAAAGAAGGGTTCCTGGTTCGAGTGCGAGAAATGGCGAAAGATGGTAAGTTTAGGGTCGATAAATTTAATGGCCAAAGCTTTTCGCTGTGGAAGATGTAGATGGAAAATTATTTGTATCAAAAATATCTGTACCTACCATTGATCGGAAAAACAAAGAAGCCGACGACTATGACAGACGCATAATGGGAGCTTCTCGATAGAAAGGCACTCAGAATAGTGCGGTTGTGCCTCGTGGCATTAGTAGCCTTCAATATTTCAAAGGAAACAACAACAGAGGGTTTGATTAAGGTGTTGTCGAAACTATATGAGAAACCCTCAGCCTCAAATAAGGTATTTCTTATGAAACGTTTATTTATGAAAATGTCGGAAGGTGGATCTGTTGTAGACCATTTAAATGATTTTAATATAATTACCAGTCATTTAAGTTCTGTAGGGGTAAACTTTGATGATGAAGTTAGAGCTCTGTTATTTTTGTGCTCATTGCATGAAATATGGAATGGTTTAGTTATAGCCATTATTAACTCTATCTCTGGATCTAGTACTTTAAAGTTTGATGATGTTGTTGGTGCTATCCTTAGCAAGGAAATGTGACGGAAAAGCTCCGGTGAGACATCGGGTAATGCTTTGAGTCCAGAGTCTAGGGGAAGAAGAATGGAAAGAGGAAAGAGCTCGGGATATCGCAGCAAATCAAGGAAAGGCATATCAAAGTCTAGATCAGGGATAGTGTGCTGGAAATGCAGAAAGAAAGGACACCTAAAGAAATATTGTAGATCTTAGAAGGGAAAAAAAGGAGACACACAGCAAGAAAACAATCACGAAGAAAATGTGACAGGTGATGTGTTACAAGATGCTTTGCTTATTTCTTTCAAAAATATTACTGATTCTTAGGTTGTAGATTCAGGGGCCTTATTCCATGCCACACCTGAAAAGAAATATTTTCGTGACTATGTTCAAGGATATTTTGGACAACTCCATTTGGGTGATGATAAATCCTGTAAAATTGTTGCAATGGGTAAGGTTATTGTAAAACAAAATAATGGAAACCAGTGGCTATTAAAGGAGGTAAGGCATGTTCTAGATCTGAAGAAAAATCTGATTTCAACAGGGCAGTTAGGCAGTGAAGGTTGTGTGACAACCTTCATAGATAAAACTTGGAAGGTCACCAAAGGAGCCCTTGTAATAGAAAAAGGAGAAAAGGTTGGTACATTGTATTTATGCAATGGTATTTCTAACTCTGTTAATGCTTTAACTTCTAAAGTAGCAGATGTAGCATTATGGCATCATAGGCTTAGACACATGAGTGAGAAGGGGATGAAGAATATTCACTCAAGAAATTTGTTTCCAGGTTTGAAGAATGTTGATTTGGATTTCTGTGAGAATTGCATTTATGAAAAGTAGAAGAGAGTCAGATTTTTTAGAGTTGGGAAAGAAAAGAAGAACGAAAAATTAGAGCTTGTGCATACAGATTTATGGGGACGTGCTCAGGTATCATCTGTCAGTGGCTCTCGTTATTATGTTACTTTTATTGATGATGCAACTAGAAAAACTTGGATTTATTGTATTCAGAATAAATATGATGTATTTGATACTTTCAAGAAATGGAAATCTTTGGTTGAGATTGAGACAGGAAAGAAGTTGAAGTGTCTCAGATCAGACAATGGAGGTGAATATTGCAGCAGAGAGTTTGATAGGTACTGTTTAGAGCATGGAATTCACAGAGAGAAGACAGTTCCAAGAACACCAGAAGAAAATGGTGTGTCAGAAAGGATGAAGAGAAAAATCATGGAGCGTGCAAGGTGCATGAGATTTCATAGAGGATTGCCTTTACAATTTTGGGCAGATGTTTTAGATACTGTTGTTTATATAATAAATAGAGGGCCTTCAAGTTCCTTGGATGGTGGTATTCCAGAGGAAGCATGGACAGGTAAAAAGGTAAACTACTCTTTTTTAAAGCCTTTTGGCTATGAGGCCTTTGTCCAGATTAATAAATAAAACAGAACAAATCTTGAGGAAAAATAAAAAAAATGTACCTTTATTGGATATGGTGTTAATGATTTTGGTTATTTCTTATATGATTATGAAAATCACAAAATCATTACAAGCAGAGATGTAATATTCAATGAAAAGGTATTTTATAATAATCAGTTGTAGGAAAAGACACAGGAAAAATAAAATGAAGAATACATAGTTCTTGATGAGATCACAGAAAAAGTAAAGGTTCCTGAAAATAATAATAATCAACAATCAAAACAACAACAACAACCACAACAGCAACATGCACCTCAAACACCTAAAAGTGGTATTAGAAGATCTACCAAGATAAGTAGACCCCCTGAACAATACTCTCCTTCATTATATTATTTATTTTTGATTGATTCTGGTGAACCTGAATGTTATAAAGAGGCAATGCAAGTTGAGAGTTGGAAGAAGTGGGTGCTAGCCATGGAAGAAGAGATGGACTCCTCAATGCATAACCAGACTTGGGACGTAGTCAGGTTGCCTGCAGGTAAAACTACATTGCAAAATAAATGGGTTTACAGGGTGAAGGAAGAATATGGTGGAAAACAGAGGTACAAAGCTAGACTTGTGGTGAAGGGGTTTGCACAGAAGAAAGCTATTGATTTTGATGAAATATTTTCTCCTGTTGTTAAGATGACTTCAATCAGAACTATTTTAAGTCTTGTAGCAGCGGAAGATTTACATCTTGAACAGTTAGATGTAAACACATCATTTCTCCATGGATATTTGGAGGAAGAGATCTATATGGAGCAACCAGAATGATATGAGATCAAAGGGAAGGAAATATTAGTGTGCAGGTTAAGGAAGAGCTTGTATGGCTTAAAATAGGCTCCAAGGCAGTGGCATCTAAAATTTGACAAGTTTATGTCTGAACAAAGTTATACTAGATGTCACTCTGATCATTGTGTTTATCTGAAAAGGAAAAATGATGGTAGCTATATTATATTGTTATTGTATGTAGATGACATGCTTGTTGTAGGGTCTAACATGCAAGAATTAAATGTTCTCAAAACAAAATTGGCAAATTCATTTTCAATGAAAGATTTGGGAGCTGCAAAACAAATCCTTGGTATGAGAATAAGTAGAGGTGGGAAAAATCACAAATTAACATTGTCTCAAAATGAGTACGTGCAAAAGGTGTTGAAAATATTTAATATGCAGAATGAAAAACTAGTTAGCACACCTTTTTCTAGCCATTTAAAACTTAATAATGAGATGTTCCCCAAGACCCAAGAATAAATGGATTATATGTCTAAAGTTCCATATGCATTAGTAGTTGGAAGCTTAATGTATGCAATGGTCTGAACAATGCCTGATATTGCACATGCAGTGGGAGTTGTAAGTAGGTACATGAAAAATCTAGGAAAAGAACATTGGATGGCAATAAAATGATTCTCAGATATTTGAGAGGTACCACAAATCAAGCAATATGGTTTGGTGGTTCAAACATTTCTCTACAAGGATATGTTGATGCAGATATCGCAGGTGACAGAGATAATAGGAGGAGCACTACATGATATTTATTTACTGTAGGTCGAACAACTATGAGTTTGGTTTCAAAAATTCAAAGCGTTGTTGCACTTTCAACAACAAAAGCAGAATATGTTGCTGCTACGAAGGCTAGTAAAGAAATTATTTGGTTACAAATGTTTATCGATGAATTGGGTAAGAAGTATGATATGGGCATGTTATATAGTGATAGCCAAAGTGCCATTCATCTTGCAAAGAACTCATCATTTCATTCCAGGACTAAACACATACAACTCAAGTACCATTTCATACAGTGAGTATTGGAAGATGGATAGTTGAAGCTGGAAAAGATACACACTAGCCAGAATACTGTAGATATGCTAATGAAAGTTGTAACCAGGGAGAAACTGAGAATATGCTTAGTTTCAATTGGTCTTCAATGATGACGATGAAGATGAGAAACAACCAAGTCCAAAGAGGAGTCATTTTCCAGCAAACGAAGCAGCGGTGGAGTCGCTACAATTAGTCTCCAAGTGGGAGATTGTTGGTTGTGGAGTCTGATTATCTTCTTTATTTAGTATGACAGCATTGGACCCCTGTACCTTAATCGAGGCAGCAACCCTGCCCATAATTAAATGCTACCTAGGGGGTCCAAGGCAGGGTGGCTGCAACTTTATGGAGCCCCCCTGGTGGGGGGGTTTCAGGGGCAGCACTCTGAAGCTAAAAATAGATGTAAAATTGCCTTGTAAAATTATAGTAATTTCTAGTCAATCTGGGCCATTCATTAGGTAGATGATATGATGGTAGATGTTTAGTTTGGGGTCTTTTTCCCTAGAAGGCAACCCACCGCTTGTATGAGGGTATTGTATTTTGGCTGTGTATTGTAGGTCTATTCTTGGAGTGAGAAATAGATAGGGATACTATGAGAGAGAATAGAGGATATTACAACGTATCTACTGTAGGTTGTGTCTCTTCATTTTGGTGGATAATAGAAAGGAAGGACTTGTTGTTCAGGGCGGACGTAGCCCAAACTGGGTGAACCACGTATATCTGTGTCTCTCTGGTTTTATGTGTTTTGTGTGCTTGTTTTCTTAACATATTTTATGTGTTTCATCGCTCTGTAATATATATAATTTTATAACAACTGGTATCAGAGCTGAAGGTCTCTTTGGCTGATAAACTCGCAGGAAAGAAGGGTTCCTGGTTCGAGTGGGAGAAATGGCGTAAGATGGTAGTTTAGGGTCAAAAAATTTAATGGCCAAAGCTTCCTGCTGTGGAAGATACAGATGGAAGATTATCTGTATCAGAAAGATTTGTACGTACCATTGAGCGGAAAAACAAAAAATTCGACGGCTATGACAGACGCAGAATGGAAGCTTCTCGATAGGAAGGCACTCGAAACAGTGCGATTGTGCCTCGCGGCATCGGTAGCTTTCAATATTTCAAAGGAAACAACAACAACGGGTTTGATTAAGGCATTGCAGAAACTATATGGGAAACCCTCGGCCTCAAATAAGGTATTTCTTATGAAACGTTTATTTAATATGAAGATGTCAGAAGGTGGATCTGTTGCAGACCATTTAGATTATTTTAATACAGTTACCAGTCAGTAAATTTCTGTAGGGGTAAAATTTGATGATGAAGTTAGAGCTCTGTTATTTTTTTGCTCATTTCCAGAAATATGGAATGGTTTAGTTATGGCCATTAGTAACTCTGTCTCTGGATCTAGTACTTTAAAGATTGATGATGTTTTCGGTGCTATCCTTAGTGAGGAAATGCGATGGAAAAGCTCCGGTGAGACATCGGGTAATGCTTTGAGTGCCGAGTCTAGGTGAAAAAGAATGGAAGGAGGAAAGAGCTCGGGATATCGCAGTAAATCAAGGAAATGGAGATCCAAGTCTATATCAGGGATAGTGTCCTGGAAATGAGGAAAGAAAGGACACCTAAAGAAAGACTGTAGATCTCGTAATGGAAAAAAAGGAGACACACAGAAGAAAACAATCATGAATAAAATGTGACACGTGATTTTTTAAGAGATGCTTTGATTCTTTCTTTCAAAAAAGTTACTGATTCTTGGGTTGTAGATTCAGGGGCCCCATTCCATGCCACACCTGATAAGAAATATTTTCATGACTATGTTCAAGGAGATTTTTGACAAGTCTGTTTGGGTGATGATAAACCCTATAAAAATTGTTGGAATGGGTAAGGTTCTTGTAAAACAATAGAATGGAAACAGAGGTACAAATCTAGACTTGTGGTGAAGGGGTTTGCATGGAAGAAAGGTATTGATTTTGATGAAATATTTTCTCATGTTGTTAAGATGACTTCAATCAGAACTATTTTAAGTCTTGTAGCAGCGGAAGATTTACATCTTCAATAGTTAGATGTAAAGACAACATCTCTCCATGGAGATTTGGAGGAAGAGATCTATATGGAGCAATCAGAAGGATATGAGATCAAAGGGAAGGAAAAATTAGTGTGCAAGTTAAGGAAGAGCTTGTATGGCTTAAAACAGGCTCCAAGGTAGTGGTATCTAAAATTTGAAAATTTTATGTCTGAACAAGGTTATACTAGATGTTATTTTGATCGTTGTGTTTATATGAAAAGGAAAAATGATGGCAGCTATATTATATTGTTATTATATGTAGATGAGATTCTAGTTGCAGGGTCTAACATGCAAGAATTAAATGTGCTCAAAAGAAAATTGGAAAATTCATTTGCAATGAAGGATTTGGGAGCTGCAAAACAAAACCTTGGTATGAGAATAAGTAGAGACAGGAAAAATCACAAATTAAGATTGTCTCAGAATTAGTACATACAAAAGGTGTTGAAAAGATTTAATATGCAGAATGTAAAACCAGTTATTACACCTTTGTTAGTGATTTCAAACTCGGTAAGGAGATGTGCCCCAAGACCCAAGAAAAAATGGACTAGATATCTAAAGTTCCATATGAATCAGCAATTGGAAGCTTAATGTATGCAATGGTCTGTACAAGGCCTGATATTGCACATGCAGTGGGAGTTGTAAGCAGGTACATGAACAATCCAGGAAAAGAACATTGGATGGCAAAAAAATGGATTCTCAGATATTTGAGAGGTACCAGAAATTAAGAATTATGCTTTGGTGGTTCAAACATTTCTCTATAGGGATATGTTGATGCAGATATGGTAGGTAACAGAGACAATAGGAGGAGCACTACAAGATATGTATTTACTGTAGGTGGAATAGCTGTGAGTTTGGTTTCAAAAATCCAAAGCATTGTTGCACTTTCAACAACAAAAGCAGAATATGTTGCTGCTATAGAGGCTAGTAAAGAAATGATTTGGTTACGAAGGCTTATGGATGAATTGGGTAAGAAGCATGATATGGGCACATTATACAGTGATAGCCAAAGTGCCATTCATGTTGCAAAGAACTGAAAATTTCATTCCAAGACTAAACACATACAACTAAAGTACCATTTCATACGATCAGTATTGGAAGATGGATAATTGAAGCTGGAAAAGTACACACTAGCCAGAATCCTGTAGATATGCTAACAAAAGTTGTAACTAGGAAGAAACTGAGAATATGCTTAGTTTCAATTAGTCTTCAACGATGACGATGAAGATGAGAGACAACCAAGTCTAAAGAGGAGTCATTGTCTAGCAAATGAAGCAGTGGTGGAGTTGCCACAATCAGTCTCCAAGTGGGAGTTTGTTGGCTGTGGAGCCTGATTATCTTTTTTTTTTTGTATCACAGCGTTGGACCCCTGTACCTTAATGGGGGCGGTAAATCTGCCTATAATTAAACGTTGACTGGGGGGTCCAGGGGGATTTGGCTGCGACTTTATGGAGCCGCCCCCTAGAAGGGGGTTTTGGGGGCAGTGCCCCCAAAGCTAAAAACAGATGTAAAATTGCCTTGTAAATTTATCGTAATTTTTAGTCAATCTGGGCCGTTCATTAGGTGGATGATCTGACAGTAGAAGTTATGTTTAGTTTAGGGTTTTTTTTCCCTAGAAGGCAACCCCTCACTTGTATGAGGGTATTTTATTGTGGTTGTGTATTCTAGGTGTATTCTTGAAGCGAGAAACAGATAGGGATACTATGAGAGAGAACAAAGGATATTACAGTGGATCTATTGTAGGTTGTGTCTCTTCATTTTTCTGGATAATAGAAAGGAAGGACTAGTTTTTCGGGGTGGACATCACCCAAACTAGGTGAAACACGCATATTTGTGTCTCTCTGGTTTTATCTATTTTGTGCGCTTGTGTTTTCGACATATTTTATTTCATTACTCTGTAATATACATAATTTTCTAACGACTGGTATCAGAGCCGAAGGTCTATTTGGCTGATAAACTCACAAGAAAGAAGGTTTCCTGGTTCGAGTGGGAGAAATGGAGGAAGATGGTAGATGATAAGCTTAGGGTAGAGAAATTTAACAGCCAAAGCTTCCCATTGTGGAAGATGTAGATGGAATATTATCTGTATCAGAAATATCTGTACTTACAATTGAGCAGAAAAATAGAGAAGCCGATGGCTATGACAAATGTAGAATGGGAACTTCTCGATAGAAAGGCACTTGGAACAGTGTGGTTGTGCCTCATGGCATCGGTAGCCTTCAATATTTCAAAGGAAACAACAACATAGGGTTTGATTAAGGCGTTGTCGAAACTATCTGAGAAACCCTCGTCCTCAAATAAGGTATTTCTTATGAAATGTTTATTTAATATGAAGATGTCAGAACGTGGATCTATTGCAGACCATTTAAATTATTTTAATAGAGTTACTAGTAAATTAAGTTTTGTAGGGGTAAAATTTGATGATGAAGTTAGAGCTCTGTTATTTTTGTGCTCGTTGCCGGAAATATGGAATGGTTGAGTTATGGACATTAGTAACACTATCTCTGGATATAGCACTTTAAATTTTGATGACGTTGTCGGTGCTATCATTAGCGAGGAAATGCGATAGAAAAGCTCCAATGAGACATCAGGTAATGCTTTGAATGCAGAGTATATGGGAAGAAGAATGGAAAAACGAAAGAGCTCGGGATATCGCAGTAAATCAAGGAAAGGCAGATCGAAGTCTAGATCGGGGATAGTGTGCTAGAAATGCGGAAAGAAACGATACCTAAAGAAACACTGTAGATCTCGGAAGGGAGAAAAAGGAGACACGCTGCAAGAAAACAATCATGAAGCAAATGTTATTGCTGATGTGTTACAATATGCTTTGATTCTTTCTTTTGAAAATGTTACTGATTCTTGGGTTGTAGATTTAGGGGCCTCATTCCATGCCACACCTGATAAGAAATACTTTCATGAATATGTTCAAGGATATTTTTGACAAGTCCATTTGGGTGATGATAAAACCTGTAAAATTGTTGGAATGGGTAATGTTCTTGTAAAAAAACAAAATGGAAATTGAGATATAAAGCTAGACTTGTGGTGAAGGGGTTTGCACAGAAGAAAGGTATTGATTTTGATGAAATATTTTCTCCTATTGTTAACATGACTTAAATCAGCACTATTTTAAGTCTTGTAGCAGTGGAAGATTTACATCTTGAACAGTTAGAAGTAAAGACAACATTTCTCCATGGAGATTTGGAGGAAGATATCTATATGGAACAACCGGAAGGATATGAAATCAAAGGGAATGTAAAATTAGTGTGCAGGTTAAGGAAGAGCTTGTATGGCTTAAAACGGGCTCCAAGGCAGTGGTATGTAAAATTTGACAAGTTTATGTCTGAACAAGGTTATACTAGATGTGACTCTAATCATTATGTTTATCTGAAAAGGCAAAATGATGGCAGCTATATTATATTTTTATTGTATGTATATGACATTCTTGTTGCAGGGTCTAACATGTAATAATTAAATGTGCTCAAAAGAAAATTGGAAAATTCATTTGCAATGAAGGGTTTGCGAGTTGCAAAACAAATCCTTGGTATGAGATTAATTAGAGATAGGAAAAATCGCGAACTAACATTGTCTCAAAATGAGTACATACAGAAGGTGTTGAAAAGATTTAATATGCAGAATGCAAAACAAGTTAGTACACATTTCCTAGCCATTTCAAACTTAGTAAGGAGATGTGCCCCAAGACCCAAGAAAAAATGGACTATATGTCTAAAGTTCCATATGCATCAGCAATTGGAATCTTAATGTATGCAATGGTCTGCACAAGGCCTGATATTGCACATGCAGTGGGAGTTGTAAGTAGGTACATGAACAATCTAGGAAAAGAGCATTGGATGGAAGTAAAATGGATTCTCGGATATTTTAGAGGTACCACAAATCAAGCATTATTCTTTGGTGGTTCAAACATTGCTCTACAGGAATATTTTGATGTAGATATGGCAGGTGATAGAGATAATAGGAGGAGCACTATAGGATATGTATTTACTGTAGCTAGAATAGCTTTGAGTTGGGTTTCAAAAATCCAAAGTGTTGTTGCACTTCCAAAAACAGAAATAGAAAAAGTTGTTGCTACAAAGGCTAGTAAAGAAATGATTTCGTTACAAAGGTTTATGGATGAATTGAGTAAGAAGCATGATATGGGCACGTTATATAGTGATAGCCAAAGTGCCATTCATCTTGCAAACAACTTAGCATTTCATTCCAGGACTAAACACATACAACTCAAGTGCCATTTCATATGGTCAGTATTAGAAGATGGACAGTTGAAGTTGGAAAAGATACATACTAGCCAGAATCCTACAGATATGCTAACAAAAGTTCTAACCAGGGGGGAACTGAGATATGCTCTATTTCAATTGGTATTCAAAGATGACGATGAAGATGACAAAAAACCAAGTACAAAGAGGAGTCATTGTCTAGCAAATGAAGCAGCGGTGGAGTTGGTACAATGAGTCTCCAAGTGGGAGATTGTTTGTTGTGGAGCTAGATTGTCTTGTTTATTTTGTATCACAGCGTTCGACCCCTGTACCTTAATGGGGGCGGCAATCCTGCCCGTAATTAAATGTTGCCTAGGTGGGTGGCTGTGACTTTATGGAGCCCCCCTTGGAGGGGGGTTTTGGGGGCAGTGCCCCCGAAGCTAAAAATAGATGTAAAATTCCCTTATAAAAGTATAGTAATTTCTAGTCAATCTAGGCCATTCATTAGACAGATGATCTGATGGTAGAATTTATGTTTAGTTTAGGGTATTTTTCCCTAGAAGGCAACCCCTCGCTTGTATGAGGGTATTATATTGTGGCTGTGTATTGTAGATGTATTCTCAGAGCAAGAAACAGATAGGGAGATTGTGAGAGAGAACAGAGGATATTACAGTGGATCTGCTGTAGTTTGTGTCTCTTCATTTTGTTGGATAACAGAAAGGAAGGACTAGTTGTTCAGGGTGGACGTAGCCCAAACTGGGTGAACCAAGTATATTTGTGTCTCTCTAGTTTTATATGTTTTGTGTGCTTGTGTTTTCCGCTTATTTTATGTGTTCCATTGCTCTGTAATATATATAATTTTCTAACAATTGGTATCAAAGCCGAAGGTCTATTTGGCTGATAAAGTCACAGGAAAGAAGGGTTCCTTCTTCGAGTGAGAGAAATGGCGAAAGATGGTAAGTTTAGGCTCAAGAAATTTAACTGCCAGAGCTTCCCACTGTGGAAGATGTAGATGGAAGATTATCTGTATCATAAAGATCCGTACCTACCATTGAGGCACTTGGCACGGTGTGGTTGTGCCTCGTGGCATCGGTAGCCTTCAATATTTCGAAGGAAACAACAACAGAGGGTTTGATTAAGACGTTGGCGAAACTATATGAGAAACCCTTGGCGTCAAATAAGGTATTTCTTATGAAACATTTATTTAATATGAAGATGTCAGAAGGTGGATCTATTGCAGACCATTTAAATGATTTTAATACAGTTACCAGTCAGTTAAGTTCTGTATGGGTAAACTTTGATGATGAAGTTAGAGCTCTGTTATTTTTGTGCTCATTGCCAGAAAGCTGGAATCATTTCGTTATGGCCATTAGTAACTCTGTCTCTGGATCTCGTACTTTAAAGCTTGATGTTGTTGTTGATGCTATCCTTAGTGAGGAAATGCGAAGGAAAAGCTCCGGTGAGACATCTGGTAATGCTTTGAATGCGGAGTCTAGGGGAAGAAGAATGGAAAGAGGAAAGAGCTCGGGATATTGCAGTAAATCAAGGAAAGGCAGATAGAAGTCTAGGTCAGGGGTAGTGTGCTGGAAATGCGAAGAGAAAGGACACCTAAAGAAAGTCTGTAGATCTGAGAAGGGAAAAAAAGGAGACACAACAAGAAAAAAATCATGAAGAAAATGTGACTGGTGATGTGTTACAAGATACTTTGATTCTTTCTTTCGAAAATGTTATTGATTCTTGGGTTGTAGATTCAGGGGCCTCATTCCATGCCACACCTAATAAGAAATATTTTCATGACTATGTTCAAGGCATGTTTTGACAAGTCTGTTTGGGTGATGATAAACCTTATAAAATTGTTGGAATGGGTAAGGTTCTTTTAAAACAACATAATGGAAATAGAGGTACAAAGCTAGACTTGTGGTGAAGGGGTTTGCACAGAAGAAATCTATTGATTTTGATGAAATATTTTCTCCTATTGTTAAGATGACTTCAATCAGAACTATTTTAAGTCTTGAAGCAATGGAATATTTACATCTTGAACATTTAGATGTAAAGACAACATTTCTCCATCGAGATTAGGAGGAAGATATATATATGGAGCAACCAAAAGGATATGAGGTCAAAGGGAAGGAAAAATTAGTGTGCAGGTTAAGGAAGAGCTTGTATGGCTTAAAACAGGCTCCAAGGCAGTGGTATCTAAAATTTGACTAGTTTATGTCTGAACAAGGTTATAATAGATGTCATTTTGATCATTGTGTTTATCTGAAAAGGAAAAATGATGCCAGCTATATTATATTGTTATTGTATGTAGATGACATGCTTGTTGCAGGGTCTAACATGCAAGAAATAAATGTGCTCAAAAGAAAATTGGCAAATTCATTTGCAATGAAGGATTTGGGAGTTGCAAAATAAATCATTGGTATGAGAATAAGTAGAGATAGGAAAAATCGCAAATTAACATTGTCTCAGAATGAGTACATAGAAAAGGTGTTGAAAAGATTTAATATGCAGAATGCAAAACTATTTAGTACACCTTTTTCTAGCCATTTCAAACTGAGTAAGAAGATGTGCCCCGAGACCCAAGAAGAAATAGAATATATGTCTAAAGTTCCATATCCATCAGTAGTTGGAAGCTTAATGTATGCAATGGTCTGCACAAGGCCTGATATTGTACATGCAGTGGGAGTTGTAAGTAAGTACATGAACAATCCCGGAAAAGAACATTGGATGGCAATAAATTGGATTCTCAGATATTTGAGAGGTAGCACAAATCAAGCATTATGATTTCGTGGTTCAAACATTGCTCTATAGTGATATGTTGATGCAGATATGGCAGGTGAAAGAGATAATAGGAGGAGCACTACAGGATATGTATTTACTGTAGGTGGAACAGCTGTGAGTTGGGTTTCAAAAATCCAAAGCGTTGTTGCACTTTCAAAAACAGAAGCATAATATGTTGTTTCTATAGAGGCTAGTAAAGAAATGATTTGGTTACAAAGGTTTATGAATGAATTGGGTAAGAAGCATGATATGGGCACGTTATACAGTGATAGCAAAAGCACCTTTCATCTTTCAAAGAACTCAGCATTTCATTCCAGGCCTAAACACATACAGCTCAAGTACCATTTCATACGGTCAATATTGGAAGATGGACAGTTGAAGCTAGAAGAGATACACACTAGCCAGAATCCTGCAGATATGATAACAAAAGTTGTACCAGGGAGAAACTAAGAATATGCTCAGTTTCAATTGGTCTTCAATGATGAAAATGAAGATGAGAAACAACCAAGTACAAAGAGGAGTCATCGTCCAGCAAATGAAGCAGTGGTGGAGTTGCTACAATTAGTCTCCAAGTGGGAGATTTTTGTCTGTGGAGCCTGATTATCTTGTTTATTTTGTATCATAGTGTTGGACCCCTGTAACTTAATGGGGGCAGCAACCCCACCCATAATTAAATGTTACCTGGGGGGTCCAAGGGGGGTAGCTGCGACTTTATGGAGCTCCCCCCTGGCGGGGGTTTTCGGGGGCAACACCCCGAATCTAAAAACAGATGTAAAATTGCCTTGTAAAAGTATAGTGATTTCTAGTCAATCTGGGATGTTCATTAGGCAGATGATCCGATGGTAGAAGTTATGTTTAGTTTACGCTTTTCTACCCTAGAAGGTAACCCCTCACTTGTATGAGGTTATTGTATTGCGACTGTGTATTGTAGGTGTATTTTCGAAGCAAGAAACATATAGGGAGACTATGAGAGAGAATAGAGGATATTACAGGGGATCTGTTGTAGGTTGTGTCTCTTCATTTTGCTGGATAATAGAAAGGAAGGACTGGTTGTTTGGGGTGTATGTAGCCCAAACTGGATGAACCACATATATTTGTGTCTCTCTGGTTTTATGTGTTTTGTGTGCTTGTGTTTTTCGCATATTTTATGTGTTTCATTGCTCTATAATATATATAATTTTCTAACACGTTCCTGTGGAAACCTCAGAACATAGGAGGGTTAATGAAATTACCAACGAGACAACAGAAGTTCCCAGAGGAAACATAGAAGAAGAAGCCCCTGGAGATAGGGAGCCGAGCTAGAAGGGCTTGACAAGATAATTTGTAGATAATTTTAGCACCATTACGCCACCGTCTGAGCCTATCATAGGTGTAGAAACTGAATTCATTGTTAAACAGGAATGGGTTGAACAGTGTGAGAAAAGAAGGGTACCTCTCAAGCAAAAGTATCAACTGCAGTTCAGTGAAACCATGAGACTAAAAAGGGAGGTACGGGATTTGAAGAAGCAAGTTTCATGATTGGAAAGGAAGGTAGAAATATACAAATGGAGGGCAATAAAGCCGATTATTGAAGTCTCCATGGCAGCTACCCAGACTAGCCCGATTGAAGAGTTGTTTGAAGGTCGAGAATTTGTATTGGCCATTGAAATTTAGAAGTGGCAATCTGCACCGAGCGACCATAAGAATGAAACAACTAGGGTTCGATAATAGGCCACCAGATTAGTCAAAATGTACATAGATCATTTTTATAAGGTGCGGCTGAAGGAGGCTAAACATAAGGCCAAAACAGAGGATTTGGAAGAACAATCTCAGTTGCTGAAGATAGATAAGGAGAATATGTTCTCCCTGGCATAGCAGGTAATGGCCTGTAGACCTCCCGCACATAGCTATGCCTTATTCCTTCATGAAAAATTTCTTTTCTTTTTTCTTGAAAGTATATATAAGGATTTTTGGTACGAAATTGAGAACCCCATTCAATTTCTCCATATTTTAAAAATTCATGACATTATTGGACATCACTTAATGTGTGAGCTCTATATGCATGGGTATTACTTAAGGCGTGATCAGTACTTTCACCCCATTCCATTCATGGGGGACATCCATTTCAGGGCTTTCACCTCCTATACCATCAATCAGATTAAATGGAGAAAGGCCTAGGATACATTTGAAGAAAATCAATCCGGAAAGTCATTAATGATGAGAAGAGAGCATGGTCAGTCATCAAACATTTATAACAAGTATTATACATTTCTACAGATTAAAGGCCATAAGGAACACATGATGGAAACCCAAAAATGGTGCGCTGACCTATGTGTCATCTATATTACGATGTTTCACAAGGAAGCACTGGACAATCGTCAGAAAAGATGGATGTTGTCATCCTCAGCCGTCAGAGAAAGAACCATTTAGTGCACCCAAATTTGCACGTGATTTAGTGAGAATTCCACGTTACGTGGCATGCATTTATACCTATGGGGTCAGATGGATGGCATTAAGGTTTCAATTTCCCCTTCTATGGTTTCCAGCTAAGAAGTATGCTCCTACATATAATGTTGATCCAAACTGGTGGAAGGATGTTGTTTTGACAGAAGGATATAAGCCACTAAGAATAGAAATGGCTGCAGAATATGACCTTACACAGCTTCATGCCGATCACATTTGGTCCAACCCAAACCTAAGGAGACGATGAGCTGCATGAGGACATGCAGATAGATCAATTGGGGGGAGATGTTGGGCATCAGATTTTTATACTTTATTCTCCCATCTTACACTATTTTTCTATCTCTTTTACCATTATTATTATTAAACACATGAGGTAAAACCCTTCTTCTTATCTTTCATAGGAAATTTGATTAATGAAATATTTTTCATGGAGGTTTTACCTTTTTACATATTAACTCCGATATTTCTTCAGATCGAGCTAAAACAGGAGCATTGCGGCTACGAGTCGAGGCACAACCCATCATCTCTAGCGTGTTCCTTATTTTATGTTATAGCGTAATAGACTTGGTTGTATCAGCACTATCTTAGGCGTTTTCACGGTTTCTTGCTGGGAAAATTGGTTGTCGTTGGAATAAGATGTATTTTTGTAATGATGAAGTTGTTGAGAGGAATCATGGGTTTTAGGATAATTGTACAAAGAGGCCTACAGGCTGTGAATCAGGTTTAAGCCCTTTGTCATATGGATCTTGTAATTAATCTCTTTTATCATTAATTGAATGCACAACAGCTTGTTGTTTCTCCTATAATTTGTGAGTTTACCGTAGCACTGATTAGAGAGTTGGGCCCACTCTTATGATCAGGTGTTGTGTTTTCCATTTTTCCTTTCAGTGTTTTGTTTTACATTGATTTCTTTACTGTTGTTACAGTCATGTTTAATTGTTGTGGATGCCCTTTAATTTCTGCAGTTCATTTCATTGTTGTTATAGTGATTTGCGTGTTATAGACTAAACCTGTGATCTACAGCAGACCATGTGCTTGTATCTGCATATACTTTTCCATTAGTCTTGAAATAAATAACGCCCCCGGGTTGATAATTTATGTGGAGTAAAGAGTTGAATTTTGTTCATATCTAGACACCAACAGGAGCTACAGTGAAAAGCTATATCATGGAACAGACAAGAGTTTGGAAACATATTTGTAGAGAAGAAAAAGGTGGAAGAAAAAATGGAATTAATCCTAAGATGAATCATAAAGGAAGGTCGTTTAGAAGCTTTGGCTAAGGAGGAAGGAAAACTTGTACATGAGATAGACGAACATTGACAATAAGAAGAGCTTTTATGGAGACATAAATCACACATCCAATGGTTGTTTTAAGGAGAAAGAAATTTTAGATGATTTCATCAATATATGATCAACCATAGAAAAAATAACATGATTTTTCTCTCACCTATAATGAGGGAGTAAGGCGAGAAAACCACTAAGATACAGGTCAAGAATTGATTTCTCACTTCTCCAATCTCATGTCTGAAGGAGCCCAGTACCGATCAGTGATCATTGAGCATATTAATAAATACATCCCTCATTTGATCTTATAGGAGAAGGATGTGACACTCATGAGGAGCATAATTTTTTAGAAGGTAAAATTTGTAGTAAAGGAAATGACCATTAACAAATCTCGAAGCCCAAATGGGTTTACTTCTGAGTTTCCCAAGGCCTACTGGCACTTCCTTGGAACATATATAATGGACTTGGTGGAGGATTCTTGTAGCTTGAAGTACATTTGGTCCAGTATGAATGTGATTTTCATCGCTCTGATCCTAAATACAAATGCAGCCTGTGAAAGTAGTGTATATCATCCAATCGCACACTGGATTGTGATCTATAAAATCCTCTCTTTAGTTATAGTTCATAGACTGAAGCCCCACTTGCACCATATTATCAGCCCTAAGTAATCTGGCTTTATAGAAGGTAGATAAACCCTTGAAAAAATAGGTTCATCCCAGGAGATCATCTATTTTTTATAAAGAAACAAAAAATTGGGCATGCTAGCCAAATTGGATATATGCAAAGCATATGAAGGCCTTAGCTGGAAGTTTCTCTCCATTATCTTAAAGGATTTTCGATTTACGGAAGACCGGATCAAGTGGATTAGATTTTTGATATCCACACCCTTTTTCTCTATTCTCCTCAATGGATCCTGCACGAGCACCTTTGAGTCGTCCCAGGGGTTGCATGAAGGTGATCCAATCCCTCGTTTCCTATTCATTATAGCTAATTATGGTATGGGTCATCTCATCCATGGGGAAGCCTTTTTTGGACAAATTAAAGGCATGAAATTTCTGCGTTCTGATCTGTCAATGATGCACCAACAACTCATGGTTGACATCCCATTATATGGAGATCCATCAATACACGAAGCCAATTCCATGGGAGGTAACCTAGAGACATTTCAAGAAGCTTTAGGTATGCACATTAATAAAGAAAAAAATCAATATTTTTTAAATACTTCTAACCCATTTTAGCATCACCTTGATCATATTATGGGATTTTATAGATTCACTCCCAATGAAATATTTAGGGGTCCCCCTAGTGGAAAACCACTAAGAACCACAAGTTGTACAGAGTTTTGTAGTAAGCTCATGAAGAAATTGTCAAACTAGAAATTTAAGGTTCTCAATATAGAAAGCACGACCACCCTACTAAAGTTGATTCTCGAGGAAATTTCTATATACCACTTTTCAGTCCTCCCCACCCCTAAAAGTTTCTATCATGAGATAGTCTCAATTTCCACAAATGTTAGGGTAAGGAGCTAATGCAGAAAGGAAGTGGGTGTTAGTAGCATGGGACAAAAACTTCCTCCCAAAAGAATATAGGGGCCTTGGTTTGAGGGATCCAGAGTTGATCAACAACTTCATGGGGGAAAAACTCTAGTGGAAATGAATTCAAGGTGACAATGAACTGTGGAAAGAAATCTAGACTGAGAAATATGGTTAGGTCCAGAACCCAATAGAGATTCTAAGATATGTTGAACTACCAATGGGATTGATGTTATGGAACCTATCCTCACCGAAAAATCATCTCATCATAGATCACGTATTCTCTGAAATTCAATATGGGACTTCTACATAATTCTGGAAGAATCATGACAGTAAATGCCACGTATGGACATGAACAATGATATGTTGGGAATAAAATTAACACTCATAAATCAAAATACAAAGAATGTAGCTGACTAATGGAAAGAAGGAAACCTTCAGTATGAATGGTCAGTCTATAAATATGAAGCAGACTAACAACTGGATGAAACCCGTTAGAACTAGTCAACCTCTAAGAAAACCCTACGCGATTGAAAAGTCATCATTTCCTCCTCCCAGGATAAACTAAGACAGGGATATCAGGCATTAGGAAAATTTTCTATTAAGGAGGCTTATCACATCATGGTGAACCATATTTCACTACCTCAGGAGAGTATTTGAAAAAAAAAAATTGTGACTTGAAGTAGTGGAAAAAAGTCCCACACTTCTTGTGGCTAGTTGGTCACAACAAACTTTTAACGTGGGACCAATTTCTAGAAAGGGGGTATGCCCATCTAGGTATCCAGCCTATATAATAAGGGAAGAAATGACTTAAAAACTATTAAATAGATTCCTACAAGCTTAAATATTATGAAAAAAAACACATGTAATCAATTGGATCGCTCGTGAGACAAACATGGTTAGCACTATCGAGCAATGGATGATGACCCTTTTCAATAATCCAATTGTCAATAGAGCCTAGGTGCTTGTGCTAGGATTCCTCCTATGGAAAATTTTGAAAGGCTATAAGAAAACCATTTTCAAGGATCAAGAAATATTGATGCAGGAATTCTGGAAAAAAGTAATGGAAAAAATATCTGAGACCATACTGGTAGATAAGTGGGCATACAAAGATTGGAAAGCATACAGGGAGGAAGACACGATCATTATTAAATTGCACCTTTGTCCAAAAATTATTATCCAATATCTGCCCTCTAAAAATGATTCCCAAGCTAATTCCTGCTCTATTTGTATCCCTCCCCTGAACTATTTCGTCAAAATCAAATTTGATGGGGCCTTTAAATGGAATCCCAGCCTGATAGGATATGGTGGAATCCTTAGAGACTATGATGAAAACCATTTTCATGTCATTGCATGGTACCATGGATATAAAACCAACAACGTAAAAGAGCTTAAAACTCTTGAGAAATGGCTTCTCCTTACTTGGAAGCTATCATATCCTAAGATCCAACTATTAGGTGATTCAAGCCTTATCACTCAAATGGGGTAAAAAATTTTGAATGGTAACCCCCCCCCCTCTCCTTCAAAACTAATCATTATTTGATGTCAAGAATCCCAGTCCTTAAGAATCAAAGATATTATTAATTTGTTTCCTTATGTAATCATAGAACAGACACAAATATTAGGGAACAAGGTGGCCGATTGGTTGGAAAACTAGGGCACACTTGATGGCCACCAAAATGTTGCCACATGTTGGCATTTATCCCTAAGCTCCTCAGACTTGGACCCAAGAGAGATAACAAAAATTATCGGATTGGTGGAAGAAGATAAATCCTCTCTGATGTCAGTGAATGAATTGGAAATTGTGTCATCTTGGGGCTCTGAAACCCTCCCATGTGGTGCTAATGAATAATAGGGGAAGAGAGTACACTAGAACAAGTGGCAGGTTGGTGAATTGTCTTGAGAAAGTGGTGTTTTTTTATATTATTTATGATTAATGTGAGGAATATGTCAGTTGGGAGATGAAAAATTTGGCCTTAGATGGAATTTATTGCTTGGTCTACAGGGAGGGCTTTGCTAGTGACCTAAAAAAGTGTCATGATGTTGGAGAAGGAGGGAAACCTAGAGAACGAGGGAAAACTCAAGTAGAATTTGGAATATAAAAATTGTTATATGGGATCTAAGATTGGGCTTGTGCCATATTATATGGATGTTCATCATTCATGATACCATTCATGGAATAACTAACAGTCTCCCAAGATTGTGGGTGTAACCTTTCATCATTGAAATAATTGTTGAGGAAACCCTCTCTTCTTGGGCTTCGTTTGGTCATGTTATCTTCTTTTTTCTTGTGATGTGGTGGAAGTTTAAAATACAACCACTCTTGGTTCTCTAGTTTGGGCATGGGAGGATTGTGATATTCCCAAATGGGAAAGAAGTATTGTATGAACACAATAATAGAAAGAGAAGTGAATAAATAAATACACCATTACATTAGACAAATGTACAGCCATATTATTAAATATATCAGAAAATAATATGAAAAATATCTTCAGGATCAAGTCACTCAAGAAATGGGAAACAAGCCTCTAATAGGAAAAAATGTTAATACATGAAAAATACTGCCATACAAGTGCCATGAGCCATGAAAGCACATTTTTTCGGCATAAAATACTATAGAAAGATATAACAAGGTGGATATACTATTATATGGCTCAAAAAATTTTTGGATTGAAGATCTAGGCTCCCAAACACATTTCCAAGACAACCCGGGAAGGGTTTCCGGAAATACCCAAAAGTACAAAATGACGAAATGCAGCCCTAGGAATATCAGCTGCAACTAAATAATTGGATGGAGATGGCTGAAAATTATATCTAAATGAATAGATCTCCTCCAATAGATCCTTCAAGTGAAAGGTTGATCCCAACACTGAAGATCTGACCCTCTAAATCAAGCACTGAAACCCCCACTGCAAGTGCTCTCTAGAATAACGCAGTGAAAGAGGAAATATGCATTGTAGATAATGGGAATAGGTTGGCCTAGTGCCAATATATGAAATAAAGCTCAAGGATCTCCTTTGCTGATCTCCCAATGAGAAGAATGCTTCCTTCGCTGAAAAACTAGCTTAGAAAGTGGGTTTCTCAACCCTCCATTGCAACACCTTACAACACAACACAAATCTGAATAGACACTGTGCTGTAGCTGAAGACTAAAGCTTGGCCAGAATGTCAGATGTGTGGAAATGATAGTAAAATATTCTTCCTAGAGGCTACCTTGAGGGAAGAGGTGGGATCCCCACTTGGGAACACCCTGTGCTAAACAACACCGCAAGCTCAACTAAACAACTAAAGAATGCAAGAAGTCATGCAAACCACAAAATCAATAATCAATAACATACCCCTCTATGGCTGCCTTGCCCTCCTCATAAACAATGTGAGCCTTCTCACCTTGGGTCCCACTCATTAGGATTTCCACTATCATGGAGACTTCCTCCCACTCACAATGCACTGTCTCTTATTGATGACCCACTCCCTCCATACCAACATTGTATACTTGGTAAAACTTGACCTTGTCCACATGCATTAGACCCTATTCACACATGAGTGTGATTTATCCAACTATGCATATGATCCATTTTCATATTAAGAGCCATTTTATTCCTACTAAAGAGATTTATGGGCCTCCCTACCCATTTATTCATCTAACTAAATGACAAGAGAAAAATTAATATTCCAGTTATCTGCATGCTAATTTAGAAATATTACAGTCCTCCCCTCCCAAATGTTGCTTGTCCTCAAGGAACTGCAAGGATAGAACTAATTAGACTCCTCTCCTCCTCCCATAGCATCCTCATATGATAAACAACTCCAAGGAACAAGATGTTGTCTCATCAATAAATCTCCAAATTTCTCCTCCCAAGTATTCAAGTTAGCTTTTGGTGACCATCCCAAATAGCTATCATCATGAAGAAGTAAAATATCTGTGGAGGAAAAAATGTGCTGCCTAAAGGCCTTCTTGAGGCATGGAATCTTAAATATATTGAGAAATATCATTCCCATGTGAAGTCCCCATCCCCAAGCTATCATCCATACAAAATGAGTCACCCTCCAACATGGAAACTCATGAAATATCTCTTCCACCTTAAGCTCCTGCAAAATATGTGGGCTGCATAGATGAACATGATGGATAAAATTGTCCATCCCACACTATATCTCTCTCCACTTATGATAAGTGTATAGTTTCTACTATTGTCGCTGCTGCTGAATTTGGGTTGCAATGATGTTTCCCTCATGAAGCAAAAAGGAAGTTGGATACTCAAAGAGCCACTCTTTGGTTCTTGCCCATACCATCCCATATAAAGTGAATATGACATTATCATCATATGGAATCCAAATGAGAGAGGTATTGAAGGTTTTACATAGTGTTGGAAGGTACAAACAATCTCCCAAGTAGTCATAGCACAGTTTTTCTAATTGTTATTTCAAAAAATAACATGGCAAGTTGTCTCCTAACAAATTGCTAGTTGTGCATGTCATCATATATACTAGTAAATAGTAAATGGAATTGTATATAAATTGAGCATACAGGAAATAGCACAACACTTGTCTATAAGGATACAAGAAATTGCTATCTCAATCATAGATGTTGGTCCCAAAATGACCATGAAGCCCAAATAGGGACTTGCCCTCTTGTAGAGAAATGCACTGAATAGAAATTGCAAGAGAATGCAAATATTGTGTTAGATAATCAATAAGTGAAAAAGTACAATACTTACCATGTACTGAGAGTAGGCTGATAATGACATCTATGAATGAGCCCTCCATAGTGGTATGGAATATCTCCATGAAAGGGAATGAACCATGTGCTACATGCAAAGCATTCTCCTTATGCTTGGAGATCCAAGTCAAGAAGATCATATCATGGTAATAGATGTATCCACTAATCCATCACTCTCATCTCCTAATTTTTCATCAAGTGCATCATATGTGAAGTGATCCTGGGAACACTCCATTAACAAACCCACGCTCCAAAGTGAAAATGTTGTTGGCCTTTATAATAAGGCTCCTGTCATCTCATAGCTCCATTCTTTGACATTCCAAATGTCAAATTCATATACCATAATGCTAATATATAGGGGAGATTTCTTCCAAAGGGAAAGAACCTCCCGATCCTCCAAGGCTAAGGAGTAGCCCCTTTGCACCCTCATAGTTCCATCACCTAATACTGCAACATCATGAAAAGCATGGGAGAAAATCAGCCCATATTCTCCCAAGAACTTCAAAAGAAACAACAACTTTTGTTGCCTGCTCACACCATCACCATATAAACTATGGAGTAACAACATGATAGTTGATAGGAAATATATCACATCACCCCAATACACCCAAACTCCTTGCTGCCATATGATGCAAGTGCCATGCCAAGTTCCATCCACCAACACACCCTTTGAAGAAGGATATGTCACATGATGGCCAAACTCTTTCAAGACTAGCCAATGCAGCCATGCCTCCTGTTGCCTTGTGTCATAGATATGTAAGTGGCTCACAAAACTCTTGCTCACCATCCACACCCATTCATCCAAATGCGGGTGTCTCCTACCATGCTCCATCTTGATACGCCTCCAATGGAGAATACCATCCTCCCAAATCAGATTTCTATCTTTGCATTTCATGGGATGTTGAAATGCAATCTCTTGGATATCTCCAAGTGAACACCACTCATAAATGACCATGTTGAATCCATAAAGATCCATGTATGTTGAAGGAAAATTCTTCTCATTGAGTTGTGCAATGCTCATCAAGAAAGATCCATCACAATAATGAAACATAAGATGTCTCTCATCAATCATCGGCCCATCCAATGTCACACAAGTATAATGGTCATCAGAATGCTCTAATAATAGTTGGGCCCCCAACACATCACTGATGTTCAATGACAGTGCTACAGATCTCCATAATGGTGCATTTTTTGTCTCATTCTCATGCTCAATGTTGAACATATAGTTTTGCATTTGATGTTTTAGGTCAATGCTCATCCTATCCTTCAAAAATCTGCACTCCAACCCCAAGAGTTGTATGTAGCTCAAAAATGACACACTAGGATGAATGTACATATCCTCCTTGAAAAAATCAAGGCTCCTTAGTATAGTGATAATTTTTTGCTCCAAATCCGCAGTGTGTCTTGACCCTAGGTCATGCAAGCGAATATTCCCACAACTCTCCAGAAGATGTGCTAAAATAATAGAAAGTGGAAACATTTGCATGCCTTGGTTATGCTTGGGAACATCTTGTCTTGATACAAGGGTTCCTTCCTCTGATGTGATGACTTCCCCAACTATTAATGATAATGGCTGGTCCTCTATGGGTGCATCAGTGTTAGTATAATTATCCTTCTACTCACGCATCTCCTTAATTGTACATGGGACTCTATTTGTGAAGAGATCAAGACCACTTTGCAAAGATGCAAGGGTTATTTCTCCTGATGCAAGTGATCTTGTAGCAAGTGGTGGTGAAGGCATCTTCCCCTCTGATTTCTTCTTATCAAACCTTTTGATCAACCTTTGAGTAAAATATGCATATGCAGTAACTCTTGCATGAATCAAATGGCTGAACCACCAAATGTTTGCTTCACCTTCAATGTGTAGCGTTGCAATATAAACAACTTCTCTTTCTACCACTGGATGTAGGAGGAAGAATGCATCCAAATTCATTCCCCAACCTCTGTTTGTACATGTGGATGACCCATCAAATTTAGGCAATAGGAATCTATTGCTGCCAGGGCTCCCTTCTTCTTTGAGCTAAATGAACTGTGGGAGAGTTAGATTCTCCTTGAAAGCTCTAGGTTGAGACTTATATTCTGCAAGGTATTCACTTAGAATTTCATGGTCTAAGTGTCCTCCATGTCCATACCTTTTTTCTTCTTCCTAAAAAAAAAAAGGCATAGTGTATTGCTTTGGAGCTCTCTGCAACACTGATTCTTTCTTCTGCTAATAGGAAGTACATGGACCTTCCTCTTCTTTAAACCTTTTTGAGGTGTCATTGCATCTCTCCTCTTTCATCTACTTGACCTCCTTAGAGAGGTTATTCATAGATATGAAAAGTGATGAGAAAAATTTCATTCCTTCCATCATTATAGATCTCATTTTCTTCTCTTCTTATTCTTATAGCATATTGGCTGAAACTCACAGGATGAGCCAAGATTATGCTTCAATACCACTGTAATATTCATAAATGGTAAAGAAACAATACATGAACTCAATAATAGAAAGAGAAGTGAATAAATCAATACACCATTACATGTGACAATTGTACAACCATCTTATTAAATATATCAACAAAAATAGGCACAAGATCTTCAAGATCAAGTCACTCAAGCAATGGGGAAACAAGCCTCCAATAGGAAAATATGGTAATACATGAGAAATACTGCCATACAAGTGCCATGAGCCATGAAAATGAAGTTTTTGGGCATAAAATACTACAACAAGATACAAAAAGGTGTATCTATTTTTCTATAGCTCAAACAATGTTGGGAGTGAAGATCTAGGCTCCCAAACACATTTCTAAGGCAACCCTGGAAGGGTCTTCAGAAATACCCAAAAGTACAAAATGTCGAAATGCAGCCTTAGGGCTGAATAGTAGCTGCAAATTAATAAATAGATGGATATGGCTGAAAATGATAGCTAAATGAATATATATCCTCCAATATATCCTTCAAGTGAAAGGCTTATCCCAACACTAAAGATCTCACACTCCAAATCAAGCACTGAAACCCCCACTGCAAGTGCTCTTTAGAATAACACAATCAAAGAGGAAATATGCACTGTAGCTAATGGGAATAGGTTATCCTAGTGCCAAAATATGAAACAAAGCTTAAGGAACTCATTTTTTTATCTCCTAATGAGAATAATGCTTTCTCCCTGAAAAACTAACTCAGAAATTGGGTTTCTCAACCCTCCACTGCAACACCCTGAGACACAACACAAATCTGAACAGACACTGCACTGTAGATGAAGACTTAAGCTTGGCCAGAATTCTGAATGTGTGGAAATTATAGTACAATACTCTTCCTAGAGGCTACCTTCAGGGAATATATGGGATCCCTGCTCGAGAATACCCTGTGCTAAACAACACTGCAAGCTCAACTAAACAGCTAAAAAATGCAAGAAGTCATGCAGAACACAAAATAAATAATCAATAACATGCCCCTCTATGTCTTCCTTGCCCTCCTTATAAACAATGTGAGCCTTCTCACCTTGGGTCCCACTCATTAGGGTTTCGACTATCATGGAGACTTCCACCCATTCACACTGCATTGTCTCTTATTGATGACCCACTCCCTCCATACCACAGTTGTTGACTTGGTCAAGCATGACCTTGTCCACATGCATTAGCCCCTATTCACGCATGAGGGTACTTTATCCACCTATGAAGATGATCCCTTTTCATATTAAGAGAGATTTTATTCCTGCTAAATATATTTATGGGCATCCCTATCAATTTATTCATCTAACTAAATGACAAGAGAAAAATTAATATTCCAATTAGGTGCATGCTAATTTAGGAATATTACAAGGATCGTGTGTGTGAATGGTCCCCATTCTGTCGTGTGCAGATAGGGTAGTGGGGTTTACACCACTCATCTTAATTTGGTTTTTTCTCAGGTATGTATTTTGATCTTGGATTCTTTTTTTTGCAGTAGTTATTTTGGTTAGAGGTGAACTACAGAGACTTATGTTGTTGGGTTTATTTGGTAAATTTTCCACTTCATTGGTGGAAAATTCGCTTAGGGTGACCATTTATCCCATTCATGACTATTTTTAGCATTAGTGGCTCATGGAACTCCTTTCTTTGAGTCTGGGATAATTCTCAGCATGGGGCATGGTATTTCATGTATGTTTCCTCATAGAACTTAAAACATGAGTAATAATTGTGTGGGTGTGTAGGCTTGGTGCTTTTCATTTCAAGCATGGATGATCTATCAGTGTGGTCGACCCCATAGAGGAGGTGGCCATAGGGGGCACTGATCCAGGTTGATATTGGTGGCCACCGGCCTATTCCACTTGGGGCCCCACCACTGTCTCTTTTAGTTTTTTAGTTTCGGCACAACTTACTATTTTTAGCAGTTTTTCGGGTCCTGAACTTTTCGAACCATTTTGAGGCTTTAAACAACGTTTTTTTGGAAAACCAGGAGAAACATGGGTCGATGGATCGATGTTTCTAACATCAAAATTTTTAGTCCTCAAATATATCTTTCTAACGATGTATGGCGCGTGTCAAACAAAGATCGTATGCCAAAGTTACGTCCCTGGGAATTTGAAATGCCAACTTACCCAAGCCAGGCCCATAGTTTTGGCGCTTCATCTTCTAGGGTTATATTTTTAGATTTTTAGGCTTTTCCATTGTTTTGAAATAATAAATAGGCCCTCAAGCCTCATTGTAACATAGTTCAGAGGCCTGTAGCCACCACATCTCTTCTCAGAGATAAGCTACCAGCACCCTAGCTAGTTTATTTTCATTCTATCTATAAGAAAATTTAAGTTCTTTGATATTAATGAAATGAAGTGTTATTTATGCTGCAGCTTTGTATTTATGGCCATATGTTTATTATTTTTTATTCCTCTAGAAATTTGGATCAGTAGTATCAGAGCGGTCTGCATTTTCTCGATCCTTCTTTACATGTCCTCAATGAGGTACAAGGTAAAAGGATTTAGGGCTTGATCTGGTTGAACCTTTGCAAGATCAGAATTGCAAACCTCAATGGCTGCCCATGGGGGACGAAAGGAAATATGAGGGAGTAGGAGATCCTATCAAAATATTGCTCGAGGAGGCCCTCGAAAAACAAAGGAACGTGATGATGGATAACATTTCCTAGATCCTTCAATGACTACCCACCGAAAACGCATCTACATCCAGCAGCCACTCTGGAGGTGTGACTTCGTTTAAGTTACAAGTAAACCTTGAAATTCCTAGATTTCAGGGTCAAATAGATGCAGATGTATTAGATAGATGGTTGAATCTATTAGAAGGATATTTCTCGGTTCATGACTTTTTTGACCGGGAGAATATTATTTTTGCACACCTCAAAGCTACCCCCCATGTCAAGGACTGGTGGGAAACCTACTATGAGAAAAAGGAAGAGACTAAACCCTCTTTGTTCTCAGTCGTACCCACCTGGAACTATTTCTAACATGGCATAAAGGAACAATATTATCACATGGGGAGCTATGAGGGTAAGTACATACAATGGACCACGTTGGAACAACAAAGGGATCAAGATGTGCATGAGCTAATGAATTTTTTCCATACGCTGTGCACAAAGTTGAGTATCAGATATTCAGAGAAAATTTTGGTGCTAAGGTATCACAGTTGTATGCATAGATACATTAAGGAGGAAATGGAGTTCCTTGACATCTCCTCGCTTGGTATGGCATACTGGTATGCTACCAAGATTGGGCAGAAACTAAAACAAAAGAAGCAAGAATTTGGATCTACGAATCAAAACTAAGCGAAAGGTGGCCCCAAACCACAAAAAAAAGGACAAATCCAAGGCATGGTGGCCCAAGACAACCTGCCAAATCCCCAACCAAATAAACACATCGCAAAGCCAAAGAAGGACACAGGAAAGTGGTTTGAGTTCTAGAAGAGTTCCACTCACAACAAAAGTGAGTGTTGGGCCAAGCAGTCGCTGGTGGCCAAGATGAGGGCTTTTAAATCATATGCATGCTTCAAACCTGAATCAGAACCTCAAAAGGAAAATTACAAAGGGAAATAGATTATTGATGTAGATCCCAATGCCATTGTTTCCACTGCGAAGATCCAGAAGGAGGAACCGGAAGACCCAGAGGAGGAGCACCTCTTCCACTCCTAGTTGTGGGTAAAGGGTTCCCCACTACAGTTCATTTTCAAGAATGGGAGCCAAAAGAACTGTGTTTCAGTAGATGTTGTGAAGCGGTTGGGATTTTCAACCACAACACACCCACAACCATACACCATCGTGTGGCTTCACGAAGGACAGGATCTCTGCATCAACCAGCAGTGTCGCCTTCCCTGTAGCATCAAGAACATTGCTCCTCTTCATGTTTGTGATGTATTATTAGCCCAACCATACTTTTGCAAGTGACATGATGTGTATGAGTCTTGACCTCATGTTGTTATTGTTAATTTTGGAACTAAGTTATACATGATACCAGAGGTACCACCGCTTGCCTCTATCTCTTTGGTTACTACAAAACAATGTAGTAAGCTCATTTCCAAAACCAGGAAATTTTTTTTCCTAATGATCCACCCCTAGGGAAAGAAGAAGACTCTGGCCATGACCTCCAAAGAGGGCTCCTCTACATGAAAGAAATAGATTGACAAGGTTGTGGAGGAGTATAGGGACATATTCACCTCACTCATAGGGGTGCCTCTACACTGTTATGTCAAGCATCCCATTGATTTGACCCTAGGTGCACCACTAGAAAATGGATCGATCTATCGATGCTCTATTATGGAGAACAATGAAATCAAGATACAAATTCAAGAGCTGTTGCAGAAATTTCACATCCGACTGATTCCATCCCCCTGTGGGAGCTCAATCATATTGGTACAGAATAAGGATAGGACTTGGAGACTCTGTATTTATTATCAGGCATTGAACAAGATCAGTGTCCTGAATAGGGCACCCGATCCGATAGATTGATGACCTTCTGGACCAACTCAAAGGGGAAAAATATTTTCACATGATCATCTTGAAGTATGGGTATCACAAGGTACCAATCGAACCCTCAGATGTGTGGAAGACTTCCTTTAAAGCCAAACAGGGCCTTTCCGAATGGTTGGTCATGCCTTTCTGGTTGATGAATGCTCCTGCAACTTTCATAAGGTTGATGGACGACATATTGCATCCATTTACCAACTCATTTGTAGTGGTTTACTTGTATGAAATTCTGATCTTCAGCCAGACTTGGGAAGAGCACCTCCACCACATCTGATAAGTCTTCCAAACACTGTGGCAACACAAGTTGTGTGCTAATTTTGAGAAGTGCACTTTTGGCATGACCGAGGTTCAGTATATGGGATACATTATTGATGAAAGGGGGGTGCATGTGGATCCAACCAAGATCCAAGTCATTTGGGATTGGTTAGCCCCAACCACTCTAACAGACCTTTTCAGCTTTCTGGGTCTTGCTAATTTCTGTTTAGTCAATTTAGTGTCCTAAATTATTAACATAAATTATCGACTAGGGCTAGTAAACTGATGAAGTGTAATGCACTGTATGTGCCTAAGTATCCCTTTCTCTTACTTCATTATTTTTAGTGTTTTATTGATGTTTTGGGGTTTTTATGTTTGATTCTTAGTATGCTACTCTATGCTAAAAATATGAAGTTAAATCTATGTCAAGAGGAAGAAAAGGAAATGTTAATAAATGAATTTAAACAGAGTTTATTTGCAAGTTCTGTTCCTAACTAGGAAATGATGAAAACATAGACTCTTAATCCATGGATATTACAACTTTTAAATGAATATTCATGAAATAAAAAGTAACTCAAAACACTACAACTTAATCTGATTCATTTAGTTAGAGATTTGTTGGAAGAGCTTGTGAAAAAGATTAATTCTAATGCAATGAGGATCTCCTAAAACATAAAAGGAAATGCTGAAACAAACAGTAACTTAGAGCATTACAGTGAAATCTCATTCATTTGATAGAGGTTTATTGGAAGAGATTTTGAAAGAGAATAACTATAGTATAATGAGGATCTTCTTTTTAACTAAATAACAAAAAATGAAATGCTAATATCTCATAATATTACAATTGAATCCCATTCATTTAATAGATATGTATTGGAAGAGCTTGAGAAAGAGACTAACTAAAATATCATGAGGATCTTTTATCTAAGAAAATGACATGAAACATGATGCTAAAAGCTATGATTTCAGAAAGCAGTCTAAGTAAGGAAATATGAAAAAATAGAATTGAAAATGACTTATCTAGAAAACATGTAAAACCTCCTCGAATAGTAGGGGCAGTCTGCTACCAATTCGATGTAATCCCTTAGCTCCTTGAAGATGTGATTAAAACAGCATCAAAGAACTTCTTTATTGATAAACTCACAAATCTACATCCCATTCCATCTTAAGCTTTGTTACAAAACACTCTATAATTGTTTCTCTTCTTATCCTCTTTTTCATCCCCATGATAGGAGAAAGCCTCTCCTATTTATACAAAAATATGAGAAGTTATCTCATTAATGAGAGTCCATGAATTTATCCCTCTATCTCTAGAGTTACAATCAAAATAGGAAATGATAATACACATGTCTTTTTAGAGTTTCAATACAAAATAGGAAATAAGACACATATCTTCTTAGAGTTTTAATACAAAAATGAAATGAAACACACATCCTCATGATCCCATGATCTTCTCCAATCAAATTCCAATTTGGTTTTGGTAGGCCACATAAAGGTCTTTTAGAAGCTTCCTTTTGACCTACACATGGCAACAATCTCATCCCACTTTTTAGGTATAAGCATATGCACATTATTTTCTAATTTTTAACCACAAATTCACTTAAAAATGCTAAGAATTAATAAAGTTTGGAAAAACATAAATGTAACCCAATAGTGGAAATGGTAAGGTAAATGTAATGAAATTTTACCTGGAGTGAAGGTCGTAATATAGAAATATAATTGAAAATGTAATGGAAATGAATGAAAATTTCAAGGCCCAACAATTTCTACTATAGGTTCGTGTTGGGATTCTTTGATATCACTTTGCCCTTGAGTCAAGTCACCAAGGGAGGAGAAAAAACAAAATTCTTTTGGTCAGAATCTCAATAGAAGGTGTTCGTAGAAATGAAACATCACCTCTATTCTTCACCAGTGCTCACATTATCAGACTTGCAACAACCATTTGAGATCGAGACATATGCCTTTGACTATGCAATTGGGGTAGTTGTTACTCAACAGGGGCATCTAGTGGCATATCAAAGAGAGACATTGTCTGACAGAGTTCGCAAGTATCCCACTTATGACAAATAAATGTATTCAATTGTGCTAGCTTCTCGAAAATGGAAGCATTACATTTTGGGGATGGAAATAATCATCCACACAGACCACCAACCCCTGCAGTTCATATAGACATAAGGGAAGTTGCAGAATAATCGCCATCAGAAGTGGTCCATGTATCTACAATATTTTCATTTGAACATCAACTACAAGAAGGGTAGCACCAATAATGTTGCATATTCCCTAAGCCAACCATCGATCATGACGCTAACCACAGTTCTCAACTATTATGGGCACGAGACTTATAATTGGCCACTTCTATATAAGAGCGATCCATAATTCGGCCACACATACAAGGCACTCTTGGGGGGTATGAAAGTTCCAAATTTTCACCTCCAAGATGCACTGTCATGTCACCTGGGACAAGTTTGTGTTCCTTCAAGTGAGCTTGCGAAGATGATATGGGAAGCACACTACAGTCGATTCATTGGGAATTTCAAGGTCGAGAAAACAATGGCAGTACTACAGAAGTATTTATATTGGTGGAACCTTGGACAGGATGTCGAGAAGTACATCAAATCCTCCACTATGTTCGCCATTACCAAACCAACAATCAAGAAGAAAGGCCTATATACTCCACTATCTACCCCTAGTCAACCTTCAAAATCCATCTCCATGGATTACATGTTGGACCTTCCTTCTACTAAGCATGGAAACGACTGTGTTTTCGTGCTTGTCGACAGATTCTCGAAGATGGCCAGTATGGAAGCCTCCAAAAATACTATCAAACAGAAGCCACTAAAAAAATATTCTTTGAATGAGTGTGAGTGCACTTTGGGATCTCAGATCAGGACAACAGGTTCCTCAGGACATTTTGGTCTAGCCTCTGCTCAATGCTGGACACCAAGCTCACCAAGTCCACAACTTTCCATCCCCAAAATGATGGCCAGACAGAGGTCGTCAACAGGATGATTATACACATTATGCACATGTAAAATTCAAAGCATTAAAACACATGGGATGAGAGCCTCCCGTATGTACAACATATTTATAACCGGGTTCTCCACATCTCAACTGCCCACAGCCCCTTTCATGTGGGCTTCGTATTCCAACCACTATGTCCCATTGATGTAGCCATGCCATTTTCAGCTACTCAGGCCGATTTGGCTCATCTCCAGTATGAAGCTGACAAAGTGAATAGCTTCATCGAGTGCATTCAACACATCCGACAGTAGGTTCATGAAATATTGGATAGAGCCAATGCTAAGTACAAGCAATGACATGATCAACATCGGGTGCCACACAACTTCCAGGTGGGCGACAAAGTGTGGCTACATTTGCAGAAGGAGTGCCTCACTGGACCCCACTGCAAGCTTTGCCCACTCCGATATCCATCATACACCATCACTAAGGCTGTAGGGAACAATGCCTTCGATCTCAATACTCCCCCATTCCTTGCTCTGCACCCATTATTCAATGTGGACCGCCTTCATCCCTACTTCCCACCTCTACTAGACACCTCTGACATTGCGGAACAACTCACACCAACAAAGTTAAACCCATACTAAAAGGAATAGGCCACCACAGATTGTATCATGGACATGAAAATCAATAACACTTAGCAATAGAAGATGCAACTGTATCGGGTTTCCAAAGCTGGCCAACTCCTGAACCAAGGCAAGTGGTTCACCGGGGACCAAGTTCAGCTGAATTTTCCTCATTTCATGGAGGAACTCAACGCAATGGAGACCATTGCTTCTTGTAGGGGGGGGAATGATATTGGTGGCCACCCACCTATTCCACTTGGGGCCCCACTAGTGTCTCTTTCACTCTTTCAGTTTCGGCATAACTTACTATTTTTAGCAGTTTTTTGGGTCATGAACTTCTGGAGCCATTTTGAGGCCCTAAACGATGTTTTCTGGGAAAACTGGGAGAAAAATGGGTCCATGGACTAATTTTTCTCACATTAAAATTTTTATTCCTCTGATATATATTTTGACTAAGGTATGGAGCGTGTCAATCGAAGATCGTATGCTAAAGTTATGTCCTCGGGAAGGTGAAACATAAATTTACCTAAACAGGGCCCATAGTTTTGGCACTTCATCGCATAGGGTTAGGGTTTTGGATGTTTATGGTTTTCCATTGTTTCTAAATAATAAATAGGACCTTGAGCCTTATTATAACACAATTCAGAGGCCTGTATTTTCCACATGTCCTCTCATAGATAATTTACCAGTGCCCTAGCTAGTTTATTTCAATTCTATCTGTAAGCAAATTTAAGTTCTTTGATATTAATGAAATGAATTTTTATTTCCATTGAATCTTTTTATTTATGGATATATGTGTATTATTTTGCGTTCCAGCATAAATCTGGATCAGTGGTATCAGAGCAGTCAATTTTTCTCGATTCTTCTTTACATGTCCCCAACGAGGTTGGTGTATAAGGAGTTAGGGCTCGATCTGGTTGAAACTTTGCAAGATCGACCTTGCAAACCCCGACGGTCTCCCATGGGGGATGAAAAGAAATATGAGAGAGTAGGAGATCCTATAAAAATATTTCTCAAGGAGGTAGTTGAAAAACAAAGGAACGCGGTGATGGATAGCTTTGTCCAGATTCTTCAACGACTACCCACTGGCGATGCATCTGCATCCAGTAGCCACTCTGGAAGCACGACTCCCTTTAAGGTACAAGTAAACTTTTATTATCCCATATTTGAGGGTCAAATAGATGCAGATTTCATAGATAGATGGTTGAATCTATTAGAAGGATATTTATCGGTTCATGACTTTTTCGACTAAGAGAAGATTATTTTTTCACTCCTCAAAGCTAACCCCCATGTCAAGGACTGCTGGTAAACCTACTGTGAGAAAAAATATGAGACATAACCCTCTATGTTCTCAGTCGTACCCACTTGGAATTATTTCCGAGACTCCATCAAGGAACAATACTATCCTGTGAGGAGCTATGAGGACAAGTACATACAATGGACTATGCTATGGCAACAAAGGGATCAAGATGTGCATGAGATGAGGAATCTGTTCCATAATTTGCACACAAATTTGGGTATCAAAGGTTCAGAGAAAAATTTTGGTGCTAAAGTATCACAGTTATTTGCACATATACATTCAGGAAGAAATGGAGTTCCTCGACATCTTCTCACTTGGTATGACATACTGGTATGCTGCCAAGATTGAGAAGAAACTCAAATAGAAGAAGCGAGAATTTGGATCTGCGAATCAAAAGCAAGGGAAAGGTGCCCCCAAACCACAGAAAAATGGACAAAGCCAAGGCATGACATCCCAAGACAACCTGCCAAAGCCACAAGCAAAGAAAAACACCGCGAAGCCAAAGAAGGATATGAGAAAGTGGTGTGAGTTCCATATGAGCTCCACTCACAACACAAGTGAGTGTCGGGCCAAGCAGTCGCTGGTGGCCAAGATGAGCACTTCTGAATTAGATGCATGCTCTAACGCTAAATCAGAACCTGACAAGGGGAATGAAAAAGGGAAAAATATTATTAATGCAGAGCCTAATGCCACTGTTGCCACTGTGAAGATCTAGAAGGATGAACCAGAAGATCTAGAGGAGGAGGAGCATCTCTTCCACTCCCAGATGTGGGTAAAGGGTTCCCCACTATAGTTCATTGTCGACAATGGGATCCAAAAGAACCTTATTTCAACAGACGACATGAAGTGGTTGGGCTTTCCGACCACAACAGACCCACAACCATACACCATCGGGTGGCTTCACCAAGGACGAGATCTCCATGTCACCCAATAGTACCACCTTACCTACAGCATTAAGCCCTTGATGGATGAGGTGTTATGTGAAATTTCTCCTCTTGATGTTTTTGATGCATTATTAGGCCAACAATACCTGTGGAAGCAACATTTTGTGTATAAGTCCCAACCTCGCGATGTTATTGTTAAATGTTCTGAAAATCTTATTGTCAACAACAAAACAGGGTAGGGTGCCTGCCCCGACTGGTAACTGGATTCCATTGAGAAATAAATGTATTGAATGATGATACCAGAGGTACCACTGCATGCTACTATCTATTTGGTTATTGCAAAACAATGCAGTAAGCTCATTTCCAAAACCAGGAAATTTGTTTTCCTAATGATTTGCCCAAAGGGCAAGAAGAAGACTCTGGCCATGACATCCAGATAGGGCTCCTTTACACGACAAGAACAAATGGACAACGTTGTGGAGGAGTACGGGGACATATTCACCTCACCCACAGGGGTGCCTCTGCACTGTTAGGTCAAGCACCCCATTGATTTGACCCCAGGTGTGCCACTACCTATTGGACCTATGTATCAGCATTATATTTTGGAGAACGATTAAATCAAGAGAAAGATTCAGGAAATGTTGTAGAAAGATCACATCAGACCAATTTCATCACCCTATGGGATCTCGATCATGTTGGTACAGAAGAAGGATGGGACTTGGAGACTTTGTATTGACTATCGGGCGCTAAACAAGATCATTGTCTGGAATAGGTACTTGATCCCACGGATTGATGATCTTCTCAACCAAATCAAAGGGGAAAAATATTTCAGCAAGATCGACTTAAATTCTGGGTATCACTAGGCAACAATCAAACCCTTCGATGTGTGGAAGACTACCTTCAAAGCCAAGGAGGGCCTTTTCGAATGGTTGGTCACGCCTTTTGGGTTGACGAATGCCCTTGAATCCTTCATCAGGTTGATGGATGATATCTTGTGACCATTCACCAACTCATTTGTAGTGTTGTACTTGGATGAAATTCTGATCTTCATCAAAACTTGGGAAGAGCACCTCCACCACATCCAACAAGTCCTCCAAAACTGGGGCAACACAAGTTGTGTGCCAATTTGGAGAAGTGCACTTTTGGCATGACCCAGGTTCAATATCTAGGACACATTATTGATTAAACAGGTATGCATGTCGATCCAATCAATATCCAAGTCATTTGGGATTGGCCAGCCCCAACCACTCTAACAGAGCTTCGAAAATTTCTAGGTCTTGCTAATTTCTACCGCAGGTTCATGTTGGGATTCTCTCATATCACTTCACCCTTGATACATGTCACCAAGGGAGGAGCAAAAGAAAAATTATTTTGGTTGGAATCTCAACAGAAGGTGTTCGTAGAATTGAAATGACGACCCTGTTCTACCCAATTTTTCACATTTCCAGACTTGCAAAACCATTTTAGATCTAGACAGTTGCCTCTGACTATGCTATTGGGGCAGTTCTTACTCAACAGGCATCCAGTGGAATATCACAGTGAGACATTGTTCGACACAGTCCGAAATTATCCCACTTATGAAAAGGAAATGTATTCCATTATGCAGGCTTGTCGACAATGGAAAAATTACATTTTGGGGAAGGAAAAAATCATCCACACAGGCCACCGACCCCTTTAGTTCATACAGACATAAGGGACGTTGTAGAATGATTGCCATCTTAAGTGGTCCACATACTACAACAGTTTCATTTGAACATCAAGTACAAGAAGGGTAGCACCAATAATGTTGCATACTACCTCAGCCAACCACCGATTGTGGTTCTAACCACTGCTCTCAACTCTTGTGGGCATGAGACTTCTGATTGGCTACTTCTCTACAAGAATTATCTAGAATTCGGCCACACATACAAGGCACCCTTGGGGGGTATACAAGTTCAAAATTTTCACCTCCAAGATGCACTGTTATGGAACCTGGGACACCTTTGTATTCCTTCAAGCGAGCGTGCCAATATGATGTGGGAAGCACACTACAGTTGAGTCGCTGTGCATTTTGGGGTTGAGAAAATAGTGGCAGTACTGCAGAATTATTTCCATTGGCTGAACCTTTGACAAGATGTCGGGAAGTACATCAGATCTTGCACTACGTGCACCATTGCCAAACTGACCATCAAGAAGCAAGGCCTATATACTCCACTACCTACCCCTAATCGACCTTGGGAATCGATCTCCATGGATTACATGTCGGGCCTTCCTTCTACTAATCATGGAAATGATTGTGTTTTCGTGGTCATCGACAGATTCTCGAAGATGTCCATTATGGTGGCCTGCAAGAATACTATCACAACAGATGCCACTGCTAAAATCTTCTTTGAATGAGTGTGGGTGAAATTTTGTATCCCACAGTCAACGATATCATATCGGGATAGCATGTTCCTCAGAACATTTTGGTCCAACCTGTTGTCAATGCTGGACACCAAGCTCACCAAGTCCACAACTTTCCATCCCCAAACTGATGGGCAAATAGAGGTTGTCAACATGACAATTGTGCACATTATGCACATGTAAAATTCAAAGAATCCACATAGATGGGATGAGAGCCTCCCCTATGTACAACATAGTTATAACCTGGCTCTCCACATCTCAACCAACCACAACCCCTTTCAGGTGGGCTTGGAATTCCATCCACTATGTCCCATTGACGTAGCCATGCCATTAGCGGCTCATGCTAATTCAGCTCATGTCCAATATGAAGCTGACGAAGCAAACAGATTTATTGAGCACATTTAGCACATATTCCAATAGGTTCATGATATATTGGATAGAGCCAATGAAAGTACAAGAAACAACATGATCAACATCGAGTGCCACACAACTTCCAGGTGGGCGACAAAGCGTGGCTACATTTGCAGAAGGAGCACCTCATTGAACCGCACTGCAAGCTTCGGCCACTCTAGTATGGGTCGTACAACATCACCAAGGATTTAGGGAAAAATGCCTTCGAGCTCAGTATTTCACCATTCCTTGGTCTGCACCCAATATTCAATGTGGTCTGCCTACATCCCTACTTCCCACCTCTACTAGACACCTCTGACATTGGAGAACAAATCACACCAAAAACGTTAAACCCATATTGCATGGAACAGGCTAACACAGATTGTATCATGGGCATGCAATTCAAGAAAACTTGCCAACAGAATATCCAACTGTATTGGGTTATCAAAGCTGGCCAACTCCTGCACCAAGGCAAGTGGTTCACTAGGGACCAAGTTCAGTAGAAGTTTCCTCATCTCATGGAGGAACTCAATGCAATGGGGACCATCTCTTCTTAAGGGGGGAGGAATGATCTAGGTCGATATTGGTGGCCACCTGCCTATTCCACGTGGGGCCCCACCAATGTCTCTTTCAGTTTTTCAGTTTCTGCACAACTTACTATTTTTAGCAGTTTTTCGGGTCCTAAACTTTCAGAGACATTTTGAGGCCCTAAATGACCTTTTTTGGGAAAACTATGAGAAAAATGGATCCATGGACCAATATTTCTCATATAAAAGTTGTAGTCCTCGGATAGATATTTCTAGCGAGGTATGGTGTGTGTCAAATGGAGGTTGTATTCCAAAGTTACGTCCCCGGGAAGTTGAAACACCAAATTACCGAAACAGGGCCCATAGTTTTGGTGCTTCATCTCCTAGGGTTAGGGTTTTGGATGTTTAGGGTTTTCCATTGTTTATAAATAATAAATAGTCCCTCGAGCCTCATTGTAACACAGTTTAGAGGCCTATAGCCACCACATCTCTTCTCAAAGATAAGCTACCCGTGCTCTAGCTAGATTATTTCCATTGTGTTTGTAAGAAAATTTTAGTTCTTTGATATTAATGAAATGAATTGTTATTTACATTGCATATTTTTATTTATGGTTATATGCTTATTCTATTTCATTCCTACATAAATCCGGATCAGGCACTAGGGAGCTCGGTTGGAGAGGGAAGATGAGAAGGATGACATGGAAATGGAGGGATAAATTTCATAGGGCCCTACCCTTTCTATGAGTCTTGTAATTCATCCTCCCTCATTTGTTTCAATTATTGATTAGGTAAGGAACATCCAATCCAACCTGGACATCCTCCATTAACATCACTACAATGATCGAAACGATGTTGTGGCATATATCAATGATCTCCAATAAAATCAGAATGAGATATTAGAGAAGCTATCATCAGTGTGACATAGCTAGCGCTGGACAAACGAGAGGCTAAATGAGATTGGGCCATGTGTCATCCACATATATTTCCATGTTCATAAATACCACATCAAACTAGTTGCTCTAGATGATCAAGCTTTGCCTCCTCCTCATTAATATGAGATTTACTCATTGCTTTTTTTTTGGAATGTATGGTGTTATTTCCCATGGGAAATATGGAATTAATAGACTCATTCTTTTCATTAATTTCTAGCTCTCATTACCAAAAAATCTGGTTAGAGTGAAGCAGGGAGAGTCCCAGACCAAAGCCATGTACTTTGTGTTTTTATCGTAATATAATAGATGTTTCTTTGACTGACAAATATATGGGCCATATATAGTAGGAAATTTGTTTCTTTTATTCTTTTAGAGATTCAAACCCCTCAATATGAATGTTCTCTAGTTAAAATTGTACTTTATGCACATTTACTACTAATTTAAGTAATATTTCATTATAGAATTCTTATTGACTTATTTCTATTGTTATTATTATTTCTTATTACAATTTCTCAACAACTTAATTCACAAAGATGCATTTGAACTAATGTGAAAATAATTTTCTTTATCTTTTAATTCTATTTAATTGTGATTAAAGTTAACCTAAAATATTTCATGTTATGACTAAAATGTAGAAAGGACTGTTGAAGAAATAAACGATAATCAAAATTATATTATGGTTATGTGAAGTTTTCATACCTTTATCTCTACTTCCTTTGTAATTTCAAACATTACATTAAAGTTAGAAGGTTCATCCTATTAAAAAGGTAGCAACAAAAGCCTCCATTTGACTTGTGGCTTAGTCAAACGAGAAATTCGATTTTACACATAAGCATGATGACTTAGATTGCAGTTAGCTAGAGTAACATGGTAGTGCCTCTTAGTTAGATCAACAAATTTGACTTTATATGCTTGGAGTAGAGTTGTGCATGTTGTGATTGCTAAAATTTAGCAATTTAGCTCAGTTATTTGTAGTTGAACTCAGTTAACTGAGCTCTAGTCACTAGTTGAGACAATTGAAGGTCAGTTGAGTAGTTATGGCTGTTGTTAACTCATTGATCTCTGAGTTAACTAGTCAATCAGCTGAAAATAACCCAGACATGCATAGAATTCAAATTTTCTAGCTGGAGTGGAGGAAAAGACACATTGTAATTATCAATTATATATTATTTTAATGTATAGGCTTGGTAATTAAGAGGATGATCAATTCCCTTTGAATTGTACAAATAAATATGGAATTACCCTATTACTTAGGAGCTCAATTTCTCCTAAATTACATGTTTTTATATCTTGTCATTATATATTCCACAAACTGTAGAATAAATTTGTATCTCTTGTATTAAATTCGAATCATTTAGTAGAAGAAAAATTCTTGCCATTTCTACATGGTATCAAAGCTTGGAAACGCAATAGTAACTAGTCAATAGATATTTTCCTTTAGAAATTTCGATTTGGAGATTCAATGAAGTAGTTTTTATTTCATGCTAGGAAAATTTATTTTAACAGATTGACATTGAAGTATGCACTAGAGGGAACCTAAATTTTCATAGCTTGGAAGGATAGGATGGAAGTTGTACTCGATGATAATAGAGTCTTGGAATACACCCAAAATGACATTCCAAAACTAGCAGCATCATATTCATAACAATTAACCCAGTGGTAGAAGTATACTACAAAAGGAAAGAGGATCATCCTTGAGGGTGTGAGAGACCACATAATCTTACATTTACATGGGAAGGAAACTCCATTTTCTATGAGGAAGACCCTGACTGAATTGTTTGAAAATAGTAGTGATGCTATGAAATTTGCATTGAGGGACAAGCTCATAAACATATGAATGCAAAAAATGAAACCATTCCACACTACCTCAATAGATTCACTCAAGTTTGAGATTAAATTGGAGGAGTAGGAGAAAATGTAACATCTTCCTAGCTCTCCTTGACCTTCCGAAATCCTCACACAACTACCTATAGTTTATAAATGGAAGGAAAAAATTACCAAATTGGCAGAGACTTTGGTCTAATTTAGTGCACGAAGAAATTTTAAGGGTACACTAGAGATGGAATAACATCCAATTCTGAGGAGGAAGAAAATTTTGTCTTATGAGGAAAGGGAAAGAAGGCTAACAGAAAGAAGGCCCAGTGTGAACCTGAGTTTAGCCAAAACAATGGCAAGAAGAAGGACCTCAACAAGATAAAATGGTTTCATTGTCACGATTATGGACATTATGCAACCAATTTTTTGTATAAAAAATCCAACAAGAAGGCTTTAGGAGGAGAATGAGGTGAATTCCTCACCTCAAAATTCAAATTCGACTTCACCTTGATTGCATGCAAGGAAATCATTGAAATGAATAGTGTGTGGTACCTAGATTCTGGTGCCTCATTCCATATGACAAGATGCAAAAAATTCTTCAGTATCCTAGAGGAGAATGATCTTGAGATGCATATAGAACTTGGAGATGATGGCATATATAGTACCAAAGGAATTGGTATCTTCTCCTTTAAGAGGGAGCAAAGCTCCCATCTTCATCTGAAATATTTTATGTATGTGCCTGAGATGATGAGGAATTTGTTTTTATATTTGTATCAGAGGCCAGAGGTTATGATATTTCTTTCAGCAAGGGAAAAGGCTTTTTGAAGCATATAGCTACAATACAAGTGAAGCAATTTGGAGTTAGAGTGAAAAAATATACAAAATTGAGGTGGATGCTTGTGTTGCACTAAGTACCAAGGCTCAAAATATCTAGAGTCGAGATGTTGGAAGACTTTGGCATAGGTGCATGGAACACTTACACCATGGGGCCTTTGAAATGATGGAGTAGATTACCAACAGTCTCTCGAAATACACCATAAACTAGCATGATGTCGGACATTAGAGGAAATTTCAACGTACAAGTGACCTCCTAAGGAAAAATAATAAAATAATAGCTAAAATAATAAAAAAATAATTATGAATTTTGGAGGGAAAATGATGCAAGATTATCATGGTTCTGAAAATTTGTACATTTAGTAGAATCTAGGGGCTCTTGTGTTTTTCAAATTAGTTGGTTTTCCTAAGTATTTAATTAATATAAGTTTCAATATTTTGAGTGATTTAGATGAGATATTTAGAGTAGGATTTAATTAAATATTGAGAGGCTTATTTGTAAATGTTCTCAAATGTATGAGAACATGATTGATTGATTAGTGATTGGTGTGGATTAAGATATTGTAAATATTACATTAGAAAGTAATTAATGATTTATGGAGGATCCTTAGGATTTAATTGAAAGTTGAGATCCTCAAGGGATAAAGAAGAGATTTTAGGAACTAATTGAGGATTTAGAGGATTTTTAGAATTTTATTGAGTAACCTATGGATCTAAACCAAAACTATTTATAGAGCCTTTTATATATAATTGCAAAGCCTCAAAGGCACAAAAACGGAAAAAAAATGAATATTCTTACATAGAGGATTTGATTTTGTAAGCCTAGGGGCATGTATAGAGAGAGAGGAAGAGAAAGGGCCATGTAAAGACAGATCAGGCCAAAATTTAGATTGTAAAATGGGTTTTTATTTGTATCTGTACATTTGTTTGATGAATGAAGAAATTGAATTCATTTTGACTATGTGTGTCATTCCTTTTACGTGCTAAGTGATCCGTAATTGTGAATTTATGGTTTTTGTTTGATAAACCATGATGAGTGAATTCAAATTGAGTGTATAAGTCTTTCTATGTGATAATGGACTTACGGCTGAGTAGAATCCGTGTGATTCCAGTCTGAATCTAATAGACATGTGTTAAAGGTCAAGTAGAGAACAAATTACGAAATATGGAAGGAAAGGAATAATACAGAGATTATTTTCTATTCAATTTCAACATGGTGTAATTAATACCAAACAAAGATAAGCTCTGGAGAGATAGAATTGAATTAGTCCGAACGAGTAAAGGAGAAGAAGTGTGGAGAATACTATGTTGCAGAGTAATGATAGTATGAAGAGCAGAATTTGACCAAAGACCGAAGAACAGAGAAGAATTCAAAAACATATTAATGCCTTTAAGGATAGAGGAAAAGTAAAGGAAAAATTGATGTTGAAGAAACCCGAATAAGCTAAGGAGGAGTCGCAGAAGAAGACAGATCAATAGAGCGGCATAAAGCGAAGAAAGTAACGAAGGTAGAGAACACTTAGAAATTCCATAGAGTTAACTGGACGAACAAGATTAAATCGCAGAACCTAAGGTTTAAGAATCAACGCCGTAGATCAAGTACGGGAAGAAATGAAGTTAAGCAATTAAATGACAAAGATTACACAACCAGGTAAATTTGGAGAGTTGCGGATGAGGACGTGTGTCAGTGTGGGGTAACATTGCACATCAGCGATTTTAGAAGTTATGTTGAGGAATTTGCAAAGTAAATAAGATAAATTGCGATGCGATGATATGGAGGCGTACGTGAGGACCATTGGATCGTGTAGTAGATCAACAACGGATGGCGAAATCATACGTCGGCACTATTAAGGTTTAACCTTCAGACATCGCAGGTATTTTTTTTTAGTTGTGATGCAGTAAAGAATGAAATGTGTGATGTGGCATGAGTGACCATGTGTCAGCATAGCGCAAGAGTGGATACCACAAGTTTTATGGTTTAGTGTTATCGGTAAGGAGTTAAGGTGGATGGGCTGCGATGAGCCCTGATTGGTTGAAGGTTGTGGGACCCGAGAACCTGTTTTGCATGTATGTAAAGTGATTTGGATATGTGGAACCTATTTAATGTGAAGCATTGTTGATTGCATAAATTATATATGTTTGATCAATCTGAAATATATTTAATCCGCCTCAAATGTATAAATAAGTTGTGTGGGCCATAACCCATAGGTCTGAAGTATTTATATAAAGTGATGATGTGCATGTGATAAGGTAAGGAGAAGGCACGATAATGCATAATGGTAAAGTGTAAAAAAAATTCGTATGCATTTGATTTAAATTGATAAATAGGTCAAGGGGAGAACATGTGGCGTTAGTTATACTAACCTTGAATGAGGCGATGTTTTGGTTAATTGCAACCTTATGGTTACATCAATTTGGTATCAGAGTAGAGTAAAAGCTTTTTTGGGGAAAAGTCAGAACAAGCAGAGTTTTGATGGTGATGATAGAGTTAAACTGTGTAGAAGACATTGGTAGTAGAACATAGTGAGATTCAACATGATTGTGTATCAGAGGAGAAGATGTCATATTATAAATCTGAAAAGGTGGAGACAAATGCAAGGGAAAATTTAGACAATGAAAGTTGAGAAAGGGATAGTTGTTTTATTGAGGAGAATGGAGATCCATTCGAATGTGAAGATTGGAATCAGACTGCTTGTGAAATCATGTAGATATTGTGTTATTTAACTCTCGTTTGAGTTTTGCAGGTTGCACACAAAGGAGAAATATCTTAACAAAAACAGCAAGATGAAATTTGTAAATAACAGAAGAACCAGTTGTGTTCTTGAAGGCAAAGTAAAGTGGATACCCTGAAGAATGTGGAAAAGAAACTAAATGTTATAGTTGAGGTTCGAAAGAGAGGAAAAGAGTGTTATTAGAATAAAGTAGAATTTTAGAAGCCAAGGAGCAAAGAAGTTGATCAAATAGAGGTTCCAGAGATAGAGAACCAGTGTGACCAAAAGATCAAGGAGAGAAGGCTTAGTGAGGTACTTGCAGCAGGAATGGAGACTTTTTGAGAAGGAGAGGCTTAGTGCAGTTCATAAGTGAACATATGAAGTTCACAAGAGACATAAGGATGACTACTGATAGTCATAGCAGGGGTTCAAAGAGAAGCCACAGTAGAAGAAGAGATAAGAAATATGCCAAATAAAATGGCATGGAAAGGAAGATAAGTCAAGAAGAGATTGACAATGAGAAAGGTGAGATAAAATTTCCAAATTTCATTGTTGATTGATATGTTGCAGAGAAATAAGATAGATCAGAAATATGGTTGGACTATGAGAAATAAACTGAAGTGGCATAGGCTACAAGAGAAAATAAAGCAGCAGGTGAATATGCAGCTAATAGAGGAGCTGAGGAAGCTTGAGTAGATAATGAATGTTGAATTGAGGGTAGATAAGCTCGAAGGAGTTGAGCTAAAACAAAGAAAAGTTGTTGGAAATGAAAAACTTCCTTTTGAACTTGAAGATGGAGCAATGATGTCTGAAACATCAGTTGAGGCTAGTGAGCCTTATGATTTTTAAATTAAAAATTTGTGTGTGATTGCAGGTGTAAGACAGGATGATGGAAAACCTTTGAATATTTTCAAAGAAGAAGCAGGTAGACATAATCTTAATTCTGTTTTAAAAAATAAGGATGAGACAGTCAGGTCTCAGGAGGAAGCTTGTACATAGTTGAACGGAGGTAGGGTTTTTTAGCATACTGATAGAGTTGTAAGCAGAGGAAGTTTAGCTTTTATTGGTAGCCAAAAGAAAGCAAAACAATTTTACTTTTGTAAACCTAAGCAAGGTATTTTCTTTGATGAAGAAAATGAAGATGTGAAAGAAGGACAAGATGAAGATACTGTGAAATGTTTCACTATCATGAGAAGCCAAAAAGAAGAACAGTTGTTGGCGACTGTTATGAGAAAGGCTACAGATGACTTTATACTTTTTAAGTGTAAGGAAGAGATTAGAGTACTATAAGATTTGTTGGGAGAGAATAAAAGTGAAGAGGAAATTACAGCCAAAGAAGAAGGGATGCTTATAACATCTAAGGAGACTGAGGTGAGTTTAAATTTTCAAGTGTATGATGTATTTTCCAGTGATGAAAAATATACAAACGAGGATGTAATAAAGGAGATGGACGACATCTTATCTTTTGAAGGTAATAACGAAGTTCAAGGGAAGTATGAGGATGAATTTTTTTTGTCTTCAAAGATAATAACGATGAAGGAGAATGCAATTATAATGAAAAGCTGGAATAAAATGTTATTGCATTCAGGGAGTTGAAAAGTAGTTTACTTTATGAAAGTAAATTTGCAAATATTAAAAATAGGTTGTTTAGAGATGAGATAGAAGTTCAGAAGAAACAAGAGGGTAAGGATGTGTTGAAGCCTAGAAAATCTCTGCTTCAAACATCGGGGAAAACCACCCGGTCGGGACCTTAAGACAACTCCTTTTCCATTTGGTATGGTGGCTCCGACTGGATTTAAAGGACCAGTTTCCTTATAACTAAATGGATTGGTTTGGATGGGTGGAAATGGGACTAAATTAACTGAAATAAAACTATCTAATTTAAACTAAATACGGGTAAAGAAATTCTAACACTAACCCAGGTAATTATATGTGAATACAACTTAAGATTGTTCCAATTTAACAATAACCATGAAAATGTATTATTATTTAAATTGAAATGTGCAGAAACAAATAAAGATAACTCTGTTTAAGAAATTAAACAGAGTTGTATTAACATATTGCATTCATCATTGTATACCATCTATATACACTTATGAAAGATAACGTTTCAATTATACTCATAAATGATATATAAAAGGAAGCATTGTGAAAACAAATATATATAAATGATAGCAATTTTAAAGCGAATATCATAAGGCAAAAGAAATCAACACTGAAAGGATAGAAACACCTCATTCATCTTGAAGACTTTCAAATGCAATGTGATACTCTAACCCAGTAACTCTGATGCAAAATCAAATTCCAAGGTACATAAATGCAACACTTCAAAGATAATTCCGCATGAAAATCACCAGATGTGATCCTTTTTAAAAATATAAGACAATGGAGTACAGAAATGCAATCTCCAAGTAAAAAATATTAAGATCCAGGACCCTTCTCTAAATGCATGAGAAGGGTTTAAATACTACTTAACTAAATCTAAAAATAGTCTTATTACAAAAATTAAGGATTCGGTTCAATGACCGTCCTTTTCCTAGGCTAAAATACAGTAAAATTAAAACTAAATCTAACTATCTATGAACTTGTTCTTTGAACTTGCAGGCATCTAGCATAGTTTTGAGAAGATGCGGTTGACCGACTTCAGAATTCAACTGTCCTGAAAAGACAGAGTTGGCAAGCGTAGGAGCAATCTTCTCTGTAGCATTGATGATACAATTAAGCGCACTGTGCTGACTGTGTGGCTTCACCAAGTACATCCAGTATGAGTCCCAATTCAATCTTGTCAGCCCTTGGATAGATTTTTCTCTTTCTTTTGCCTTTTGCCTCCATTCTGTTTGCAGTTGATGTGCCTGTGGGAGATATCCTGGAACAGTTTCTGGAATCAAATTAGCTTTGTGTAAATTATCATTTACACAATCAGTAAGAGTGTTTGCCGCTGTAGCCGCCTCCTCTGCTGCGTTTTCCGCCCTTCTAATTTGTGCATCCCAGTTATTGAACAATATTTCTTTATGGTTTTCATTAACAATGGGTGCACCAGCTTTTCTGCCTTCTTCTGTCTTTTGCCATGCTAGATAATCATTGATCTTTTCATTAATCAAATCATAATCATTTCGTAAATCTATGACATGATTTGTGATTTTATCGCTTTCTTGGCACAAAGAATTCCATTGCAATATTTTTTGGCAGAAAACTTCCTCTTGTTGCAGTAGTTGATTGTTCAAAGAGATGGTTTCTGAAATGAATTCTGGAAGCTTAGGATCATCTTTATGCTGATCTTGGATAATATGTATTTGTTTGTCTTTATCAGCCAGGCTTTTTTGATGTCCTATTTTCATTTCTTGAAGTTGTTGTTGTAACTCTTCAAGTTTCAATTGTGCTTCCTTATTGGCCTGTACCTGTTGCAATTGCTGTTGCAGAGCTTTTACCTGTTCTTCTTTTTCATTCAACAAAAGTTGTATCTCAAATGCTTTATCAATTGTTGCGGAAGCATAAGCTCCTGTCATTTGAGATAACTTAGTGAGATTATGAGTAGGTTCTGTGGCAGGATCTTTCCACAAAACATCTACTTGTTCTGCTTCAGTAGCAATTGCACCTTCTAACTTTCTCTTTTTCCTCTGTCTCTTCACTACTGCTTTGTATTTTGGGCTGTAGAATACATCCAGAGGAGGAATGTCCTCTACATTAAGTACAATTCCAGAGGAGGGTGTGATTGGTATGTGCTCTGTCACTGTGACTGTGCTGCTTGTTCCTGTGTTCAAAACTTTGGTTGTCTGGACAGGGGTCTGTACATTCTGTCCTTCTACATTAATCAATTGGTTGAAGGTTTCCCATTATTTGTCTAATTCAATAATGACTGGCTGTTGCTGTACATTGGTTGGAGGAGGATTTGTCTGTTGAGAAGTCAAAATTTGTTGTTGAGTAAGTTCTTTTGATTGTGCAGAATCTTTAATGGATTCTTCCATTTTATCTTCCTTTTCATTAGACTTATTGGAATGTTCAGAATCTCTGTCAGATTTTGATTTAGATTTATCTGTACTTGAACTGCCGTTAAGACTAACACTAGGAGTTTTCTCCCTTGCGGGCTCTAAGCGTAGATTGTCCAAAGGAATAGGAGTTAGTCTTCTTTCTCTGTAAAGCTTGAATTCTTGAAATTCCTCTGAAGATAACTGCGCTTGAGCTGAATTCAGAACTTCTTTGAATGAATTTCTTGCTTGGAACATATCATCAAAAGGATCCTGTTCCCCGGAAAATTCCCTTACCCTGATTGCATTGGTAAAATTCTTAATAATATCATTTGGGTCGAATAATCTTCTCAAAAATTTGAACAGCTGTAGGCATGTAATGTTGCCTATCTCTTGAAATGCATGACCAATATCAAACAGTGAAAATGTTCCACATTTTACGGGAAATTGTGGCCAAATGCCCTTTTTCTTCTCTTTTAAATATTTTGTTATACCTCCCTGGCCACAGGTCTGATAAGCAATTTCCCAAGCTACAATTCTATCTGGAACATATAGGGGTAACACATGGGGAGAAGCATAACTTCCAAAAACCCTAATATAAGTGAACAATTCTTCTCCAAACCATCTCGCGACGGGGAGAATATCAACCTCTGTTTCTGAGGATAACCTTGGGGCATCCTTATTATACAATGTTCTGTACAATGGAAGCATTATTCCATGACAAATTTGGTAAAAATGGGGGACAAACTTAGACTCCCATAGTTCTTTATGGTACACATGAATAGGCAAAGGATCGTGGATAGTCCATTGCCAACCCATCACAGGGAATTTAGAGACATAACAGATAGCATCCATGACATAAGCAGATAAATAAAAAGGCGGATAGACCCGCTGAGAAACATTTCGTTTGGACCAGTAGTGAAAAATAGCAGTGGTCAAATTATTAGATAGGATTTTGGCCCAGTCTAAAATTGTAGAATTAACGGCCGCATTCAACAAAGGAAGCCATTCGGATAAGATCATATTTATGTCAAGCTTTCCAAAAAGCCTGCATAACATGGCAGTAGTGAAACAATAAGGAGAGGTAAGTGAACCCGTGCTGTACATACCTTGTTTGTTTTTCTTCAATGGTTCACTTCTTTTGGTCCACTCCTTTGTGCACTCTGCCAAATTTGCATGTTCTCTGGCAAAATCTTCCATGAATTGTTTGTTTTAAGTCACCTGAGGTTCTGGAAACTTATACATTAATCTCAGATCTTCTTTGGTGAATGACTCGATTAGCTCTTCGGATGGAGTTCTGAATTGCCTGTCTAAAATATCAGTGCTGTCCAGCACCCATTTTACCATGTCTATATACGGGAGAATCCTTGGCCTTGCCGCTATTATATGCAGAAATGAGCAAGCCAGTTCCCTAAGGGTTGCCTCAGACGTATTACTGGAACCTGCTGTAGCTACAACTTTCATCACCACAGGGTTTTATTCCTCTAGCAGATTATACATTCCTTCCCAAGTGGATATACTGGCATCCTTATTACAAGCGGTGTCTGCATACAGCGAAGCCATTTCTTTGTTTTCAGAACTCGAGCTCTTCTCCTTCTTACCCATAGTGTTTAGTGGAAGCTTTGTATAGACATTTTCTCCTTTGTGCCTGCGTTTTACGAGTAAATGAGAGTAATGGCGTAAGAAAGGTGATGAGACTATTTTAAATGTGAAAGCGGATGAAATATAATATTTTAATCGTGAAACGACTTTCAATTCAAACACAATCTCATTTACCATTAATTTTCAATCCAATCATTTAATTTAATCATTAAAGCGCATAACAGATTTGATATATGGGAAGATTGCCTTGGGATAGCATGCCTTCATGAATCTGCGACATTGTGATCTGCGATTTGCAGCGCAATATCGCAATATCGCAATGTCGCAATATCGAAAAATGAAGTCATCGCAGTTATGTAAATAGCGCAAAAGCGGAAATTGCGCAATAGCGCAAAAGCGCATATCGCAAAATCGCAAAATTCAAAATAGCGCAAAAGATATTCATTAATCACTTCTGTTTTCTGCGCTATGCGATCTGCGACCAATGCGTTTGTTGTATAGGCTTTTAGGGTCGCATTATCGCAAAAGCGCAAAATCACATTTTCAGTTTTATAAAAGATATATACCATTTTGCTATGGATGCGCTATTTTGTTTAAAGAGCAATTTTATTATAATCTATCATAAACTTAAGTGTTTCTTAATGTTCTTTCTAAGGGATTTCTATAAGTTTATGATAGAAAGTTTTATTTGAAAAGGCAAACAAATCCTAATTGATTTTTTGGATTTTTTAACTAAGGGTCCCCATTTATTTAGTATTATTACTAATAATAAATAAAAGGGGGGTTGTTGCTGGTCACAACAATTGGCGATTCACTGAAAGAAACAGTTATCTCTGAAAAATAAAATGAACATTCTATCTTTAGTAAGTAAAGATTTTTAAAGATAATGAAAACTATCTTAGGATAATTCAAATAAAATGTAACAATGAAAAAGAAATAAAAATCATTTCATAATTTCTTTCTAATTCCTTAAGAATAAAAACATTTTTGGTTATCTCAAGCTTTGATTGGTGTTAATAATGAAGTAAGTGCATCTCTCCAAGTTTTGGTTTTATAATATACTCTATTGCCATAGGTATTGCCTCTACTGCCAGCAAACATTCATAGTCTCGACAGGGTTACCTTTAAACCATTAACCATTCATTGTCCCATCCAACTAAAATTATGACTTTTTAAAAGATAAATTCATAAGACCTATTATCTCATGTTTTTGTCTTTTATTTATTTTTTATTTTAAGAGCCATTGTTCTGGTTTGGCAGCCAGTTAATAACAATGCCATTCACTAGTTATAATTAAACTGAACAAGCTGGCTCGTGATGAGACCCCTTGTCTTATATTTATAAGCCATTACCCTGTTTTGGTATGCAATATTGGTAATGTCAGTTTTTATTACTCCTTATGAACATGGTAAGTCGGTTCGTAATGAGACCTCTTATCTCTTAAAATTTTCGTATAATTTCTTAGAATTACATTCTAAAAAATCACAACTTAAATGGATGGGGTGAAATAGTTTTATCCTTAAGAATCAATGGATGACAATTTTCAGAGTTTTTTGAGTTCCAAAACTTTTTGAAAAATCTTTACTTTTACAGATAACCTTTCTCTTCTTAATAAACTTATGATGATTTACATTCTTCTCAAGTTTTCAAAAGATCATACAAATGATTGGAATAATCTTTCAAAGTTTAACATCTTATTTTAAACTATTCAAAAAAACTGTGATCATTACTTTTAAAAATTCTTATTTACACAAAATAAATATTTATAATATTTTTCCGAAGAAATTTTCTTAAATAGTAAACAGTTAATCAGAGACTCATAAACAACCTTTATTTGCAAAAACAAAAACAATCAAAAACTTTGTAGAAAGAAATATGTACAGTTTAAGAAGGGGTTACCTCCTTATGAAAAGAATTTCTTCAAGATAAGCCCATTTACAGGAAGAGACTCTCTCTTACCTGTTAGATCTTGGAGTATGAATGTATTTGAGCTTATCTTCTCAACGATATGAAATGGTCCAAGCCACATTTTCTGAAATTTGGTATGTTTACCTTTTTCTTCGTGTGCTTTATCCCATTTCAAAACGAGATCACCAATTGACAAAATTTTTGAGCCGGTAGAACTTGCATCAAAAGAAGATTTTACAAGCTGTTGATGTTTTTCATGAGTAATTTTTTCTTTATCCCTATCTTCTTCTAATTTAAGGATTTGATCATATCTCAGTTGAATGGATGAAGAAGGATTTTCTTCAATAAATTGCACTAGGGATAATGATGGAAGAGTTAAATTTGATGGTATCACAGCTTCTTTTCCATAAACCAGATTGAAAGGTGAAGTCCCTATTGAAGCTTTTTCAGTGATACGATCAGCCCATAATGCAAAGATTAAAGATTTGTGCCAATTCTTTTGATTTTGATCAATTTTCCTTTTAATAATTTTGATAAGGTTTTTATTAGTGGATTCAGCCAAACCATTACCTTGTGGATAATAATTTGTTGAATATTTTAATTTAAAAACTCTTTTGACTGCAAATTCTATTAAACTATTTCCAGAGAAGTAAGATGCATTATCAAAGACAAGAGCTTGAGGTACACCAAACCTAGTTATGATGAATTGATCTATGAAATCAATAATTGCATCAGAATTGGCTACCTTCAACGGGATTGCCTCTACCCATTTTGTAAAGTAATCAGTTGCAGTAAGGATGTACTTGTGTTGTTTGGAAGAATGAGGTACTATCTCACCAATAATTTCAAGCCCCCATTGTTCAAATGGTTGCTCAATAGTCACTGGTTGCAAAGGAAAAGCTGGTTTCCTTTGTCTTCCACTTGCAGTTTGACAAATTCGGCACTTCCTTACGTAATCATGTGTATCTTTAAAAAGGGTAGGCCAGTAATAACCAGCACGAATTATTTTGTGAGGTGTGGTATCACCTCCAAAATGACCTCCTGCTGGTCCATCATGCAACTCCTGCAAAACCTTTTCAGCTTCAGTCTTTTCAAGACATCTTAATAAAATTGAATCATAATTTTTCCTAAATAGCACATTATCAATGATCTCATATTTAATAGCCTTTAACCTTAAAGCACGTTTTCTCTTATAGCTGAGATTAGAAGGAGCATACCCATTTTTCAAGTAATAGATGAGATCAGCATACTGAGATTCAGAATCTGTAACACTTATCTGACTTACTTGAATATCTTGATTTGAATCTTGATTTTATGGTATGTTATGAGCTCCTGCCAATAATCTGCAAAAACCTTGTCCTCTAACAATCTTAGCTGGTTTAATATCAATATCATATTCTTGCAAGGCTGTTACCCAGTTCGCTCTCTTTTCTCCTACTTCTTTTTGAATTAATAATTGCCTCACTGCAGAGAATGGGACAATGATTTTTGTATGTGTCTTCAAGAGAAAAGGTCTGAAATGTTTGATTGATTTAAACACGGCAAAGGCTTGTTTTTCAACATCGGAATAATTAAGCTCAGCTCCTTGCAGATTTGAGCTAAAGAAAGAAATTGGTGCTTCGATTTCTTGATCATTGAGTTGTGTTAAAACGACTGCATAGGATGTTTCAGTGGCCAGAGTATACAAAGTAAAATCTTTAGAAAAATCCGGGGTATTCAATGTTGGTGCATTAATGATCGCTTGTTTGATTGCCTCAAAAGCTTCTTTTTCTTTATGCGTCCATTTGAATATTGAATTCTTCTTGATCATATTTTGCATAGGTAAAACAATAAAAGAAAAATCAAGAATAAATCTTTTAACAAAATTGATCTGTCCAAGAAATGATTGCATGGATTTTTTGTTATGAGGTAAAGAAATATCAGAAATTTCTTTCACTCTATCTGGATCAATATATATACCATCTTTTGACACAACAAATCCTAAGAGTTTTCCTTCATCTAAAGCAAAGAAAGATTTTTTTGGATTTAAGGAAATACCAAACCTTCTACATCTTTCAAATAATTGTTTTAAATCATGTAGATGATTGGCTCTCTTTTTTGAAAATATTGTTATGTCATCAAGATAAAAAACAACTGATTTATTGATCAGACATTTAAATGCTATGTCCATGGCTCTTTGAAAAGTTGCTCTTGCATTTATTAGACCAAAAGGCATTTTCTGATAAGCATAAGTTCCCCATTTTGTTCTGAAAGTTGTTTTCAATCTGTCATTTGGATGAACTAAAACTTGATTATAGCCCGAAAATCCATCGAGAAAAGACATAAGTTCAGAACCAGCTACCTTTTGAAGTATCTGTTCCATGGTTGGCAATGGGAAATTGTCTTTTAAACATGCCTTATTTAAATTTCTGAAATCAATACAGATTCTTATATCACCATTCTTCTTCCTTACAGGTACCATATTGGAAACCCAATTAGAGTGCCTGACTGGAAAAATGATTTTGGCTTTCAAAAGTTTATTAAGTTCTGATTTGATTTGACTTTTGAGATTTGGATGGATCTTTCTCAACTTCTGTTGAACAAGTTTAATATCAGGAAGCATTGGAATTGTATGTTGAATAATCGAAGTATCATACGTTTTTAGATCATCATAATTCCAAGCAAAAACGTTTTTATACTTGTTGAGAAGTTTAATGAATGCATTCCTTTCCTCTGGTGTTAAATTGAGTCCTAAGTTAACGTTTTGAGGTTTAGAATCAGAACCAAGATTTACTAATTCAAACTTCAAAGTGGAACTTTGAAGTTTAGCATTAGTGACTTTCTTGAATCTGTCTTTAATGTCATATAAATCCTCTAATTTAACAACGGATTTTGGAATGGGGTTTTCATTACCTTTTGAAGCAATTTGTAAATCATGATCATCTTCGTCAATAATTTGCTCATCATATGATTTCTCTGAAGTCATGAAATTTAGACTATCTTGATCATGATATAATACTCTCCAATTTGTAACATTATCTGGGACAGATGGACGAAAAATCAATTCTACAGAAAACCTATCAGGACTGCAATCTTCAGCAGGTAGGAGTTTAGATGCAACATTAGCTAACAAGTCAGCTGATGTATTCTGATTCCTAGGAATAGGAGAAATATTAAATGCTAAAAAATGAGTGGTGAGATCTTGCACTAGGGTTTGATAGTGTTTAAGATGTCCTGAAAGGCAATGAATAGTATTCCTAACTTGTTTAATTACAATTTCGGAATCACCAAAGACTTTCAAGTATTTAACATCTAACCCTATAGCTTTATAAAGTCCTTGAACCAAGGCTTCATATTCTGCGGTATTGTTAGTACACTCAAATTCTAACCTACATGACAGCATAGTTTTCTCACCATCTGGATCAATTAAGATGCATCCAGCTCCAGCTCCATCACTAGACTTTGATCCATCAAAATATAACGACCAAAATAAAGATTTATCTATTGGCTTATCTACAATTACATCAGAAATATTTATAATTCTTGTCCGTTAGGTGGTTGGGTAGCCATGAATCCCTGCTGTGCATTCACCTGCTCTTGAGGGGGCGGTGACTGCTGTTGCAGGGGTTGAGAAGGCAAGGGAGGCGAAAACGCATATGCTAGAGGAGCTGGCGCACCAGGCTGTGGATAAGGGTAATGGTTAGGTTGGGTAACATTGAGGTAAGCAGGAGGTTGGGAAAAAGGATGAGGCATGCCATATCCTGGATGCGTGCTACTGGGAGGGGGAGAAGTGCAAGAAGTGGTGGCCCCTCCTCCAGGAAAACCATAGCTCATGAGAGGTTGAGCGGATGGATGAGAGATAGATCCAACGATACGGTCGGCGGCATGAGGTGCCCCGGTGTATGGGCATCACCGGGTTTGGGGAGATCAGGTAGGACAGTAGGATCATAACCTGTCTGAGCGTAGATCAGGTCATATTTTAACGCCATTTGGAGGGCATCTTCTTCGGTTTGAGGAAAATGTGATGCTACATCTTTCCCGATAGGGGACAAGAGAGATCTAAGGAACCAGTCCATGTAGACACGGTCTTCGAAGGGAGGAGATTGACATAGGCTCCGTCTTCTTCGCCATTCCTGGACATGGGTGGAAAGGCGGGTCGAAGAGGTTTGCTTGAAGGAAGTCAAGAGTTCGATACCAGTGTCATAACGAAGGGGAAGCTGGAAGTAAGATAAAAAAGCCCGGGCAAGAGTTGCAAAGGTTGTATGGGAGGAAGTGGGCTGATCAACATACCACTTAGAAGCCTCGCCTGTAAGCGTGCGTTGGAACAATCTAAGACGAACAGAGTCATCGGTGATGGAGGTAGATGAACACCACATGTGGAAAGATCGAACATGATTTGAAGGATCTTCTCCAGCACGACCTTCAAACTTTGGGATGTCGGAAGGGAGCTTTGTCGGCATAGCAGGCCAACTAGCATCATGATGTATAGGGTCGTTTATCAACCGGTCCAAATCTGGGAGGCTGAGGCCTGCCAAGAAGGGGAGCAAGGGTGTAGTCGAGGTAGTTCTTGTGGTGGTTCCGCTAGTAGTAGTTCCGGCATTAGGGCCGGGAGCACCACTAGCGTTAGGCCCTGGACCAGACATAGTGAAGGTGACAGGGGGAGAACCTAGAAAGAAAAGGAGAACCCAAAGAATCAGAAGAGGAGCTGGAGGGTGGACTCGAAGGTGGACTGGCTCGACGACGGCGGTGCGGAGCAGGTCGATCAACCGGAAACTGAGGGTGAAGGCCAAGAAGTCTCCGGGAAAGGCGCCTTGGGGGCGCAATGATGACAGGAAGAAGGAAACCGACAGGGGCAGAAAGGGACAGAATCAATTACAGTCAAGGGCAGAAAAGGTGCAGTGACAATTGATTTTAGAGTCTTTGCCAGGCGGTGTTAACCAGGCGCTTCTTCGCTTAGGGTCAGTGTGTGGCGTGCGTTAATTTTAATTTTTAAACCCTTTTCGTTTTGAGAGCAAGAAAAAGTGTGCTGCGTAACTGAAAAGAAATCTGCGTAGAACAATATAGATTGCTGAAAGGACAGAACATTTAATAGCTAACTATGCATCAATCTAACCCAAAAAGGCGGGTCTCTCAAAACTACTCTAAAAGAGGGCAAAAATCTAGTCAAAACACACATAAAAAGAGCTCAACAGATCTAGGGTCAAAAGGGACAGGGATCTGGAGGATAAAGCTGCTGAAAAGAGGTGCAGATCACAGCCAAGAGACAGAGGCAAGGTGGCTGGAAAAAGGAAGGAAATCAGCAAAAACCGGAGGGGGCAAGGCGGAGGCCTTCAAAGGAGGTCCAAACAAAACGACAGGAGGTGATTTGAAAGGAAGAAAGGCTGATTTCAAAGGATCTGAAAGGGAGGTAACAGATCTGGAAAAGGAGGCTGAAGCTCTGAAAAACAGACGGCTGAAACAGCTTAAAACTCTTCCACAAAAGTGGAGGGTACTAAAGCCCTAAGGGGCAAGGTTCCCACTTAGATGAGTAAAAACAGATCAGAACATGGTCAAGGAGGGGGTGAGACGGTGGAAGACACGACGAGAGGCTGCGACGAGAACCAGAAAGGTACGAGAAAAATTGTGGAAAAATGGCGGTCGCGATTTCGGCTGATACGAGTGCGAGGTCGCGAGAACGGGTGAAGTGCGACCAGGAGGTCCAGGTCGCAGTTTTTGGGCCAAAAAGTGCGACCCCCCGTTCCGGTTGTCTCGGCGGCGATTTTCAGAAAAGTTGCCGTCTCAGTTGCGGCTGGTGTCGCTTACCTGCGCAATAGGGCCAGAAACACACGGAAGTTAGAAATTTTAATGTTTTAGGGTTTTATGTGGGAAAAACAACATAAAAATAGGAAAAATAAACAGCTGAAAAGAAACCCTAGGGTCTGAAGTAGCTGGATATGCAGGAATATGAAAAACGACAGCGGTCGTAATTTAAAACCCGTGTGGAGTCGCCATTTGTTAGTATGAATCCTTCGTCGAAGCGTACGAAAAAGGACCACTTTAGCTACGCATAACTAATAGCCCTAACAACAATAGTGGCTGCCAAATATCTTCAAATCTGCGGTTAGTAATAAAAATGCTGCAACAACCAGATCTATAAATGGAAAGACATTAAGCAGTAAAGTAAAGAGTTTGCTCCATGCATCCAACAGACAAGACAAGAACACGATTTTTGAATGAATTTTTATATTACAGGGCACCTGGGAGGAAACAAGAAGGTGTATCCAGATCTCCTCAATGGGATGGGTTCTTTGTAGTCCTCGGCACTTCAGATCTAAGCTTTCTCTCTCTTGTAGATGTAGAAAACCCAATGTAGAAGATAGAGCTCAATGGGAGCAAAATGGTAGAAATGAGACCAAGTGTATAGATCCAGAGTGATCTAATAGGTAACAAAAGGTGAAGAATGATGGGGAAAACCCTCCTATTTATAACAAAATATTGGGTCATTCTAGATTTTGGTGCATGATTAAAATAATGTTAATCAAATCTAGATCCACCTCTATGGAATATTTTATTATTATTTGTTGGAGGGAAAGGGTGTTTGACTTGGGTCAAATCCCTTGATTAGTGAAGAATAAATAAATAAATGATTTATTTATCTTTTCAAGGAAGTGGTTGGGATATAATCAAATAAATAATGATTTATTTGATTAATGGTGGTTGATTTGGTCATATTTAACAAGGAATATTATTTAAATAATTATTCCTATAAAATAATAAGATAACTATGGGTTTATCTCATTAATTTCTTTGTTTTTGGGTTAAACATGACTGGGAATAATAATTAAATTATGGTTTAATTAATTATTCCATTAGGAAAATCAAACAAATATAGGTTTGTTTAATATTTCCTTTTGGGGTTTCCTATTTGGACCATAAACAACCTAATAAATGTGGTTTATTAAGTTATTTAACATAGTGAAGGCAATTTTACGTAGGGTAAAATTGGTCTTACCTGGTGTACTTGGGTCCATCTAATGATGATAGGTTAGATGACCAAAAAATAGTGAAACACCAAAGACTTTCAAGTATTTAACATCTAACCCTATAGCTTTATAAAGTCCTTGAACCAAGGCTTCATATTCTGCAGTATTGTTAGTACACTCAAATTCTAACCTACATGACAGCATGGTTTTCTCCCCATCTGGATCAATTAAGATGCATCCAGCTCCAGCTCCATCACTAGACTTCGATCCATCAAAATATAACGACCAAAATAAAGATTTGTCTATTGACTTATCTACAATTACATCAGAAATATTTACAATTCTGGAAGAATCAGATTGTGAAAAATTTTCTATCTGAGAAACAAAAGTATTTACAGAAAAAGGTGATTGAGGAGCTTCGAAATTTCCAAGAAATGATTCAGCAGAATAGCCTCCAAGAATATTGTTGTTAAATGCTACAGGCTCATTAGGTTGTTCGAATTCAGTGACAGTGTGCGCCATATGTTTTTCTCGTTCGATTTTGTTTTGATTTGGTTTCCCTTTGTAGGGAAGCCACATATGTGAATAATCAGTCGAGATATAACCATTAAGTTTCGCAGACCAGTCCCTGCTCAAGATTAATCCATAGAATTTAGGAATATCAGCAATCAAAATATCAATTCTTTGGACAATCCTAGGATTGGAGGCTAATCTGATAGTAACTGAATTGATTTCTCCTACCACTTGGACTTTAGAGCGATCCAATTGAACGATATGAACTGCTGATTTCTGTGGTTCGATATTCAATTTAGCACAGACAGAAGTAGGCATTATATTGGAGGAAGCTCCAGAATCAATCAAACAATTGTGCAGATTTTTATTGTACATCTCATAAGTCAAAATAAAATGAGGAGTTTGAGAATTTGACTTTTCCCCAATGAGCACAGTATCAGTAGCATCTACCTTATCTGGTGGCTTACCAGTTCCTCTCGCTGCTTTTGCAACTACACCGCTTGGTAAAGGAGCAATTGGTGTAGCGTTTAATTCTTTCAATAACAACTTTTTCTGGTGTTTTAGTTTGTTGAGTTCATGTAAGGAAATATTAGCTTTGATCTTTTTCATGTCCTCGACAATGTTGTATTCCATAGGATCTGACACTACTAAAGTCTTTGCTGTTGATGTAGGAGGATTAGAAGAGGATGGCTGATTTTGAGTAGGTAATGGAGAAGTTTTCTTTACTGGGGATTTGTCTTTGGTACTTGGAGTTGTAATTTTCTTTTTAGGAACTATTTGCACTGGTTCCGATATAGATTTACTCCTAGTACTTACAGGCATAGCTTCTTCACTATCAGAATTAGGGAGAATAAAATCCCACATTCCATTCAATTAAGCTATTTCTTCATTTTCGTCTTCTTGATCTGATACTATAGATGTATCTTCTTCTTCTTCCTCTTCTTCTGATTCTGCATTAGAGATTATATTAGGAGGTTTAGATTCAACTTGGTTTCTTTTGAAATTTCAGAATGGTTTCTTGGTAGAAGTTTCAGCCACTTGTTTTTTAATTTCAACCATTTCATTTGACATGGTTTTAAGAACTTTCTGTAAACCTTCCATGTCATATGGATCTTTGGCATTTTTCTTTGAATCATCTTTGAAGCTGACTTTCTTTGATTTCCTTTCCTCAATAGCGTTTTTCTTTTCCAGAGAAGTGATATGTTTTTCCACTGCAATAGTTTCTTTCATATTCTCAGCTAATGTAGGCTTTGCAACTCTGTCTACGAAAATTGCTATGTTTGAGGGTAAGGCAGTTATATACCATTCAATTCTGACTTGTACATTGGGTTGTGAATCTGTATGAATTTTGTTCAAGAGTTTGTTGAATCTAGCATTGAATTCTTTAATGGGTTCCTTGGGTTCAATCTTCAAATTTGAGAGGTCATTGAGTAAAGTTGCTATTGATCGGTCATCTCCAAATTTGGTTAAAAAATGATCTGCAAAAATGTCCCAACTTGTTATGGATCCTGATGGTAATGAAAAGTACCATGATCCTGCTACTCCCTGGGGAGTATAAGGGAATAATCTAACTACAACATCTTCATGTATGACTCCATTCAAATTAATAGCCAGCATAAAGTTATTGATATGTTCTTCAGCTTGAATGTTAAGATCTGGGCTAAACTTTGGAAGCCATTTTCCAGGATTGTCTGGTAAATCATGTAAAGGTGCAACCATGTTGACTGCCCCTGGAGTAGACCATGGTCTCTGTGCCATTATTGGAACAACTATCAGAGGGATAGTAGAAACTGGTGGTGTTTGAATAGAAATTTTTGGAATAGATGATGTTGAGATTAATGATGATTGAGGAGATGATGTGGAAACTACTGTACTTTGTTGAGAAGGGATTTCGGAAACAGGTATTTGAATATTAGATGTTGAACTTATATCACTTACTGATTCCGATTGAGTTTTTCTTGTCTTGACTCTACTAGGTAAAGGAAATTCTTTCGGAGAAATACCAAGTTTTTCAATTTGAAGCCTAGTAAGAGGTTTCGAAGAAACAAATTTTGAAGTTACACTACCTTCAGATATTTCAGACTCTTCTAAAGATAATGAGAATCCTTTCAATTTATGAATTAAATCTTGAACTTCAGGAGACTCAGGATGTTGATTGTCTGAATGTTTTGAGATTTTGGTAGTGGGTGTATGAATATTCTTCGCAATTTCTTCTATAGGATTTTGTATTTCAGAAGAAATTGAAGAAGTTGATGAGGGTGTTTTGCTCTCAGAATGGCTTGTGGATAAATATTTACTTACCATTCATAGCTTAGGCCCTCCTTCTAGCGCCAAAAATGTTGAAGCCTAGAAAATCTCTGCTTCAAACATTGGGGAAAACCACCCGGTCGGGACCTTAGGACAGCTCCTTTTCCGTTTGGTATGGTGGCTCCGACTGGATTTAAAGGACCAGTTTCCTTATAACTAAATGGATTGGTTTGGATGGGTGGAAATGGGACTAAATTAACTGAAATAAAACTATCTAATTTAAACTAAATACTGGTAAAGAAATTCTAACACTAACCCGGGTAATTATATGTGAATACAACTTAAGATTGTTCCAATTTAACAATAACCATGAAAATGTATAATCTTTTAAATTGAAATGTGCATAAACAAATAAAGATAACTCTGTTTAAGAAATTAAACAGAGTTGTATTAACATATTGCATTCATCATTGTATACCATCTATATACACTTATGAAAGATAACGTTTCAATTATACTCAGAAATGATATATAAAAGGAAGCATTGTGAAAACAAATATATATAAATGATAGCAATTTTAAAGCAAATATCATAAGACAAAAGAAATCAACAGTGAAAGGATAGAAATACCTCATTCATCTTGAAGACTTTCAAATGCAATGTGATACTCTAATCCAGTAACTCTGATGCAAAATCAAATTCCAAGGTACAGAAATGCAACACTTCAAAGATAATTCCGCATGAAAATCACCATATGTGATCCTTTTTAAAAATATATAAGACAATGGAGTACAGAAATGCAATCTCCAAGTCAAAAAATATTAAGATCCAGGACCCCTCTCTAAATGCATGAGAAGGGTTTAAATACTACTTAACTAAATCTAAAAATAGTCTTATTACAAAAATTAAGGATTCGGTTCAATGACCATCCTTTTCCTAGGCTAAAATATAGTGAAATTAAAACTAAATCTATCTATCTATGAACTTGATCTTTAAACTTGCAGGCATCTAGCATAGTTTTGAGAAGATGTGGTTGACCGACTTCGGAATTCAACTGTCCTGAAAAGACAGAGTCGGCAAGCGTAGGAGCAATCTTCTCTGTAGCATTGATGATAAAATTAAGCGCACTGCGCTGACTGTGTGGCTTCACCAAGTACATCCAGTATGAGTCCCAATTCAATCTTGTCAGCCCTTGGATGGATTTTGCTCTTTCTTCTGCCTTTTGCCTCCATTCTGTTTGCAGTTGATTTGCCTGTGGGAGATATCCTGGAACAGTTTCTGGAATCAAGTTAGCTTTGTGTAAATTATCATTTACACAATCAGTGAGAGTGTTTGCCGCTGTAGCCGCCTCCTCTGCTGCCTTTTCTGCTCTTCTGATTTGTGCATCCCAGTTATTGAACAGTATTTCTTTATGGTTTTCATTAACAATGGGTGCACCAGCTTTTCTGCCTTCTTCTGTCTTTTGCCATGCCAGATAATCATTGATCTTTTCATTAATCAAATCATAATCATTTCTTAAATCTACGACATGATTTGTGATTTTATCGCTCTCTTGGCACAAAGAATTCCATTGCAAGATTTTTTGGCAGAAAACTTCCTCTTGTTGCAGTAGTTGATTGTTCAAAGAGATGGTTTCTGAAATGAATTCTGGAAGCTTAGGATCATCTTTACGCTGATCTTGGATAATTTGTATTTGTTTGTCTTTATCAGCCAAGATTTTTTGATGTCCTATTTGCATTTCTTGAAGTTGTTGTTGTAACTCTTCAAGTTTCAATTGTGCTTCCTTATTGGCATGTACCTGTTGCAATTACTATTGCTGAGCTTTAACCTGTTCTTCTTTTTTATTCAACAAAATTTGTATCTCAAATGCTTTATCAATTGTTGCAGAAGCATAAGCTCCTGTCATTTGAGATAACTTAGTGAGATTATGAGTAGGTTCTGTGGCAGGATCTTTCCACAAAACATCTACTTGTTCTGCTTCAGTAGCAATTGTACTTTCTAATTTTCTCTTTTTCCTCTGTCTCTTCACTACTGCTTTGTATTTTGGGCTATAGAATACATCTAGAGGAGGAATTTCCTCTACATTAAGCACAATTTCAGAAGAGGGTGTGATTGGTATGTGCTCTGTCACTGTGACTGTGCTGCTTGTTCCTGTGTTCAAAACTTTGGTTGTCTGGACAGGGGTCTGTACATTCTGTCCTTATACATTAATCAATTGGTTGAAGGTTTCCCATTCTTTGTCTAATTCAATAATGATTGGTTGTTGTTGTACATTGGTTGGAGGAGGATTTGTCTGTTGAGAAGTCAAAATTTGTTGTTGAGTAAGTTCTTTTGATTGTGCAGAATCTTTAATGGATTCTTCCATTTTATCTTCCTTTTCATTAGACTTATTGGAATGTTCAGAATCTCTGTCAGATTTTGATTTAGATTTATCTGTACTTGAACTGCCGTTAAGACTAACACTAGGAGTTTTCTCCCTTGCGGGCTCTAAGCGTAGATTGTCCAAAGGAATAGGAGTTAGTCTTCTTTCTCTGTAAAGCTTGAATTCTTGAAATTCCTCTGGAGATAACTGCGCTTGATCTGAATTCAGAACTTCTTTGAATGAATTTCTTGCTTGGAACATATCATCAAAAGGATCCTGTTCCCCAGAAAATTCCCTTACCCTGATTGCATTGGTAAAATTCTTAATAATATCATTTGGGTCGAATAATCTTCTCGAAAATTTGAACAGCTGTAGGCATGTAATGTTGCCTATCTCTTGAAATGCATGACCAATATCAAACAGTGAAAATGTTCCACATTTTACGGGAAATTGTGGCCAAATGCCCTTTTTCTTCTCTTTTAAATCTTTTGTTATACCTCCCTGGCCACAGGTTTGATAAGCAATTTCCCGAGCTACAAGTCTATCTGGAACATATAGGGGTAACACATGGGGAGAAGCATAACTTCCAAAAACCCTAATATAGGTGAACAATTCTTCTCCAAACCATCTCACGACGGGGAGAATATCAACCTCTGTTTCTGAGGATAACCTTGGGGCATCCTTATTATACAATGTTTTGTACAATGGCAGCATTATTCCATGACAAATTTGGTAAAAATGGGGGACAAACTTAGACTCCCATAGTTCTTTATGGTACACATGAATAGGAAAAGGATTGTGGATAGTCCATTGCCAACCCATCACAGGGAATTTAGAGACATAACAGATAGCGTCCATGACATAAGCAGATAAATAAAAAGGCGGATAAACCCACTGAGAAACATTTCGTTTGGACCGGTAGTGAAAAATAGCAGTGGTCAAATTATCAGATAGGATTTTGGCCCAGTCTACAATTGTAGAATTAACGACCGCATTCAACAAAGGAAGCCATTCGGGTAAGATCATATTTATGTCAGGCTTTCCAAAAAGCCTGCATAACATGGCAGCAGTGAAACAATAAGGAGAGGTAAGTGAACCCGTGCTGTACATACCTTGTTTATTTTTCTTCAATGGTTCACTTCTTTTGGTCCACTCCTTTGTGCATTCTGCCAAATTTGCATGTTCTTTGGCAAATTCTTCCATAAATTGCTTGTTGTAAGTCGCCTGAGGTTCTGGCAACTTATACATTAATCTCATATCTTCTGTGGTGAATGACCCGATTAGCTCTTCAGATGGAGTCCTAAATTGCCTGTCTGAAATATCGGTGCTGTCCAGCACCCATCTCACCATGTCTGTATATGGGAGAATCCTTGGCCTTGCTGCTATTCTATGCAGAAATGAGCAAGCCAGTTCTCTAAGGGTTGCCTCAGACGTATTACTGGAACCTGCTGTAGCTACAACTTTCATCACCACAGGGTTTTCTTCCTCTAGCAGATTATACATTCCTTCCCAAGTGGATATACCGGCATCCTTATTACAAGCGGTGTCTCCATACAGCGAAGCCATTTCTTTATTTTCAGAACTCGAGCTCTTCTCCTTGTTACCCATAGTGTTTAGTGGAAGCTTTGTATAGATGTTTGCTCCTTCATGCCTGCGTTTTACGAGTAAATGAGAGTAATGGCATAAGAAAGGTGATGAGACTGTTTTAAATGTGAAAGCGGATGAAATATAATATTTTAATCGTGAAACGACTTTCAATTCAAACACAATCTCATTTACCATTAATTTTCAATCCAATCATTTAATTTAATCATTAAAGCGCATAAAAAATTTGATATATGGGAAGATTGCCTTGGGATAGCGCGCCTACATGAATCTGTGACATTGCGATCTGCGATTTGCTGCGCAATATCGCAATGTCGCAATATCGCAATATCGCAAAATGAAGTCATCGTAGTTATGTAGAATAGCGCAAAAGTGAAAATTGCGCAATAGCGCAAAAGCGCACATCGCAAATCTCGCAAAAGCACAAAATTGAAAAGAGCGCAAAAGGTATTCATTAATCACTTCTGTTTTCTGCGCTATGCGATCTGCGATCAATACATTTATTGTATAGGCTTTTAGGGTCGCATTATCGCAAAAGCGCAAAATCGCATTTTCAGTTTTATAAAAGATATATACCATTTTGCTATGGATGCGCTATTTTGTTTAAAGAGAAATTTTATTATAATCTATCATAAACTTAAGTGTTTCTTAATGTTCTTTCTAAGGGATTTCTATAATTTTATGATAGAAAGTTTTATTTGAAAAGGAAAACAAATCCTAATTGATTTTTTGGATTTTTTAACTAAGGGTCCCCATTTATTTAGTATTATTACTAATAATAAATAAAAAGGGGGGTTTTTGTCAGTCGTGTAACAGGATGTAATATTAGTAGTGAGAATCCAAAAACTTCAAAGAGAAGATAACAAACAACATTTTGAAGATGAGTGGACAAAGTGCAACTAGAATGGGAAGAGAGAGTACCAGTTAGAAGATAAACTAGACATAGAGATTGAAAGAATAATAAGATTGATGATCAAGGTGACTCAGAAGAAAACAACAACAAGAAATCAAAGCAACAACAATAAGTGAAATACAACAACAGACTGTGAAAGCATAGCTAGTGGGGAAATGAAACATAAAGTACGGAAACTAAGAGAAGCAAGAAAAGACAACAAAGTACGTGGAAATAGTTAAACAGAGCATGGAAATCACTGAAGAATAAAGTATGGCATCCAGGAGGAGAAAGATTGGAAGCACATGATCTAAAGATCATGAATATTTTCTACCCTGGGAGTTTGATGCAGGAGCATCATGGTTCCAAAAATTTGTACATTTAGTAGAATCTAGCAGGTATTGTGTTTTTCAAAAGAGTTGGTTTTCCTAAGTGTTTCATTAATATAATTTTCAATATTTTGAGTGATATAGGTGAGACATTTAGAATAGGATTTAATTAAATATTGAGAGGCATATTTTTAAATGTTCTCAAATGTAGGAGAACATGAGTGATTGATGAGTGATTGGTGTGGATTGAGATATTGTAAATCTCAGATTAGAAAGTAGTTCATTATTTAAGGAGGATCCTTAGGATTTAGTTGAAAGTTGAGATCCTCAAGGGATAAAGAAGAGATTTTAGGAACTAATTGAGGACTTGGAGGATTTTTAGGATTTTTTTGAGTAACCTAAGGATCCAAACAAAAATTGGTTACAGAGCCTTTTATATATAATTTTAAAGCCTCAAAGGCACAAACAGGGGCGAAAAATGAATATTCTTAGATAGGAGATTTGATTTTGTAAGCCTATGGGCATATAAAGAGAGAGAGAAGAAGAGCAAGGGCCATTTAAAGATAGATCAGGCCAAAGTTAGATTGTACATGTTTTTTTTTGTATTTGCACATTTGTTTAATGAATGAAGAAATTGAATTCATTGTGACTATGTGTGTCATTCCTTTTATGTGTTGAGTGATCCGTAATTGTGAATTTATGGTTTCTATTTGATAAACCATGATGAGTGACTTCAAATTGAATATATAAGTCTTTCTGAGTGATAATGGACTTACGGTTGAGTAGAATCTGTGTGATTCCAGTCTGGATCTAATAGATGTGTGTACAGGTCAAGTAAAGAAAAAATTACAAAATTTGGAAGAAAAAGAATAATATAGAGAGTATTTTCTATTCAAGTTCGAGACTGTGTAATGAATTCCAAACAAATATAAGATCAGGAGAGATAGACTTGAAGTAGTCCGAATGAGAAAAGGAGAAGCAGTGTAGAGAAGACCTTCTTGCAGTGTAATGATAGTATAAAGAGCATAATTTTACCAAAGACCGAAGAACGGAGAAGAATTCAAAAAGATATTAATGCCTTTAAGGATAGAGGAAAAGTGCAGGCGAAATTCACATTGAAGAAACCCGAATAAGCTAAGGAGGAGTCGTGGAAGAAGACATATCAACAGAGAAGCATAAAGTGGAGAAAGTAACGAAGCCAGAGAACTCTTAGAAATTCTAGAGAGGTGAATGGATGAACAATATTAAATCATAGAACCGAAGATTTAATAATCAATGACAGAGATCAAGTGTAGGAAGAAATGAAGGTAATCAATTAAACGACAAAGATTACACAACAAGGTAAAGTTGGAGATTTGAGGACGAGGACACGTGTCAGTGTGGTGCAAAATCGTACATTGGCGATTTTAGAAGTTAATTTGAGGACCTCGAAAACTAAATAAGATAATTTGTGATGTGATGAGATGGAGGTGAATGTGAGGACCGTTGGATCGTGTAGTAGATAAACGATGAATTATGAAATCATACATCAGAAATTTTAAGGTTTAACCTTAAGACATTGCAGGTATGTTGTTTTAGTTGTGATGTAGTAAAGAATGAAATGTGTGATGTGGCATGGGTGACCACATGTCATCATAGCACAAGAGTGCATACCGCAGGTTTTATGGTTTAGTGTTATCGGTAAGGATTTAACATTGTTGGGATGTGATGAGCCCTGATTGGTTGAAGTTTGTGGGGCTCGAGAACCTGTTTCGTGCATATGTAAAGTGATTTGGGTATGTGAAACCCGTTTAAAGTGAAGTGTTTTTTATTTCATAAAGTATGTATGTTTAATCAATCTGAAATATATTTAATCTACCCCGAATGTATAAAGAAGTTGTGTGGGCCATAACCCATAGTTTTGAAGCATTTATATAAAGTGAAGTCGTGCACGTGATAAGGTAAGGAGAAGGCATGGTAATGCATAATGGTAAAGTGTTAAAAACTTCCACATGCATTTGATTTAAATTGATAAAGAGGTCAAATTAAGGGGAGAACATGTGGGGTTAATTCCGATAACCTTGCATGAGGTGATGTTTTTCTTAATTGCGACCTTATGGTTGCATCAGAAAAGAAGAAAAAACCCTTTTTTATTTGTATATTATATCCTTATATTTTTTCTCAAATTTCAAGTGTAGACACTGATTGGGTGTATAATTAAATTCCGCATCCAACGAGTACCCATTATGCATACTTTTGAGAAGACCCAAAATGATGAAAATTTCAAATACATACATGGTTTTTTAATCTATCTGCATTTTTTTTCAATGTGGGTCTTCTCAAAAGTATGCATAACGGGTACTCATTCGATGCCAAATTTAACTCTGCATCCAGTGAGTATCTACACTTTAAATTTGAGTAAACCTATAAGGATATAGGCCATAAATACAATTAAAAAAGTAATATTTTTTATTTTCCCTCCAAAGTATTTACATGCACTTCCTTTTAAATTTAAAGGATTTTGATTGGTTTACAGATTATTACATGGAAATTACGTGAAATTTTCATGGGAACTTTTAGGCTGAAATTTCCTCTAATGAAGGAATGCACATTGGGGAAATATGTCAAATCCACCTTCCAAGACCGAGATAGCAGAGCGGGAGAAATATTGGAGTCAGTCCATTCTATTGTATGTGGATGATTTTCTACAAACTTTATAGCAAACCATAGGTAATATGTGATTTTTGTTGATTACTATTCTAAAAAATGTTCGATCTTTTTCATAAGGAAAAATGATGAAGTTTTTTCCAAATTTGTTAAATTCAAAGCATTGGCTGAAAAGGAGACTGGTCATAAATTAAAATCCATAGGAAGTGATAATGGAGGAGAATTTTTATCTGATACCTTTAAGGAATTTTGTGCCAAAGAGGGTATTAGAAGAGAATTGAAAGCACCCCATAAACCACAACAAAATGGGGTGGTTGATAGGAAAAACAAAATCATATTTCGAGCATAAAGAGCCATGTTGCATGATCAAGGGTCCCCATTACATATATGGGTATAAGCATGCAACATCACAGTTTACTTTCACAACATGATCCATTATAGAATACTTGGCATGATCAACCGAAGAATATATCTCTCGGAGAAATCCATATGTATCCCATTTTTGAATTTTTTGAGCTAATGTGTATTGTCATTTCTCCAAGGATAGAAAGAAAAAATTAGAGCCTATACTTGAGATGCGAGTATTTATAGGATACATAGATGCACCACATAATTATTGGGTATATTTTCCCTAACTTAGGATGATAGTGGTGAGGATAGATGACATATTTGATGAGGAGAAGTTTATGAGATTCTCTCTAGAGTGAGAGTCGAGTATCCCACTAGAGGAGGAGCTTCTAGCTCCAAAGGAGGAGCCTCATATAGAGCTTTAGGATATTGAGGAGTAGCCACATATGGACGAGTAGAGAGGAGGCCGATTTGAGGCACCCATTCAACCAAAATATTCCAGAGAGAGGAGGAAGAGAACCAAAGAGGCTGGCAGGTTGGTATAAGATGTTAGGCGCATGTGGGATTTGTTACATCCTTTTGTAGGCAGAGGAAGTCAGCAGACAGAAACTTCAGTTATATCACTCTCATGACATAACTCATTGAGTCAGACCCTACCCCATTTGAGTAAGCAATTTCTCAACGAGTGTGAGTTGATGCCATGGTTGAGGAGTATGAATCCATCATGAACAAAAATGTATTGGAGGTGGTGTTGAGACAAAAGAAAAATTTAGTAGTTGGTTCCAGATGTGTTTACAAAGTGAAGCATGAACCTAATGGGACCATTGAGAAGTAAAAGTATATATTTGTGGCCAAATGATTCTCACAGGTAGAGGTAGTTGACTATGAGGAAATTTTTTCCCCTGTGGTAATATATTCCTCAATAAGAACCATTCGAGCATTAGCTGCAAAGATGGGGTGGAAGATCCACCAAATGGACATTTACATAGAGCGGCTAGAAGGTTTTGACATATATGACAAGGAGACACATGTGTGTAGAATCAAGAGAACCCTTTAAGGTCTCAAATAGGCACTCTGAGCACGGTTCACTCAAATTAACACATATATCAGTGGATTGGTCTTCGCCAAAAGTGAATAAGATTCCAATCTCTATTACATTATGGTAGATGACAAGTTTCTTATCTTGGTGTTGCAAGTTGATGACATGATACTTACAAGGGATGAGCAGCCAATCTACTCTTGCAAGGAGGACATAGCAAGATAATTCGAGATGAATAACATCGGCTTCATGCATTACTTTCTTGGGTTGGAGGTATGATAGGGAGATCAAGCGTTGTTTGAGTCATGGAAAACATTCCTCCAAAATACTTCAGAGATTTAATATGCAATACTGAAATCCTATGAACACTCTTCTAGCTACAAACATGAGGAAGGAGGATTCTTTTTAGGAGAGGAATTATATGCTACCATTTATAGACAACCAGTGGGGTCCTTGATGTATCTAGTCAACACAAGGCCTGACATATGCTATGTAGTTAATCATTTTAGTCGGTTTATGGTGAATCCTTCCAAGTTTTGTTGGAAAGTTGCAAAGCATGTTCTCAAATAACTCAAAGGCGCAATTGATTGTGGGTTATGGTATAAGATTAAAAATGGTGTGAAACTCTAAGGCTTCACTGATGCAGATTTGGAAGGGAGTCCATAAGATAGGAAGAGTACTTGAGGATCTATATTTAGTGTTAGGTTTGCAATTATCTTCTGGTATAGCAGAAAATAGAGGTCTGTGGAACTCAGATCAATAGAGGTTGAGTATATGGTTGTAAGTCAAGCAACATGCAAGATCATATGGATAAGGAACATTATTGTTGGTATTTTGAGACAGGAGATGGATCCGAAAGTGATATATTGTGATAATCAAAGTTGTATCAAATTCTCTTAGAATCTAGTATTTCATGACATGTCCAAACACACCGATATCAAGTACCATCACTTAAGAGATTATGTGTAAAATATAATCATAATGTCATAATAAATTTCCACTGAGAAGTAGGATGCAAATATTTTGACAAAGGAATTGTCAAGAGGCAAATTTGAGATCCACGGGTGTAATATAGGAGTGGTACAATACCTTTTTGTTGCCAAGAATGAGTGTTAGAAATGTAGCAAGAAAGGCCTCCATTTGACTTGTACCTTAGTCAAATGCAGAAATTCAATTTTCCACATCAACAAATGACTTGGATTGGAGTTAGGTTGAGTGTCATGGCCTTGTCACTTAGTTATATCAGCAAATTCAAGTTTGTATGCTTATATTAGAGTTGTTCATGCTGTGATTACTAAAATTTAGCAATCTAGTTCAATTATTTTCAATTGAACTAAGTTAACTAAGCTCGACTCATTAGTTGAGTCAATTCAAGGTCAGTTGAGTAGTTACGAATGTTGTTACCGACTGATCTCTTAGTTAACTAGTAAATCAGCCAAAAATAGCCCATAAATGCATGAAATTTGAATTTCCTAGCTGGAGTGGAGGAAAAGGCACATTTTAATTATCAATTGTATACTAGTTGAGTGTAGAGGCTTGGTAATTAAGCAGACAATCAATTCCCTTGGAATTTTACAAGGAAATAGGGAATTCCTCTATTGTTGAAGAGCTCAATCTCTGCTCCATTGCGCAAGGAGATAGGACTGGGGACTTGAATAGGCTAAATGTTTTCCAGAGATAATTAGTTAGCAGAAGAATATGTTTATTGTGTGTGGTGTGCTTCAGAGTTGAAGAAATACATTGTAACTTTTTCTCATTCTCATATGATTCATGAAAAGCATCGAAGGGGGTTTTCCCAGCTGGGTTCCCCTGTAAAATCATTGTTTTCCTTGCATTTTTTTAATGGTTGCATGTCGTTGCATTCGTTTCCATCTTGTGATTTTCTATTTTATATATTGTAGAAGAAATTTGTATCTCGTGTATCGAGTTAAAATTCACTAGTAGCAACAAATTTCTTGTCATTTCTACACATCCTCTAGCAAAAGTTTCAAAATTCTAAAATATAATGTGTTTCGATAGAATGTGATTTCACAACACTATCATCACTATTACAAGACCAATAATTTTAGTGCAAAATTTATTTGTTTTATTATTTAATGCCTTAATCCTTATTCTTTTTTTTTAATTATTGCATTATATTTCTAATAATAGAACATAATCCTATCCTAACCACCATAAGCCTTTATTCCCAAATATGTTTAATTTAATTTAATTAATTTAAATCAATAATTGAGTTCCCTAATGGCGAGTTATTAATTTATTAAGTTATGATTTTGATTTTTAATAGTATATTTTGATATTAAATTTATAATTTTTAATACTAATTCTGTTTCAATCCTTTGACTCAATTAATGCTTGTCGACCCTTTCAACCCCTTCCATATAACAGATAATTTTTTCTCTTACTCTACAAATTCTTGGTGCAATGCTCTTCTTATCACATGCTTTGGCTTCTTGCCTCTAAAAATAGGTGAAATGTTCACTCGAAACGCTAGACTCAGCAACCAAAACACATAATTCTCCAAAATTTCTCAACATTACATTTTATTTGTTTTGTTCGCTATAAATGCCCTTATGTAATTGTTTTGTAAAATATCGCTATTATTAATTTTAATATTTTATTCAACCATTCTCCAACGTTTTTTTTAACATGAAATCAAAGTTTCATATGTTCCCATTTATAATAAATATTACAATTTTCTTGAGAGAAGGCCCTAACTCAAAAGTTTACCCTCAAGCTCAAATAACCTTAAAACAATTTTTTGTTAGAAAATTATATATTTTGGAGCAATGCAACACATAAAATATGCAGAAAATAAAAGCACACAAAACACATAAAACTAGAGAGACACAGATATACGTGGTTCACCTAGTTTGGGCTACGTCCACCCCGAACAACCAGTCCTTCCTTTCTATTATCTAGCAAAAATGAAGAGACAAAACCTACAGCAGATCTGCTGTAATATCCTCTGTTCTCTCTCACAATCTTCCTCTATGTTTCTCGCTCCGAGAATACACATACCATACACAGCCGCAATACAATGCCCTCATAAAAGTGAGGAGTTTCCTTCTAGGGAAAAAAACCCTAATCTAAACATAACTTCTACCATCAGATCATTTGCCTAATGAACGGCCCAGATTGACTAGAAATTACTATACTTTTACAAGGCAATTTTACATATGTTTTTAGCTTCGGGGGCGCTGCCCCCGAAAACCCCGGCCAGGGGGGGCTCCAAAAAGCGCTGCGCCCCCCTGGGAACCCCACGGCAGCGATTAATTACGTGTGGCGTTGCCACCCCTTTTAAAGTACAGGGGTCCAATGTTGTGATACAAAGTAAACAAGATAATCAGGCTCCACACCCAACATTTTTTGGAAGTTGAAATTGGGTAGAGAATCAAATCTATGAATGTTAAAAAAAAAATTTAAATAAATTATACCCAAACTAGAAGGTATTCATTGAGATACATGTGCATTTAAATGTGAAAGATGTTCTAGGTTTTAATCGATCATAATGATATTAAGGTGGGACAATCCTTAATGATACGCGTCATGTGCTACATTTATGTAAACATATTTGGATGGGACATTAGCTAATGAATATCCCTTTCACCGCTTTGTTACCTTTCAATGCTATCTTAGATTCACTATATTTATATTTCTTGTATCCACGTGCAAAAAGGGTAAACATGGCCATAACTATGCCCTATAACCTTAATATTACGTCGTTCTTTATTGTGAAGTCTATAATGTGTGTTTCTCTTCATTTCATTTCTCTCAATATGCATTCTAGTACTTTAATTTTACTTAAGTTATTAAGTGTTTTAAGTGCTATAATAAATTTTGATTTTAAATTGATTTTAAATTAACTTAAATTAAATTATAAAATTTAAGTTGTTAATAATATTATTAAATTTATAATAGAAATAAAATAAAAATTATAAAATAAATATTAATTTATTTTAAAAAATAAAATAAAAGGTTTATTAGCATTATAAAAAATGCTCGGGAAAAAAATCAAATTTATTAATATAATAAAGAAATTAAATTATCTCACTTTTTATCGTTTTATCATCAAAATTTAAATTTATCATATAAATCAAATTTATTAATATAATAATATAAATATAAGATTTTCTATACAATAATAATATTTAATTTTTTAATAAGTTTAATAATATTATTAAATTTATAATAGAAATAAAATAAAAAATTATAAAATAAATATTAATTTACTTTAAAATAAAATAAAAGGTTTATTAGCATTATAAAAAATGCTCGGGAAAAAAATCAAATTTATTAATATAATAAAGAAATTAAATTATCTCACTTTTATTGTTTTATCATCAAAATTTAAATTTATTATATAAATCAAATTTATTAATATAATAATATAGCTATAAGATTTTCTTTTTCAATAAGTTTATATGTAAAATTGATGATCACCATATTCTGAAGTATGATGTAAACTATAAAATATAATATTCAAATTTCTAATAAAGTAAAATCCAAAAAAATAATAGTTAAAAAAATACATATAAACAATTACCTTATATAAACTATTCTCTATTATAAAAGAATAAAACATGGTCTAATAAATTTCTAAAAGATATATGTATTTTTAAGCCTATAATATTATCATAGATTAATATAGTTATACAAATTTATAACATTAATATTATTTTAGTCAAGTCACGCTAGCACAACTAGTTAAGGATGGGCCTTGTCAGCAAGGCGACCCATGATGAAACCTCACGAGGTGGTCATGCCCTGTGGTAGGAGGGAGACATGATACAAATCCATTCACCCTAAAGGGCTAATGTGGCCCATGCCTGGCGTGATCCCCTGGTGACTTTGAGGATTTAGATGCCCTGGGTCGTGGCTCCTCAAACCACATGTCAAACCTGCAAACTGCGATCCCCCAGTGACTTTGATGACTTAAATGCCCCGAGTTGTTGCTCCTAAAGTCACATGTCAAGCCTGGAAAGTGTGATCCCCTGGTGACTTTGATGGCTTAGATGCCCTGGGTCATGGTTCCTCAAGCCACTTGTCAAGTCTACCTGGAATGATCCCTGCTGACTTTGACGGCTTAGATGCCTTGGGTCATGGTTCCTCAAGCCACATGTCAAGTCTACCGGGTGCAATCCCCCGGTGACTTTGACGACTTAGATGCCCTGAATTTCCACTCGTAAAGTCACATGTTAAGCCTGGCAAGTGTGATCCCCCGGTGACTTTGACGGCTTAGATGCCTTAGGTCATGGTTTTTCAAGCCACATGTCAAGTCTACCAGGTGCGATCCCCTAGTCACTTTGATGACTTAGACGCCCTAGGTTGTGGCTCCTAAAGTCAGATGTCAAACTTAGAGGATCAAAGACAAATTCACAAACAAAAAAAAACATTAACATTATTTTGTTTAACATTATAGTCATATAAAGTTTTAATATTCTTTAGTTTAATATTTTAATTTATCAAAATTGTAGCGATTTCAACTTATTTTTAAGTAATTGTTCATTTTTATATAATTAAAAAAAAAAAAAACGTATTATTAAAAATATAAATTAAGTATGTATATATATAATTGAGATGACCAAAACGATTTTGAAGCATTAAATTTTATTTTTATGATTAAAAATACATTTTAAACAAATAAAATTAATAATTTTATTAAAAAAATTATGTCAAATTACACAAAATCATCTCACAATTGAATTTCTTTTTAAATTAATTTAGAAAATAAATCTATTTTTATTTTTAATATTTATTGAATAATTTATAATAAATTTCATTTCCTTTTCAAAATCATATTTCTTTAATAACACAGTTAAAATGAATTAAATACAATAATACACTAATTACAATCTGATACAATAATATTGTAAATATTTTTAGAAAATTTCAAATCCAATATATTTCTAACAATATCATATTATATATTATAACAATCTCATACAATAATATCGTAAATATTTTTAGAAAATTTCAAATCCAATATATTTCTAACAATCTCATATTATATATTATAGTATCATAAATGCCTTAAAAATAAAAATATAAACTTTATATTCTTATTATGATAAATATTTATTTTTTATTTATTTTTATTTTAGAGAAATCTAATAACATACTATATTAATAAATCTCCCAAATCTACAACTTATTTTCCTCTGCATAAATACAGTTACAACTCACGATTTTGATCTTCTATCTCTCCATAAATCCAGTTACAACTCACGATTTTAACCTTCTATCTCTCCATTATTTTAGGACTCACATTACTACTATCACTATTTAATTTAATTTTTTCTTTATTAATTTAATATTTTTAAATTCTAAATTCTAAAATATCATTTAGAATATTGTAATAAAATATTTTAAATTTATTAAATATTAAATATTAATTAAAAGTTAAAAAAATAATCAGTTCCCCAAAACTTTATGATTCTTATATTAATATGAATACAAAAATAATTCTCACATTACTTTTTCATTATTTTTCACACATTTTGGGATAAGTTATATATTTTTTTATTTTTTTTACTAATTTTGAAAGACTAGTTTCTGTTAGTTTTTAGCAATTAATATACTACACTATATATCTACACTATTTATTCATTAAGATTCATAGGCTTTTTCACCTTGTTCTGAAGATGAACCACATTAGTTAGTTCTAAAAGTTGACCAAATCCTAATGATGTGATTAATCCTAAATACATTTATCTATGTTGAAGAAAAATTTTAAGGATGGAAAATTATCTCGAAGTTTAAAAACATTGGCTAATTTCACTAGTCCCTAATATACAAACTATAAAATGTTTACTGATATATTTGTAAAATTATTAAAATTTATAATTTTTATATATAGTCTCTATATAATGTTAATTATTTTTAATGTAAAATAAGTTTATATTGTAAAATTTGGCGAAATCATTTTTATAAAAAAATGAAAAAATTAACCCACCTGCGAATATTAGCCCCTAAAATTTTCCATGTCTATGTTGTTCATAAATATATCTTATATATTTTTCATAGCAAATGTTGTATCTTAATATAATTAAATTTTATTTGAAAAATTAAGTGATTGAAATAGAATTATTTGATATGTTTTATTTGTTTTTTTCAAATAGATTTATTTTAAGATAATTAATTTTTTTTTTGTATAATTGAGTGATTGAAAATAACTATGGATATACACATGAGTGATTTTTATCTAAGAATATAAGTTGTTGGAAAATACGTAATGATGGATTAATATTATTTAAAGAAAATCATGTGATTTTTTTTTTTTTTTTTTTTTTAAATGAGTGATACTTTGTAGGGAGATTGTATTAGCTCTTCGCTCACACCTCTTGTTTTCGGGGGTTAACCAATTTCCTTACAACTTCGGAGATAAGTTTTTAACCAAATAAATTTTATGTATAAAATAAAAGGTAAATAAACATAATGATAAATATAATAGACAAGTAATCACACAACACCAACAACACTAAGAAATACCTTGGGAAAATCCCAATTTTAAGGGAAAACACCACTAATGGAATTCCATTAGTCATTGGCCAAAACCCTAGCCAAGCTAGTTAGGAAGTCCACACTTGCTGAACCCTTAGCCCCTTACAAATCACAGATGAGGAGACCCCACTTGCTCATCCCTTAGCACCTTGCAACTCATGGGCAAGAAGCCCACACTCACAGGGAGCACATACTTTGTTTACCCTTGGCACCTTACAATGGAGACTAATAAGTTTATTTATAGGTTTCTTTCCCTCCAAATACAACTAACATAATAATATGGGCCACAAAACTATGTGCCCAAAACTACTAGCTATAGACTATCAAAGATAGTCCTAAAATCCCCCTCTTAAACTTCACTAGGGAATTGTTATAGATCTAACCCCTAAAGTTCTAGATAGTCAACAAAATCTTGCATGCCTTTATCACTCTAGAATTTGAGATATGCATTTCTATTAAGCCTTAAACAATATGCCCAATTACATCATCTCCGACATAATTAATATATATTTATTATGTGTTGATGATACTTTATTGCTTCTTATACTCTTTTATTTCCTTTCTCCATGTGATGCACACATTAACGTCCATATAAGAATATCTCTTCTATCTGATTACATGAGTCATCTACAACAGTAACCAGTTGTAACCACCATTTCTTAAAGAATTCTCTTAGGGTACATGGCTCATTAGTCTATTTAATTCACACACATGAATTACTTCCACTTGATTATCATACTCACAGTGCTCTTAGCTCATTACATTGGTGGGGAGCCCACACTTGATTGACCCTTGACACATTACAATGGATACTAATAAATTTATCCAGAGTTTTCTTTCCCTCTAAAAACAAATAACATATACAAATAACATAATACTATGGATCATAAAATTATGTGTCCCAAATCATTAGTTGTAAAATATCATTTTTGAATTAAGATTAATTTTAACAATAAAAACAATTTTAAGTTATATTATAAAACTAATGTATTCATATTCGTTATATTTAAATGCGATTTAAAATAAAAAAATTATATTAATAAAATCACTATCCTAATATAAAATAAATTTAGTATTTTTGAATATCTTTATTACATGGTGTAATATTAACTTGTGAAATATAGTATAGAGTAGTTGATATGTGAAGGGTAGAGCGCCTATAACTTCACAAGTCAAATCTCAAATCTCAATAGGGGATTGAGGATAGAGAATGATAACCACCATTAAAGAGGATTGAGAATGATAACCACCTTTATGAAAATTAAAAAATATCATCATAATAGTGTACATATTTTTCATTAACATAGATCCACAGGAAGGACTAAAAGAAATTATTGACATAATTACTGAGACTCTCAGAAACTGTGTTTTGTTATACTTAAGCTGTGGAAATCATCATGGTGCCTAGACTCTGGAGGATGTGGAAAGTCCCTCATCGGTCTGGGCTGGGCTACGCTGGGATAAATGCTTTCCAGTCAGGCCAGTGGTTCAGTTCGGTGTAAATATGTATGTCAACATAATTTCTTTCGGGGAGGGATACTGTTAAGCGACTTCTAAAAATACTTTATGCAGGCAGAGGAACTTCGGTCAATATGTTTAACGTTTAATCCATGGGATCTTGGCTTATACTAACTAAAGTTTGACTCTCAGAGCACTACTCCGTGATAAATCTCAGAGCCCGTAATAAATCTCAGGAATTATATTCCGCTCACAACTTCTATTTTTCTGGATTGTCTGAAATTTCGTAACCTTCATCCGTAGCTCAGCAATAAGCAACCCGCCCTCAGACCAGCAATGAACCAAGAAATGCTAAATATCAGCTACTGAAAAATAACAAAAAATGACGTCATTTCATACATCACACATTGGGATAGGGTATAATGATAATCAATAGACATTTCATAATCCATGGTGGTGTCTAAGAACCTCTATTCACCGAGCATAACAGTATATCCATATTGTATTATGGATTTGAGGTTCTGCAAATTTCAAATTTTTACACGACTTGCAACCTTACCAGACACTGCATTACAATAAGTCAAAATAACAGCATTAGGGATTACAGACTGTTGATTATCACACAGCTAACTCCTTGCAATGACGATATTGGTCTCCAAATCTATTGCTGTCAAATTCTCCAGCTCGAACAGGTCGGCGCTTGAACAGCTGGCATCATCGTCGTCTTCCTCCTCTTCGTCTTCTTTGTCAAGAACCCTAACAGTGTTTGCTTTCTGATGCTCACCAATAATGTCCTTAGCTGCTGTTGTTCCTGCAGTACCATGGCTGTGCTCCTCAAGAATCTGATGTTTGAATTCTTTGGCGAGCGGCGGAAACTTGTAGGCATCTGTAAATGGTTGTGTAATTTGTAGATAATTAGAAGGATTTGGATAAGAAGCTAGGTATTTTTCAGTTCTGCTGAAACGCTTCTCCCCACAAGGGCTAGAGTCAGCCTTATCACAAATAACAGTTGGGCAGAATGTTACAGATTTCGGGCTCTCTCTATTGTTGTTCAACACTCTGGATGGTTTACTTAAACATGGCCTGGATTGGACTGAAGAATAATATGAATAAAGGGAAGCGGATTTGATCTCAGAAGAATCATATGAATTGGAGTCACTTACATGAGAAGATGATGAGGGCTTTGGCTTCTTGGTACCGCCAGACGTAAATAGCGAATTGAGAAAATTTGTGAGCTTCCTGACAGGAGAGGTTGGCTGTTTGGGCTTCCTGGAATCTTCCCGAATTTGGGACTTAATCTTAGCATTAGGATGGAAATCCTTCTCAGTAGATCGAAAATTTCCATCTCTAAACATTGATTTCCCATGTAAATCACGAGAGAAATCCTCCCCAGTAGCCCGTTTGCATGCTCTGGTTTCTTCACGACCCAGATGATGAAAATTCCTTATTGCTTTAGCAGTAGGAATAGAGAAAGTATGTGTGTAGAGGTACTCCGCATCTGAAAATAAATATGGGCAGTTGGAGGTAGAATCACTTTTACACTCGAAAGAACATGATGCTATAGATGACATATTAGACTGAAAAGACAGACGAAATTCTCTGTGCTTGCTTATATATGCAGCCTCGGCTTCGTATTTTTCAGCATTGCAAAAAACCATTTTGGCAGATGTTTCACGAATAGATTTCACATCATTTAGCCATGGATCATCGTCCCATTGTCTTTCGATTCTGGAAATCTTCACGACTGTGGCCTTCAAATTTCTGGTCTCGATTCCACTTCTGTTCTTCTTGTACGTTATCATTCCTTCCTCGATTTCAATTGACTTGCAAATTCCAGCGAGCAGAGCCGAGGAGAGAGACCGATTTCTGGAACGATGATGATCATTATGATGTCCATTGGGCGAATTATAATCCATTTCGTGGCAGTCACAGTTATCCATGAATCCCAACCCAGCCGAATCTACAGATATATATTAAAAATAGGATTTAGGTCGTGTTGATCAGCCCTGCTGAATCTGCAGATATATATTAAAATAGGGTTTAGGTCATTGGTTATCAACTAGGGTATAGTTTATATAGATAGCTTCTTCATTTCGCTCTCATCTAGGATGAGCTAGGTATCTTGTAAGTACTGTTCTGCTAAGTGGAAAGCCATGAGCTGGTACCGGGGACACTCATTAATATAGAACACTGTGATTGTCTCCTTGTCACCATTCAAAAACTACAAGTCTCAGCTGGAAGCAATAAATAAACAAATCCAGATGAACAATGCATTCAGATTTCCTAGATACTTGTTCCCCTCATGTCGCTTCTTCCTTGAACGTCGGAATCCGTATTGTCTTTGGACCATTCCCGCACTTTCTAGAACACCTAGACAGACAGGGAGGGTATTAATAGATTATTTAACAGCAGCTTCTATGAGGAGTTCCTATAATCACCAACTCACAAATGTGATATCTATATCTAGATGTACAAATATAGGCGGGGAATCGATCAGACATTGGAACAACTCTCCACTATGAGTAACATCACATTGAGAAATCATTACGTAAACTCAAATATGTTTCTTTTTTCGTTTTTCTAACTTATAATGAATGCTCATGCTCCCTATTACTTCGGAGCCTCGTGCAGGGAATCGCGTTTGCAGTGGTTGTACAATGTAGAAATTAACCATTGTTTATGGAGAGGGTTGTACAATGTGAAAATTAAGAAGGGAGCAACGTGGAACGGGAACAGAATTTGGTATTATATGCTTTTGTTCAATATTATAATAATTTATGTTAATATTATTATAATCAATTTATTAATATTATTATAATGAATTTAGAAAGTTTTGTTATGGTTCTCGTACGAGAGTGGATTATTATTACATACAATTTACAAAATCTTTTCGCAAATGGAGATTTATATTAATTTAATAATGTTACATATGTAAATAAATATAATAAGAATGATAGGAAAATTATTTAGAACACAATTTTTCAGTTAAGATAATATATCAATCTTACACTAAATTAGGAAGTTAATTAGTTGGAGAGAATCTCTCAAACGAATGAGACCTCAACAACCTCCTAAATAATAGGAAGCTAGAGATAGAATCTAGTAGAGAGTAGCACTCAACATAATAATGACTAATAATCTCAATAATTAAATATATGGTGACGCCCATAAAACAAGTAGGAGTTACATACCTCCAAAGTCTCCCTTAATGACTACTTGCCTCTACTTGTCTTAATCATCTTTAATTGAGATCTTCATCTTTAGTATATATGTTGTTATTATGTTGGTTATAAGCATGTATTCGATCAATGATGACGTATGGGTTTACCCATGTTTTTCCTGGTAAATGAATACATAATGTATCTAAGGTCAAATACACTATATTATAGCTTATGATGTACGGAGAGAATCTTCTTAGTGTTTCTCAAATAAGTATGAGACCCCCATGTTTAATTCTGCTGTTTATAACTATAGATGCAATGTTTGTGACATTTTTGATGAAATGTTTGTCCTGGCTGTTAGTGTCCAGATGTGAACAATATTCAACCCTTTTTCAACATAAATTATCAACTCGAGGGCATTACTTATTTCAAGACTAACGACACACTATATGCAGTAGCAATCACATGACCTATTGTAGATCACGGGCTTAAATCCATAAACAAACAGACTACTGTAACAACGTTTAAAATAAATTGCAGAATTAAAAAGACATTCACAGCAATTGAAAGTTTACACTGGAAAAACAGTAACAGAATCAAAATAAAACATGAAAACAATGAAAAGAAAGGAAACAAAGCACCTGATCAGGAGAGTTGGCCCAACTCTCTGATCAGGGTTGCGACAAGCTCATGAATTACAGGTGAAACAACAGCTTGTTGTGCATTCAATTAATTGAAAAATATACTATTACAAAATCTGTAGGTAAAGGGCTTAACCTCGATTCATAGCCCACAGGCCCTCTTTATACAAATTGTTCATCAAATCCTAATTTCCTTCAACAGCTACATACTTACAATTATACCATTCGTTGTAACAACAACCTAATTTTCTAAAAGGGAACCATGAAAAATCCTGAAATGTCGTTGGAGTGCAATGAAGTTTGTTGCGATGTAGCAGTAAGTGAAGGAAACGCTGCAAATTAGGAGTTGCTCCACGACTCACAGTTGTAACCTTCCCACTTTTTCTGAATCTGTAAAATCATCGGACTTAACATTACAAAAAGGTAAAACCTCATGGACTAATACTTCATTAATCAAATATCCCATGTAAAGTTGGAGAAATGGGTTTACCTTGTGTGTTTAAGAATAATAGTGACACAAAGAGATAGAAAGGTGGGTGAAAACGGGAGAGACAAATATACAAATCTGGTACCCAACATGTCCCCCCAACTACTCTATCTGCATGTCCTCATGCGGCTCGTCGTCTCCTCAGATCTGGGTTGGACTGACTGTGACTGTCATGAAGCTGTGTGAGATCATATTCTTCAGCCATTTCCATCCCAGGGGGTTTATGACCTTCCATCAAAACAACATCGTTCTACCAATAAGGATCAACATTATATGCAGGAGTATATCGCTCGGCTGGCAACTAGATAAGGGGAAACTGAAACCTCAGCCCCATCCATCTGACCGCACAGGTATTAATGCATGCTACGAAATGTGGCATCCTCTCTAGAGCTCATGCAAAGTTAGGTGTACTGAATGCTTCTCGTCCTCTAACGGTTGAGGATGACAACATCCACCTTCTCTGACAACTATCTAGTGCTTCCTTACGGAACATCGTAATCTGTCCGACACATAGGTCTGCACACCATTTATGGGTTTCCAACATGTGTTATCTATGCCCCTCAATCTGTAGAAATGTGTAATGTTTGTTATAAATATTTGAGGACTGGCCATGCTCCTTCCTCATCATTAACGACCTTCTGACATGGTTTTCTTCAAACGTATCCTAGAACTTTCTCCACTTAATCTGATTGATGGTATAGGAGGTAAAAGTTCTTATGCCTCATGAAATACCCATGCATGTAGATATTGCACATTAAGTGATGTCCTATAATATCATAAATTTTTAAAATACGAAGAAAATGAATGGGGTCCTCAATCTCGTACCAAATCTCCTTATATATACTTTCAAGACAAAAGAAAAGAAATTGTTCATGAAGGAATAAGTCATAGCTATGTGCAGGGGGTCTGCAGACCATTACCTGATGTGCCAGGGAGAACATCTTCGACTTATCTAATTGCAACAGCTGCACTTGTTCTTTCAATTCTTCTATTCTGGCCTTTTGTTTAGCTTGTTTCAGCCGCGCCTTATCTAACTAATCTATATATCCTGTGACAACCCCGGCAGCCTATTCTCAAACCCACATTGTTTCTTTCTTATGGTCACTCACAGCAGATTGCCACTTCCAGATTTCAGTGGCCAAGAGAATTTCTTGGCCTTCAAACAACTCTTTAGTCATGCCAGTCCGTGTAGCTGCAAAGGAGACCACAATTTTTGGCTTTACTGCCCTCCATTTGTAGATTTTTACCTTCTTTTTCAGCCGAGAAACTTGCCTTTTCAACTCCCGAACCTCCCTTCTCAATCTCATGGTTTCACTGAACTGCAACTGATACCTCTTCTTGAGGGGTAACCTTCTTTTCTCATACTGTTCAATCCATTCCTGTTTGACAATAAATTCCATTGTTGGGCCTATGACAGGCTTAGGAGGTGGCGAAATGCTGCTAGTATTCTCAAATGATTCTTTTGTTGAGCTTTTTTGGCTGGGCTCCCTATATTTAAGGGTTTCTTCCTCTATATTCACTTCAGGGATTCCTACCATCTGGTCAGCATTTCCATCGACCACTCTATGTCTTAGTGTTTCTGTAGGGACCTCATCTTCTTTACGAGTCTCCAAGTGTTCCAACAGAGATTTAGCAATGACTGGGCTGATCTTGGCCATGTCTTCTCCTAGGTCAACAAATTTAAGCACAAGTGGGACAAGTACTTCCTCCATTAATCGTTTGGGTGAGCGGAATCCCCTCGCCCCTCTAGGAATCATAGAATGGAACAGAGAACGGGGGACAACTTCATCATCCTCATTCCCATCCCGAGCCAGGGTTTCATGCATTACTGCCTCAGTTGGGGTCGATGCTGGTTCTTATGGGGCAGCATCGATTCCACAGCTTGTTTCCCTTCTGTCCTCTCGCTCTTTGTTCATGATTTCTTCTTTTAAGGTCGATACTGGTTCTTGTGGGACAATATCGACCCTGCAGTTTATTCCTCCTCTATCTTGTGCTCTTTACGGATTGCCTCTTTTTCCACATTCGATACTAGCCCTTGAGGGACAACGCCGATTTCACATGATCACTCTTCCCTATTTCCCTGTTCTAGCCGAATCGGGGGTGGTTCTTGTGTAGCACTCCCACTTGTTTCAACATCCATATCTGCTTGGGCAGGTGATGCTGTTTCTTGCAAAGAAACATCACTTTCCATTCCTCTATCTTCCATTTCACTTCCCTTTTCTTCATTTACAAAATTTGACAACTGTATGACAGTCTCGACTTCATGCACGATATCCATAATTACTTCATATGTGAGCTCCTCAAGCAAGGTTGGTTCTTGTGTGGCAGCCTCGACTGTGTCACCAATTATCTCCTCTATTTTCATTTCTTCAGGTTCTTCTTGATCAACCTCCATTTCCACTTCTTCAAGTTCCTCCTGATTAACCTCCATTTCCATTTCTTTGGGTTCCTCTTGATCAATTTCCTCTGAATTTTCTTCTTTTGCTAAAATAGCTGGAGAGACTAGTTCCTCTTCTCTCACAGCAATAACGGATTCTCTCTCTTCTTCTAAGGATCCACAGAGTTCCACCCTGGAGACGTGAAGTCTGTTTATTGCATGCATGACCAGTAAATGCACCAATCCCTGGTTGGAGAGCATTGCCGGCATATGGTGCAAATGTTGAGTGGACTGTGCCATGTACTGCAACTGTTTCAATAGGAAGAAGGGCATGTTTAAGGCATACACCTGTGCCTCTAGAAACCAAAGGTGCATTAGAATTTTAAAATGATACTTAAACAGAGTTGTGGCCCGACCTTCACAATTTATGTACTTCATTACATAACCTACGACTTCATCTCAAGGATACGACATAGTCTTGCGCTCATATCCTCTGCCCAATTGGACGACACTTTCTCCTGCCTACAAGAATAATTCGAGAAACTCCATGAGAGAAACTCTCCGAGAAAACAATTGTTGCCCTTGCTGTCTTAGCCCTCTAAATTATGCAATTACCTCTTCTGTGATAGGAACTTCCAGTCCTCTGACCTGTGAGTGACTCTCATCCAAATTAAGTGCAAATTCCATTGTGATTCCCCTGTCAAACCCGTGCAATCTGTCAAAGTAGGTATCCCGCCCTGCATTAACAAAGATTATCCATACCTCTAGATTACTGCGAACCGAAGCTGTGTTTTCAAGCTCATGTTGCACAGCCAGTCCGCCCATACTGTGGGGACTCGTAACATCACTTCTTGGAACAACAGACCATTGGGCGAAATGGTGGATACCAAATTCAGATAAATAACATGGTGAAAATGAAAGGTGGTAACGGTAAATATGGATGGTAATTCTCAGAAACCGATAAAAATCATAAAAAATTATGGTTCATGCAGTGAATAAAATAAAAATTATTTCATATGGGGTGGAAAGAACATGTTATGGATCCGAATACGCTTTTAAGTATTATACGAAGTATTGATTAGGATCATAGGGTGTACCACACACGGGTTTATAATATTGAATTATGTAATCATCATTACGTTGTCATTGAATTATGACGACACCCCCTCCCCCCAAACTTAAAGTCCGTCATCTACGGCGTTAAATTTGTCACATGGGATATTTAATTAAATCGGTAAATTTTACATGGAGGCATACCTGGCAGCCTACCTTGACGAAGTGACGATTGGTAGGATGACGACATAGTAATGATGCGGTTGGAGTAATAGCAGTATGAGTAGTAGCATTCGGTGTAATAGGATCTGGATTAACAACAATGTGAGTAGTAGCATCCGGAGTAACAGCAGTGCGAGTAACATCATCCGGTGTAACACCATATGGAGTAACAACAGTGCGAGTAGCGACATCCGGAGTAACAGCATCTAGTGTAACAACATCTCGAGTAACAGTAGTGCGAGTAGCGGTATCCAGAGTAACAACAGTGTGATTAACAGCATCTGGAGTAACAGCAGTGTGAGTAGTGACATCCAGAGTAACAACAATGCGAGTAACAACATCCATTGTAACAACATTTGGAGTCACAGCAGTGCAAGTAGTGACATCCGGAGTAACAGCTGTGTGAGTAACAGTATCTGGTGTAACAACATCGATCAAGGAGTAACAACATCAAGTAGCAGAACCCGAGTAACAACACCATGAGTAGCAACAACCGGAGTAACAGCATCGGGTAACAACATCATGAGTAGAAGAAACCATGTAACAGCATCATGAGTAGCAGGAACCGAGTAACAACACCATGAGTAGCAGCAACCATGTAACAACATCATGAGTAGCAACAACTGATATTTAGGAAAACATTTCTTTGATTTTTACTCCTTAGTAGTAACTCCTGCAAAAAGACAACAAGGTAAATAGTAACAATATAATTCTTTAGTATTTTATTTATTTTATTTAATTTTTATTTATTTATTTATTTTTCAATTATTATTATTATTATTATTTTTTATTTTTATTTTAGGGAAAGGATGCAGAGGAAGAGTTCTCTGCGCTGATAACCTTCAAACAATATTTCTCAGAGAGGTGTTTGATGAAAGAATCCTTAGAGGCTGGGCAGTGGTATAATCTCAAGTGATGTCCACTGGCTATGAATGAAGCATGTGTATCATCAATTGTGACTAGCCTGACTATTCCATTTTTAAATATAGCATCCACGTCATAAGGTCCCATCCAGCGAATGCAAAGATTTCCCTTAAAATCCTTAAAGTGGGAGTCATAGATTAGTGCCCAATCTCCCCTCTGAAACACCTTATTCTTAATAAACTTATTGTGCCATTTCATTCTCTATTTCATTCTCTGCTGCTGAATAACAATAGTTCTTTGGACAACCATTGAACAGATTTCATCTAGTTCATTGACTTGGGCCAGTCGGTGTTTCTGGGCTTTTGACAGATCCAAAACAACTTCAAGAGCTTTTCTGAGCATATTGATTTCAAATTTTATTGGAAACAACAAGGATTTCCCGTAAAACAACTCGAGTGGTGAAAACCCAGTTGTATTCTTCCATGTTGTTCTGTATGGCGAGAGAGCTTCAGACAACTTCTGAGCCCAATCCCAAAGATGGTATGCTACATTTTTTGTCAAGATATTTTCCAATGTCTTGTTTGTGCTTTCCACTTGTCCATTGGCCTAGGGGTGGTATGGAAAAATCACCCTATGCTTGACCCCATATTTTTGCATAAGCTTTGCTATCATGTGTGATGTGAACTGTGCTCCTCCATCTGAAACAATCTCTCTTGGAGAACTGTAATGAGCAAAAATTTCTTCAAACAGAAAATTTGAGACTACCTGCTCTGTTTGTTTCGCAACAACTTTGGCTTCTACCCACTTATTCAAGTAATCAATGATGTGGACCTTTTGCTGGGAGGGTGGGCTAAAGGGTCCAACGAAGTCAATAGCCCATTTCTCAAAAGGTTCGAGGACTACCTATGCCTGCAAAGGCATTTCATCAGCTCAACCGGGCTGCCCCATATGTTGGAAACTATCACATCTCCTAAAATAATTCCGTGCATCCCGAAAGATAGAAGGCCAGTAATATCCCATTTCTAGCACCTTATGGCATGCTCTTTTGTCTGTAAAATTCCCTCCATAGGGGCCATCATGGGCAGAATTCAATACTTCATAAATATCATCCTCAGATACACAATGCCGAATCTGCTTATCAGCTCCTGTATGAAAGAGGTACCCTGCCATCCAAGAATATCGGGCACTGTGAGGAATAATTTTTCACTATTCCTTGTATGAAAAATTAGGGGGCACTTTCCTTGTAGCAAGATAGTTAGCAATATCTCCATACCACGGAGGTTTAGTAGAAACTGCAAAAAGATGATCATCGGGAAAACTATCTTCTATAAGTGTGCATTCGTCATTATTATCCATTCTAGATAGGAAATCAGCAACTACGTTATCTTTTCTTGGTTTATCTACTATTGTGATGCCAAATTCTTGAAGCGATAGCAACCATCCTGTAAAATAGCTAGGAGTAATAGGTTTATTCATCAAATACCTGATTTTTGCATGATCAGTATGGACAAAAGTAGAATACCCGGTGATGTAGTTCCAAAACTTATTAACAGAATAAATGACAGTGAGGAATTATTTTTCTGTCACAGTGTAATTCAGTTCAGCAGGAATTAAATTCTTGCTGTCATAATAAATTGCGTACGTTGTTTTGTCTACCTGCTATCCTAAAACAACTCCTACTGTTGTCTGAGAAGCATCAACATGTATGTGAAATGGTAATGCCTAGTCAGGTCCTGGGAGGATTGGAGCCTTACAGACCAGCCCTTTAATTTTTTTGAAAGTTGTCTCACAGTCTTCAGTCCACAAGAATTCTGCATCTTTTGTTAGAAATTAACAAAGTGGATGTGCTATTAGAGCAAAATTTTCTATAAAGCGTCTGTAATAACCAGCACAGCCAATAAAGCTACACACCTGCATGGGTGTTTTGGGTACCGGGAAGTGTAATATTATCTCTACTTTAGCCAGATCAACTCGAATTCTAGTAGCTAAGGGAAAATGTCCCAGTGCTATTCCTTCTTCTCTCATCATATGGAATTTGACTATACTTAGAGATACATGGGTCTAATTACATCTTTTGAATACTTTCTCCAAATTTTCCAATCCTTCCTCAAATGAATTTCCATATGGATTAAAATCATCCATATAGATTTCAATGCTATCATTGACCAAATCATAAAAGATTCCCAGAATTTCCCTCTGGAAGGCAGAAGGAGCATTACATAGGCCAAATGGGAGGACCCAGTATGCAAAGGTTCCCCATGGGCATGTGAAAGTTGTTTTATCCTAGTATTCCAGCGCTTCTAGATCTAGTTATATCCACTGAATCCATCTAGGAAGGAAAATAACTTCTTCCCAACCAAGGTATCTAGGACTTGGTCAATGAATGGCAAAGGAAAATGGTATTTTTGAGTTGCCTTATTTAGCTCCTTGTAATCTACACAGATCTGCCATTTACCATTCTTTTTGGGAATAATCACTAGCAGAGATACCCATTGGCTATTTGAGATGGGGTAAATGAACCCTACATCTAATAATTTTTGTAATTCTTCTTTGACAATGTTGTTGAGAGAAGAGTTCATTCTCCGTTGGGGCTACCTTACAGGGCAGAAATATTCCTTATTATAAATATGATGAGTACATAAGCTAGCAGGGATCCCCTTCATGTCGGTATAATCCCAGGCAAAAGATTCCTGATGATCTTAAAGGACTTAAAAATCTTCTTTGTCTGCAATTCAAACAGATTTGGGTTGATATTCATTATTTTCCCTGGTTGAATCTTAATTGGAATACTATCATGGGATGAGGTTATAGGAATGTCTTCAGTTTCATCTTCTGGTTCAATGTTTTCTTGTGTTTCACATCTCATGTAAGATTCTAAAATTTGACGATTTGAAATGGAAACAGATCCAGAATCACTAATAAAGGCATTAATGACATCGTCCTCAGTTTTTGTTTTAAATTGAAGGGCCTGCCCAATAGTAAGAATTGGTCTAAATTCTTCATTTTCAAGTTCAGGCTCTTTTATTGGTAGAGGTTCTGACTGGTTAATAATTTTTCAAATGGTCTAGGTTCTGCGAGAGGGTAAAGAGTAAGATTATTTGTAACTATCTAATTTGATATGATCATATGCCCAGATTGACACCATATGTAAGCGTCTGCAGTTGCGAGCCAAGGCCTTCCCAGGATCAATGGATGACCACCAACTGAAGACCGAGATGTAATACAAGGAGGTCGACAGGATAATGCCATGAATCTACTGAAATAATCACGTCCTCCAGTTTCCCTACCTATTTAATTGTAGACCTATATGCTAGTTCTAGGATAGTAGGGGTTGGTTTAATGTCTCCAAGACCTAATGTGTTCATTGTTTCAATGGTGAAAATGTTGATGGTAGCTCCCAAATCTACCACTACGTTCGGGATCTCAACCCCATTGATTTGTACTGTTATAATCGAGTTTCTTGGGTCTCCATATTTTACAGCCATGATGTTCCCTAAAATGATGTCAGATAATCTACCCATCACATGAATGGTTAATGGATCCTTAGGTTTCTTCCCTGGTTTCTTAAAGCAGTACTCTTTGAGATATTTTTCAGATATAGGTACATCCCTCATAGCCTATAACAAGGGAATTTTAACAAAAATATTTTGCAATTCCCCCAGGAAATCAAACTTTGCTTGAGGGTTCAGTTTATTCAAGGTCAGCCTTTCAGGATATGGAGAAGTTGAATGACCTTGATTAGGAATAGATTGGGGAGGTGTCTGGTTCATTATGTTTTGGTCTAATTTATCCCCAAATGTACTCTGTTCTAGTTCTGGGCAAGGAAGGACACGATCTGGTCACATGAGTATGCTCATAGATTGCACAGAATTCCATTGTGTTTAATGAGAATTCCTTCAAAGGATGCTTCTTTCTACACTGTGCGCAGAATATAGGCATAGTATTTTCCAACTCCATTTGTTTTTTTTTTCTTGCAAAGTGTCCATCTGGGTGGATAATGTACTCAGGATATCAGTCCTTAGGTTATCTAGTATATTTCCAATTTCTTCCTTTGTAACCCCTCCACCGGAAGTCTTTGATGACCAAATTCCTTGTCCACTCCTTGCAGCCCCCCATGAACACTTAATGCAATAGTCACAGATAGTGTCGAAGTCTTCTTTGAAATTTCCCCCTTTCCTACTATTTTCAGAAGTTGCAGGGAATCTTCCCTAAGTGCCCGGAGAAGAATGATCTTCAAAATTTCCTTATCTAGGTCACTATGGCATGACTTCTGAAATATGTATTTGAATTATTCCACACAGTATTCCATGTTTTCGTCCTCCTTCTATGAAAACTTAAAGATTTCCTCAATGTCACATGATTTAAAGTAATCTTGGTATTTCTCCAAGAAGGCTTCTTTCATCCCCTGCCATGAGGTAATCGTTCTCCCTCCTAAACCCATGAACCATATCAAGGATGTCCCTTTTAAGGTAGAGAGAAATATTTTTAATTTCTGAGCATCAGAAATATAATCATATCCTCGACAAACAATGTCAAATTCGAAGAGGAATGTATCAGCGTCTTCAGAAGAAATCCCATGGAAACTAGCCAACGATGTTAAACGGATGGGTCTCATAAGTGCGTCACCTGCAACATTTACGATCAGAAAATCAATAGAAGGGCTTATAGGTGCCATAAATACACTACAATACTCACTTGGAATTTCAACTAGTTCTGCAGCTAGTACTTGGAGTCATCCAACTGTAGGAGGTTTCACCGCACTCTGATGGTCCTTTGGTGACGTGAAATCCTTCAGGAATTCTCTCTCCAAATTGGAATTGATTAATTCGATTGCAGGAGGTTTTACAACAGTCCCTTGGTCTCATGGTGATGAAAACCCTTTTGGAGGTTCTTCTTCCCAATTAGAATTGCTCAGTTCTTATGATCCTCTACTGGCTATTTCTTCCCCTTCTACTGACGGCAAGGATGTCTCCTCCATTGGTACCTTATTTGTTATTTCTTCTGTCGTCGAAAGAATTCCCTCTAGTAACATGGATGGCATTGGCTATTCTAGAGGCTACCCTTCGGACTTCGTATGAACCCTTACCTTGATAGCAGTACGAGATGATGCCTCAGATTTAGATTTTTCAATGATCTCCTGAATATATGTCTTCCTTCCCCAATCCTTTCCTTTATTTTGAAGTCTTCCTCTTCCCCTCTTATTCGGATCATTTTTCATACATATTTTGAAGAGGGTTCATCAAAGTAACAAAATTGCTCCAGACCCGCAACAGGATATATAGCTTCCTCCCTGGGATGAGAGAGTAGGTTCAAATAGACAATAGACTAAAAGAAAAGGAAAATCAAAGTTCAGGACCTCAAGTAGGGTAATCAAATACCCCGCTCGAGATGAGAAGTTGGCCCTTCAGAAAATAATCAAAAAGAAAAAAGCTGAAAACTATGCCCAGGACTTAGGGCAGGGTAGCAAAATTCCCTCCCCAAGAGAAGGGATCAATTCTAAAAAAAACAATAAAAAAAACAAGAAAATAAAACAAAGAGCACTATGCTCAGGGCTCGAACTAGGGAAATATATTCCCTCCCCAAGATGATAGATCGACCCTTAGATCAATTGCAGATCCTCTTCTTGCACCTTTTAGCCTTCCCCTACAAAGGCGCCAAAATTTTGGTGTTCGAATGTGAGCAATATTCAACCCTTTTTCCACATAAATTATCAACCCAAGGGCATTATTTATTTCAAGACTAACAGTATAGTATATGTAGGAGCAATCACATGACCTGCTATAGATCAGAGGCTTAAATCCAGAAACACATAGACTACTGTAACAACATTTAAAATAGATTGCAGAATTAAAAAGACATTCACAGCAATTGAAAGATTACACTAGAACAACAGTAACTGAGTCAAACTAAAACATGAAAACAATGAAAATAAAGGAAACGCAACACCTGATCAGAAGAGTGGGCCCAACTCTCTGATCAGGGCTATGACAAGCTCACGAAATATAGGTGAAACAGTAGGATGTTGTGCATTCAACTAATTGCAAAATATACTGTTACAAAATATGTAGGTAATGGGCTTAACCCCGATTCACAATGCGTAGGCCCTCTTTATACAATTTTTTCATCAAATCCCGATTTCCTTCAATAGCTACATATTTAAAATTATACCATTCATTGCAACAAAAACCTAATTGTCTAAAAGGGAACCATGAAAAAGCCCGAAATGTCGCTAGAGTGCAATGGAGTTTGTTGCGCTGTAGCAACAAGTGAAGGCAACGCTCGAAATTAGGAGTTTCTCGATGGCTCACAGTTGTAACACCTCGCTTTTTCTGAATCTGTAAAAACATTGGAGTTAACATTGCAAAAAGGTAAAACCTCCTGGACTAATACTTCATTAATAAAATATTCGATGTAAATTAGGAGAAAGGGGTTTACCTCGAGTGTTTAAGAATAATAATGACACAAAGAGATAGAAAGGTGGGGAAAAATGGGAGAGAGAAATATACAAATCGGGTATCCAACAGTGGCCAAGAGGGGTCCATATGAGTTCTTGATGATGTGATTTATTTTGTACCTTTCTTTTAATTTTATTTATCCTTCCCCAAAGTTTCCTGAAGTTCTGGGCAGTGAACTAGGATCTGAGGTTAAAAATGTGGCACAAATCCCGGAGTTGCAAGCACAAAACTTACCAAACGAGGCCCTCGCCACTACCTTGCCTTGGCATGCCCGCCACTATAGTATTTTAGTGACTACCTTCCCTTGGAATGCCCATGGATAAGGTTCAAATTGGTCAAAAATTTAGTCTCCCTCGATGTTCAGGTGCTTGGAAGGTTTGGTTACCTCCCGAGGATGTTTCCGATGTTGTGTAACATGTGTTTATCTTGTTTCCATCAGTTCGACTTCCTTGAGGTCACCTAGTAGGTTGAATCTCATTTTAGTATCCTCTTGTCGCATGTTTACCCTAACTGGTTGGTTACTTGGGTAGATGCGGTAAGAGGGTGTTAAAAATATGGGATGTATTCATCTCAATCATTCTTTTTCTATGTTAGTGTCAATTATGATTTATAATGCACCTTTCGACAAAATCCCTTCTAGATACAGCATATTTCTTTACTATGTAGACTCAAGAATGAAATTTACATAAAGAAACCATTGTAGTGCTACATCAACAGGAGATGCATGAACTATATGGTCTTTTTGAATAATTCACATGTGAATTGTCTTGCTCTATGCCACTGATATCTTGATTTACTTTTTGTACTAGTTCTTCTTTACCATGTTCATTTCAATGATTGTCTGAATATCCATGATTTATCTGTCATTTTTTAGTCAAATTCTAAAAAACCAACGTTACTACCATATTTAGGTTGCATGTATCAATATGTATACAAATTTCCAGGATACCTTCGGCATAAAAACTAGTAAACAACAAAACATGCATAAGAAACATGATTTCATCTAATTTTATACCATCACAAAAAAATTGCCAACACATCGAAAAATACATGATTCCACACATTAAATTTATGGTCAAATGTTAAAGAAGCTATTGTAGCCTTCAGTTTTGGTGTTATCCATCATTCCTTCTCTCCTTAATACAAGAGCTATCCATTCCACCAACTACTTGACAAATTCCAAATCAAAATATAAAAAATAGTTTATAGAGGAAAAATGGGAAACAGGTGAGTACCTAATTTTCATTCTCTCCACATAGAAATTACAAACCAAAATAAGCTATCTACGCATCTCAGAACTTGATGGTAAGAATTAATATATCACATGGATCCATAATGTTTTTCTTTCCTCACTTTTGATTACATGTGGGATCTCAAGCTTCAAATCCACTCCATTCCCCATGCTCTCTAGAATAGGATAGTTTATGTCATTACCCTCAATTTACTTAATAATATATGTGAGTAGCTCACAAAAAAAAATTTCTCCACAACTATTTTTCCTTGTGATGCACATATTTTGTATCACCGCTAACATATTTTCCCAATTTCTACTATTGTTTCTCTCCAAAAATGGAAAAACAGATAAGTAATAAAATGAATAGCTTCTAGGCCTTAGCCTTTCCCATGGAATCTAGTTATCTCAATAGATATACTCCATGTGTAGCACCATCTTACACAACGATAGTAGAACTATTAAAGTGGCCCATGTAATAATACATGGTTGTAACAAATGGTTTCTCCATTATATTCTCATTGAAAGAAAAACTAAGGGATATATTACATCCCTTGCAGCGATTACTACACTACAACTAGAGCCACACTCACAATTTCCCCACAGTGATATTAAATGCAAATACAATCAAACTCATGAAAAAGTGATGATCAAAGGCTAAGGCACAACATATAGAAATCGAAATCCCCTCACCAAATTAAGGATTTCAAATGAATATGATCTATTGTTGCATGATTTGTTGCACACAACCTCTCCTTACAATGGAGCTATAAATTCTCTTAATGTTTTATAACTAAACCTTTGCAAATTAGATAGTGGCAGCTAGGAAAATCCTTTATGACTTATGGCATATTCAATGAGACCTTTTCTTTAAGAAACTATGGCTCTATAACTAACTTCATCTCAGTTTAAAAATACAATCTAATATTGATCATGCTAGCACCATTATCAAGGTTGTGGCTTGACAACAATAGTGTATTCTCTTGAACTTTGGGAGAAAAATGAACCACGGTATTTGTGTCCTCTTTGCGATTTTCCCATGCTTACACAATACAAATTTTCCTATAAATACCATGGTGTTGGGACATGGAGTTGGCACTCCTTTTTAATTCATTTTTCCCATCTTTATCACCATTCTTACCTTGATGGCCACATCATTTTACTCTATTTATCACCTTTTTACCAATGTATTCTTCTCTTTTATGTCACTTTAATGTATTTATGTTTTCTTGTATTTTACTAAGAAGTTCATTTTTTTTGGTGATTTTGTTAACAAGATTGACAAGGGGTTTTTTTAGGGTAGTTTGGTTCGTTGCAATACTATTGATCGTATATCATGTTATTTCTTTAGTTTTTTCACTCTAAATATTCAAAAATCAGACCCTGCTAATACTATTAATATGGTGTTGATACTCTTCCTTTCAAATTATATATTTCTTCAATAATATCAACAAGAGTCATCGTGGGTTGTCACTAAATTGTGACCAACCCAGAACGTTGTTCCATCAAAGAAAATAACCTTTCGATAATGCATCTAACTTAGTTGGGACATTTATGGATATTTAGTTGTTGACCTATTGCTATTTGGAGATATTGTTATAGTGTTCTTCATTCATAACAAATTGGTTGTAATTTGTTATATGTAAGGTTCCTAATTTAAAAAGCATAAATATTGAGACATTCTCATAGCTTTCTATGTTTTAAATATAAACATGATGTAATCTATAACGCTAAAATCCTTCTTCCTTGCATGGGGAAACATCATGATCATTGTAATTTTGGAGAAATTGTGTATCTGTACTCCTTTTTCTAATATCAATGCAACTATTATGATTCATGTCTTCATATTATTTTTCTAATTAGCTTGTGAGTTATGCATTACCATCTCCCTGCAAAGGAAGAAGGGTCATCCTCTAGTATATTTTCCTCTCAGTTTTCAGAACGCATTTCCTGCTTGGGCTTCCTGGAATATTTGAGAACATGGGACTTGATATTAGCATGATCATACGTAGGGATGAAAGGATTCTCAGTGGATCAGAAATATCTGTCTCTAGAAAATTATTTCCCCCCTAAATTATGAGAGAAATTTCCCCTAGTAACACATTTTGATGCTTGAGTGTCTTCATGACATAGATGATGGAAATTATTTTTTATTTTTGCAATAGGAATAGAAAAAATATGTGTATACAAGTACTCTGCATATGAAAATAAATATGGTTAGTTGGCGGTGGAATCAGTTTTACACTCAGAAAAACATGATGCTATAAATGACATCTTTGGCTGAAAGGATAAATGAAAGTATTGGTACTTGCTTATATATGAAGTCTCGACTTCATATTTTCTAGAATTTAAAACAACCATATTGGCATATGTCCCTAAAATACATTTCACATCATTCACCCATGGACCATCATCCCATTGTCTTTCAATTTGGAAAAATATTCATGATTGTATTCACATTGGCCTTGAAATCTATGGTCTCTATTTGGCTTCTATTCTTCTTGTATGTCATCATTCCTCCATCAACTTCAGTTGACTTATAAATTGTAGTGAGTAGAGAAGAAGATAATGGTTGAATTCTGGAATGATGATGATCATTATGATCACAATGTTGTTCATTCCAAAAATTATAATCCATTTAATCTCATTCCAAGTTATCCATGAATCCCAACCCAAGTGAAGATATATATATATATATATATGATTTAGATCAGTGCTGATCAACCTAGCTAAATATGTAGATATATATTAAAATATGATTTAGATCAATGTTCATTAACTAGGGTATAGTTTATATATATATATATATATATATATATATATATATATATATATATATATATATATATATATATATATATCTTCATCATTTCTCTCTCATCTAGAATAAGCTAGGTATCTTATAAGTCTTGTTCTACTACTTGGAAATCCATGAGCTAGTACCTGGGACACTGATTTACATAAAACATTGTAATTATCTCCTTATCACCATTCATAATCTATATGTCCTAGTTATAAGAAATTAATAAATAAATCTAGATGAACAATACATTCGTATTTTCTAGACACTTGTTTCCCTCATTTCGCCTCTTCCTTGAATGTGAGAATCTATTTTCTTTCGACCATTATGGCCCTTTGTGGAACATTTAGAGACACATGGAGACTAAAATATGATTTAATTACATTTTCTTTAAGATATTATAATCACCAACTCATAAATGTGATCTCTATTCTATATGTAGATGTAGATATATTGTTGTGTAATTGTTGAGAAATTGGAACTAGTGTTGGAATTTGGATTTTTTTTACGTGCCAAACATTTTTTTTTGATGTTTTGGATATTTATGTTTCTCATCATGGACTATTAGAGATATTGAGGGTGGGTGGGGGGTTGTGGTCAACCAATATTTCGTGCCCAATTAAATTTTACTTAGTTTATGCCTTTTTTTTCAAATTTATTTGTTCCATACTTTCATTACCAACACAATCTGATGTAGATCTAAACATATTTAGTAAACCATGAGAAGCATTAAGCATAATAACATGTAAACCATAGAATTCAACACATAGAGACACTATCTTTTTAGGTGGAAACCCAGTTGGGAGAAAACCATCGTTCTTGTTGTTTTGTCTTCTTCTTCTTATTAATAAATTCTTCTTACATATTGCATTGGTGCAAACTCTTCTTACCAATATTCTTCTATTTTATGATCTGGTTGCATAAAAATTGAGGGTTATTTCAATGAGGGAGTAGGAGCTTGCTTCCATTGGTTTTAAATTCCAAACAATATTTTGTTTGAGTTTGGAATTCTTACATAGATATAAGTGATATTTGCACGATAATGAGTAATTTTTCGAAATAAAGCTATCCAATGTATTGCGATCTTGTTGAAAATTTTGAATGAGTGTCCACACCTCTTCTCCATTCTTCTATTCCTCCCTCTCTTTATTTATCCAGTCAAGTTGGATAATAGAAATGGCATAGAGAAATGCTTACATGTCATCATCCCTTCTTGAAAGTGCATATGCAACAAAAATTTTCTTCCCTTTTTGTAGATGATTTCAAAGTCATAACCCAACATCTTACTGGCCCACTTATTCTCCTCTTCTAAAGATAATATTTCTTCCAAAAATTATTTAAGACATCATGATATTTTTTTACCTTGAAGTGTCTTACCATTAGGTAAGAGCACCATTCCTTCAGGGCATATATTATGGCCAACATGTAGACGTTGTTGCAATTGAATTAAGGTTATAACACCACATGGCCTGAATATTTCCATTTGCTCATTTCTCTCGATGTTGTATGTGTGATAAAATCAGATTAATATCCTACATTCATAGCTTGGTGTGATTGGCAAATGGATTAAATATTTTGATAGCTGTATGGTGAATCACATTAGCGATGTAGTAGGGAACAAAACTAATTAAAACAAGTTAATATATGTTAATATATATATATATATATATATATATATATATATATATATATTCATTAATGGATTCCGCGTTATATGGAAAGAGCAATCTAACCATTTATTTTTTCATTTGAAATGAAATATCCCCCACATATTACGTGACGTAACCTGTCACCATTAAATACTGAAAGAGTCAAAAAATTAAAGTGTGTTTATTATGTGGACCGCGATGTCATTGGTATCGTAATAGGTCCAGGGCATGAATGCTAATGGAACATAGGTCTTTGTCATAATTTTGATGTAAAAGGCTATGGACTCGACCAATTCAACGAAATATATTTGATAAACAATAACATATGCAATTAGTTTTGAATGCAAGCTATATAATATATACAATTTTATTATTATTGTTTTATTTCCGAAATGTCCCACATGTACAATGCAAATGGGATACATGAAATTTGTACATGTGGTGAATTCAAATGATTCACAAAGAAATTATGTAAATTAAATAATTGAAACTCAAGTTTTTAAAAATCTCGATGAGATTTTCATTAAAAGTAACGAGAATAAATGCGTGAAAAAGGCCATTTTGTCTATAATTCAGACTACGCCTTATCTATATATATATATATATATATATATATATATATATATATATATATATATATATATAAGTGTAACTTTAAATTATATACATTTATTTGTTATTTTAATATTTATAATTAATTAAGTTAAACTATATTTACAATGTTCATAAGTTTATAATATACATATGTCAAAGTAATTAATATATATTTATGTACAATTTATATTTAAAATGTATTTATAGCATGGTCAACTAATTATCTAGTACTTTATCAATGCAGATGTCAAGCCAAGTATACGAGATAAACAACCAATGCGACCCAATGTGAATAGTGAGGGGATGTGGAAAATAAAGGTGGCACATTCTCTCCTAGTGACCATCATCATTATGAAATATGAAAGGAAAAAAAGAGATGCTAACCATGCAAAGTAAAGGACAATCAATCAAAGGTTGTACATAAATATCAAACACCAAGAAATCCACATAAAGGAATCATCAAGCACTATCATGCCAAGAAAGAAGGGAGTTTTCAAAATAAAAAATGAAGGGTCCCCATGATTATTATGAATGTAATAATGTAAAAATATTGGGTTTTTGTTTTTCCACAATAGGTCCCTATGAATACATCAATCGTATGCTCCTCTAGAATATCATTTATGTTCATATTCAATATTTTGGAAGCCCTCAATGTGATCCGCCATTGAACTCTTTTGTTTGATATTAATCAATTGGCTAAAGAAGGTATTTCTCTTTGTATCCTCATATTGTGCTACCATTTCTTCCATAAAAACTGTCCAAGTTAAAATTGATTTATGATAAAAAACCATCGATACCGCACTAACTGATTTTGTTCTAAATATAAACATGTTATGTGTAACTTTTCTGTGTGCGACACATCAATGACATCAAAGAATTGATCCATTTGTAGTATACATGTTACGATGTCATTCTCATCAAACTTCCTCATATATATATTTTGAATGTGGTTCATCTTCCACCAACTATTGGTCTCTCTAAAATCAGAATTCATGTTCCTTTTTCCCTCATGGAGTACCTTATCACCACTAGGTAACATTTCTTGTAGCAACTTGTCAAACCTTCCTTCAAATATTCCAGTTCCATTTTTATGTATGTTTTTAAACCATCCTTGACACCTTACATCTTGACATTCCTCATTGCTTCAATATATTCTTTTAAATCATTTTTCAAACCATCCATCTTAGCTTCTAGTTAATTTTGGTTGCTATTTGCAAGAGCTAAATTTGTTTCTCTTGGACTTGTATTTTTATATATCATTTTGTATTTCTTCCTCTTCTTCATGCATGATACGATAGATTTATGTTTCTTTACTTGGCGCATCCATTTTCTTTTTACTAGGAACATTGGCGCAAAATAATGATTTATATGCTTCATATGCTCTTTGAATCACTTTAAACAGTTTTTTTTTTAATTATACACATTTTTCTTTCGTTTAGGAACCCAATATTGAAACTTTTATATCTCTATCATTTCATATATACAAGGTCAGAAATTTAGTCACTTTGAGTCTTCTTTCCAATGCCACAAATCAGACTCATATTTGATTCTTCAAGTTAAATTTATGCCAAATCTCCCACAGTGGCTTAATTACAGAATGGTCTAGTAGAGGGAACATGTATGAAATTCCACGTGCCACCATTTCAATCTTTGGTCCTAAAAATGAAACACGATAAATAAAATTTTGTGCACTTTAAATCACCTTTTACAAAATTAAAATTTGATGCTCATAGAGAACGTTATGAAAATTTTCCCTAAGTCACCTGTTTGAGACTGATTTTTGGAGCATTCAAAACCCATAAATTCTTCGAACCATATCTCAACAAATATAGTGAACCAAGATATAAATAATTTTACACGAAATTCAAAACTATTTTAGCTCCACATGGTCAAAATTTCGGCTTCTGAAGCTTCGTAGAAAAAATATTATAGAAAAAATTCCAAGATGACATCTTTGAGGTAGTGAAACTCTAGAATCCAGAGATATGATACCAAAATTTATGCAACCATATAAAAAAACTGAAGAAAAGATAGATCAACCACTTGAAAAATAGCCTTTTAAAGGGATAAACTCCTTTAAATCACGTACATGAACAATTCTTGGATGATATAAATCACAAGAGTTCCTTGGTATATATATGAGTCCAAGTGGTCACATTATAATTAAAGCCTACATAAAAATAATAATATAAGGGAAGAACAACACCAATAGTGAGATTTTATGGGGCACAAAAACAACAATATGGCACTAGATGGGCACAACAATAATAATAAGAAGGCTACACTAACATTAACAATATGGAAACTACATTAGTATTATAGGGACCTAACATCAGTACCTTTGTGGACCACTTTTGAAAATATTTCACATTGGATTCACCTGACTCAACCACAAATATTGTAGGCCACATTTCATCCAATTTTCAAAATAGACCCACAACCAAAAATATGCTCAATCTGAATAGCTAAATACCAAAATACTAATATCCTCTCTGAAATAAATCACCAATCAACCAATCCAAATCTCAACAACATTGACTAAGACAAAATTCTTTGCTCATCATCAATATCAAATATCAAGCCACAAACTAAACTTTATGCACATTAATCAAGTCAAACTATTTTCTCATCAAATTCCAAACCATGCACTATACTCAATTCAACCATTAACAAAAAAAAAACACCTCTCAACAAGACCAAAACCCTTTCTGAATGTAAGACACAACAAGATATGTCATTCTCAATCAATTTACTATGAAATATAACTCTAAAAACCTTCTCCATATGATACCAATAGAAACAAATTCAAAACATCAAATTCCTCCAACTAGACACATCATTTCACCATCATCATAGATTCATATGAATGACAAGTGGCTTCATAAACTCATAATATTGGGAACCATAGAAGTATTTTCCATGCCAATTTATGACACATATGGCTCTCTATCATTCAAGACATCAATCATACAACCCCTACCAATATGTATATCAATCAATAAAGAGTATCATTCTAATTACTCCCATGTCACAAATATTCTATCAGCGAGAAAAAATATCAGGGATAAAAGTCACATATTCTATCACTAATACTAGCTCTGAAGAGTGAAGCAGCATTAGCTATACGAAAACATATAAAATGTTTGTCAATAAAATCAAACATTAGTGGGAAAGAATACATCAACCTCTCTTATTTTATATCTTTGCTACCCTCTTCTTTGAATATGCTTTGTCATACATATCTGCATACATAAGACTATGTCTACAAAGAACTGATCTCTACAAAGACTTCTAGCCCTCTATCATAGACATCAATATAAACTCTCTTACTGCATACATATGGGTAAAATCATTTTTTATACCATTAGGATCTCAACACAACATTAACCATTTCGTAATACAAAGTATTGTGCTAATCTGTAGGCATTATAGGGAAAACAATAAGTTCAGTTCTCAAAGCATCATTCAAGTTACTGTCATTAAGCAAACAATTATATGTCCAATATATAGGTAATTGTTACTACAAGAAGACAAAGTTAATAAAATATTTTAAAATCCTCATGACAATCACAATAAGTGATAATAAACAAGCAAGATCAATTAACCCCTCAAATCAATTAGGCCTTTGCATAAAGAAACAATATAAAAGCTCTACCTTGTACTGCCATACCATTCTCAATTTAATTAGACCTCTAAATACGTTTTTCTATGCATAAAGTGATCTCTACAACAAAATCAGATCTTTACAAACATTTTCAAAACACAACATTAATATTTGTGCCCATTCTCATGCATACACTTAACATAGAAATGTATATCCCTAAAATATATTAACACAAGTCTTTCTCTAGATAAAAAACAAATTAACAATGTAAATCTCTAAATCTGATCTACGTGCATTTCATAATTAGATCTACAGCAAAAGCATGATCTTAATTCCTTCAAATATTTATCAAAACATTATATCTTTAAGGGATAGACTAAGCAGTGAAGTTATATATCAGATATCCTTCAAATCTCTCATTGAGAGATAGATTTGAGCCTCCTCCATGCGCCCTAGTACACATGTGTTCCAAAACAAAATCACAATGAATAAATCTTCAATAATGCACACACAACTGATTGATGGCCTTCTCATTTTATAATGTCTTTTCCGTGCTAGTACCAGAGTTATATCCAATGTATTTTTTATGGAAACGATTGACACGATCAAATAAATTTTTCTCGAAATTCTAAACAAAAATATCTTCAGCTCATCCACGGTTTTGTTGAAGGAATTTTAATTTTCAACACTTACATGGAGTAACATTTCCTCTCCTTTTGGGGAAAGAATTACTAACACTAGTCTTGCACATGAAACTTGCATTACCCTAGGTAGTAACACTCCTCCAAGAAAGGAAACATGCATTACCTTGTTATCAAGGCCCAAACGTCAATCAAAATTTGGTCAAAGCTCCTCCAAATTTTGGGATGTCCTCTCTAGACTCTTATAGGTCTTGTCCGAGGCTTGAAAAGTCTTGGAAACATCACATCATCTTCGATAATCATCATAAAACTCCTTGAATAAATTACTTGTGTATCCTCATTTGTATTCCCATAAAATTCTCTCACAAGCATCAACAAACCCTGTCCATCTTCCTGCAATTGCTCCATATGTTGTGCAACCTCTTACACCTCCTGTATTACCATAAAGACACTTGCAACAGTTTTCCAATCATTAAGAAACATACTCCATTTATGACCTATCTAGGAACATCAGTTTTGTACTCAAAGATGATATAATGTGAGATAATGTGACAAAGTGTCATAGTGTGACAAAACCATGATGACATGATGGGACAGTGTGACATCTAGGTTGACATCAAGGCCAACACATTAACCATAGTTCCAACAGGAACATTATTTTTAAAGCTTTATCCTACATGACTAATCCTTCACTAATAAAGGTTTTATTTAAAATTATTTTTTCAATAAAGCAATTATGTTAAAAATATTCACATATATATCATAAGAAAAAAAGAAATGAAAATAAAACATAAATGAATTATTAAATCTTGGATCTTGGTTTGAAATTTCACAGAACACTCACAATAAAATCTCCATAAACTTGAAATCAAATATCCTTGACCTGAATATGCCATAACATTCGTATATATATTAGGTATGACTAAGGATGTCTTATGGGAAATATAAGATTACCAACAAAGTAAAACTATTGAATGTTATCATTAAGAACTTAAAAGTATATTAATCAATATGATTTATTCTATAACTTACATAATCTAATGTATAATATCATATATAAAGATAAAGTATACATTTGACAATATATATTGTAGCATTGCATTGGATCACGTGATATACACTAATATTAACAAGCTGGAATGCATAGTATCTTAGCCCTTTTAAAAATTAAAAGACTAAACTTCTAACAAACAGATATTGTGGATCTCTTAACATCATGCTATAGGATTATGTTATGGTTTCCTCCAATAATACATTTTCAGAGAGAAAATAGTAATAGGCATTAAATGTGGTAAAAACATTCTTTGTTCAAATCCTTCTTTTTATTTATCACTAAAATTTAGCAAAATCAATATATATATAGAGAGAGGGAGAGAGATAGAGAGAGAGAGAAAGAGAACTATATGTATATATATATATATATATATACACACACACACACACACACACACACACATCAGTAAATATATATATATATATATATATATATATATATATATATATACATATATATACACACACACACACACACACACACACACACAACGAAACTAGGTTTTATTAGAGTAACATTGAATAAAATCACAACAAACTCACTCTAATAAGGCTACATATTGTATCTAGCAAGTTTATTTTTTAAACAAAAGTTTTTCCTTGAAAATTGACAAATAATTTTCATCCGAGCTGTTATTGGGATGTTCCTAGCTATTATTTTAATAAATGAATATGTGAACATGATGCAAACAAGCATGGAATTATGTTTGAGCCCTAAGCTCTTCCAACTCAGCTAAAAGTGACACTACATTCATCCCATCCCTCAATAGGATGCTTCTAGCTTTGGGAGAAGTAACATGAGTTAAGAGAATGCATTAGAGAACAACATGGAATAAAGAAGGAATAACCTAACAACAAACCAAAAAAGCAAAAGACTTTGGTAGTATTTATATAAAAGAACTTATGCTTGCATGAGCATGATACAACAAATTATAGGAAATATATTCATAATATATTCATGAACTACAAGTAACCATATATTCATCCCATCTTTGATTGGGATGCTTATAGCTCATGAACATGAGAAGAAAATGGCTTTGGGAGTATGTCTTGAGACATTTAGTCGAGCATAGGCATGATCCAATAAATTGTGGGCAATTATCCTACATAAAACTCCAAAATCGCACATAGATTTCGTACCATTAATGAAAATAATATATATTTTTAAAATTTTAAAAATATTAAATTTACATTTAAAAATTTTAAAGTATTTTTTTATTTTTTTGAGAATTTTATTAAATTATTAAAAAGCACCGATCATCTCGTCATATTTTCATATAAGATATTTATATTTAGTTAAGAAACAAATATTATTAGAAATATAAATTAACATAAAATTATATGTTATTTTGATAGTGTTAAAAAAAAATGCGATTTCTTATAATTTATTGATTTCCTTGTTATAAAAAATTAATTCATAAAATCAAAAACTTATCCATTACAATATTTATTAAAATGTATAGATTATAATATTAAAATGTATAGATTATAATATTTATTAAAAGAATACTCTTTTAAAAACATATAATTTGGTATCAATTACAATGTTTATTAAGACAATATAAATTTTAAAAACATATAATTTATAAATTTTAAAAACATATAATTTGGTATGAATTTCTTAGAATTTTCAATTTCAAATATATAATTTTGGAGAATATTAATTTTAAAAACATATAATTTGGTATAAATTTCTTAGAATCTTAAATTTTAAATATATAATTTGCAGAATTAAAGTATTCCAATTTTCATTGATTTAAATAATTAAATTTCATAATCATATAAACAATTATAATTATTAGATTATAAAAAAAAAACCAATAATTATATTACTACTAAAATTAATTTAATAATATTTTCAAGTATTTATTTTATATATTTATTGAATAATTTTTAATATATTTCACAATTATTTTATTTTTTTATAACTGAATTAAATATATAATGATACACTAAAGTATAATTAATCAAATTTAATACACTTGTAACGATCTCATATTATAATATCAAAAATATTTAAAAACAAAATTAAACTCAATATATCTATCACAATGTCATAAGATAATATCATAAATATTTCTAAAAATAAAAATAAAAAAAATTGTATAATAATATTTAAAGTATTTTGAATTTTGTCTATTGAGTCTTGGATAGACAGTAATCTAGTGCTCTGTTAAGACACTCCTTGATCATGTAAGGCTGAAAATATTTTTGATATTACTTTTTGATATAAGGTTGAAAATATTTTTGACATTATTTTTCATTTGTAGAAATTCTTTCGGTAGTAATCACATGCAAAAGAACGAGGTCGACGCGTTTCGAACCAACCAGTGTGGTTCATCATCAGGACTATGTTGGTTCGAAACGCGTCGACCTCGTTCTTTTGCATGTGATTACTACCGAAAGAATTTCTACAAATTTATATTATGGATCACAGAAGCTTAGATTCCAAAAATTATTTTTCATTTTTATTAACTACAAATCTATCATGTATCAAGAAAAATCAAATCTCTTTTCACTGTAAAAAAATCAATCAAAATAAATCTCTATATAACTACATCCGCCATCATAATTGTGCGGAGTCTATTCTAATTTGGTACATCACCCAGACTCTCGCAGTGTGTAATTCATTTTGTTGGAGGGTGTGCATTACCATTAACGTGAAAGTGAATATTTTCTTCACCACGATTCTCGCCACGACGCGTTGTGTGAGGTGAGAACTTTGATTTCATTTTCAAAGGAAGCCAATCTATAAAGTCAAAGCCTCTTTGGACGTTATATATTTTTTGAGTTTGTTTTTAACGGAAATAAAATTACGCATAGGTTAATGGAGGCACAAGGAGTTAATTTTTTTTTGGTTTTTTTGGATTGGTGAAAAGTGTTTTGATGAGTATATTTTTCGTGAAGACAGTTAAAAAGGAGTTGGTTTTTTTATTTGGGTGAAAACAATTTATGAGGTTTTTTTTATGAAACATAAATGGTCAAAAGAAGTTTTTGAGTGGTGTTTTTCTCTTTTCTTTTTTGGGTCAAAAAGAGAAATGAGGAGTGTTTTATAATTGGCTTTGTTTGAAGCGAGATTGAGTATTGATTTTTTAGATTTGGTGCATTTGGTTTTGTATTTGGTGAATCCCGGTGAAAATTTAGTGGATTTGGTTGTATTTTGTTGATTGAGGACAATTTTTTTGGTCATTATGTCAATTTGTTTTGCTGAAATGTATTTGAATGAGTCCACAAGTATGCAAATTGGGAATTCAAGGTATTAAAGGTTTTAGAGGGAAATAATTTGTGGCCCATAGTCAGTGGGACATAGCCCAAACTCACTACTTCTGTAGCCATTTCAAATTAGGAAAAATGGGAAACAAAAGAAAAGGTGTTGTTATGAATTTTTGTTAAGGACACCATCAATCCTCATATTAGGGATTGTAAAAAATCCAAAGAAACATGGGATGTTCTCAAAAGATTATATGAAACATCTAATACCAACTGCATTTTGTTCTTGAAGACTAGGCTTTTATCAATTAAAATGGAGGCCAATTAAAGTATAAGAAATTTCATTTCCCGTGTCAAAGAGCTAAGTGATAGCTTAAGATACATTGGTGAAAATGTTTCGAATACTAACTTGGTCACCATCGCACTAAATAGCTTAGTGAAATATTATCAAATTTTTGTTTCAAGTCTTTAAGGTAGAGAGAAGCCTCCTACTTTTGATGAATTGGCAAGTATTCTTTTACTAGAGGTAGAAAGCATGAAGAACTTCAATTTGGGCTCAAACAGTTCAGATTTGACATTGGTAGCCCAGGGAAATAAACCATACAAAGGTAAGCAATGGGACAAAATAAAACGAGGAAAGTTCCAAGAAAAGAAGAAAGGTGTGCCACAATCTAAATTTCCAGTTCATGATAACAGAAATGATGATTGTTATTATTGTGGGAAACCTAGACATCATGCTAAATATTGTTATAAAAAATATATAATTCATCTAAGAGAAGACATAATTGGAATTTTGTAGACAAAAACACCTCAATCAATGATGGATTTAAAAATCTTATAATATTTTTATGATTCTACATTGTTTGTTGAGACTCATGATGTGAATGCTTGGTTCATTGATTCTCGTGCATCACTCCATATGTCTTGTAATAAATATTGGTATGATCAATATCATGAGAAAATTGATGGAACATGTGTTTATCTAGGAGATAATAGATCCCTTAAAGCTCAAGTTTATGAAATAATTGGTGTGATGTTGCCTAATGGAAAAGAGAGATAGATTTATGATGTGGTGTATGTTCCCGGTATCAGAAAGAATTTTATTTTTTTTTCTACTATTTTTTCTGAAGATCTAAAGGTTGAATTTTTCAAATCACAATTTTTTGCTAAATATATCCAAGATCACTACAAGGTTATTTCCATAGGTACCAGAGTTGGATGCTTGTATAAGTTGGATGCGACCAGGATAGGGAATATAGCATTGGCATATAAAAAAATGTCAACAGAAGCACTATGGCATCAAAGGTATGGGCATTTAAGTCACATTGATTTAATGTTACTTCAAAGAAAAACAATGGTTGAAGGTCTTCCTCTTATGAAGAATAATCATGTTGAATGTGAAGCATGTGCACTTGGAAAGAAACATAGAGAGGAATTTCTTGTACGTGAAGAAAAAATACAAAGATAAATACTTGAATTAATTCATACCGATGTATGTGGACCTATTAAAATTAGATCTCTTAGAGGAGAATTGTACTTTCTTATTTTTGTTGATGACAGATCTAGATATACTTCGGTCTATTTCTTAAGAAATAAAAACGATGTTTTTGAGTACTTTAAGGAATTACAAAACATGGTGGAAAAACAAATTGGGAAATACATCTAAATTCTCAGATCTTATGAGGGGGGAGAAAAAAAATCAAGAGCATTTAATCAATATTGTAAAAGTCATGGGATTCTACAGCAATTTAGAGTGCCTCATACACTAGAGAAAAATGGAGTTGTTGAGAGGAAATACATAACACTAGTGGAATGTGCATGAAGCATGCTTCAAGGTAAAACTATCTCTAATGGCTTTTGGGCTGAAGACATTAACATTGTTGTTTCTTAGAGAAACAAGAGTCCAACCAAAAGTTTAGATCTGAAAACACCTTTTGAAGAATTTTATGTATATAAACTAGAAGTGTACCATTTAATAATTTGTGGATGAGAGGCATTTTCTTATATTCCAAAAGAATAAAGAAGAAAACTTGATGAAAAATCAATAAAAATTCATAGTATTCATTGGTTATTGTGATGAAAAAAATGCATACAAGTTATTTGATCCTAGTTCACATAAATTGCTTGCATGTAAGGATGTGGTGTTTCATGAAAATGAAGATGAAGGTGTTAAAATGAATAATACATGTCTATGGCATGATACTGATGATTATTTCAAAATAGAAGCAATTTTTGAATAGGAATAGGAATAGGTACAACAACAGGTACAGGAATAGGTACAACTTCAATAGTGGGAAGCATATAGCAATCATGACACTTCAAGAAGAGAACAAGAGACTCCACAAAGAAACAAGAAGGCTGAAAGAATTAAAAATCTAAGGGGGACGTCACGTCAAGTTCAACCACCTATAAGGTATGAACATTATGCATTCATGTCCCATGTATTGAATCTTATAGAACCCTAAAGTTACGATGAAGCTAAATGATTAGAGGCTCAGTATTTTAGCTCAAAAATGAAAGTGATCAAAATTGAATGAAACCCAAACGCCAACGATTGACCTATTGCAAGGAATCCAATGCAACTAATTTCGTTGAAAACCAAGTTCGGATGAAGGAGTTACGGTCTGATGATCACCATTCAGAACAGGAAAATTTTTATTGAAGAATTGAAGAACAGGTACAGACTGATGACATGGGAGCACAGTCATCATTCAGAGAATCTTCTTCAGTTTTTGTCCAATGGGATTGTGAAAAGTGTCATTGCGGGATTCCCTAGTTAGGTTTGTGAAGGTAGAAATTGTACAATGACCTCCTAAGTTTGAATTTTGGGTTTACGAATTTTTGTGTAGGAAAATATATATATTTTTAATTAATTAAAGTTAGATTAATGTTCCTAGTGACTCCAATGATATGCCTAATGTCAAAGCTCTTTTACAAAATTCCTCAGTATAACTTTGCACACTTTGAACCTTTAACTGACGCAATGTTTGCTAACTCATCATAGCTTATTGCATATAATCCAAAGGATAAAGTTGTTTTTTAATAGCAGAAACAAATTAATTCCATGCAAAATGATTTTACCATGTTTTTTAAGATCTTCTTGTGTCTTACACTCCCACCATACAAGTGTGGTTCCTCCAAGATGAAGGCTAGCAAACTGGATCTTCTTTCCTTATGAAACAACTTTCTGTACCTTGTTATAAACTTCAATTTGTCTTATCCAATTATCAATATTTTCACCATTAAGTTCACCATCATAAATTGGCAAGTCAAATTTTACATCTAATTTGATCAACGAGGATTTCTTACTCTTATTCTTTTTAAAAGAATTAGATTTATGAGAAGAAGACAATGATGATGATGATGGTGATGATGGAGGAGATGGTGGAAATAATGAATAAGGCTTTTCACCTAATTCTTTGTCTGGTTTAGGTGATGAAGTGCCTTCACCTTTTCCTTTTTTAAACTCTTTATACATTTCTTCTACCATCGCACGTATTTTCATCAAGTTGTCCAAGAACTGAGCTTCTATTCCCAATAAATTTTCTTCCGTCATCTTCATTTGTGAAAATACCCTTCCAATCTCTGGATTTGCTTCAAAAAATCCTCCTTCACCTCGCTTGGACTTTGACATAGTAAGCATTCAATCTTCACATGACACTTTCAAAACTTTAAAAATTTAACCTTAAGCTCTGATACCACTTGATCTGCACTTATGAAAAAGGTATTATTGACATCTATATGATAAACTTATGTTATTTAGTGCAATAGATTGAAAAGATTGAAAATAAAATAAACATTATAAGAAAATGAAAACACATTAAAACACATCAACACAACAACAATTTAATAACGAAGTTCACTAGACTTGTTGGCTACATCTCCGGGCCCATAGTTTCCAGTGCTGACCGCTTTATTTTTTCATCAAAATGATTTTACAAGTACGAGCTCAAAACCAGCAACTCAAATGAGAAAATGGACCTCACCATTGTGACTGACTCAAAATTTCGGTGAAAATGAGTATAAAATTGTCTATTTTTCGCCACTGTGACCTCCAGACCACCTTTCCTGCATAAATCCGCCTCGGACAATGTGTTGGCGGTTTTGGGCTGGTTCGACTCTATGCCTGCATAAATTGAAATTTGGGTGGCTTTTTACACAAGCACCACCATTAGCGCAACTCGCTAGCGCTCTTGTGTTAAAAAGTTGTATAGAAAAATTTGTTGCTCTTGGACTTGTACTTTTATATATCATGTTCTATTTCTTCCTCTTCTTCATGCATGGTACAATAGCTTTATGTTGCTTTACAAGGTGCATCCATTTTCTTTCTACAAGGGACATTGGGACAAAGTAAAGATTTAAATGATTCATATGCTCTTTAAATCACTTTAAACTGTTTTTTTTTTTAATTACACGCATTTTTCTTTCTTTTTGCAGTCCAATATTGAAATGGTTATATCTCTATAATTTCATATCTACAAGGTCTGAAATTTAGTCACTTTGAGTCTTCTTTCCAATGCCACAAGTCAAACTCAAATTTCATTCTTCAAGCTCAATTTATGCCAAATCTCCCATGGTGGCCTCATTATGGAATGGTTCAATAGAGGTAACTTGTATTAAATTCCACATGTCACTATTTCAACCATTCGTCCTAAAAATGAAACACGATAAATAAAATTTTGTGCACTTTAAATCACTTTTTACGAAATTGAAATTTGATGCCTGTAGATAATGTTATGAAAGTTTTCCCTAAGTCACCTATTTGAGATTAAATTTTGGAACATTCAAAAACCATAAATTCTTCAAACCATATCTCATAAAATATAGTGACCCGAGATCTAAATTATTTTACACGAAATTCACAACTATTTCAGCTCCACATGATCGAAATTTCAACTTCTAAAGCCTCGTAGAAAAAACGTTATAGTGAAACTCTAGAATCCAAAAGATATGATACCAAATTGTATGCAACCATATAAAAATAAAGAAGAAAATATAGATCAACAACTTGAAAAATAGCCTCTTCAGGGGGTAACCTCCTTTAAATCATGTACATGAACAATTCTTGGATGATATAACTGAAAAGAGTTCCTTGGTATAGATACGAGTCCAAGGGGTCACAATATAATTAGAGCCTACATAAAAATAATAATATAAGGGAAGAACAACACAAATGGTGAGATTTTATGGGGCACAAAAATAACAATATGGGACTAGATGGGCACAACAATAAAAATAAGGGCTACACTAACATTAACAATATGGAGGCTACATTAGTATTATAGGGATCTAACATCAATACCTTTGTGGACCACTTTTCAAAATATTTCACATTGGATCCACCTAAGTCAACCACAAATATTGTAGGCCACATTTAATCCAATTTTCAAACTAGACTGATAACCAACAATATTCTCAATCTGAATAACTAAATACCAAGATACTAATATCCTCTCTGAAATAAATCACCAATCAAAAAAGCCAAATATCAACAACATTGACTAAGTCAAAATTATTTGCTCATCGAGAGTATCAAATATCAAGCCACAAACCAAAATTTATGCTCATTAATCAAGTCAAACTATTTTCTCATCAAAGTCCAAACCATGCACTATACTCAATTCAACCATTAACATACAAAAAAACACCTCCCAATAAGACCAAAGCCCTCTCTGAATGTAAGGCACAAAAATATATGTCATTCTCAATCCATTTAGTATGAAATATAACTCTAAAACCCTTCTCCATATGATACCAATAACAACATATTCAAAACATCAAATTCCTCCAACTAGACACATCATTTCACCATCATCATAGATTCATATGAATTACAAGCGACTTCATAAACTCATAATATTGGCAACCATACAAGTCTTTTCCATACCAATTTATGACACATATGTATCTCCATCATTCAAGATATCAATCACACAACCCCTACCAATATGTATATCAATCAATAAAGAGTCTCATTCTCATTACTTATGTGTCACAAATATTCTATCAGCGAGAAAAAATATCAAGGATAAAAGTCACATAGTTTGTCACTAATATTAGCTCTGAAGAGTCAAACAAATTTAGCCATATGACAACATATAAATTTTTTGCCAAAAAAAACAAACATTAGTAGGAAAGAATACACAAACCTCTCTTATTTTATATCTCTTTTACCCGCATCTTTTCATACACTCTATCATACATATCTGCATACATAAGAAAATGTATACAAAGCACTGATATCTACAAATACTACCAACCCTCTATCATAGACATCAATATAAACTCTCTTACTGCATACATATGAGTAAAATCAAATTTTCTACCATTAGGATCTCAACACAACATTAACCATTTCTGAATACAAACTATCATGCTAATATTTGGGCACTATAGGGAAAACAATAAGTTCAGTTCTCAAAGCATCAATCAAGTTACCATAATGAAGCAAACAATTATATGTCCAACATATAGGTAATTGTTATTGCAAGAGGACAAAGTTAATAAAATATTTGAAAATCCACATGACAATCACATTAATTCATAACAAGCAAGCAAGATCAATTAACTCCTCAAATTAGTTAAGCCTTTGCATAAAGAAACAATATAAAAGCTCTACCTTGTACTGCCATACCATCCTCAAGTTAATAAGACCTCTACATAAATTTTTCTATGCACAAAGTGATCTCTACGAAAAAATCAGATCTCTGCAAACATTGTCAAGACACAACATTCATATTTGCGCTCCTTTTCCTGCATACACTTAACATAGAAATGTATATCCCTGCAAGATATTAACACGAGTCTTTTTCTAGATAAAAAACAAATTAATAATGTAAATCTCTAAATCTAATTTAGGTGCATTTCATAATTAGATCTGCAACAAAAAAATTATCTTAATTCCTTCAAATATCTATCAAAACATTATATTAGATCTCCTTCAAATCTCTCATTGATAGGTAGATTTGAGCCTCCGCCATGTGCCCTAGTACACATGTGTTCCAAAACCAAATCAAAATGAATAACTCTTCAATAATTCACACATAATTGATTGATGTCCTTCTCATTTTATAACATCTTTGCCTTGCTAATACCATAGTTATATCCAATGGATTTTTTATGGAAACCATTGACATGATCAAATAAATTTTGCTCGAAATTCTAAACACAAATACCTTGGGCTCATATTTTTTTTTGTTGAAGGAATTTTAATTTTCAACACTTACATGGAGTAACCTTTCCTCTCCTTTCGGCAAATGAGTTATTAACACTGGTCTTTCACATGAAAATTTCATTACCCTAGGTAGTAACACTCCTGCAACAAAGGAAACATGCATTACCTTGTTATCAAGCCTCAAAATTCAATCAAAATTTGGTCAAAGCTTATCCAAATTATGGGATGTCCTCTCCAGGCTCTTATAGGTCTTTTCTAAGGCTTGAAAATTCTTGGAAACATCACATCAACTTCAATAATAATCATAAAAAATCCTCCAATCAATCACTTGTGTCTCCTCATTTGTATTCCCATAAAATTCACTCACAAGCATCAACAAACCCTGTCCATCTTCCTGCAATTGCTCCAGATGTCGTGCAACCTTTTACACCTCCTATATAACCATAAAGACACCTGCAAAAATTTTCCAATCATTAAGAAAAATCATCCATTCATGTCCTATCTAGGCACATAAATTGTTTACTCAAAGATGATATAATGTGACATAATGTGACAAAGTGTCATAGTGTGACAAAACCATGATGACATGATGGGACAATGTGACATCTAGGTTAACATCAAGGCCAACACATTAACTAGAGTTCCAACATGAACATTATGTTAAAACTTTCTCATTCATGACTAACCCTTCACTAATAAAGGTTTCATTTAATATTATTTTTAAATAAAGAAATTATGTTAAAAATATTCACATATTTATCATAAGAAAAAAAAAGACAATAAAACATAAATGACTTCTTAAATCTTGGATCGTGGTTTGAGATTGCATAGGAAACTCACAATAAAATCTCCATAAACCTGAAATCAAATATCTTTGACCTGAACATGCCATAACATTGGTATATATATTAAATATGACTAAGGATTTCCTATGGGAAATACAAGATGACCAACAAAGTAAAAATATATAATATTATTAATAAGAACTTAAAATTATATTAATCAACATTATTTATTCTATAATTTACATAATCTAATATATAATACTGAATCTAAAGATAAAGTATACATTTGACAATATATATTGCAGCATTCCTTTGGATCACAAGATATACACTAATATTAACAAGCTTGAATGCATAGTATCTTAGCCTTTTAAAAATTTAAAGTCGAAACTTATAACAAATGGATATTGTGGATCTCTAAACAACATGCTATAGGATTATGTTATGGTTTCGTCCTTCAATATTACATTTTCGGAGAGAAAATAGTTATAGGAATTAAATGTTGTAAAAACATTCTTTGATCAAATCCTTCCTTTTATTTATCACTAAAATTTAGCGCTATATATATATATATATATATATATATACAGATATATACATATATATACATATATATATACATATATATACATACATATATATAAATATATATATATGTATATATATATAAAAATATATATATACATATATATATATATATATATATATATATATATATATATATATATATATATATATATATATATATATATATATATATATATATATATATATATATAGACAACAAAACTAGTGTTTATTAGAGTAACATTGAATAAAAGTATAAAAAACTCACTCTAATAAGGCTACATATCGTATCTAGCTAGTTTATTTGTTAAACAAAAGTTTTTCCTTGAAAATTGACAAATAATTTTCATCCAAGCTATTATTAGGATGTTCCTAGCTATTTTTTTAATAAATGAATATGTAAACATGCTGGAAACAAGCATAGAGTTATGATTGAGCCTTGAGCTCTTCCAACTCAGCTAAAAGTGACACTACATTCATCACATCTCTCAATAGGATGCTTCTAGCTTTGGGAGAAGTGGCAAGAGTTAAGATAATGCATGAGAGAACGACATGGAATAAAGAAGCAATAACCTAACAACAAACCAAAAAGGCAGAAGACTTTGGCAATATTTATATAGAAAAATTATGCATGCATGAGCATGATACAACAAATTGTGGGAAATATATTCATGAACTACTAGTGACGTTATATTCATCCCATCTTTGATTGGGATTCTTATAGCTCATGAACATGAGTGGAAGATAGATATGGTGTTTAGAAAATAAAATCCAATAAACATACCCAAAAGAAGAAAATGCCTTTGGCAGTATGTCTTGAAATTTTTTTGCGAGCATGGGTACGATGCAATAAATTGTGGGCAATTATCCTTTTCATGCATAAAACTCAAAAATCGCACATAGCTTTCTAAGCCATTAATGGAAATAATATATATTTTTAATATTTTTAAAATATTAAATTTACATTTAAAATACTTAAAGTATTTTTTTTATTTTTTTGAGAATTTTATTAAATTATTAAAAAACAATAATCATCCTAGTCATATTTTCATATAAGATTATTTATGTTTAATCAAAAAACAAATATTATTAGAAATATAAATTAATATGGAATTATATGTTGATGATGATGATGATGATAATTAATGTCCTAATTATTTTGATTGTGTTAAAAAAATGTGATTTCTACAATTTATTGATTTACGTGTTATAAATAATTAATTCATAAAATTAAAAACTTATACATTACCATATTTATTAAAATATATACATTACCATATTTATTAAAAGAATACATTCTTTAAAAACATATAATTTGGTATGAATTTTTTTTTTTTTTATTGTGTTCAAAAAAAATATGCGATTTCTTACAATTTATTGATTTTCCTGTTATAAAAAATTAATTCCTAAATTTCTTAGAATCTTAAATTTCACATATATATAATTTGTAGAATTGAAAAGTGTTCCGATTTTTATTAATTTAAATAATTAAACTTCATAATCATATCAAAAATTATAATTATTAAATTATAAATAAAACCAATAATTATATTACTACTAAAATGAATTTAATAATATTTTTAAATTTTTTTTATATAGTTATTCAACAATTTATTTTAATTTTTTATAATTGAATTAAATATATAATGATACACTACAGTACAATTAATTAAATTAAAGATGCTGGTAACGATCCCATATTATAATATCAAAAATATTTAAAAACAAAATTTAATTCAATATATCTATCACAATGTCATAAGCTAATATCATAAATGTTTCTATAACAAAAAAATAAAAAATAAAAGAAAAAGAAAAAAAAGGTTTAAAATTGTATAATAATATTTAAAGTATTTTGAATTTTTTTTACGGAGTCTTGGATAGAGAGCAATCTAGTGCTCTATTAAGGCACTCCTTCATGATGTGAAGTTGAAAATATTTTTGACAGTATTTTTTCATTCTTATTCATATATTTTGGGTTAAGTCAGAGGCCATTTTTGTAATTATTTGGTTGATGTTTAATTAATTATGGATCTATCATGTACAGAGAGGGATCAAATCTCTTTTCACTCTAAAAAAAAATTTTACTCAAAATTTTTCTTCGCTTTTAAGATAGATCTAGGATGGTAGATATACATATAATATTGCTTCTTACATAAGATATTGGAATAATAATAAAAAAAAATTACTCAAGATTTTTTTTCGCTTTTAAGATAGATCTAGGATAGTAGATATACATATAATATTGCTTCTTGCATAAGATATTGGAATAATGTCAAAATAGTGAGTCTAAATAAAATTGATGAGTTGTATTTTCGAAGTTAGTATTTAAGTCTATCTATCATGAATTGTGTCTTCGTAGTTGACGTTGTGAATTGGCGATTCTAATTATTTGGATCTAAATTTTCGTAGAAGTTGTGTATATGTTCCTATATAATATAATGGTTTTCCAAGAGGTTTCATCAATAACAAATGTTTTCATTCTTCTGAATCTCTATGTAACTACATCTGCCATCATAATTGTGCGGAGTCTATTCTAATTTGGTATATCGGCCAGACTCTCGCAGTGTGTAATTCATTTTGTTGGAGGGTGTCATTACCATTAACGTGAAAGTGAATATTTTCTTCACCACGATTCTCGCCACGACGCGTTGTGTGAGGTGAGAATTTTGATTTCATTTTCAAAGGAAGCCGGTCTATAAAGTCAAAGCCTCTTTGGACATGAGTTAGTAATATTTTTTGAGTTTGTTTTCAACGGAAATAAAATTACGCATAGGTTAATGGAGGCATAAGGGGTTTAAAAGATTTTTGGTTTTTTGATTTGGTGAAAAGTATTTCTATCATTTATTTTTGGTGAAGAGAGTTAGAAAGGTGTTAGTTTTTTTCTTATTTGCGTGAAAACAATTTATGAGGTTGTTTTTTTTTTATGAAGCATAAATTGTGAAAAGAAGTTTTTGAGTGGTGTTTTTTCTTCTTTTTGGTAGAAAAGGAGAAATGATGAGTGTTTTATAATTTGCTTTGTTTGAAGTGAGATTGAGTATTGATTTTTTAGATTTGGTGCATTTGGTTTTGGATATGGTGAATCTGGATGAAAATTTAGTGGATTTGGTTGCATTTTGTTGAATGAGGACAATTTTGTTTTGTCATTATGTCAATTTGTTTTGCTGAAACTTATTTGAATGAGTCCACAAGTATGCAAATTGGAAATTCAAGGTATTAAAGGTTTTAGAGGGAAATAATTTGTGGCCCATAGTGAGTGGGATAGAGCCCAAACTCGGAAACAAAAGCAAAGGTGTTGTTACGAATTTCTGTTAAGGACAACATCGATCCTCATATTAGGAATTGTAAAACATCCAAAAAAACATGAGATGTTCTCAAAAGATTATATGAAACATCTCATACCAACCACATTTTGTCCTTGAAGACCAGGCTTTTATCAATTAAAATGGAGGCCAATTAAAGCATAAGAAGTTTCATTTCCCTTATCAAAGAGCTAAGTGATAAGTTAAGATATATTGGTGAAAATGTGTCCAATACTAACTTGGTCACCATCGCACTAAATGGCTTAGTGCAATATTATCAAATTTTTGTTTCAAGTCTTCAAGCTAGAGAGAATCCTCCTACTTTTGATGAATTGGCAGGTATTCTTCTACTAGAGGAAGAAAGGATGAAGAACTTCAATTTAGGCTCAAACAGTTTAAATTTGACATTAGTAGCCCGGGGAAAGAAACCATACAAAGGTAAGAAATGGGACAAAATAAAAGGAGGAAACTTCTAAGCAAAGCAGAAAGGTGTGGCACAATATAAATTTCCAGTTCACGATAAGAGAAATGATGATTGTTATTATTGTGGCAAACCTAGACATCATGCTAAATATTGCTATAAAAAAATATAATGCATCTAACAAAAGTCATAATTGGAATTTTGTAGACAAAAACACCTCAATCAATGATTGATTTAAAAACCTTAAATTATTTGTTTCTGATGCTGCATTGTTTGTTGAGACTCATGATGTGAATTCTTGGTTCATTGATTCTGGTGCATCACTCCATATGTCTTGTAATAAATATTGGTCTAATGAATATCATGAGAAAATTGATGGAACATGTGTTTATCTAGGAGATAACAAATCACTTAAAGCTCAAGTTTATGAAATAATTGTTGTGATGTTGCCTAATGAAAAAGAGAGAAAGATTCATGATGTGATGTATGTTCCCAGTATCAGAAATAATTTAATTTATGTTTCTACTATTTTCTATCAAGATCTAAAGGTGGAATTTTCAAATCACAGTTTTTTGCTAAATATATCTAGGATCGCTACAAGGTTATTGTCACAGGTACCTGAGTTGGATGCTTGTATAAGCTTGATGTGACCAGGACAGGGAATATAGCATTGGCACATAAAAAAATGTTAATAGAAGCACTACGGAATCAAAGGTATGGGCATTTAAGTCAAAATGATTTAATTTTACTTCAAAGAAAAACAATGGTTGAAGGTCTTCCTATTATGAAGAATAATCATGTTGAATGTGAATCATGTGCACTTGGAAAGAAACATAGAAAGGAATTTCTTGTACATGAAGAAAAAATACAAGGAGAAATACTTCAATTAATTCATACTGATCTCTGTGGACCTATGAAAACTAGATCTTTTAGAGGAGAATTGTACTTTCTTATTTTTGTTGATGATAGATCTAGATATAGTTCGGTCCATTTCTTAAGAAATAAAAATGATGTTTTTGAGTACTTTAAGGAATTACAAAACATGGTGAAAAAATAAATTGGGAAATACATCAAAATTCTCAGATCTTATGAGGGGGGAGAAAAAAAATCAAGAGCATTTAATCAATATTTTCAAAGTCATGGGATTCTACAACAATTTAGAGTGCTTCATACACTAGAGAAAAATGGAGTTACTGAGAGGAAATACAGAACACTAGTGGAATGTGCACAAAGCATGCTTCAAGGTAAAAATATATCTAATGGTTTTTGGGTTGAAGACATTAACACTGTTGTTTCTTAGAAAAACAGGAGTCGAACTAGAATTTTATATCTAAAAACACCTTTTGAAGAATTTTATGGATATAAACAAGAAGTCTACCATTTCTTTTGAAGCATTTTATGGATATAAACCAGAAGTGTACCATTTAATATTTTACGGATGAAAGGAATTTTATCATATTCCAAAGGATGAAAGAATAAAACTTCATGAAAAATCAATAAAAATTCATAATATTCATTGGTTAGTGTGATGAAAAAAATGCATACAAGTTATTTGATCCTAGTTCACATAAATTTCTTGCAAGTAAGGATGTGGTGTTTCGTGAAAATGAAGATTAAGGTGTTAAAATGAATAATACAGGTCTATGGCATGATATTGATGATTATTTCACAATAGAAGCAATTTTTTAATAGGAATAGGAATAGGTACAACAATAGGTATAACTTCAAGAGTGGGAAGCATATAGCAATCATGACACTCCAAGAAGAGAACAAGAGACTCGAGAAAGAGAAAAGAAGGCTAAAAGAAGTAAAAATCTAAGGGGGACATCACGTCAAGTTCAACCACCTAAAAGGTACGAACATTATCCATTGATGTCCCATGTAATTAATCTTATAAAACCCTAAAGTTATGATGAAGCTAAATGATTAGAGGCTCAGTGTTTTAGATAAAAAATGAAAGTGATAGAAATTTAATGAAACCACAATGCCAACGATTAACCCGTCGCAAGGAATCCAATGCAACTAATTTCGTTGAAAACCAAGTTTGGATGAAGGAGTTATGGTCTGATGATCGCCATTCAAAACGGGCAATTTTTTTTTAAAGAATTGCAGAATAGGTACAGATTGATGACATGGTAGCCCAGTCAGCATTCAGGGAATCTTCTTCAGTTTTTGTCCAATGGGATTGTGACAAGTGTCATTGTGGGATTCCCCAGTTTGGTTTGTGAAGGTAAAAATTGTACAATGACCTCCTAAGTTTGAATTTTGGGTTTATGAATTTATGTGTAGGAAAATGTTTTTTTTTTAATTAATTAAAGTTATATATATATATATATATATATATATATATATATTTCATTTATTATTCAAACTTAAATTAATTGTATTTATTTACATATATTATATTATAGCCAAAGTCCATATATATTAACCAAATCCAAGTTTGAATCATATTAAATTATATGGCAACGCATTAATGTCTGGTTGGCGTATATGAGTCATTGGCATATATTTAAGGTTTGATTAAGGTTCGATTAAACCTTATGGTATGGCATACTATTATGGTTCATATTTCAAACATTACAAAGTTTCGAACTAAATTAACATGATGGAGTGTAATCGCAATATTTTAAAGGTGTAATCACAATGTTTGAAAGGATTACAAAGTCATTTCCAAAAACGTTAATGGGGTTCAAGTTTGGGTTTGAACCTGTGACCTCACCCCTAACACATAGCGCACTGAACCGTTAGGCCATGGGCCTTATTCCTTGAAAGTTAATGCCCCGATTTGGTATTATAAATTTTATGCAGGTGCCGACGATGGAAGGAGGGGGCCAGCCCATGGGCCATCCCCCTCACCAAAAAGCCATGACTCGTGACCACTCCAGGGGCTCCAAACCTTAAAACACACTTAGTGCTAAACACAAAGTTAATCACTATTAAAGAATTGATCTGTATTTATCAAAAATGTATTATTGACGTCTATGTGACAAACTTATGTTATTTAGTGCAATAGATCGAAAATACTGTGAATAACATAAACATCATAAGAAAATGAAAACACACTCAAACACATCAACACAACAACAATTTAATAACAGAGTTCACTAGACTTCTTGGCTACGTCTCCAGGTCCTTCGTTTCCGGTGCTGACCACTTTATTTTGTCTTCAAAATTCTTTTATAGGTATGAGCTCAAAAACAAAGACTAAAATGAGAAAATGGACCCCACCATTGCGACCGGCTTGAAATTTTGGTCAAAATGAGTATAAACTTGCCTATGTTTCGCAACTGTGACATCCAGACCCCCTGGAGAATCCAAAACGACCTCTGCCCTGGAGCAAAACCACCTTTCCTACATAAATCTACCTTGCACTATGTACTACCTGTTTCGCGCTAGTCCGGCTCTGCACCTACATCAATTGAAATTTGGGTGGCTTGATAGACAAGCACCACTGCTAGCGCAACTTGTTAGTACTCTTGTGTTAAAAAGTTGTATATGTAAATTTTTGGAGGTCAGTGGGTCGAAACCCTTGCCCGACCATCCGTTGAACCTCTATTGTATCCTCGACGATTGTGCTTTATATATGGAAAATTTGATATATATCGCGGCGGATACATTACATATATAATAACATATATATGATATGTTATATATCATGGAAGTCGATAAGGTTCTGGCATATTTAAATATGTGGAAATTACATTATAACGTGGCATATATGATATGGTTCATAATCGTTCATTTGTTACATATAAATAAATGCCAATACAGATGCACATCAACATTTAATACTCCGACGGTCGTGGGGTTGATCCCAACCGTTTGGACCTTTTCCGGTACAAACAAATATGTCCAGCATAAATACAGAACCTTTGCTTTCAATGCTAGTTGATGTACTTCCCGAACTAGTATAAATATCTGATGAAGACTTAGCCTTTCCGGGAGGTTAGGGGTTCGATCCTCCCTGACCCCAAAAATTTTTCAAACAAGGACAAATTGGGCAAAATTTGGGCTGCCATGTGTCGGCCTTGAATTGGCCCATTTCAACCAATCATATTCTGATACGACACTAATCTGCTAACATCACCCTGGAGAGGTGGCGTGTTCCTGGGATGACACATGTCCTGTTGTCATCATATTTGACCTTTGACTTGACCGTTTATCATTGAATTTGACCATTGACTTTGACTTTGACTTATTTCCATTTTTCCCTAGTTTACCATAAACTTTGACTTTCAATATCTTCGTCATACGAACTTGGTTTTACACGTCGTTCACACCACTGGAATCCTATCAACGGGCACTTCAACGTGATCCTATTTTCATCTACATTTGAAGATTTAGATCTAGAGGCAAAACTGAATCCATTTTGGATCACTCCTCCCCACTGGAATCTTTTGGACCACCAAAAGTTGGTTTTTTCTGTCGAGTAAGTGAGGATATGTTTAATTCACCTTTCCAATATATATCCATCGTGATTTACTGATTTGTACCTTTAAGTCCAACTCGAAGATACTCAACTTCTCCTTGTCACAAAGTCCTTATTCTCCTGTCGAGAATTGTGTCCTACAAATCGCTGATATAATCGGGTGAAAAATCTTCGATGGAAGTTACCTAAATTTTCTCTTTTGGATATCCAATCAATGAAGGTTCATACAATCACAAATTTTCAGCATTTACAATGGAATAGATCAGTATATAAGTTGGTAAATCTAGGTGGAAAGCATTCTCACCAATTTTTTCAAGAATTTTGAAAGGACCATATCTAATTGGTTTCATCTTTTGACCTTCCCCTTGAAGTATTTCTTTGCTGATGTACAACCATAATTGATCACCAACTTGAAAACTATGCTCAACTCGATGATTGTTGTGCCTCGCTTTATACTTTTCTTGGGTCTTTTCCAGCTGTTCCTGTACTGCCTGGTGAATTTCCTGGATTTGTTCAATGAACTTGGTTGCTTTTTCCACAATGTTTTGTCCATCAATTACTATGTTTTTACCAAAGAAAAATCCAAGGGAGAATTTGGTGCAAAACCAAAACAAGTATCAAATGTAGATCTTTGAGTAGAAGGATATTTTGCATGGTTGTAAGAATGATGTACATAACACAAATGCTCATCCCAAAGATTGGGACACTTGTTGTAATAACCTCAAAGAAACTGTACCATTGTCTTGTTTACCACTTCTATTTGGCCGTCTGTTTGCGGATGAAATTATGTGCTCTTATTTAACCTAGTGTCCATGAGTTCCCATAAACTTGACCAAAATTTCCTGAAAAATCAAGAATCTCGATCAAATACAATAGAGGTGGGTAACCCAAAGCGAACCCATACATTTTGAAAGAACAACTTTGCAGTTTTTTCAGTTGTGACCTATTTAGTACATGGTGTCAAAATACACATCTTAACAAACCTATCGACAACTACATACAAATAATCATGACCTTTTCTAGACATTGGCAATTCCCCAACAAAATCCATGGATAAACTTTCTCGAGGACAAGAAGGAATTGGAAGTGGATTGTACAAGCCTAATTTTCTATTACTTGGCTTTCTTGTAGTACACATAGTACATCCTCTAATATATCATGAAATTGTTTCATTCATTCATGGCCAATAGCAGAATATTTATAATTGTGCAATTGTTTTACTTATACTAAAGTTACCTGAAATTAGAGAAGTATGTGCTCCCTGAATCACATTAACTCTTTTAGCTTGTGGAATGAATAATTTTCCCAAATGATATAATATTTTGTCCTTTATGAAATAATCCAATTCTTCTACCTACTTGACATGACTTAAAGTTGCATATACATCCTTAAAATCTGTGCCTTGAGCATATTGTTCAATATAGGTTTCGTGCATTGCTGAATTATGCTTAAGAATTGTGGATTCATTTATGATTGGTCTTGATAACATGTCTGCAACCTTATTATGTATGCCTTTCTTATATTTGATTACAAGATGAAATTGTTGTAAGAAACCCATCCAACGATAGTGTCTTTCTTGTTGCAATTTAGTTTGTGAGTGTAAATATTGTAGTGGTTGATGATCTATATGGATGATTGTTTCTTTTACCATTATGTAATGTTTCCAATTTTTAACACTATATACTAATGCATATGATTCCTTATCGTATGTAAAATAGTCAACTACGACTGATGTGAATGTCTCAGAATGAAAGCATATAGGCTTTCTATGATGCATCAACAATGCCCCCATGGCATATTCACTTGCATATGTCTCTATCTCAAATGGATACTGAAGATCTGGCAGTGCTAGTAATAGCGTTGTACTGATCCTTTATTTAAATCTTTCGAAGGCTTCCTGATGTTTGCCTCCCCACTCAAACACCTGTTGCACACTTGTCAAAGCATGTAGAGGAGTTGCAATCAAAGAAAAGTTTGAAATAAAATTTCTCCAGTATTTTGATGCCCTAAGAAACTTCTAACTTTAGTAGCAGTATTGGACTTAGGCCATTTTATAACGACTTCCACCTTAGAGGGATCGATCTTCAATTCGCCACCCCCTACAATATAACCCAAATAATTTAAAGATGTCCTGCCAAATTCACACTTTGACAGTTTTACATAGATATTTTCTCTTTTTAAAACATCTAAAACCTACTTTACATGCTTTATATGTTCATCTCATGTCTTACTGAAAAAAATAATAGTGAAAATGTGAAGCTGGGTTACACTTTTTGCCATTTTCTGAGAAAAAATTTTCATTTTTTTCGGTTCTTCAACTTTCTGCAAACTATAACAATTTTTCTGTGTAGAATTTCATTTTGCAATAAAAATAAAAGTTGTGAGACATTTTGTTAGATTTCTATTACTTATTTTTTGAAATTTTTTTATGCAGATTTGATATGTCAACTTAGCGTTTCTTTGAGTGTGTGTTTCTTAACAATCAAAGGATTCATAAGAAGTCATGTTATCACGCAATGTTGTATTCATTGAAAATTTATGTTTTTGAAAAAATAAAATGCGTTACAACAATCTAGACAGAGTCTACTTTGTTTTCTTCATATTTACAAAGCTAATGGATGCATATCATAATTACTAGAATTTTTTGAACTGGCTCAATACGAAAAAATGCGTATTTTGGATATGTTTCGCGTCGCAAGAAATTTCTTAACATATAAGTTATAAAATAAAAATCTAAAAGCTACCCATTAGAGATGACAGACCAATGTAACGCCCCATAATTTTTTCAATTTTTTTTACAATGTTTTTTGGGAGATACAAAATTTTGATTTCACTGAATCACAATGACCCTCACAAAATATTTGCACCCATTTTATTAGAAAAATAATTAAAATTAATAAACGTTTATGAAACTCCATAAAAGTTATATTTCCTGAAAGTAGATTCAATTATGAAAATGCTTGTCTTGGTTCCGACAATTAATTAAAAACCTTTCATGGAGTTTACTCAGTCCAAAGTTGCAGAACCGTTTTCAGAGCCTGGTTTTTGCGTAATTGGTGATGTGTTAGTTCGGCCGAACTTTAGTCCAAGTTCGGCTGAACTATGTTTTCCACTTAAGGCTCGTCAAATCTAACGTCTTAATAGTTCGGGCGAACTTTTAACGAAAATTTCGGCCGAACTATTGTATAACTCTCCGTTGGCCGGAAAATTTTGCGGAGCCCCCTACTAAAACACATTTCGCGAAATATAAATTGCCGTGAAATGATTCACAATTTTCGCAAATTTCGCACACTTCATCTCATTTCACAAAGATTTTGGTTTGGGTTAAAAAACGTTTCTTCAAAATTTGGGTTTAAGAACATTTCTTGGAAGCAAATTGATTTTTTGGAAGACATTTCTTGGAGGTTTCTTCAAAGTTTGGGTTTAAGAACATTTCTTGGAAGCAAATTGATTTTTTGGAAGACATTTCTTAGAGGTATGTACGTGTTTTGAGTTTAAGTAAATCTTTTGAGCTTCGTTTCATTTTTATAAAACATTTTTCTCTAGAATTTTTTAAAGTGTGTGTTTTGGATTGGAGTATGTATTTTTTACAAAAAATTTACACTGAATTTTTTTAAATTAAATCTTTTGTGATATTTTTTGTAATTGAGTTATTGTATAATTTTTTAAAGGAAATTTTTGAACTTAATACCCTATTATCATGGGAAATCGAGGAACTTGTGCGAGAAAATATGATCGAAAAAGAGACCCTGAGGCACGTAGAGAAGAAATGAGACAATCTCGCAAAAGAAAGTTAGAAGCCCTCTCAAATATTGAAGAGGAAAATCAACCTCAAGCAGAAATTGAAGCAGGTATGTAAATGTAAATATTATGATATATTGATATATATTTAAAATTTTCGTAATGTAAAATGTGAAGCTTAATTTTTATTTGATGAACTAGTTTGAAAAATATTTTGTTTAATGTAAACGGATAGAGATATTCCTCAAAATATTGAAGAAGAAAATCAACCTCAAGTAGAAATTGAAGCAGGTATGTAAATGTAAATATTATTATCTATTGATATACTTTTAAAATTTTCCCAATGTAAAATGTGAAGCTTAATTTTTATTTGATGAACTAGTTTGAAAAATATTTTGTTTAATGTAAACAGACAAAGATACTCCTCAAAATATTGAAGAAGAAAATCAACCTCAAGCAAAAATTGAAGCGGGTATGTAAATGTAAATATTATGATCTATTGATATATTTAAAATTTTCCTAATATTTATTGACATCGTTATTAATTTAGTGATTTATTGAATATGTACTATTTTTTCGAATATGTACAGATGAAATCACTATCAATAATGAGAGGTTAGAAAATGTTGACACTCACACATATGGAGATAAAAAACCTGACCATGTTATACGATATCATGTCAACCGCATTTTTGAAGAGTATTTCTTAAATGAGCAAGTGACAGTTCATGCTCAAATGTTGAAAGGTCTCCTATCATTAAGGAAATTAAAAGAAGCGACGACACTATTGGGTATTCGAAAATCAACCAAAGATAAAAAAAATGAATGAAGAGGTGATAAAAAATATGAGTAGTGCTATAAAGTTAATTAAGAGATCTAGAGATAAATATGTTTCAAATATATGTAGAGGAATACAGATGGCAATAGTTTCACCAAGTACTCAAGAGAATCATTTGATAACATCTATGGCACGAGCACTGGGAACCTCACGAAAAAATCTGCACAAACATCGAAAATTTCGACTACAAATAGATGTAAATGATGAACTCGCTTGTTGGAGAGCTATTTGTAGGCAACCATACAAAGATAGACTTGGATAAAATGTTAAAAAAATAATATATGAATATTGGAAGAACAATTCGCGTGTTTCACCAACTGGAAGACATGTGATGCGAAGAAGAATAGCGTGAAATTAGTACGAAGAACATGAAAAACATCTCTTGGAAACCACTCAGATAGAGTTATTCAACAAGTTCAAAAAAGAGAATAGTCAAATTCATGTTTCACTCAATGCTTTTGTTCAACAAAAACCATGGTATGTAAAACCTATCACCGTACGTGACACTTGTTGTTGCCGTTATCATGTGGAATTTGATTTATATTATGACACATTCCTTGATTTTGGTAGAACATTATGGAAAGATTCACCTCCTCCTTCCACTATCCGTGAATTCATATCTCAAATTCTATGTGAAAGAGAAAGTGATGAACTATTTTACAAAAAAAAATGTGTTGGTGGTAAAAAATGCGATGATTGTGGAAATTTGACTAAATTTCAAAACAAATATCGTATTGATATAAATGATCAATCATTTTCCAACATGAAAGTAAAATGGAAGAGATATGAATATATCAGTACATCGATTCAAGGTGCAAATAGTGTTAAAAGAATCGAATTACGAGAAGACGAAATTTTTCTGATAGACTTTTTGAGAAAGTTTGAGACAAAAATTTACAAATACACCAAGCATTCCCATAGAGCTCGATGGAAAGACTTGAAATTCAAAAAATCTCATGAAGTTTTTCCACCAGGGACCATTTTGTCAGTGATTGATTTTACGGAAAACTACACATTTGTTCCACAAAAAGAAATTCAGAGTGAATACTATCATTTTGACCAAGTCTCCATGCTCGTCCATATTCTATATAGACATGCTGAACAAAATTTCGATCATATAGAAAGCACGAGTGAAAATCGACATATAATTAAAGAATATCACTTTTATATCAGTGACGATCGTACACATGATGCATGTTTTGTACAACATTGTTTTGGAAGAATTTATGATTCATTGAAAGATCGTAGAATAACATTCAATGAACATTGGATATGGTCAGATGGATGCGCAGGTCAATTCAAATCTGCATGATCATTCTTTTGGTTGTGTTGTCTTCATAAGAAAACATGCATTAAACATTATTGGAATTTCTTTGAGACTGGTCATGGAAAAGGAGAACATGATGGTGCAGGAGCATGCATAAAATGAGTACTTCGAAGATATCAAATGAACCACTCTGCACGCCGACTTGTGAACGCTGAAGAAGTTGTTCAATGGTGCATCGCTACTCTAAGCCATGAGAATAACCCATCAAGAGAAGTGCGAAGGTACATTCAATTTAATCTATATTGGAAATCTAATTTTAAACATTGTACATTTATCATGCAATGATTATTTTTAATTGTATTTTGATATCATATTTACAAATTCTTTTTCTAATTTTCCATATAAATGTTTTTCTGGCATATTGGAATCGAAGACGTAGATAGATCAATTGGAAATGACGTTGAAACAATAAAAGGGACTTGAAAATTGCATTCAATTCAAACAAAGTTGTCCACAAATGTGTTTGCATTGCATAAAAGAAAATATTCTTGTTTTTGTGATGTTTGCATAGACAACACAAAATCCAATGACGTTTGTGAAAACAAAATGTACGTGAACGATTGGAAACATACAGAGATAAATACAAAGGGAAAAATGTCTGTTGCAATGTTTGAAGAAATTCAATCAGAAGAAACTACAATATCATCCGATGGTCATCGAGTTTCTGATCTTGTTAGAGAAGGTAACATTCGAATTACTTTCTAATGATTTAAAGATCTAGAAATAAATTTAAATATTCATAGTTAAATGTTAAATTTATTTTATTGTGCAGGAGATGTTTTTGTTGTAATTGCACCTATTGACAACGATGAAAATGTTAAGTATTATTTGATGCGTTGCATTGAACAAAAGATGAAATTATTACAAGACGATAATGATCACGGATTTCAGTATGACAGAGGGTCTATTATACTGAAAGGTTATTTTTTCAGACAAACTCATCAAAGTGGAGACTTTTTTTACTTTTAAGACTATGACCTTGATTCCATAAGTTGTCAACATAGTCACTTGGTGTGTGCACCACGCATAAAGTTGATAGAAGTTCAATCAAAGAAAAAATCGAAAATTAAGAAATGGAAAATGTCAAAATCCGATCATGAACGGATTATTGAGGATGGAATTCCATTAGAATTTTTTTGAGTGAAGTGTGCAACAATAAATATTATCTTTGGATTAAATATGTTATAAAACTTTCAGTAGTCAACTAAAAATTGAGCTGCTTATGTTATTTGTGGTTTTCACATGTTACAAATTGTTTGGGTACAAGCACGTGCTCTAGTATCAACTAAAAGTAGTTTTTCTATACATGTGCATTGTTGAAAAATGTTATATATATATATATATATATATATATATATATATATATATATATATTATAGAATGAAATTAATGGTTCTTGTATATGTTTTCCGACTGTATGGTACAAATTATTTCACTTTATTTTGTAAGGTTAGATTCGGTCCCCATATGGCCTAGCCTCCAAGGGATGAGATAACAAGTGGTTGTCCCCACTTGCCCTAATCTCAGATTTTAAATACAATTTTACTATTTATGATAGGCATCTTACATGATGTCCTAGCCAAGGATAGATTCTCTTTGTTTCAAGTTTCCGGTAAAATTTGTCACCGAATGACCTACTAAGATATTATAAATACTAGCTTTGTAAGATCATTTGGCATTCGGAAAAAATCGAAAGTATTAGACTATCAATCAATTTAAAGTATCATTGACCCTAGTGAGTGCAAAATATTCAATGTAGGTTGGTGACGATGCTCACTCCTAGCTTGAAGCAGCTCCAATGACCAATTCTTTAATGAATTCCAATGCACTAGACCAAAGTTGGTGACCTACTTGGTTTTTCACCCAAGAAATTCCAAGGTAGTCTTCTTACCATTGGCCCCCAAAGCTACAATGGAGTTATAAGAAGGTGAAGAAATTTTTTTTCACTGATAGGAATTTGGCCACTTCCCTAATCTCCCCTTATCAAAAAGTTCCTATCTACTACATTATCCAGCATGTACTCAAGATCACTATTTCGTAATTAGAATATCACAATATCATAAGTTCTCACAAAAATACATGGAATTCCATTACGACACTCATCTAACAATGGCGAGCTCAAAACCTAGAAAGCTCCTCGTCCCCTTAATAATAATGTGTTTAATTTAGTCTTTTAGGTGAGGATTAGGTGTGAATCTTGTTTTCACATACAAAAATAATTAATTGTTTAATTCCATAAATTTCATTATTCACCAAAATACATGTCATATCCACTATTTGTCTCTCCTACAAATTCCCATTATTTTATTAAAATATTATTTTATCTCACCCAACTATCATATGTTCCTAAATTTACTCCTAATTGTTCCCTATGACCTAAATATACTCCTAATTGTTCCCTATTCTGCTTTTCCCTTACTTATTTTTAGAAAGTTATTTTCCTAGATCCATCATAACTATGGATCTATCAAGTGCCGAGAGGGATCAAATATCTAGAGGTGCAAACCTCTTTTTTGAGTGAAAAACTTGAGGAAAGGTTTGCACCTCGAGAGATTTGATCCCTCTCGGCGCTTGATAGATCCGTAGTTAAGATGGATCTAGGTTGGTTTCAGTCGTGTGCAACCAAGGAAAAACTATCGATAATATGAGGAACATATGATTAATTTTATCAATAATATGTAAATACATCTAATATTAATATAACCATTTTAAATATGCTAAATATGTTTGAGATTTATCAAGTCATTTTGATTTTAAATTTTCTTAGTTACCTCAATTTGTTGAGATGATAAATATTGTAGAATAACTTTAATAATGGAAAATGATCAAATAAATTTTTTGAATGCAAAGTGACAATGTAATAATATTGACTGATAGAATGTGAATAATTAGAATGTAATCAATTACAAATAGCATTTATTGTGATCAATCTTAAACTATTTTCTTCTTCTATTCTTATTGTCACCCTTATTAGTTTTTTCATCTTTCTATATCGATTATATTAAAAAGAAAGTAAAAATCATAAATCATAAACCATTTAAATATTTAACTCGAACTCTTGTAGTAAAGACCATACCTTGTCTCTCTTGCTCTCCAATATTATTAGGTTTAATTATTATAACACAAAAATCGTTCTACATTGTCAATAATTTTTTGCGCTTACATTGAAATCAATGAACACTATTAATCCAATGACTTTACAAGTAATGTACCATCATACATGCAATTATATCAAATCAGAAATCAACATATACAATGAAATCAATGGGGATTGTCTTGTTACAAGTAACATTTCAATTTACCACATGTGCAAATGTAGGTTGAAACCATCCAAAACTTTAAGTTGTAGATTGAAACCATACAAAACTTTAAGTTTTAAAACCCTTTTGATTATATATTGTGCAACATTAAAAAATTAAACATTTAAAGTTCATTAAATATCACATGCCAAATGTAGTTCAAATGACAACATTACTTCACATTCACATGCCAAAAGTACTAAAACCATCGAAAAATTAAATAAAACAAATTATATAATAACAATGTAATAAAATATGTCCAAAAATTGTAAATCTCACAAGTACCAAACTGTATCAAGTTTAACAAATTTTAAAACCATCTAAATTTTGAAATCAAATCACTATAAATCATGTCCATCAAATGGAGGATCTAGCGTCTGGGTCTCAGTCCGCGCCCTATCCTATGAATAGGAAACCTACATACACAATGCACATGTACTTGAACATTAAAATTTGAAGTTTTAAAAATGAATGAGAATATATATATCTAGAAATTCATGTAAAAAACAAAATATAACAAAAAAATCATGCAATACCTCATAAGGTTCCCTCTCCATTTGATGGACAGGTTCTGCCATAGAAACATCTGCAGTGGTAACCTGTACAATATACATGTACAGTTAAATATAAATATATATATATACATAAATAATTTATATAAATTAAAAACTTTCAAATGAAAATGCACGTGTACATATATAAACTTATTTGAAAAATAATATTAAAAAAAAAAGAACTAAAGACAACTTGTTCAAATGTTGTGGATGTTCCTATCTCCGTCGCTAGAGTCCTCGGATTAAAAAAATCTTCTGCACGAACCTAAATTCAAAAAAATTTAAATAACTCAAAATATAGATCTCTCTCTCTATATATCTCAATTTTTAATGGAACTTTTTGAGGTAACATAAATTTTGAACTTGTGAAAAATTGTCCATACTTGTACATCTCCCAATGAAGTAGAAGGTATATCTCCTAAAGAAGAAGAAGGTACTGGCATCCCAAAAACATCAGACGGAATTGGTACCTGTTAAAACATTTTATCGAATTATATATATATACATACATGTACATGTGTCGCAACAATTATTTATTTTAGAGTCACTTAAAAAACACTAACATACATGTGCCAACATATCATGATGGCCAGACCCAGCTGCATCGTTTGAGCCAGAGGTCCCGAACGTAATATTAACATTTTCATCACGCATCATGCCTGAGAACTGCAAATGGTGTTTTAACATATAATCATACATTTTTTTTAGATTAATGTACACATACAAATAAATGTATACATGTACATACACATGTATTTATTACAAATTGTACACATGTATATGTAAATATAATTTCAAACCCTAAGGTCACTAACACATACCGTTCCGATGCCCTCTTCCTCATGAAAAATTAGGTCTTGCAGACCATTGCGACAATTTATTGCATATGTTCGGAGATCTTCAACATTCATGTTGTAAATCTCCTCATCTGTACGATAAAAAAAATTGGCACGTGCATTTTCACGTGCTCTTTGTCGATTTAAACAAAGATCGACTCCACTCAATCCACTATGAACATTGTCGATCATAACATCTCTTGCTTCTCGACTTATTTGAGAAGTCGCATCCATCTCTAATCGTAGAGTTTCGACTCAAAACGGTCGACTCACCAATGGCGGCTCAGGGCGAGGCAACTCCACATCTCGCTTAGTGCCCTTACATTGATATAATTGACCTCTCCCCGGGCCAAAAAATTCTGAAGGAAGGTCATTGTAGTCGGGTTTCATACCCAAAAAAAATTCTGCATAAAACATTTGTGCAAAATAAACAGGAACCTCATCGTTCCATGGAAGCCTTCCAAAGGCCGCAAGATGTCGATCATACAAATAACTAGCTTTGTCTGGGTGCTTGAAATATTGCACCTTCAACATTTTTCTTTTTGGCCCTTCCTTATAATTAAACATTGACTTGGCCTCTGCTCTTGTAACTTTTTGTTTTATGTCCTGCCATTTATCGGGACCTATCACTGTTTCTTTTCTCTTTCTCATCAGTTCTACAAACGAATCAATCGTTGGCCCCAAATTTCTGTACACCTTTACCATTTCACCCAATGAATGTGTAACTATTTCAAGGCTTTGTCTACTCTTAGCAGGTAGAGACAAAGCCATGATATCTCTTTGCAATTTTGCATGAAGGCTTTCACACCTTTGTAAGGTGCATTCCGCCATGTTGGTTTCCCATGGTATATCAGTAATCTCAGCCAGATAAGTTGTGTTGGGTTGACAGCCTTCTTCTTGAATGTAGCGAGCTGCCCTGCGTCTATTTTGACCACTAGCTCGAACATTTTCAGCCTCTGCATCAATATATATAAAATTTCGTATATTAGAAAAAACACGTGTAAAAAAAGTTGTACAAATTTAATGAAAAAATATTGAAATTGATGGAAACCTTGATGTTGTTAGTTAACATCTTCTCCAACATGACCCTGCTGAGAACTAGACCTAGAATGACGCTGCTGAGAACCAGACCCACAGTGACCCTATTGAGAACTAGCAGTGGTTGATTGGCCTTCGGGGGAATAAATATCACCCCCTTCCCGCAACCTGCTACCACTCATACCTCGACCGGTTGAACCTTGGCCACGCTCCATGGATGGAGTTGAAACCCTTCTCCTCTTACCTCCTAAAAATTAAAATATGAAACTTATTAACAACTATTTTAACTCACAAAGTTAATAAAAAAATCAATTCCATATGTACACACATGTATGGAAATTTAAGATTATATTTAAATACCGTGAACATTCCCTGATCCCTGAACCTCCATATGGGATTCAACTGATCTTCGTTGTTCATACTCGATGATATATATCTATTGGTCGACATTTACACAAAATAGATTTCAAAAAATCAATTTGTAATTTAGTGTACACAAATTATGTAGAACACAACTTTCAAAGCAATAATTGATCATGTGTGAAACTAAATTTAATCGAAAAAGATATTATAAAAATGATAAGTTCACCAAATTGCGCTTTACATGGTGGGAACACACTTGGTATAAAATTTACTACTTATACACTTTAGTTTGTGGGAGAAATGACACATGTACATAGTTTACCTTAAAGTTGTTGTGTTTTACGGATATTAAAATGAATAACTTCTATTTAGATCCATTCCAGAGATTGACTGTAGGGGCATTTACTAGATATGTCACCTTTCATAAAAGATGAGATCCAGAGGCTACCTGGCCCTTTACAGACTCTGCCTATAGAACTTGTAGAACTAAACACTAGAGGCATTAACAATATCAAATAACGTTTTCATGCTCAGACATGGGAATGTGTCTCTTTCCTTACGCAAAAAAATAGTTCAAGGTAGTTAATCTTCATAGACATGTCATCAAGCAAGTCAATGTGATCATCCCCAACTTACTTTTTATGAAATTAGGCTTGGAATCTCATTTTAGAGCTCAAATTTTTAGGAAGGATTTAAGTATCCACCTTTCAAGAATCACTAGAAGAGGTTGATAAAGAATACAGGAAGACAAAAAACTAACCAGTGGTGTACTAAATGTATTTCTTGGGAGGTAGATTGGCATATGGACTTTTGGTAGCTAGAAATTTTGCTAACAGATGGTTAGATTTCTTATCTAATTAAGGCCTTGCATGTATTTTGATGTTTCATGAATTTCTTTGCAAATTCAAAGTATGATGCATGTTGCATGAAGCAAGATGTTGAAAGTAGAGTTACGTTGACACACTTAAATGCAAAAAATATGGAAATTTGTACATGAGCTCTATTATTTGACTTGAGATTCAGTTGTTTGAAGAGGCATGTTTTGTCGACTTGTGTTTGGTTGATGGTTTTGTATGTCACCAATATGTAAGAGTACATGGAGATATTCACATGATGTGAATTTTTTTCTTTGAAGGAGAAAAATGATATGTCAGCGAGCTATGTTTCTTGCATGATGTGTTTTCAGTTTGATGGTTTTGTTTGTGACAAGACGTCACAAGATTTTGGGAAGGTCCACTCTTGAGCGAGAGCCTCATGATTACAACCTAATCATGAGAATCAAATGGGAGTGCATCCTTATTTTGAAAACAAATAGGATTCTGAGCTACCTAGGACTTGAACCATTATTTTTAAATTTGAAATATCATGGTGTGTTGTTTCAATCCCTGAATCCACAATCCTAACATAAATTGTTTTATTCTTTTTTTGTAGGATTTAGTTGGTTATATTAAAATTCAGTTGAATTTAAAATTCTTGGCTTAGTGGCATGAACCAAACATATTGTACATATTAAATTCAAGGAATTTCACTCTCCCAATCATTTCTAAATCACCCATATCACCAAGAAAACATGTTTTAAAAGAACATACTTTGGTATGGGAAAGACCTTCGATTTCAAATATTATAAGAAGGTTTTTGATATGGTTGAGAGAATGTGGAAAATGGAATCCATAGACAAATTATTTTTCAAAAAGTATTACTTTCAAAGTATCAACAAGGAACATGTACAAGGGTGTTCAATGAATTAACACTATTTAGTCAAATTCCATGATGTATATCTTACTCATAATTTTAAAAAATTATTAAATAATGATCTAGATTGGATAATTATATTATTTGTCATATATTTTGATGCTTATAGAGTGAAAAAACTTAAAGAATCAACTTGTAGGGTCATTTTAATGGTGGGTGGAGAATTGGGGTCTAAAACCTTTTGGAGTCATTTTGAGGCATTATATGACATTTCTAGGGGTCAAATGATTATCCCTTGTGCTGAAATCTTGACCATTATTCTACACTTTAAGACATATCCAATGGTGCAAGAAAAACATCAAACGAAGTTCATTCAAAATTTATGCCTTTAGTAAGTTGACCTATCATGTTGACCACCATGGTACGAGAGAATGACATCTTAGCCCCATTACTCATGCATGGAAAGGTAGCTACATGTGGAATTTTAACAAGAATTTAAAAGGTCTAAAATCACAAACCTCGTTAAGTTGACAGAGACAAATCTTACACCTAGTTGGCTATCACACTAGGTTAAATACTTGGCCACTAGGAGGAATAAGAGTTCCATTTTGTGTTATTGTATTTTGTTCCATAGTTGAAAATACAACTAGGAGTGTGAAGTTAGAGATAAAAATGTATGAAGTTAAGTTTTTATAGCAACCTTACACGCTAAAAGTCTTAGCTAACTCTAGAGAGATTACCTCTTTCTTTGTACTCACATATTTTCCATACCAGAAAAGAGAGAGTAGAGCATGTTTACATTTTAGTGTTGTTTTTCTCCCGTAAGGATTTCCTAGGGAAAAAGGAGTCTAGAGCATCATTACTTTTTAGGGTTGCTTGTCTCCCATATAAGGATTTCCTAGGAAAATAATTGTGTTGATTGTCTAGAGATATTTATGTGTGTGTTTCATTATGTTCTCTATTTATTACGTTGTGTTTGATTATGTTTTATATTTCTTACATTTCTTACATTTCACATAAGATATATAAAATAACTTGCACATGTTCCTTTTTTGGTTTGAATAATCATAATATTTATAAATGTTGGAAGAAGATATCCATGCACATTGAAACTTTCTAAATAAATGAGGCAAAAAGTCAAAGGCCCATTGGACAAGGAAAATGATGTTGAAAATAACATACAATTGTTTATTACTCATTGCCATAAGAAAGGTCACCCTGTGGACAAGTGTTGGACTTTGTATCCAACAAGTCATCCACAACATTTGAAGAAGGTGGAAAGAGATAACGATAAGAAGGGAAAAGAGGATTCCATAATCGATGAGGGTCAAGATGATTCACATGATGAAGTGCAGCTAAAAGAAGTGCCATTGAAATGGTTTGCTAACATATGGTTAGATTTCTTATCCAATTGAGGCCTTGCATGTATTTTGATGTTTCATGAATTTCTTTGCATTTACTCAAAGTATGGTGCATGTTGCATGAAGCAAGATGTTGAAAGTAGAGTTATGTTGACACACTTAAATGTAACAAATATGGAAATTTGTACATGAGCTCTATTATTTGACTTGAGAGTCAGTTGTTTGAAGAGGCATGTTTTGTCGACATGTGTTTGGTTGATGGTTTTGTATGTCACCAATATGTAAGAGTACATGGAGATATTCACATGATGTGAATTTTTTTTCTTTGAAGGAGAAAAATGATATGTCAGCGAGCTATGTTTCTTGCGTGATGTGTTTTCAGTTTGATGGTTTTGTTTGTGACAAGATGTCACAAGATTTTGCGAAGGTCCACTCTTGAGCGAGAGCCTCATGATTGCAACCTAACCATGAGAATAAAATGGGAGTGCATCCTTATTTTGAAAACAAATAGGATTCTGAGCTACCTAGGAATCGAACCATTATTTTTAAATTTGAAATATCATGGTGTGTTGTCTCAATCCCTGAATCCACAATCCTAACATAAATTGTTTTATTCTTTTTTTTGCAGGATTTAGTTGGTTATATTAAAATTCAGTTGAATTTAAAATTCTTGGCTTAGTGGCATGAACCAAACATATTGTACATATTAAATTCAAGGAATTTCGCTCTCCCAATCATTTCTAAATCACCCATATCACCAAGAAAACATGTTTTAAAAGAACATACTTTGGTATGGGAAAGACCTTCGATTTCAAATATTATAAGAAGGTTTTGATATGGTTGAGAGAATGTGGAAAATAGAATCCATAAACAAATTATTTTTCAAAAAGTATTACTTTCAAAGTATCAACAAGGAACATGTACAAGGGTGTTCAATGAATTAACGTTATTTATTTAAATTCCATGATGTATATCTTACTCATAATTTTAAAAAATTATTAAATAATGATCTAGATTGGATAATTATATTATTTGTCATATATTTTGATGCTTATAGAGTGAAAAAACTTAAAGAATCAACTTGTAGGGTCATTTTAATGGTGGGTGAAGAATTGGGGTCTAAAACCTTTTGGAGTCATTTTGAGGCATTATATGACATTTCTGGGGATCAAATGATTATCCCTTGTGCCAAAATCTTGACCATTATTCTACACTTTAAGACATATCCAATGGTGCAAGAAAAACATCAAACAAAGTTCATTCAAAATTTATGCCTTTAGTAAGTTGACCTATCATGTTGACCACCATGGTACGAGAGAATGACATCTTAGCCCCATTACTCATGCATGGCAAGCTAGCTACATGTGGAATTTTAACAAGACTCTAAAAGATCTAAAATCACAAACCTCGTTAATGGTTGACAGAGTCAAATATTACACCTAGTTGGCTATCACGCTATGTTAAATACTTGGCCACTAGGAGGAATAAGAGTTCCATTTTGTGTTATTGTATTTTGTTCCATAGTTGAAAATACAACTAGGAGTGTGAAGTTAGAGAGAAAAATGTATGAAGTTAAGTTTTTATAGCAACCTTACACACTAAAAGTCTTAGCTAACTCTAGAGAGATTACCTCTTTCTTTGTACTGACATATTTTCCATACCAGAAAAGAGAGTAGAGCATGTTTACATTTTAGTGTTGTTTTTCTCCCATAAGGATTTCCTAGGGAAAAAGGAGTCTAGAGCATCATTACTTTTTACGGTTGCTTGTCTCCCATATAAGGATTTCTTAACAAAATAATTGTGTTGATTGTCTAGAGATATTTATGTGTGTGTTTCATTATGTTCTCTATTTCTTACATTGTGTTTCATTATGTTTTATATTTCTTACATTTCTTACATTTCACATAAGATATATAAAAGAACTTGCACATGTTCCTTTTGTGGTTTGAATAATCATAATGTTTATAAATGTTGGAAGAAGATATCCATGCACATTGAAACTTTATAAATAAATGAGGCAAAAAGTCAAAAGCCCATTGGACAAGGAAAATGATGTTGAAAATAACATGCAATTGTTTATTACCCATTGCCATAAGAAAGGTCACCTTGTGGACAAGTGTTGGACTTTGTATCCAACAAGTCATCCACAACATTTGAAGAAGGTGGAAAGAGATAACGACAAGAATGGAAAAGAGGATTCCATAATCGATGAGGGTCAAGATGATTCACATGATGAAGGGAAGCTAAAAGAAGCGCCATTGAAATGGTTTGCTAACAGATAGTTATATTTCTTATCCAATTAAGGCCTTGCATGTATTTTGATGTTTCATGAATTTCTTTGCATTTACTCAAAGTATGGTGCATGTTGCATGAAGCAAGATGTTGAAAGTAGAGTTATGTTGACACACTTAAATGCAACAAATATGGAAATTTGTACATGAGCTCTATTATTTGACTTGAGAGTCAGTTGTTTGAAGAGGCATGCTTTGTCGACTTGTGTTTGGTTGATGGTTTTGTATGTCACCAATATGTAAGAGTACATGGATATATTCACATGATGTGAATTTTTTTTCTTTGAACGAGAAAAATGATATGTCAACGAGCTATGTTTCTTGCGTGATGTGTTTTCAGTTTGATGGTTTTGTTTGTGACAAGACGTCACAAGATTTTGGGAAGGTCCACTCTTGAGCGAGAGCCTCGTGATTACAACCTAATCATGAGAATAAAATGGGAGTGCATCCTTATTTTGAAAACAAATAGGATTCTGAGCTACCTAGGACTCGAACCATTATTTTTAAATTTGAAATATCATGGTGTGTTGTTTCAATCCCTGAATCCACAATCCTAACATAAATTGTTTTATTATTTTTTTGTAGGATTTAGTTGGTTATATTAAAATTCAGTTGAATTTAAAATTCTTGACTTAGTGGCATGAAATCTTGACCATTATTCTACACTTTAAGACATATCCAATGGTGCAAGAAAAACAGCAAATGAAGTTCATTCAAAATTTATGCCTTTAGTAAGTTGACCTATCATGTTGACCACCATGGTACGAGATAATGACATTTTAGCCCCATTACTCATGCATGGCAAGCTAGCTACATGTGGAATTTTAACAATACTCTAAAATGTCTAAAATCACAAACGTCGTTAATGGTTGACATAGTCAAATCTTACACCTAGTTGGCTATCACACTAGGTTAAATACTTGGCCACTAGGAGGAATAAGATTTCCATTTTGTGTTATTGTATTTTGTTCCATAGTTTGAAATACAACTAGGAGTGTGAAGTTAGAGAGAAAAATGTATGAAGTTAAGTTTTTATACCAACCTGACACGCTAAAAGTCTTAGCTAACTCTAGAGAGATTACCTCTTTCTTTGTACTCACATATTTTCCATACCAGAAAAGAGAGAGTAGAGCATGTTTACATTTTAGTGTTGTTTTTCTCCCATAAGGATTTCCTAGGGAAAAAGGAGTCTAGAACATCATTACTTTTTAGGGTTGCTTGTCTCCCATAAGGATTTCCTAGGAAAATAATTGTGTTGATTGTCTAGAGATATGTATGTGTGTGTTTCATTATGTTCTCTATTTCTTACGTTGTGTTTCATTATGTTTTTATATTTCTTACATTTCCTATTGCCATGGTGTACATTTATATCTAAAGAGTCCAAAACCTCATTCAAGACCATATGTTTTGTTGATGTAGTTTGATTGGTTATATTGCATTGCTTTTGCAGTTGTTGCTGTGGGCCTCACCATCTAGTGATTTTAGGTAAAAAATTATTTACATGGAATTTTGAAGTATTCTAGAATGTTTATTATTTATCACTACTAGCCTTGGTGATTTAGTTGTTTGTTTTGATGCTTCTTGGTTACCCATATTTAATAGTTGTTCATGTTTAATTCATTGTTAAGGCTTTTTATTGGCCTATGAGGATGTATTTTTCTCAAATCCATAATGGCTAAAAGAATGAAATTTATCTATGAAAAAGAGAGGTCATATGGAAAACAAATTGTTTGCAAGTGTTCTTTTCAACCCATAGAACTTGCAACCCCAATATGGATACAATACTAAGTAATACATAGCCTCCTCATCTAACTTAGCCAGGGATTTGCAATACTATATTGGAGTTGGCTAGCTCCATTTCAAGATATCATAATGTCACATTATTATTTCTATAGATTTTGATTATGGTAGTAAAATTTTACAAAAAACCAGAAACTACAAATAATATTATTCTAGATATACGTAAAAAGGACATGGTAGAGAAAATCAAACAATATTAAACTTTTCATAAATAGTTTAGATATAAATACATTTTCTATTTTTGATTGTAAATTCCAAGGCTTAAAACAATAATTTTTCTAATAATAATTTTTTAATTAATAAATAAAAAAGAAGCATTTTCAATCAAAATCACATCCAACATATAATAAAAATAATAAAAAAAATTTAAAACTTCGTACACTATGACATTACTATGGCAAAGAACATAAAAATATATGTAAGAAAAAAATCCTTTTATATAATAATGGAGAGCTTCAAATATACAAGAAAAAAAATCTTTCAGCCTCCTTGTATCCCAAAGAAAGAGTTGCTCAAACAATCATATTTTAAACAATTAAAACTTGAGGAATTCATCTATTTTTGAATTTCAATTAAATATAAAAAATTAGTCAAATATTTCAAATCTGTTTTTTGGCTAGTTGCAGAGTGTAGGTCAATTCTAGCTAGAGAGAGACTCCAAGAAGGGGTTTCAAGATAGAGCAGGTTTCCAACATTCCAATCAAGAAGGGAGGCAAATATTTCCAACAAAAGAGGCAAGAACAAGTTCCCTAGTGGTAGTGCTATGCAACCCAATTAGTCAGTGCATATTGCAGGCAAGAGTGCGAGTAGCTAGTAGTCTCCAAAGAGAGTTTCTAGAGGTAGAACGAGTTTCCCAAAAGCAGTACTACACATTTTATTAGGTAGGACTGCATCTAGCATGGAGAAAATCATCTGTTTTTGAATTTCAATCATATAAAAAATTAGTCAAATATTTCAAATTTGTTTTTTGGCTAGTTGCAGAGTGTAGGTGCAGTTCTAGCTAGAGAGACTCCAATAAATGGTTTCATGACAGAGCAGGTTTCCAACATTCCAGTCAAGAAGGGAGGCAAATATTTCCAACAAAAGAGGCAAGAACAAGTTCCCTAGTGGTAGTGCTATGCAACCCAGTTAGTCAGTGCATGTTGCAGGCAAGAGTGCGAGTAGCCGGGAGTCTCCAAAGAGAGTTTCTAGAGGTAGAACGAGTTTCCCTCCCTCTCAAACTACTCCCTCTCACATCTTCCTATTGAAGCAAGCCTTTAGCCCATTGAAAACTTGGTTATGACTAGGCATTTTATGTATAAGAAGGAAGTTGAACCACATCGAAGCCAAGAGGTTCACAAAAATTTCTTTTAACTATAGCCAAAGCCCCCACCTTTGGCTCAAGAGGAGATGACATCAGACAAAATTTTAGGGGCTAATATTAGTAGGTGGGCTAATTTTCCATGCTTTTTCCAAAAAAAGATTAGCCAATTTCATTTTTTTTCTAAAGTGATTTGCCAAAATTTTATAGTAAACCATTATTTTACCTTAAAAATGGCCAAAAATATTATCTCAACTAATATAAAATCATTGGAAATCTAAATATTTCTACAAAAATATCACAATTTGCATATTAGGGACTGGTAAGATTACCAAGGTTTCTAAACTTTAAGATAAAGTAGCATCCTTGATGTTAGTTTTTGGCTAGATGATTAGGTATAAAGTAAGAAATCATTTTGCAGTATATTGATAATATTAAAAATAATATTAGTTCAATACTATTGGTCAGTTCCCAAAATAATGTGAGATGGAAGCATTTGATACATTTGCCACACTCAAAGAGTTGAAAATGAAAAATAATTTCTCTTATATTATGTATCATATACTCACATTTGATCTATGAAAACTCTTCTTGTTTTTTAAACATAAAAACAAAATAGTAAAAAATTCAGACTAATCTCTTACTTCTTAAAGTACAACAAATATTTTTTAATTTTTCGAAATAATAATTAAAAAAATATTTAATTTCAAAATAATTATTATTTTATTATTTATAAATATAATTAACAATAAAATATTTTTATAATGAACTGTTGTGAATGATAATATAAAAACTGTTGAATAATTTTAATTTTACTCCAATCATTATATAAATTAATATTATTCATTAAAAAAATACCTTTTAATATTTTAAATATATTGAAACCTCTACTATCAAAATTTCAAATAAGCATTTTTCTTCCTTCTTATACAACACCATGCTAACAAAATTCAAAGAAGACACAACTTCAAAATTTTACAGAGTTGAGATCTCAGATGCTACCACATCAAAATGTTGTGGATCTCACAGAGTCATCTAGAAGCATTGTTACAAAGTGCTAGCATGATAATTGATGGAAAGGATGAGAGGATGGAACAAATGTACACAAAACAAATTTCTATTCATAATAGTTTTTCCATACATAATTACTGAGTTTCTTTTTTTTGGTCCTTTTATTTTGCTGCATTAACAACAGACTATCAAAGGATGGGAGGAGAACTAGGGGCATTATGTTCACAGAACCAAACAAAACAAATTTCTATTCATAAAATTTTTTCTATACATAATTACTGAGTTTTTGTTTTTTGGTCCTTTTATTTTGCTACATTAACGGAAGACTATCAAAGGATGGGAGGAGAACTAGGGACATTATGTTCACAAAACCAAACACCGTAAGATCAGAGTCATGTTAAGAAGATTTATGGTGATCTGGTAATGATAATAATATGTGTTTCTTTTAGAAGACTATGCAATAGGAAACCTGCCTACTTACAGTGGGCTCTTGATGAATGGACTTCTATGCTTACAATTTGAATTTCTTTGCATATAGACAGTGAGATAGCAAGTGAATCTTTCCATCTTAAAATTTCTGAAGCCAACCACCTATAACACGCAGTCTCAATGAACTATATATATAATCTGTTGAAGAATAACTGTTGTAATAAGAATTTTACATGGGATTCTACTACATCTCCTGCATCCATAGTCTCTACGCATATTAATCACCTACTACTATGAAAGTGGCTGAAGAACAAATGTTGCTCTTCTAATATATCTAGAACTGCCAACAAAGGCTGCATTCAATTCTTGTCGCAGTTGCATAACAGATCACCATGGTTAGCTGTGCAATTTGCCTAAGTTTTTTCCTTATACAGTGACAGAGCTTAAGAGAATGTCTTTTGTACTGGTCTTTAGTGTAACTTGGGGGGTGAAATTTTAAGTGTATAGTATGTGGGGTAAGCATACTATAGTTGTACAGGAAGGCTACATTGTCCTCACTGTCATCGGAATTCCAACATAGGTAAATTCGCTCGATTAAACTATATATGGTGGAGGCCATTGCCTTCATTACTTTAGCCTCCTTGGACATAGGTTATACATAGTTTTTAGGGGGGGTGACTCCTTGTTGAACTATTGCAGCAAGTAATGCAAACGATGAGCACTTGAGTCCAAGACCTATTGGGTTTGTGACAAGTTCACTGCATGATTATGAAATCCATTAACCATTACATTCACTACAGAGTTAATACATTACACTACACAACACATAAATACATTTTTATACATTTTTCATACAACACAAAATTTTAATACATTTTTTTAACTCGGAGCACAAAAAAATTTCGAACGTAACATACCCGACGCACACAACACAAAAATACATTTTACTACATTTTTCATACACCACAAAATTTTCATACATTTTTTTAACTCGGAGCAGAAAAAAATTTCGAGCGTAGCATAGCCTAACATACTCGACGTACACAGCACAAAAATACATTTTACTACATTTTTCATACACCACAAAATTTTCATACATTTTTTTAACTCAGAGCAGAAAAAATTTTCGAGCGTAACATAGCCGACGCAACAGCATAACATAGTCGACGCACACAACAGAAAAATAAATTTTACTACATTTTTCATACACCACAAAATTTTCGTAATTTTTTTTAACTCGGAGCAGAAAAAAAATTTCGAGCCTAACATACCCGACGCAGCAGTTGACGAGTGTGGATGGCAAGAGCACCAAGGCGGACGGCAGGAGCACCAAGGCGGCAGGCAGGAGCACCAGAGCCGAAACAGTTACAAACACCGATAGCGCGCAAAATGAAAATGGTAAACCATAAAACTTCGCGGGTGATTTATTTATAGAAAATAGTTTGGCCGAACTATTTTAAAATAAAAAGTTTGGCCGAACTCACAGTTCGGCCAAAATTTTTTAGCAGTTCGGCCGAACTTTTGCTGCCGATTTTCCAATCTCCGGAAAAAATTCTGTTTGCCTGCGTCGTCAGTGTGCCGTCAATCTAAATAGAAACATGAGTTCGGCCGAACTTTATATGAAAGTTTTGCCGAACTATTATAGAGTTCGGCCGAACTTTGTAAAATTTTCGGCCGAACTATTGTTGAAAAAAAATTTCGCACCCCAATTCTCACAAAAGTGTAACCAAGCTTCATGTTTCTGCCCATCATCTAAGCAGACTATTACAAAATCATCTATCCCATGTCTTACATGCATGAATGTAGATGGAGCATTGGTCAAGCCGAAAGGCATAACCATCCATTCATAGAGTCCTTGCTTCGTTTTGAAAGTAGTCTTCCATACATCCTTTTCTCAAACTCTGATCTGATGGTAGCCACTTTGCAAGTCTAACTTAGTGAAGTAAACTGCATCTTTCAACTGATCTAATAAATCATCGATATGAGGAAGAGGATAACGATTCTTTATTGTTGTTTTATTTAATGCTTGAAAATCAATTCACATTCTTCACGGACCATCCTTCTTACGCACCAACACAATAGGCGATCTGCATGGTGAAGTGCTTGGTCGAATAAACCCTTCATCGAGCAATTCCTGTACCTACTTCTTTATTTCTGCATTATCTAGAGTTGATAACCTATACATTCCAATTTTAGGAAGAGGAACATCTAGCTGTAAATAAATCTCATGTTCTATCTGTCACTTGGGAGGAAGCCCTTTAGGATCTTGAAATAGAATATCATAATTAGAAACAACTTTAACTAAATCTGCTTTCTGTTTAGTATGACAGCCTTGAAAAGCATTGGATTTGTCAGGATCCTTTGCTTTTAAAATCATAGGTAAATTTTTTTTACTTGAGTTTATAATTCTTTTCATCTCCCCTAAATTTATGATAGTGTAGTTATCTTTGAGTTTATGAGCTCTTAATACATATTTGATTCCATCCTTAGTGAGTTGATACTTATTTGCCCTTCGATATAAGACAACATCTCTATCATACAAGTATGGAATACCTAGTAAACTTCCAAATATATCCAATGGGACTATCTCTAATTCAAGGTCATCTACAAACTCCAATCCAATTGAAAAATGAAGTTTGCATTTTTTCGTAACATGTAATTTAGTTTTATCACAAACCCAACCCAATGGGTATGCATTTTTATGAGGTTTAGTTTCAATACCCAATTTCTTTACAATTGATTCAGTAATTAAATTAACTTGAGAGCCACTATCAAACAAAGAAATTTATTAGGGTTGGAAATGACTATAATATGAAATAGCTCATTTCTTTTCCTCTCATCATTTTCACTATCAACAGAATGCGAAGAAGTACCTGTAGATGCTTGATAATTTTTACCTTTTATACCTGTAGCTGTAATTGTTGTTTCGTCTCTTGAATCTGATCCCAAGTCATTTTTCATAACAGTAGCATTCTTTCGCTCTTTATTTCCAAACTTCTTAGGCTTCAATTTTAGATGCAGTGCCCAAAAGTGTGCCTCATCATGTCCTTATTTCTTACAGTGAGTGCATGTAGGTTTTTATTTCTTTATAGTGCTCAGTTTCCTTTCCTTCCATTTTAGTTTCTTCTTTTCCTTATTCTTGATTTCAGTAGATTTAGATGACTTTCCAACATCATGAGATACATTTTTACCCCTAGCTTCTAGATGAGTTGCTTGAACTGATACATCACTAAGCTAGTTGAATTAAACATCAGTATGGTATGCCTCAAATAAATATGTAGGCCACCTATGTATTTTAATAATGTTTCTGGTGAGTCCAATGATATGCCTAATGTAATAGCTCTTTTACAAAATTCTTGAGTATAACTTTGCACACTTTGAACCTTTAACTGACGCAATGTTTGCCAAATCATCATAATTTGTTGCATATAAGCCAAAGGATAAATTTTTTTTAATAGCAGAAACAAATTCATTCCATGTCAAAATGATTTTACCATGTTTTTGAAGATCTGCTTGTGTCTTACATTCCCACCATATAAGTGCGGTTCCTCCAAGACGAAGGTTAGCAACCTGGATCTACTTTCTTTATGAAACAACTTTCTATACCCTGCTATAAACTTCAATTTGTCTTATAAAATTATCAAGATTTTCAGCGTTAAGTTCACCATCATAAATTGGAAAATCAAATTTTACATCTAATTTGATCAACGAGGATTTCTTAGTCTTCTTATTTTTAGAAGAACTGGATTTATGAGAAGAAGACGATGATGACGATGATGATGATGATGGAGGAGATGGTGGAAATAATGAATAAGGCTTTTCACCTGATTCTTTTTCTGGTTTAGGTGATGAAGTTCCTTCACCTTTTCCCTTTTTAAACTCTTTATACAATTCTTCTACCATCGCACGTATTGTCATTAAGTTGTCCAAGAACTGAGCTTCTATTCCCAATACATTTTCTTCTGTCATCTTCTTTTGTGAAAATACCCTTCCAATCTCTGCATTTTCTTCAACAAGTTCTCCTTCACCTTGCTTGGCCTTTGACCTAGTAAGCATTCAATCTTCACATGACACTGTCAAACCTTTAAAAATTTAACCTTAAGCTCTGATACCACTTGATATGTATTTATAAAAAAGGTATTATTGACATATATGTGAGCAGCTTATGTTATTTAGTGCAATAGATCGCAAAGATTGCGAATAAAATAAACATCATAAGAAAATGAAAACACATTCAAAAAGATCAACACAGCAACAATTTAATAACGAAATTCACTAGACTTCTTGGCTACATCTCCGAGACCTTAGCTTCTAGTGCTGACTGCTTTATTTTTTCATCAAAATGATTTTAAAAGTATGAGCTGAAAACTAGATATTCAAATGAGAAAATGGACCTCACCATTGTGATCAGCTCAAAATTTTGGTCAAAATGAGTATAAACTTGCCTATGTTTCACCACTATGACCTTTAGACCCCCTGGAGAATCCAAAACCACCTCTTCCCTACAAAAAAACCACCTTTCCTGCATAAATCCACCTCAGATTGCGTGATGGCGGTTTCGGGCTAGTTCGGCTTTACGCCTGCATAAATTTAAAGTTGGGTGGCTTGATACAAAAGCACTACCGCTAGCACAACTCGTTAGCACTCTTGTGTTAAAACGTTTTTTTATGTAAGTTTCTGGAGGTTGGCGGGTTGAAACCCCCACCCGACCATCCGTTGAACCTCCGTTGTTTCCTGGACGATTGTGCTTTATATATGGAAACTTTTATATATATCGCGGCGGATACATTACATATATAATAACATATATATGATATGTTATATATCATGGCAGTCGGTAAGGTTCCGACAAATTTAAATATGAAGTGACGGTTACGTTATAACGTGGCATATATGATATGGTTCTGAACCGTTGGTTTGTTACATATAAATAAATGCCAATACATATGCGTGGCAACATTTAATACAAGGGTTAAGGCTTCGGGAGTCATGGGGTTGACCCTGACCATCCAGACCTTTTCCAATACAAACAAATCTGTCCACCATAAATATAAAACCTTCGCTTTCAATGCGAGTTGACGTGTTGGCCAAATCGATAGTAATATCTGATGAATACTTAGCCTTTCCGGGAGGTTATGGGTTTGATCCTCCTTGACCCCAAAAATTTTTCAAACAAGGCCAAATTGGACAAACTCTAGGCTGCCACGTGTGAGCCCCGGATAGTCCCATTTCAACAAATCATATTCTGACACATCACTAATCTGCTGACATCACCCTAGAAAGGTCGCAAATTCCCGGGATGACACGTGTTGTGTTGGCATCATCTTTGACCTTTGACTTGACCGTTGCTTGTTGACTTTGACCATTGACTTTGACTTTCACTATTTGCCATTTTTCCCTAGTTTACCATAAAATTTGACTTGCAATATATTCGTCATGCGAACTTGGTTTTACATGCCATTTGCACCGTTGGAATCCTGTCGACGAGCACTTCAACTTGATCCTATTTGCATCTACATTTGAAGACTTTGATCTGGAGGCAAAACTGAATCCATTTTGGATCAAGAATGCTTATTGAGTTAACTGCAGTTTAACAACTAATTAATCTAGTTCCTTAATTAGCGACGCTTTTGGCAGAGCTACTATTTTTGGATATTCCACCAAACTTGTTGGATTTAACTACATTTTTCCAGATTTGTAGGAGAAATTGGGGAAAATTTTGTTTTTTCCATAACTCGGTCAATGTTCAACCAAATTCAGCTCAGAAAATATCATTCTTAGCTAATTGGCATGCTTTGAAGACATTGGAACTAGTTGCAGAGGCAGAAGAGGTCATCTTCAAAGTTTTTTGTTGCCTTGAATAATTTTGAAGCCTAGGGCCACCAGGAGGGAAGGCCATGCCTAGAGCATCTGGTAACCAAATTGAGTAAATAAATAGTCATTTTTGATAGATTTCAACATTTTGAACTTACTGGAATAGGTTCCAAGATAATTTTGTGCATGTAAATAGCAATTTGAGCACAATTGAGCTAATACAGAGGTCCAAGCTATGAAGCTGGACCAAGGAGATGTAGCCTAGGAGGGGTGAACGCCTTCATTAAAACTATGTTTTAATGGATCAGTTGTTATGGTTTTCTATTATTTATTTTTCTGTTGTTCATTCTTTTAAATTCATGCTTTATACTTTCAAATTCACGCATAAACATCAGCTTTAATTATCTCTTTCACACACATAAGCAACAACGGAACTTGTACATCAAGCATAAGATCAGTAAATAGGTTTTACGCATGAAAATGAAATTAGCACATAAAAAATAACATTCAAATTCAGATCAAGTGTGTATTAAAGCACAAGATTGCTAAAGGTTATTTTCTTGATAGTTGTTTGAATATTTGTGCAAGTTTAATAGTTGCAATTTGTGATGCTGACAAGGTTTAAGTTGCAAAAAGGTGAAGGGAAGTTGTTGGTTTTATGTCCTGAGATTAGGACCAAAAGAAGGAGAGTTGAAAGAGAATCATCCTCACCCAAAATTCCATTCATAGATACAATTTAAGAACCTCAAGTTTTGTCTCAAGAAGCTGAGATTGAAGAGGTGCAATTTGTACAAGAAGCTGAGTTGATTGAAGAGGTACAAGCATCAGAAGTTGAGCTTGAATACATAGCCATCAAGTAAGGTGTTGGACAGACTCAAGGACATTCAGAAGTGGAATATGTCAAGAGAGACTTCAAAGACATAAAGAGGATTGTTAAAGTTATGTTTGATGTATTTACTTTTTGCATGGCAGGAGACGTTTATAAGACTCTACATGGAGAAGGATCTTCATATGGTAAGAAGGATGAAGAGAAGAGTTCAAAGGGAAGTGGAGGAAACCCACCTCCATTTCAACCACCTTAATTATCCTCATCATCTCCATCAGCATCATCTTCCACTTCCACCAGAAATACCACTCACAGTCACTCAAAAGCCACAAAAGGAAAAACTCCATTACTCAAATTAGACCTTAAGTTTGAACTTCCTATGTACAATGGCGAGGTAATGAAGATAGGCTTGCCAATTGGATACGTCAATTGGAGGTGCATTGCAGAATTCAAAACCTTCATGAAGATGACTTAAATATCCAGTTGGCTTCATTAAGGGTAGAAGGAGCAGCACTAGTTTGGTGGAATGCAAAGACTCAGGAGGAAATGTGAATCCATGGTAAGATATCCATTTCTTGGGTTTAGTTTATTTCTTCCATTAAAAGACAGTTTTATCCATGAGCCTATATGCAAAAAGCTATTATGAGTTAGAAAAAATTTAAGCATCTCAAGGGTCAAATAGTTCAAGAATATACCCAGGAGTTTAGAAAGAGATTTTTGTTTTTAGGAAGAAACTCGAATTCCTAAGATACACTTTTGAGATGCATTAGGGGTTTACATTCCTATTTGAAGCATACTATCCTTATGTTTAACCCAAGCAATTTAGATGAGGTTTGTGTTTAAGCAACACACTTGGAGGCAAGGGGGAAATAAAACATAGAGGAGAAAAGTGAAAGTGAGGGTAAGGAAAAGGAAAGTTTTATGGATGAGGAAAAATAAATAGCTCTGTAAAAGAGAGAAGGAAAAGTCACATGAAAAAATTGTTCAAAGACTGGCCCTGATGAAGACCATAGTTGGAAATTTCATCCAGAATCGAAACCAAATAGACTGAAAGCCAAAGGGAAGGGAAAAATTGTTGCTATAGCTGAACATGACTTAGGTTCAGATTCAAGAGACAAGACAAAGATTACATGCATGGGTTTCAAAGGTAAACATATTGCAAGAACTAGTACTTCAAATTGTTCAAATGATACTCATGATGAAGATAAAAGAATATAACTTTTCCATATTTGAGTTGTCTCTAAACATACCAAGATTGATACACTTATTGATAGTGGGTCACAAGCTAACTTGATTTCCGAAGATTTTGTTAAGAATTCACGCCTTGAAATTATTAGAAATCCAAGACCATATCTTTTGGGTTGGATATGCAAGAATGAAAACTTACATGTTACAAGGAAGTTCTTACTAAGATTCGCCAACAACTCAAACTTTCTTGATGAAGTTGAGGTTCATGTGGTATCACTTGAGGTATCAGGTATTGTATTCGGAAGTCCTTATCTTTATGATAGGAAATAAGTATTTCATCGCGATGAGAACAAGTATCACCTTTTTAAGTATGGTATTGAGTACATAATTAGATCACATAAGAAGAAGACAAATTTTTCTCTTGTACATGCAAGTGAAATGAAGAGGATAGTGAATGCAAATTAGAACTTCACATTTTTTATGATCAAACAAAGAGATGTTTTGAATCACACTTTTCAAAATTATTCTTATGCTTGTAATCAATTATCTCATAATATTAACAAGTTTCCTTTGAAAGAAGGTGAACAAGATGTAAAAAAATTTCGACAGTCAACATCAATGTTGAGCAGTGTTGTAAACAAGTTGTCGGTGTAAGAGACTGAAAAGGTCAAAGAGAAAGTGACAAATAAGCTTGGAAAGGAAGGCATGGGTTCCATAAATGTTGGTTTATGGTTTACAAAAGGTACATGGAAATGGCGAAGATACTTGGTCAAGATTCTATGCAAGTACAAAGCAAGATTAACTAAAAATCGCCATGGTGATAGTGTACAAAGGGAGAAAGCTTTTAAGTTTCCTTTTATTGTTGACCAAGTTAGGAACAAGATGGTTTTTTAAAGAATATATTTATGTTCTGCAAATTCAGAAATATTGCAGCTGACGATGTCAATGACAGTAAGAGAAGGTCGTAATAATGAAGGAAAAAGTTGACTTTTGTGAAAAGCTCCAAATGATGAAATTAGGAAATTTTTTGTGGATGGAGACTTGAAGGGTGAGGGAACAGTACCCTCATCCACATAATCAGTAATCAGAGATATTTTGGGGTCCAAAAGGCTTCTAGTGGGGAGGAATGATCAGAGGCTACGTAGTTTAGCTCAAAAATGAAAGTGCTTAGAATTGAATGAAACTAGAATGAAAGTGATTGGACCGTCGCAAAGAATAAAATGCAACTTGTTTCATTGAAAACCGAGTTCGGATGGAGTTATGGTCTTTTGACCGTCATTCAAAACATACACTTTTTTGTTAAAAAGTTGCAGAATAGTTATAGGCTGACAACATGGTAGTCAAGTCAGCATTCAGGGAACCTTCTTCAGCTTTTTTCCAATAGGATTGTGACAAAATTCACTGTGAGATTCGCCAGTTTGGTTTGTGAAGGTAAAAGTTGTCCAATGACCTCCTAAGGTTGAATTTTGGCTTTATGAATTTATGTGCTCGAAAGTAATTTTTTTTCATTAATTAAAGTTATATATAGATATATATATATATATATATATATATATATATATATATATATATATATATATATATATATATATATATATATATATATTTCAATTATTATTCAAACTCTAATTAATTATATTTATTTCCACATATTATATTGTAACCTAAAGTCCATATATATTAACCAAATCCAAGTTTGAATCATATTAAATTATATGCCAACGTATTAACGTTTGGTTGGCATATATGATCTGTTGGCATATATTTAAGGTTCGATTAAACCTTATGGTATGGCATAGTATTCTGGTTCAAATGTCAAACATTACAAAGGTCTAAACCAAATTAACATTTTGGAGCATAATCACTATATTTCAAAGGTGTAAACGCAATGTTTAAAAGGTTTACAAAGTCATTGCCAAAAACGTTAACGGGATGGAGCTCAAGTTTGAACTTGTGACCTCACCCCCAACACATAATGTGCTTTACTGTTAGGCCATGGGCCTTAGTCCTTGAAACTTAATGCTCCAATTTGGTATTAGAAGGGTGATGCAGGTGCTGACGGCAGAAGGAGGGGCCAGCCCATGAGACATCTCCCTCACCATAAAACCATGCCTCGTGACCACTCCGGGGGCTTCAAACCTTAAAATGCGCTTAGCGCTAAACACAAAGGTAATCAGCATTAAAGCACTCTTATCCAGTTAAATGAAGTTTGAAAATTAATTAATCAAGTTCCTTAGTTATTAGTTCTTTTCGCAAAGCTTCTATTTTCAGAGATTCCACCAAACTTGTCGGAGTTAACTGCAGTTTTCCATATTTGGAGGAGAAATTGGGGAAAGTTTTTTTTTCCCATAACTGAGTCAATTTTCAACCAAATTGAGCTCAGAAAGAGTCATTACTGGCTAATTGGCATTCTATGAACACATTCAAACAACATTCAGAGGCCGAATAGGTTATCTACAGAGGTTTTTGTTGCCTAGAATAATTTTGAAGCCTAAGGCCACAAGGACGAAAGGCCATCCCTAGAGCATTTGGTAGCCAAATTGAGTAAATAAATAGTCATTTACGATATATTTCAACATTTTGAACTCATTGGAATATGTTCCAAGATAATTTTGTGAATGTAAGCAACAATTTGAGCACAATTGAGCTAATACAGAAATTGAAGCTATGAAGCTTGACCCAGGAGATGTAGCCCAAGAGGAGTGAACTCCTTCATCAAAACTCTCTTTTATTGGGTCAATTGTCATGGTTTGTTGTTTTTTATGTTTTTGATATTCAGCCATTTATATTCATGCTTTATGCTTTCAAATTCACTCATATAATTCAGTTTTAATTACCTCTTTGACACACATAAGCAAAAATGGACCATGTACTTCAAGGATAAGATCAGTAAATAAGTTTTATATCTGAGAATGAAATTAACATAGTAAAAATAACATTCAAGTTCAGATCACTAAAAAATATAAGCAATGGATACATTCAATGAATGAAGAATATCTCCATAATAAGGAATGACACATGGGAATTAATAGAATTCCTTAAAGATAAAGTTACCATAGGATGTAGATTGTTGTTCAAACAAAATTTTAATACTCATGGAAATATTGATAAGTATAAATCTAGACTGGTTGCAAAAGGTTGTTCACAAAAAGAAGACATTTATTATGAAGATACTTTTGCAACTATAGCTAAACTTATTAAAATTAGAATCATGACTGCATTAGCTACAAAACAAAATTGGAAAATGCATCAGTTACATGTCAACTCTACTTTCCTGAATGGTAAATTAAAAGACGAATTTTATTTAGTTCAACGTGAAGGGTTTGTAAAGAAGGAAGAAGAGAATCTTGTTTTCAGGTTAAAGAAAGCTTTATATGGTTTGAAACAAGCACCAAGATCTATGTATGGGAAAGTTTATTCATTCTTTTCTGAAAAAGGTTTTGTGAGAAGCAAAAGTGATCCTAACTTCTACATCAAAATACATGAAGATGAGAATATTTTCTTGATATCTTTATATGTTGATGATTTTATCATAACAATCAGTACATTTAGTTTGACTGAAGAAATTAAAATTCAATTTCCACAAGGATTTGGAATTAAGGATCTTGGTGAATGGCATTACTATCTGGGTCATGAAATTTGGAGGGAATATAGTAAGATAATCATCACACAAAGAAAATATGCAAATAAATCCTTGAAATATTTCATATGTTTGAATGCAAACCAATATCTCCTCCTTGGGAATAGAATGCCAATATGTGCAGTGATGATGGATCTAAAGAAGTGAATGGAACTTTGTATCATCAATTGCTAGGAAGTTTGAACTACCTCACCACTACTAGGCCATATATAACATATTTTGTGGGCATCCTTAGTCCTTTTATGGGTAAGCCTTTTGAAATCCATTGGAAAGCAGCAAAGAAATTCCTTCGATATTTGAAGGGAACACTTTGTTTTGGTATTTTGTACACTGAATAACCTAATGTTGAATTCACAAGTTTTTCATATTTATATTGGACTAGAAATCTTGATGATAGAATATCAACCTATGGAAAGCATTCAATTTAGGATCGGGGATCATATCATGGACCAGAAAGAAACAACCAATTGTTTCTTTGTCATCCACAGAAGCTTAATTCAAATCCTTGACCAATACAACTTGAGAAGATATTTTGTTAAGGATGATTCTTGAATATGTTGGAGAAAAATGAAGAGGACCAGCAAGCATCGAATGTGATAGTGAGAGTTGTATTAAGTTGGAAAACAATCCAATTTATCATGCCAGAAAAAAAACATATTGATTTTCAATATCATTTTGTAAGGGAAAGATACAATAAAATGAGATATATGTATTTTATTTTAAGACAAGTGAGAATGTAGCTACCATATTTACCAAGTCTCTTGGAAAGACGAACTTTGAAATATGTATACAAGAGATAGGAATAGTTGAAAATTCATTTCTCCATTAAGGGGGGCTGTTGGAATAATTTCGAAATGGTGAGTCGAAATAGACTTGATGATTTGTGTTCTCATACTTAGTGTTTGAATCTATCTGTCATGAGTTGCTTCTTTGTAGTTGGTTTTGTGAGTTGGTGATTCGAATTATTTGGATCTAGCTTGTCCTAAAGGTTGTCTCTGTGTGCCTATATAATCTAATGGTTGTCCACACAATTTGATCAATAAGAAATGTTTTCATTCCTATACATCTCTCTCATTATATAATATAAGAACATGACTAAAAAAACCACGGATTTTCAACACGCCGAGCCCAAAATTCATAATTGGTAAATTAACTATTTTATTTTAATTATTAACTTTATTTTTCATTTTTAGTTAATATTTTTTTCTAATTTATTTCAATTTTATTTTTACTTAATTTGACCATGCCAAAATATTTACATAACAAAACAAGACAAGACATTACAATATTCCTCTCCACCTAGAAATATATATATATATATATATATATAGATACTTGGGTTAAGTTTAAGACACTACAAAATTCATCATAATTAAATTTTTAAATTAGTAATGGGTGCAATGGCTGTTATGTAAAAAGGAAAATGGTGTATAAATACATGATGAATTATCACCCTTATTTAAGGAAAATCATGCCGCGTCTATATCCAATAAAATTCATAGAAAAACCTATGGTAATGAAGCAAACTTTAGCATTTTTTTGTATAGCTTTTGGTTTTGGGTGATTAGTATATTTAACCAAACAAATCTAATTGACAACTGAAACTATTGATCACACCAGTTATCCATATTAAGTTGTTCACACATCAAAGTACAGTGGTGTGTGTGTGTGTGTCTATCTCTCTCTCTCTCTCTCTCTATATTAATATATATATACTCCTTAAAAAAATAAATTAAACATCTTTTAAGTTTTATTAACTCCAAATCAATAGACCACTCTGTGTTGTTAAGCAAGTTACTAGTTAAAAAAAACATTTTACAATGTGAGATTTTTCACATATTTTAATATTCCTTTACAACTAGTAAACATATGGTGGAAATACATGTAATTATGAATTCTTATAAAATTAGAAAATTTAAAATAAAAAAGTAATAAACTAAAATTATAGAAAAGGAAAGTAAAAATTTTTATGACTGATGAAAAAGCCAAAAAATTCAACCACATGGCATTTTATTGTGCAAAGTTATGACACTTAAAAAAAGGCAATTTGAATTTTAAAAAATAAAAAATTATTTTTAAATTTTCACAATATTCATTTTAATTTTTACTTTTTTTCAAAGCTTTAATAAACTCGGTAAAAATTGTTTAAAATTTTCAAAACTAATAGAGAATCAAAAACTTTTAATAAAATAAAAAACATTACATGAGATATGATAGAAACAATTTTAAGTTGTATTATAGAATTAATACATTTACTTTTATTATGATTAAAATTGATTAAATTTCTTTATTAACATAAAAAATTTTATATAAGGAAATTACTATTTTAATATAAAATTAGATTTAGTATTTTTAAATATTTTATTATTATAATAATTGTAATGCTAATTTGTTGGTGTTAAAATTCATGAAGGCATACCAGAGGAGGAAACCCAAATTACACAGAAAAAACCATAAATGTATATTCACATAACTTCCCACATACACATTAACAGAGTTGTGGCTCTTGGCTCTTGTGGCCTCATGGCTCAATGACGGGTATATATAACCCTAATCATGTTCTTTCCAACCAACATAACTAAACTTAGGCTAACTTGTTTATACACACTCGCGCTTTTCCAAATATAAATTGAACTCGAACTTTTGATATTAACTTTTAATATTACACTGGACATAACTCAACTCAACCGCTCACTTCATCCATCACATATGCACCAGAATAATTACAATTTCCAAGCATAAAATGTAAAGTAATTGATTTGTCAAAAGTTTAGTCCCTTTGATGTCACAAATTCAAGCCTCCTAGTAACAAGTTAAGGATAGAAACTACCTTTGAAAGGAATTAAACAATCTATATAATATATGGTACGTCCGTGAGAAACTCTGTGTTTTTTATTACTTTTACAGTCGGGCCCGTGGTTCAAATTGGTGTCAATATGTATCTTCACTGGCTTCCCCTCGTTCCCTACGGCGTGGGATACCGTGAACCGACTTCTAAAAATACTTTAAGCAGGCAGAGGAACTTCATGGGGTTTTGCTCTATAGTAACTAAACTTTGACTCTCAGGGCAACCGTTCTCGCCCATGATAAATCTCATGAATAGTATTGCGCCCACAACTTCTAAATTTTTTAATAGTCCGAACTTTCGTAATGTTTAGCCGTAGCTCAGTGAGTCAAGATCCCTAATTAGCATTACTTTTTGATACTGGGCAGTAATAGCATGGCTGTCCTTCTCTAGAATCTGATGTTTCAATTCTTTGGTGAGTGGTGGAAGCTTGTAAGAAAATGTAGATGGATGTGTAATTTGTAAATAATTAGAAGGATTTGGATTAGGAGCTAGATATTTTTCTGTTATGCTCAGACGCTTCTCCACAAGGACGAGAGTCAGCCTTATCCACAATTACAGTTGGGTAGAAAGTTACAGACTTCGGAGTCCTCCCACTATTGTTGTTCGACACTCTGGATGTTTTACTCAAACATGACCTGGATTGGACACATGAAAAAGATGAATAATAGGAAGCGGATTTAATGAAGAATAATGGCAATCGGAGTCACTTTCAGGAGAAGATGATGAGGCCTTTGGCTTCTTGGTACAGCCAGAAATAAATAACGATTTGAGAAAATTTGTGAGCTTCCTGCCAGGAGAGGTTGGCTGCTTGGGCTTCCTGAATCTTCCCGAATTCACGACTGTGTTCATCTTGGTTTTGAAATTTCTGGTCTCTATTCCACTCCTATTCTTCTTGTACGTCATCATTCCTCCCTCGATTTCAATTGACTTACAAATTCCAGCGAGCAGAGCAGAGGAGAAACGCTGATTTCTGAAACGACGATGATCATTATGATGTCCATTACGCGAATTATAATCTATTTGGTGGCAGTCCCAGAATCCCAACTCAGCTGAATGTACATATTAAAAATAGGATTTAGGTCAGTGTTGATCTTTAGGTCAGTGTTTATCAAGCCTGAGAAATCTGCAGATATATATTAAAATACGATTTAGTAGGATTTAGGTCAGCGTTGATCAACTAGGGTCTAGTTTATATAAGATGTCTTCATCATTTCGCTCTCATTTCGCTACGTGGAAAGCCATGAGCTGGTACGTGCCACACTCATTAATATAGAACATTGCGATTGTCTCCTTGTCACCATTCAAAATCAAGAAGTTTTCTTTTTTCTTTTCAGATAAAAAAAGTTGTTCTATATATAACCGTACATGATCATGATTCATATATCGAAAAAAGAAGAAGATAGGCAATATATCTCGACCTATTTGCACAGACTTTCAAAGGGACTAAACTTAGTCAAAAGTAATTGATTTGTCAAAAGTTTAGTCTGTGCAAATAGGCAGAGATATAGGGCGAGCCTTATTTCCACTGCCATAGGCCTATAAATGGGTCTAGGCAGGGAATGCTCACCGCACGATGATTTACAGTTTTGATCTGACGGCGGGCATTTCCTGCCTAAGCGCATTTATGGGCCTATGACAGTGGAAATAAAACTCGCCGACTTTATATAGACTTTATATACAATTCATATGTCATTCCATTATCCATTATTCACAGAGTGCACGAAGGCATCCATAAATGGCATACATATAGCCGCTATGGTCAAAAGTAAATAATGCCAGTAAATAATGCCGTTTGGAGGCTTTCTATTGGGTCTGTATTAAGGGGTGTCTCTTCTTTGTAGCGAGACCGAAAGAGAAACAACATGTATAATCTGCGTTGACAGACCATATTAGAAATATGGGACCATGAATTCCTGTAACAGTGATGGACCATTAAACCGATATGTAGAAATTGCCAGGAGGGTCAATAAGTCTTTTTTTAGAAGAGTATTGCATTTTCTGTATATATGATTCAAAGATGGATTATTAAGTTTTGCCATGAGATATTTTATTCTTTTAATCCATTTCCAAATCATTTGGCTGTATTGTAGCATGTCCCTATAATCCATCCAATACAACCTTGGCATTACCATATATATTTACAAAAATTAAATTTAAGTTGATAACCATCCACAAACCTCTCCAAAAAGCCAATAATTATGCTTTGAAATTGGTCCCCCTGACCCTATTCCATTGCATCTGGAAAGTACATTTGGAATCTCTGTAGGTTGTCTATCTTTATCTAGGGGTTGCATCCACATACTCCACCTTTTTTAGCACCATTAAAAAAAAACCGCAGAGAGGGAAATAGGGTGAGACTTGATCCTATGTGAAAGGTCCCTCTCAATATGAATCTAAGAACGCAGATTACGAATCCAAAACATAATGACACCAAAAATGTGCTCAGTGTTAATTGAATTATCATCGAAAATATCCCTATTCCTGGCCAGCCAGACTTCCCCAAAGAAGTAGAAAGGCAGTGATTTAAATTTCCCTTTGAGAGCACTCCAGGTAGCAAAAGTATTGATAATAATATCCGGTCTCCATCTCCCCTCAATATGATAGTGTGAGAATAAATCCCAGACTTTGAAAACTCCTACATTTTTCTGGGCTATTGATTCCTCATATTTATGGCAAAAAAAACGCATCTGCTAAGACCATGAATGCTCCTCTTTTTGAGATTTTCTAATGTCAAAACTTGCTCCCTCCATACCAGCCATCCCAACAGCCATCCCAACCGCAGAACCTTGTATGGGATATTCCAGTGTCAATATACCGAAAAAGAGGATTGCCGGGTGGCTCCTGTGCAATTTTTTTATGGCAAATAAGTAGATGTCCTCGACAACCAACCAAGCCATCAGTCTCAGCTGTAAGCAATGAAAAAAAATATGGAGGGGAATAATGCATTCAGATTTTCTAGACACTTGTTCCCCTCATGTTGCTTCTTCCTTGAACGTCGGAATCCATATTATCTTTCGACCATCATGGCACTTCGTGGAACATCTAGGGTAATAGATGATTTAACTGCATTTTCTTTGAGTACCTATAATCATCAACTCACAAATGTGACCTATATGTAGATGTAGATATATAGGTTTGGAAACGATGAGCCATTGGCACAACTCTCCACTAAGGGTGACATCACACGGAGAAATCATCATGTAAACGCAAAGATGTTTCCTTTTCCTTTTTCTAACTTGTAATGAATGCTCATGCTCCCTATTACTTCGGAGCCACGTGCAGGGAATCGCGTTTGCCGGTTGTACAATCTGGAAATTAACACTTGCTTATGGAGAGGGTTTTCCAATGTGAAAATTAATATGTTTGTTAATTAAAATTAACATTTGTGGATGCAGAGGGGAGCAACTTGGAACCGGAACGAAATTGATATTATACCGTTTTGTTATAAGAAATACTATAAACATTTTTGTTAATGAATTTAGAAAGTTGTGTTATGGGTTTTGTTAAGCTATAGGAGAGTGGATTATTATTAAATATAGTTTTAGAGAGATTTGTATTAACTAAATTATGTTATAAATTTAAAATATAAATAACTAGCAATTGTACCATACGTTGCAAAAGAAACATCGTAAGGCAATAGCATAGGAAAGAGTAGTCTATAAGAAATAAGAAGGCAATAGCATAGGAAAGAGTAGCCTAGAAGAAACAAGATGTTGCAAAGAACAAGTCATCGTGAAGGAATGAATGGAAAATTTTGCTTCCATGGAAGCAAGTCATGGAGGTTTCAAAGATATTGATGATAACAGCTATCAACCAAAACAATTTGTTATAGATTTTGAAATACTCAATTGGAGGTTAAAACATATATGTAAACCAACATAATATGTTCACATATATACAAATTTTGTTATAGATATTGAAATAGGAAATTGGGGGTGAAAATCCTTTGGTGATTAATAATCCAACACGTAACTCAAATAATATATTTTAAATACACTCAAGTACAATCTATCTAGCATAGATGTCAATAAAGAGAACTTTTATTAACAGAAATAGAGTTTACTTCAAGTTCATCTACATATCTGAGTGGCAATTACATGCTTATCAGAAATTGTATATGAAGAACAATAGTCTTGGTATACAAGAAAGTGAATATCATTTTAATATGGGGACATTTTTGGAAGGAAATATTGTTCTTTATGTTATGGTTTATTTTCTTAACTCCAAACTTGGTTTATTCTTTCTTTATATACATAAGAAAAAATACAAAGTAAATTCACAAATTTAAGTTATAGTTTTATATTTCATAATTACAAATCTAGTTCCTTATTAAAATATTTTACACATCCTAGGTTATTCTAAATTGATCAAGAATATAGAATTATTAGGGTGGTGTTCTATGTGCACTAAAATTCCCATGAGGTCCATCACAATGTATGGGGTTCATTGCAACCCTCGATATATTCTGTGAGTTGTTGTGTTTTTTTGCTTGTGGCTACAACTTAGTTTTGGTTTTCACCTAGTTATCATGATTCAAAACTTTGTTATAATCTTAGATCCTTATAGCATTATATATATTATGTGAATTAATGTGATGTTTTGTTTGTCACAATGATTCAAAAATCAGTTATTATACCACAATATCGACTTTCTTGTTGTCTGTTTTGTTTATCTTATTAAAATATTTTACACACCCTAGGTTATTCTAAATTGATCAAGAGTATAGAATTATTAGGGTGGTGTTATATATGCACTAAAATTCCCATGAGGTCCATCACAATGTATGGGGTTCATTGCAACCTTGGATATATTCTGTGAGTTGTTGTGATTTTTTTCTTCTAGCTACAACTTAGTTTCAGTTTTCACCTAGTTATCATGATTCAAAACTTTGTTATAATCTTAGATCCTTATAGCATTATATATATTATGTGAGTTAATGTGATGTTTTGTTTATCACAATGATTCAAAAATAAGTTATTATTCAATAACTTATTAAAAAAAAACTAACATTATAAAAAACATTATAAAACTTTAACTTGTGAATCTAATGGCCTAAAACATTTCAATCGTCTAACATTTGATCCAATGACTCATACATTGACACAGTGGCACCTAGGGGAGTTGTTTTCAAATAATAATGTCCTACGATGTAAATATATTCAGAAAGATACCAAAATTGTTTTGGATACATAATTTTTTAGTTAAGGAAATATCTTAATCTCACACCAAACTAAGAAATAACTAGTTGGAGAAGATCTCTCAGACCAACCATGCTTTAAGAATCTCCTATATACTAGGAAGCTAGGAACACACTCGTTTTAGTAGAAACTAGAACTCTACCTAATAATTACCAATAATTTTAGTACTTAAAGATATGATCATACCCATAAGAGAAGTAGGAGTTACATACTTCAATACTCATTGTTAATGGCTAGTTGTCCTAATATTCATGAGTTGAGGTCTTCATCTACATCTGGTCCACTACACACTAAATATTCCCTTTCTCGACAAAGTATGTTTGTGACTGAAGCTAGTGATTTCACCTTGTACATCGATCATGTATACATCACCAAACTGTCTGTGTCCATATAAAAACACAACCATCTATTGGAATGCATGGGTACCTAACCACTACAACCATTGGTCTAATCGACTATCCTTCATACTTCCCCTTAGTGGCATCCTTGCAAGTTCTAAATGTCTCACCAACTTCCACAAGCCTAAACCCAGGTTATGTAACCCAACTTGTACCTTCAACACTCCTGTTGTGCAACCACTGAAAATATTTCTTAGTACACTGTTACATGAAGCAATTCAAGTTGCAAATCCAAAAATGAATCCCACTATGATACCACCTAATGCATTTCAGCTCTATATCTTTCACAACCCCTATAGAATTTGGTTCATTATTAAAATATTCATAGCCCAGGTCATTGGAGTTTGGATATTAAATTGATTAATTCAAATGACTAAATCATAGAATATAATAGAGAAAATAATTTAAATCTTCCCATGAGAAAAAAAATGATTTCTAATATTTTTATTCATTCAAATGTGTTGTTAAAGCCAAGAATCGAGATTACCAAACAATGTCCTCAAAGTGTTTGAAATCCCTACCTTATTACATAGCAACACCACTCACAATAACTAGACACCTTCCTAACTCATATAATAACCAGTCGCACTCTATCGAAATCGTGAAACATCCAAACCAATGTCAACAATACAACAACAAAATATCTAAAAGATGAGAGAGACAAGAAAAATCTTGAAAGAAAAAAGGAAGTCCCTTTCCTTCCTTGTTCCCGGAAAATTATCCACACATTGTTCAACTCTTCGTATTCCATTTTAACAGATTGTTTCCCATGCTACTCACCTCTTCATCTTCTCAAAATTAATTGATTTATCTCTTCTCAAGATGCATTCAAACCAAATTTTTAACTTATGTCTCATGTTGGAAATGCTTCTAGTAGGATTTTTCCTATAGCAACATAGTTAAATAACTGCCCATTTTAGATATGTCAACAACTCCACACATCATCCTATTGGAAATTAGATTAGTACTAAGAGGCGAGGTGAATAATTTACGACGGAGCTTATAAAAAATTTAACTTATTTTTTTGTTTTACTGAATAAAAATACACATCGATTCATTAGTAGATATCAACATAAAATAACATCAAAAAGTCAACACTTAAAAGCGATGACAAACATCAATATAATCATGCACAAGGAGACACAAGTATTTCTAGTGGAAACCCGAACGGGACAAAAACCACCCTAATGTTATTGTGCTGCTCTGAAAATTTTATAATTATTCAAATTTTGGTCACATATTTTAGTTAGCCACCGCCTGCAAGGAGTCGCAACCCCTTCAAAAGTTTAGCTCACCACTACCAGCAAGGAGACACTACCCCTTTTGACAATTTTGTTGTCAGCCACCAGCAAGGAGCCACTACCCCTTTTGACAATTTTGTTGGCAAACACCAACAAGGAGACACTACCCTTGTATTAGCAAGCCACCACTTCTTGGAGGTGCCACCCTCCTCAATCTCTCAGGGCCATGATTTCATGCATTTTCAAACTTCACCCCAGTCATCACAACATATCTCCATAGAAAAATCCTCTCTCGATCACACGATCCAACCATCAACTCTAGTGTAAAGAAAGGAAAAACATAACATATACAATGATGGACCTTATTGGCATCCTTACAAGTTGTAAATGTCTCACCAAAATCAACATACCTCAACCGAGGTTATGTAACCTAACTTGTGCCTTCAGCACTCCTGTTGTGCAACCACCGACAATATTTCTTGGTACACTGTTATATGAAGTAATTCAATGTGAAAATCCCAAAACAAATCCCACTATGATACCACCTAATGCATTCCATCTCTGTAGCTTTCACAACACCTACATAATTGTGTTCGATGTTACAACATTCATATCTGAGGCCATTGGATTTTGGCTATTAAATTAATTAATTCAAATGACAAAATCATATAATACAATAGAGAGAATAATTTAAGTCTTCTAATGAGAGAAAAAAAATATTTTGAATATTTTTATTCATTCAAATGTGTTTTTAAGACAAGAATCCAGATTACTAAACAACGCCCTCAGAGTGTTTGAAATCCCCACCTTGTTATACAACAACAACACTCACAATAACTAGACACCTTCCTAACTTGTCTAAAGGCCAGTCGCACTCTATCGAAATCGTGCAACATCCAAACCAATGCCAAAAATCCAACAACAAGATATCTAAGAAACAAGAGATAGAAGAAAAATCTTGAATGCAAGAAAGAAGTCCCTTTCCTTCCTTGTTCTCAAGAAATTATTCTCACATTGTTGAAATCTTCATATTCCATTGTAACATATTTCTTCACATGATACAGTTGACCTCTTCATCTTCCAAAACTGAATTGATTCACCTCTTCTCAGTATGTAGACAAACCAAATTTGTAACTTGCATCTCATTTTGGCAATACTTCTAGTATGTTTTTTCTTATATCACCATAGTTAAATAACTGCCAATTTTAGATGTGTTAGAAACTCCACACAACAAGAATATCAACATGTGCTCTTGGGCATGTCATAAAATGAAGAGTAGTTGCAGGTTTGATAAAATGTGGCTACAGGAGTAACAAAAACTACCAACTGGGTGTATCAACGATTACATAATAGGTGTATGAGTAACTTTAAAATATATGGGAGTAACAACACTTATCAAAACTCAATAGAAACTTTATTTTTTTGTTCATGAGGATTGGCTGAGGCCAAGGACGCTCCTAGATCAAAACTATACTGAGAATTATTTTGAATTTTAAAAGAGCTATTAAGAAGGACACTTTCAAAGTTACATAAAGATGATGAAAAATAGTAGTAAAGTAATAATATTTAGTGATGAAGAAGATAATAGTATTCTTATAACTAGAAATTTCACCACATGTTGCAAAGAAAACGTCATAAGGCTATACCATAGGAAAAAGTATAATAGATGAAAGAAGATGTGATATGTTAGGGGATTTGATTGAATATTTAAATTATAAATATGAATTATTTTATTCAAAAATAAATTTTAGGTTTGGAGAATTGTTTGTGATCCAGGTGGATATTGGTGGCCACCCACCTATTCCACTTGGGGCCCCACCATTGTCTCTTTCAGTTTTTTTTTCAAAACTTACTATTTTTATCATTTTTTCGGATCCTGAACTTCCGGAGATGTTTTGAGGCCCCAAACAGAGATAGTATGCCGAAGTTACGTCCCAAGGAAGTTGAAACACCAATTTACCCAAACAGGGCCCATAGTTTTGGTGCTTCATCTCCTAGGGTTAGGTTTTGAATGTTTAGAGTTCTCAATTGTTTCTCCATAATAAATAGGCCCTCAAGCCTCATTGTAACACAATTCAGAGGTCTGTAGCCGCCACATCTCTTCTCAGAGATTTGCTACCAGCACCCTAGCTATTTTATTTTTATCATGTTTGTAAGCATATTTCTTTGATTTGATATTAATGAAATGAAGCCTTATTTCCGATGTATTTATATGTTTATGGTTATTTCTGTATTCTGTTGTGTTCCTTCATAAATCTGGATCAGCGTTATTAGAGCGCTCTTCTTTTTCTTGATCCTTCTTTGCATGTCCCCAACGAGGTCGGGTTATAAGGATTTAGGGCTCGATCTGGTGGAACCTTTGCAATATCAGCCTCACAAACCCCGACGGACGCCCATGGGGGATGAAAAGAAAGATGAGGGAGCAGGAGATCCTATCAAAATATTGCTCGAGGAGGCCCTCGAAAAATGAAGGAACGCAATGATGAATAACTTTGCCCAGATCCTTCAACGACTGACCACCGGCGGTGCATTTGCATCGAGTAGCCACTCTAGAGGCCCGACTCCCTTTAAGGTACAAGTAGACTTTGACATTCCCATATTTGAGGGTCAAATAGATGCAGATCCGTAGATAAATGGTTGAATCTATTAGAAGGATATTTCTCAGTTCATGACTTTTCCGACTGGGAGAAGATTATTTTTGCACTCCTCAAAGCTACCCCCCATGTCAAGGACTGGTGGGAAACCTACTGTGAGAAAAAGGATGAGACAGAACCCTCCTCAAAGCTACCCCCCATTTCAAGGACTGGTGGGAAACCTACTATGAGAAAAAGGATGAGACAGAACCCTCTTTTTTCTCAGCCGTACCCACTTGGAATTCTTTCCGAGATGCCATCAAGGAAAAATACTATCCCATGGGGAGCTATGAGGACAAGTACATACAATGGACCACGTTGCGGCAACAAAGGGTTCAAGATGTGCATGAGCTAACGAATTTGTTCCATAACCTGCTCACAAAGTTTGGTATCAAAGATTCAGAGAAAAATTTGGTGCTAAAGTATCACGGTTGTCTGCACAGATACATTGAGGAGGAAATGGAGTTCCTCAACATCTCCTCTCTTGGTACGGCATACGGGTATGCTGCCAAGATTGAGCAGAAATTCAAACAGAAAAAGCGAGACTTTGGATCTGCGAATCAAAAGCAAGGGAAAGGTGCCCCCAAACCACAGAAGAAAGGGCAAAGCCAAGGCATGGTAGCCCAAGACAACCTACCAAAGACACAAGAAAATAACAACACCGTGAAGCCAAAGAAGGACATGGGAAAGTGGTGTGAGTTCCATAAGAGCTCTACTCACAACACAAGTGAGTGTCGGGCCAAGTAGTCACTGGTGGCCGAGATGAGGGCTTCTGAATCAGATGCATGCTCCAACTCTTAGCCAGAACCTGACAAGGGGGATGACAAAGGGAAGCAAGTTATTGATGCAGAGCCCAATGCTACTGTTGCCACTACGAAAATCCAGAAGGAGGGACCAGAAGATCCATAGGAGGCAGAGTGTCTCTTCCACTCCCAGATGTGGGTAAAGGGTTCCCCGCTATGGTTCATTGTCGACAATGGGAGCCAAAAGAACCTTATTTCAGTAGATGTTGTGAAGTAGTTGGGCTTTCCGACCACATTGCACCCACAACCATACAACATCAGGTGGCTTCACCAAGGACGAGATCTCCATGTCAGCTAGCAGTGCCGCCTTCCCTATAGCATGAAGCCTTTCACGGATGAGGTATTGTGTGACATTGCTCCTATTGATGTTTCTGATGTATTATTAGGCCAACCATACTTGTGGAAGTGACTTGTTGTGTATGAGTCCTGGCCTCGCGCTGTTATTGTTACTTTGGGAAATAAATTGTACAAAATACTAGAGGTACCACCGCCTCCCACTATCTCCTTGGTTACTACAAAAAAATGCAGTAAGCTCATTTCCCAAACCAAGAAATTTGTTTTCTTGATGATCTACCCCCAGGGAAAGAAAAATACTGTGGCCACGACCTCCAGACATGGCTCCTCTGCAGGACAATAAAAAATGGAGAAGGTTGTGGAGGAGTACAAGGACATCTTTGCGTCTCCCACAGGGGTGCCTCTACACTATCAGGTCAAGCACCCCATCGACCTGACCCAAGGTGCGCTGCTACCCAATGGAACGATATATAGGAACTTTTTTCTGGAGAATGATGAAATCAAGAGGCACATTCAGGAGCTACTACAGAAATTTTGCATCTGGCCAAGTTCATCACCCTGTGGGAGCCCGATCGTGTTGGTACAGAAGAAGGATGGGACTTGGAGACTCTATATTGACTATCAGGTACTGAACAAGATCACTATCCAGAATAGGTACCTGATCCTATGGATTGATGGCCTTATGGACCAACTCAAAGGGGCAAAATATTTCGGCAAGATCGACTTCAAGTCTGGGTATCACCAGGTACCAATCGAACCCTCTGATGTGTGGAAGATTTTCTTCAAAGCTAAGGAGGGCCTTTTCGAATGGATTGTCATGCATTTTAGATTGACAAATGCTCCTGCAACCTTCATGAGGTTGAGGGATGACATCTTGCATCCATTCACCAACTCATTTGTAGTGGTATACTTGGATGACATTCTAATCTTCAGCCAGACTTGGGAAGAGAACCTCCACCACATCCGAGAAGTCCTTAAAAAACTACAGCAACGCAAGTTCTGTGCCAATTTGGAGAACTGCACTTTTGGCGTGACGGACCTTTAATATCTAGGATACATTATTGATGAAAGGGGGGTGCATGTGGATCCATCCAAGATCCAAGTCATTCTGGATCGGCCAGCCCCAACCACCCTAACAGAGCTTCGCAGCTTTCTATGTTTTGCTACCTTCTACTGCAGGTTTGTGTTGGGATTCTCTCATATCACGTGGCCCTTGAGTCAAGTCACCAAGGGAGGAGAGAAAGAAAAATTCTGTTTGTCGGAATCTCAACAGATGGCATTCGTAGAATTGAAACATTGCCTCTGTTCTACCCCAGTGCTCACATTACCAGACTTGCAACAACCATTTTAGATCGAGACAGATGCCTCTGACTATGGTATTGGTCTAGTTCTTACTCAATAGGGGAATCCAGTGGCATATCACAGTGAAACATTGTCCGAAACAGCTTGAAAGTATCCCAATTATGACAAAGAAATGTATTCCATTGTGCAGGCTTGTCGACTATGGAAGAATTACATTTTGGGGAAGGATACAATCATCCACATAGACCACCAACCCCTGCAGTTCATACAGACATAAGGGAAGTTGTAGAATGATCGCCATCAGAAGTGGTCCACATATCTGCAACAATCTCATTTGAACATCAAGTACAGGAAGGGTAGCACCCATAATGTTGAAGATTGCCTCAACCAACCACCGATTGTGGCCATAACCACTGTTCTCAAATCTTGTGGGCATGAGACTTCTGATTGGCCGCTTCTCTACAAGAGTGATCCAGAATTCAGTTACACATACAAGGCACTCTTGGGGGGTATGCAAGTTCCAAATTTTCACCTCCAAGATGCACTATTATGTCACCTGGGACACCTTTGTGTTCCTTCAAGCAAGCGTGCCAAGATGATATGGGAAGTGCACTACAGTCAAGTCGCTGGGAATTTTGGGGTCGAGAAAACAATGGCAGTACTGCAGAAGTATTTCTATTGGACGAACCTTCGATAGGATGTTGGGAAGTACATCAAATCCTGCACTGCTTGCACCATTGCAAAACCAACCATCAAGAAGCAAGGGCACTATACTCCTCTACCTACCCCTAGTCTACCTTGAGAATCTGTCTCCATGGATTAAATGTCAGGCCTTCCTTCTACTAAGCATGGAAACAACTGTTTTTTCGTGGTCTTCGATAGATTCTCAAAGATGGCCATTATGGCGGCCTGCAAGAAGAATATCAGAGCAGAAGCCTGTTTGGTCAATTTAGTATGTCCTAAATTGCTACATTAATTTATCAATCCGGGATTTGTAAGCTGATGAAGTGTGGTGCACTATATGTTCAAGATAATCTATTTCTTGTCTTTTTGTCGTTTTTGGTTTTCTAATGTGAGATGGAAATTCTAAAATAAAAACAAGTATGGTTATGATTGTTCAAGGCAATGATATCCTTTATAATGATTTACCAACTTCAAACTTCAAAAGGAATTTGAAACATACAATGACAAAACTGAAAGGAAATGAAAATGTGCTGCTAGCCTAATAAATCAAATAGTGAACTATTGAGCATGAAAACCAAACTATCCTTGCTGCTGTCTAAACACAAAAGCAACTATGCTTAAAGAAATCCAAGAATTGCAACAAAGTAAATCTAAATCAAATTACATCAACTTATATTCTGATCCCTCGCCATTAGTCTAGCTATGGCTTACAGAGCTAACCATAAACAACTTGAGCAATCTGATATCTAATTTGCAGAAAAAGAAACTAATATCAAACTACACACTCATACTTCAATCCCTCACCATCAGTCCAGCTGTGGCTTTCGGAGGTAACTGAAAATGACATGAGCAATTTAATATATCTAACTTGCGGAAAGTAAACTAATATCAAACTACACACTCATACTTCAATCCCTCACCATCAGTCCAGCTGTGGCTTTCGGAGGTAACTGAAAATGACATGAGCAATTTAATATATCTAACTTGCAGGAAGTAAACTAATATCAAACTACACACTCATACTTCAATCCCTCACCATCAGTCCAGCTGTGGCTTTCGGAGGTAACTGAAAATGACATGAGCAATTTAATATATCTAAATCTAACTACTGAAACAAATGTGCAAGACTGAAATAAAAAAAGCAGTGCTGGAATTAAACAAAAAGTAAATTAGCAGCAGAACAATATTGATTCCATGTCATTAGTCAAAAGGTTATGCAAATGCCCGGGCTGCCTATTTGTAATCTGAAACAGGAACACTGATCAGTTAACAACAACATAAAACATGAAAGATTATGGACAGAAGTAAGATGTAAAGCATGAAAGATTATCAACAGAAATGAAGCATAAATACCATGAAAAATGTAATGTATAAACACATGAATGACTTATGGCACAATGAGCTTAAAGAAATAAAACAAGAACTATACAATAATGCACAAAACCTCAGCGTGTGCAGGGGCCCTCTGCACCAGCCTTGGCAACAGCCTTCAAATACGAATTGTGCTTGGAAACAGAGTCTTCTTATATATTAAAATGCAGTCATAACAGAGAGGTGATATTACGGCACAGTGGCAACGTAATTACATTACAGAGCTATCTGGAGGCTAATGGAGACTAACTATTATGCGTATGCAAACGCGTTATTTATAACTGAAGGTGATATAACTAATTCCCTAAAGTTTATGCTGATAGAAAACACGTAAACCATTACGTCCAGAGATCTAGGATCATGGCCGCATTGAGGAGTAAATCTATGAAGAGTGGGTGTTAGATTCGGCTTATGGAGCCGTGTACAGGTGTTGATGAGTCTCACGTAACTCAAAAATGCCCATACAAATCTTCACGTGTTGAGAAACAGAGTCATGTCACTGTGGGACTCTACAGTTGACTTCCACATGGCCACCTTTGACCACAACCTCCTTAAGTGAATTTGCTCGAACCAATAGGACACGATCCATGTCCACATCATTTCTGACTTGCCCATGTGGCTCGTTTTTCCTGAAGACACCTGTAACATAGACTTTCACAAAATGGTTGCGGAAAGTTGCAGCAGCTGTGGAAAGTGGCAAGATTCCGCAGCTAAATGAGCAAAAATCTAAATCAAACAGCAGACACAAAATATAGTTAAAAGCCATTTTAGATTCTCTTTTACAATTAATATACAATGATATTGACAACTTGGAAGGTTCAGGTGAATGAAAAAGGTCTAGAATGGTGTATAGGAAAGATGCAGATTTGAGACTCAACATACCCCCACTGTGAAGGTGTTGCATGTCCTCATGCAACCAAAATTTTGATAATCCTTATTCAGTTCATATGCCTTGACACTTCAACCAGTACATCCAGCCCTCTCCTCCTCTTCCTTGGTGCTGCTAACATCCTGGGCTTCTTCATTAAGCATCTGAATTTGATATTAACCAGTGCTCTGCTTAACTTCTGGCATTTCTTTTTCAATTTCCTGTTCTTCTTCTGCCATATTCCCAGATGTAGCATGGTATTATCATGAATGATTTTGTCCAATTTGCTTTGTTCCTTCAATGCCTCATTTTCATTTTTAATGTGTTTATTTAAAAGCTCTAGCTCAAAGACTTCCTGTTTCAGTGATTGGACTAGATCATTTTGTACTGTGTGAGGCTGAATGGACGAAGTACTGGGACCTGTAGCCACTTTTTCTAAATATTCTATATAATCATATACTTCTTGCTGCTTGGGGTCTATATCAGGTGTCATTTTTATTGGGCTGTCCCCAAAATGCCGTGAAGGAGAGTTGTCTTCAAAATCTAGCTGAGAAGGGCTCACATCAACATCTGGCTGAGAATGGGATGGACTATGTTCAATGTCTGACTGAGAATGAAATGAACCAGGTTCACTGACTGACTGAGAGTGAGATGGACTATAGTCAGCTGGGGACTGTTCAGATGTTTCTTCTCCCAAATCGATAAAATGAGGTCCCTTCATTTGTGTTTTCCTTAACTTCCCCTTAAGCCTGGAACTTCTTCTCACACGCTCTGGACCACTGTCTTTTTTCTTTTGTTTTCCTTTCTCTTTCTTCTTGGCTATAGATAACTGTTCTTGAAGATGAACCAATCTCTCAGATAACACTTGATGATCTTCTTCTTCGGAAGAAGGGGTTTGATGTATAGCCTAAATACTTTTTCTTTCTTTTGAAGTTATTGGATTTTTACCCTTGGTTTCTTTCTTCTTCATTTTTGACAGTCTCTCTTCCCTACTAGTTCTTTCAATTGTAGTAGTAGGAGTACTTTGAGTTTCATCATTTGTTCTTTTTCTCCTACTCCTTCTTGATGTGCTACCTTCAGGAATTTCTTGAGGTTCCTCAAAGAAATTTCTAATCAAAAATTGTTCCCATGTGTCCTTCTTCTCCTTTAACTCCTTTTCAGTCAAAATTTTTACAAGACCATGGTGATATAGATGTGGTTCTACATCCCCTAAATGTTTCTGAACAGTCACAGACATCTTCTTCAAACTATTTAATAGAAAATATGGGAGATTGAGAGTTTGATTATCTAAAAAATTCATCAGCAATCTGGTATGGTACATATACATGGACCCAAAATGGCCTTCACAGGTGATGAATTTTTGAACAACTAGCAGCAAAGTAGCCCATTCCTCTTTCAAAGCATGAATAGGAATTCCTCTTTTAAAAATAGTTATGTCCATACCTGGGTTATGTAGAATTACTCTCCAAGCTTCATCACTAATGCTTTTGTTCTTAAACCATCGTTCACCCTCTTGAAGAAGTTCTGTGGCAGATGCTATAGATGCCTCATTCACCGTAAACTTAAGGTCTCCAATCTCTACCTCCAGGCCATTGAACGACCTTACAAAATATTTTGTCACTTCTTTATGGTAGCCTCTAAACTTTTGGATAAACCGCAACCTCTTTTCCTTCTTCAATATATCACTAACTTGCGGATATCCTTCCATGAATTTAGGTCCTTCTGGTATTTCTCTCAACAATTTACCCATCCTTCTTTCTGCTCTTTGAAAACTTGCCTGCGTGAGGAGGGTTCAATGGAAGTAGGACGGCTGAATGAATAGAAATGAGCACGATGACTATAGGTAGATATCAGAGAGTGGGTATATAGACTGTAGCGTAACAGAGAATGAAATGGAGAGAAGCGGAACAGAGAAGGGTTACGTGAGCACAGCAGAGATACGACTGTGAGATTAATAAAACAATAGGAAGAGTATAACACATCCGACAATGTTTTAAATTTGGTGGCTGCAAAATAAATGCAAGCACGTTTAAACAACGGCTATGGATTTTATGTGGCTGAAAGAAGCTGTAGTCAAATCAACTACATCTCATTGTCATAGGTGGAATATCAGAGTATGAGTGAAGATCGGAGGTTTAATTATGGGACCGTTTGAGAATGAATGCGAGGATTGTGGGATGATTATACAGAGATCATGGAGTGATTACAGAGTTTGTCAATATAATCATTGCACATAATATATGGAGCTTATGGTTTATAACTATATAAAAATGTGTTTTAAATTCCATTTGAAATGAATTTTTACTCATAACTTGGAATCTTTGCATTTTTCCTTGGTCTTCAATTAGTTGCTCCTCATTGATATCTTGAATGCTCCATGTCTTCATAATTGGTCCTCATACCTGCATTTTATTTCATGATTATGGAAATAACATCTGGCTGTACATTCTTTTGAAAAACAGAGTGGTAGCTGCGGAATCTGCTTCTAGCTGCGGAAACTGGTGTCAGCTGCGGAAACAAATGTCAGCTGCGGAAACTGACACAGCTATTATTTGGGTGAATGAAAATGAACGGATGACAAATGACTAGATGGAAATGGTCATGAAAAAGAATTTTATTGGTGAAATGGAATGAAATAGATAAAATGAAGTGGAATGGAGTGAAATGAAGTGAAATGAAGTGGAATGAAGTGGAATGGAATGGAGTGGTCACAAAACTTATGAAATGAAAATTTTTTTTTTTTTTTGGAAAATATAGAGTGTCAGGTATTCCTAATTTTCACCCTATATTTTCTGTATAAGACTGCCAATCAGTGATTGGTTTTCAGCCTTATACAATTTTTTTTTTTTTTTCAATTGAAAGAACAAAAGCTAGGCTGGTGGAGAAGAAGAATTCTTCTGTACCAGCATGATTGCAGAATTTTCTTGAAACATTTTGACAAAATCCTCTTTTGAGAGTGGCTTATGATAAACTTTCAATCTGTGGCCATTCACAATAAGAGGAGTTTGAAACTCATCAATGGTCTTGATTCTTACCTCTCCATTGCTAAAGATCTTGTCAATCTCATATGGCCCAAGCCAATGAGTCTGAAATTTTCCTTGAAAATATTTAAACTTGGAATCAAATAACAATGCCCAATATCCTTCTTGAAACTTCTTTTCTTTGATGTACTTGTCATGCCATTTAACTCTTTGATATTGAACTAGATCAGTTCTTAGAATTGCCTCTTGTCTGATCTCATCTAGCTCATTCAACTGCTCCATTCTATGCTTTTGGGCTTCTGATAAGTCCATCCCCAAATGAACTGCTATCTTGAAGGTCTTGACTTGGAACTCAATGGGGAGCAGGACTTCCTTCCCATAAACAAGTTCATAGGGAGAATGTCCTGTTGTATTTCTCCATGTAGTTTTGTAGGCCCACAAGGCTTCAGGAAGCCTTTCTGCCCAATCTCTTCTATGTAGATGAACAGTTTTGGTGATGATACTTTCGAGAACTTTGTTGGTAGACTCCACTTGACCATTTGCTTGCGGATTGTAAGGAGTAGATCTTCTATGCTTGATTTTTTATTCTTCCATCAGCTTCTCCACCAGGTTGGATGTGAATTGGCTTCTTTGATCTGTCACAATTTCTCTTGGAACACCAAAGCGAGTAAAAATATCCTCATAAAGAAAATGAATAACTGAATTTTCAGTAGCAGATACTAATGCTTTAGCTTCCACCCATTTAGTAACATAATTAGTACAAACCAATATATACTTCTTTTGCTTAGATGGTGGATTAATAGGTCCAATGAAATCTAAAGCCCATTTTTCAAAGGGTTCGATGAGTACCTGTGGTTGCAATGGCATTTCATTTGAAAGGGTAGGTTTCCCTACTCTTTGGCAGCTGTCACACCTTTTAACATATTGTTTTGCATCTTTGAAGAGGGAAGGCCAATAATATCCTAAAGAGAGGATTTTATAGGCCATCCTTTTGTCTGCAAAGTGTCCGCCGCATGGTTCATCATGACATGCCTTAAGAATATTAGGCATTTCATCTTCCCTGACACATCTTCTGATCACAAGATCTGGCCCTGTTTTAAACAATTCGTTAGAAATCCATGAATATTTTGAACTCTCCTGAATAATTTTTCGTTTTTCACTTGGAAATAAATGTGAAGGTAGTTTCCCTGTAACCAAATAGTTAGCAATATCCGCATACCAAGGAGTCTTAATAGTTACTGCAAACAAGTATTCATCAGGAAATTTATCCTCTACAGGAGAATCTTCTTTAGTATTCTGAATCCTAGACAAGAAATCAGCTACTGTATTCTGTTTTCCTGGTCTATCCAACACAGTAATATTGAATTCTTGCAAAAGTAAAAGCCATCTTGTCACTCTACCATTAGTAACAGGTTTGCTCATTAAATATCTAATTGCAGAATGGTCAGTATGAATAAAAGTTTCATAGCCTGTTATGTAATGTCTAAACTTATTAATTGCATGAACAACAGCTAAAAACTCTTTTTCAGTCACAGTATAGTTCAACTCGGTGGGAGTCAAATTTTTACTGGTATAATAAATGGCATAAGGAACTAAATCTTTTTGACCCAACACAGCTCCTAGAGATGTATTCGAAGCATCCGTAGAAATATGGAAAAGGAGTTTCCAATTTGGTCCTATTAAGATAGGTGCTTCAGATATTCTTGTTTTCAAAGTTTCAAAAGCTGATTGACAATCAGGATCCCATTTGAATTCACAATATTTTGTAAGAAATTTGAAGAGTGGAGATGCTATTTTAGTGAAGTTTTCTATAAATCTTCTATAGTAACCAGTAAATCCTAGAAAACTTCTAACATCTCTTTGACAATTTGGAATAGGCAACTTGGAGATGACTTCAACTTTTGATATATCAACCTTAATCCCATCTCCCGAAATATGATGTCCTAAAACAATCCCTTCAGTAAACATCATAAAGCATTTTTCATGGCTTAATGAAAGGTTTGTTTCTTTACATCTTATAAGAACTTTTTCCAAATTTTCTAATGCCTCTTCAAATGAATTACCATAAACTATAAAATCATCCATATAAACCTCTACACAATCATGGATTAGATTAGAAAAAATTCCTAGTACTGCTCTTTGGAATGTTGCTGGTGCATTACATAACCCAAAAGGAAGCACTCGGTAGGCAAAAGTTCTCCATGGACAAGTAAATGTGGTCTTATCTTGATCTTCAGGTGCTACCTGAATTTGATTATAGCCACTAAAACCATCCAAAAATGAAAAGTACTTTTTACCTGCTAATGTATCTAATACCCGATCGATAAAAGGCAAAGGAAAGTGATCCTTCAAAGTTGCTTTGTTCAATTCCCTGTAATCAATGCATACCCTCCATTTACCATTCTTTTTAGGTACTATAACCAAAGGAGAAACCCATCGGCTATCTGAAATTGGATAAATGAATTTTACATTGAGTAGTTTTTGGAGCTCTTCTTTCACTATCTCCCTAAGATTTGGATTCATCCTTCTTTGAGGTTGTCTGATTGGTCTACTGTTTTCCTCAATATAGATATGATGGATGCAAGTCTTAGGATCAATACTTTTCATGTCAGTATACTCCCATGCAAATGCAGTAGAATGTTTTTGCAAGATTTTGGTTAGTTCTTCTTGTTGTGACTTTTCCAAATGTTTGTTGATATTCAATGTTTTTCCTGGAAAATCTCAATAGTAGAACTACCAAACTCTTCCATAGAGTAAAGAGACATTTGTCTTGATGATAAATATTCTATGTCAGATTCCAATTGAAATTGTGTGGGGTCATATTCTGAAGATGTCTCAAAATTTTCTAATGTGTTCATAATTTGACTATCCTCACTGATTTCAGAAATGGTAAAGACAGGTTGTATAGTGTCCTCATCATCGACCCATTCATTGTCTCCTACTTCTGTGATTGCTTTTTCTGGAGGATACAAATTGAATTTCTTTGTTGAATTACCATTAGAAATGTACATATCCCCAGATCTACAACTAATGAAAGCATCAGCTGTGGCTAGCCAAGGTCTTCCTAAGATAAGTGGGTGCCCTCCTAGATTACTCTTAAGAGTCAAAATCATAAAATCCACTGGATATTCCCAAGAATATAAGCAGTTAAGGATCAAACACCTTTCTAATACACCACTGCTTATTATTGTATCTAGATCGTACCTAGTAAGTTGTGCGTAAAGTGAAAAACTGAAGCTAGGAAGTTTAGCTATTCCACATGTTTCTGTTCATCGACAATGTTGATATGCTCTCCAAGTCAATCTTGGCCAATTCTATCCCATTTATATGTGTCTTGACAATTGGACTTCCTGGATCTACATACTTCTGCATGGTAATTTTTCCCATCATAATATCTGCAATCTTTCCTACCATGTGGATTCTTCTTGTGTCTTTTAGTTTCCTTCCTGGTCTTTTGAAACTCAACTCCTTTATTGTTTTTGCTAGAATAGGAATCTCTCGAATGGCTTGTAGCAAGGGAATCTTGATACAAACATTCTTCAATTCATCTAGAAAATCATAGTTAGCCAACAAGATTTGTTTTTCCACCCCCTTGTCAATTTGTAGTCTTTCAGGAAAAGGAGGTGTAGATGAAGATGCAGGTTGCTCAACTATAGGAGTTGTGGGTGTTATCTTTTCTTTTTCTTTTTGAATGTTTGAATTTTGAAGAGATGTTTCCTCAGAACCCTTATTGACTTGAAGAGTCCTCCTCAGAGGTATCTTGCTCTTGAATATCTATAGAAGGTTTTTCTAAAACTCTACCAGATCTGAGTTGTACATCGTTGAGAGGAACAATCATATAGGTAGGAAATTGTTGTCCTTCTACCATGTAAGTATTCTGAGGATCCTTATTATTAGGATTTGGCAATGGCTGAGCTGGAATTTGATTTGTATTTTGTTGGTATGGGAGCATGAGTTGAGGATTTGGATTTTGCTGAGAAGGTTGTTGTTGTGGAAATGGCAATGAAAGTTGTGGATTTGGGTTTGGAAGTTTTGGAGCTTATTGATTTTGAAAATATGGAGGATATTGATAAAATTGAGCAAATCTCCCATAAGGATTTTTCATCCCTTGTACCCATGGTTGATATGGATTCTGATGTTGGGGCCAAGGTTGTTGCCAAGGATTCCAATTTGGTGGGGTTTGAAAATTCATAGGGTTGTTAAACCCTTGAGTTTGTTATCCCTGCCAAGGTCTCCTTGCAACAAAACAAAGAGATTCTACTGAATTTGGGTCTTCTTGAAAGATAGCTTTGAGTCCAGGAATTGAAGGAAAATCCTTGATCTCATGATTCTCTAAGAAAATCATACATGTTTCTACAACTTTTGCATCCAAGGGACATTCCCTTAAATCATGTTTCCTCCTACATTTCGGACAAAAGATGGCTAAAGCGTCTGTTTCTGCTTTCTGCTTGTTTTGGATTTTAAGGGTGTCTAATTGTTCACTAAGGCTCCCTAAGATATCAGTTTTGAATTAATCAAGCATGTTACCAATCTCTGCCCTACTTACTGATCCAGTTGCAGATTTGTTAGCCCTAATAAGAGAAGGATCCCTAGGCCCTTTTCCTATTTTAGATTTTCCTCTTGAGAGATGGACACATAGTTCTGTTATGTCACGAAGTGGGAGTTGAGAAATGTCTCCTTTCCCCATCATGTTTAAAATATCTATTCATTCATCTCTAATGGCTTTTAATATGAGGTCTTTCAAGGTTTCATCATTTAAGTTGCTCATCTTTCCTCTTTTCAAGTTGTATTGAAATCTTTCAAGTAAGTCTTCCAAATTTTCATCTTCTTTTTGCATCATTTTGAATACCTCATCCTTGTGATTGGTGGGCATACAATAGTCCAAGTATCTATCCAAAAATGTTTGTTTCATATCATTCCAAGTCCTAATAGATTGAGTGGCTAATCCCATGAACTATTTCAAAGCAGCTCCCTTCAATGTTGAAGGAAACAGTTTGAGTTTTTGAGAGTCTTCCATATAGTCATAAGTTCGGCACACAACTTCAAACTCAAACAAAAATGTTTCAGGATCCTCACTTCGCAATCCATAAAAGTTAGGGAGGACAGATGGTGAGATATTTTTCATCGTTGTATGAGTTTCCTCATCAACTATAGGGAATCCAAACAAGTTGTCTCCTTCCCTATTTCTTCCATTATTTCCTTCACCATTGTTGTCTCCATTGTTTCCTCCTCTTCTACCTCTACCTCTACCTCCATCTATTACTTCCTCTGCCATGATAGTTTCTTTAGTGTCCTTAAATTCCTCTGATTCTTCTATCAAGGGAGGATGAGAGGGAGTCTCTTCCTTTCTAAATGAGATTTGGTAGGTGGTATAGGAGAATCCTCTAATTCAGCTGCTCCTTGAATTCCAAAAATCTTAAGGCTAGGGGTAGATGGTGGTGAATCTAGTCTATGCCTTGAAGAAGATGGAGTTGTAAAAATCGAACTCTTGGCTTTAGCTATAAACCTTCCCCTAGAATCTCTTGCTCTATGCATGTCATTTTTTTTTATTTTTTTTATTTTTTATTTTAAAGTTGGGCTAATAATCCTCTTTCTAATCTTCCAGGTCACACTAGGTGCAAGAAGAGAGCATACTTAAGAAATTACTGAACCAATAACTCTCTTTTCTGATCCTCCAGATCACACTAGGTGCAAGAGGAGAGCATACTTCAAGAAGTTATCAAGTTTTCCCTTCTTTTATAATTTTTTTTTTTTTTTAAAGAAATTGGCTACCTAGTTACACTTCCCCGGCAACGGCGCTAAAATGTTTGGTCAATTTAGTGTGTCCTAAATTGCTACATTAATTTATCAATCCGGGATTCGTAAGCTGATGAAGTGCGGCGCACTATATGTGCAAGATAACCTATTTCTTAACTTTTTGTCGTTTTTGGTTTTCTAAGGTGAGATGGAAATTCTAAAATAAAAAAACAAGTATGGTTATGTTTGTTCAAGGAAATGATATCCTCTATAATGATTTACCAACTTGAAACTTAAAAAGGAATTTGAAACTTACAATGACAAAACTTGAAAGGAAATGAAAATGTGCTGCTGAAATGAAAATGTACTGCTAGTCTAATAAATCAAAACAATGAACTATTGAGCATGAAAACCAAACTATTCTTGCTGCTGTCTAAACACAAAAGAAACTATGCTTAAAGAAATCCAAAATTGCAACAAAGTAAATCTAAATTAGATTACATCAACTTGTCTTCTGATCCTTCATCATTAGTCCAACTATGATTTTCGGAAGTAACCATAAAAAACTTGAGTAACTGATATCTAACTTGCAGAAAGTAAACTAATATCAAACCATACATTCATAATTCAATCCCTCACCATCAGTCCAGCTGTGGCTTTCGGAGGTAACTGAAAATGTCATGCACAATTTAATATTTCTAACTTGCAGAAAGGAAACTAATACCAAACTACACATTTCATAATACAATCCCTCACCATCAGTCCAGTTGTGGCTTTCGGAGGCAACTGAAGATGTTATGAGCAGTTTAATATATCTAAATTTGCAGAAAGGAAACTAATATCAAACTACACATTTTATAATACAATCCCTCACCATCACCCGAATCGTGCTTTTTGGGATACAATTAAAGATGTTAAGTGAGTAACAATATATTCAAATTTACCATCGACAAATAAGCAAAACTGAATTAAACAAAGCAGTACTGAAATTAAACAGAAACTAAGAAAAACAAATTAGTAGCATAACAATGTTAATTCCATGTCATTAGTCAAAAAGTTATGCAAATGCCTGGGCTTCCTATTTATAACCTGAAACAAGAACACTGATCAGTTTAACAATAACATAAAACATGAAAGACAGAAGTAAAATGGAAAGCATGAAAGATTATAAACAGAAATGAAGCATATATACCATGAAAGATGCAATGTATAAACATGTGAATGGATTATGGAACAATGAGCTTTAAAGAAATAAAACAAGAACTATACAAAAATGCACTGATCCTTGGCAAGTGCAGGGGCCCTCTACACCAGCCTTGGCAACAATCTTCAAGTACGAATTACGGTTGGAAACAGAGTTTTCTTATATTAAAATGCAGTGATAACAGAAAGGTGATATTACGGCACAGTGGCAGCGTAATTACATTACAGAGCAGACTAATAAAAACTAATAGAAACTAATCTAATATGTGTATACAAACGCGTTATTTATAACAAAATAAATATAACTGACTCCTAAAGTTTATGCTGATGGAGAACACGTAGACCATTACGTCCACAGATCTTGGATCATGGCCGTATTGAAGAGTAAATCTATGAGGAGTAGATGTTTGAATTTTTCTATGGAGCCGTGTACAGATGTTGATTTGTCCTCCGCAAATCAGAAACGACCATATGAACCTTCACGTGACACGAAACAGAGTCCTGTCACCGTGGGACTCTACGGTTGACTTCCATTTGGACACCTTTGACCGCAGCCTCTTTAGATGAATTTGCTCGAGCCAATAGGACACGATCCATGTCCACATCATTTCTGACTTTCCCATGTGGCTCGTTTCTTCTGAAGACACCTATAACATAGAGTTTCACAAAATGGCTGCAGAAAGTTGCAGCAGCTGCGGAAAGTGGCAAGAATCCGCAGCTAAATGAGAAAAATCTAAATCAAACAGCAGACACAAAATATAGTTAGAAACCATGTTAGATGCTCTTTTGCAATTAATATACAATGATATTGACAACTTGGGAGGTTCAGGTGGATGAAAAAGGTATAGAAAAGTGTATGGAAAAGATGCAGATTTGAGACTCAACAGATGGCTGCGCCCATACCACATATATCATGTATTTGAGATATCAGTTGGACTTCTCTACGCAGGTTTTATAATGGCAGTGTTTTCAGTTGGACATGTTCTCGTAAAGCATTTCACCCCTCTCTCTCTTTTGGGCCTCATGCTTTAGGGGGCATCTGTTACACAGAAATTTGTCACCGTCCCTGCAATTCCCCATCCCACACATTAGAGGGCTTATTCTGTGACCTGTGAGCAGTGACATAACCTAAAAACACTTTCATGGCATTCCCCTAGACATGGACTTTCATTCCCCTGAAGACAACTCCTTGTGAAAAACCCTAAAAATAGCCTTTTCACCCTTGGCGCAACTAGCCTGTGTTATACCCATGCCAATGGGGGAAATCCTTCAAATAGGGCGTGCCAGCTGGCACACTGTCTCAGTGTTGTACCCGCGCCAGGATTATTAAGGAGTGTTTTTTAAAAATAAATGGTGGAAGATTGACTTTAACCAACTCTTGAACTGGTCTATAAATTGTGTTGGGATGTTTGGCTCCGGATTTCCATGTAGAGGAAGTAGTTTTCCACCTCTCATGGAAGCTTCCTTGAGGATAGGGCCAATCCCATGATTGTAGGGATCCCAACTCCTCTTCCACCATCTATATAAGCTTGCCATTTCCCTTTGAAAGCTAATCTCCAAGAATCTCCAAGAGCCTTCATAGCCTAAAGAATGTTGCAAGAGCTTTGATATTCCTCATAGTGCCAAATCCATAGCAAGGATATTGACGATCGAAGAGAGAGGCTTGTCCCTATTCCCGACAAGCTTTACCGAGACGTATCCCGCTAAGAACCCACCGAAGGAGGATTTCAGCGTCAGAGCTAGGTTGTATTTTCCTTTGTTGAATTAATGATAAGCGACTATTGGTTATGGTCCCACTCGTATTGTTCATTATGATCATGAGTTGTGTCTTCTATGACTGATACATAATTGCATATATCAGGTTTTACGCTTGTGTTTGTCGTGATTCTTGTGTGTGCAGGTGTTCGATCGCAGCAAGCGAGAGGATTGTGATCTGCTGGAGCAAGGAAATGGGAGCATCATCTCTTCTACAAATGACGACGTTGGAGTTGAGGTAGGCCTCCTCCACGATCTGGTTTATTGCAATTAGGAACTTGTGCCATAGCATGTTACGATTGTTGTATACCCGATCTGGGCTATTAGGGATCGCCTCTGTCTGTAGAGGGGATTTACGTCCACAACATTAAGGTTAAGTTTAGGTTAGGTTAATATTAGGTTAAGGTTAAGGTAAGGTTAAGGTTAAGGTTATGGTTAAGGTTTAGGTTAAGGTTAGGTTAAGGTGAAGGTTAGGTTAAGGTTAAGGTTAAGGTTAAAGTTAAGGGTAAAGAT